>BSQW01000014.1:34050186-35250186 GCA_030161315.1 Eutrema japonicum | reverse complement strand
TTGCATTAGGTTTAGTGAATTCTTTCATGTTTTGGAGTATTTCGTAGGTGATTGGAGGCAATTGGGCATAGTTGGAGAGTTAGACCTAAGTGGAGTGCAAAGCCAATCCGAGATACCGGAAAGATGTAGCTGGACGAAGGAACTCCGATATGAATCAGCCTTGAATCTCTTCATGGGAGTTGTAGAGGAGTGAGTTATCTGTCTACAGGAGTTAGATTAAGGCCATTTGGACATCTGGTTAAGGAATTACCACGGATTTACCGAAGGCGTCTCCGCCTGGCCGAGAACATGCACCGGCCGGGACAACACCATGCACTTGCCCGGTATTGGAGTTTGCCAAAGACAGGGAGAATCCCGGCCTCCCATCCCGGCTCCACACCGGCCAGGATTGCACTTTCCCTCGGGCAGGGGATATCCCGGCCTCCCATCCCGGCTAGAAGCCGCCCGGTGCTACATCTCTCGTCCAAAGTGTCTCAAAGATGTGGCTAGAAGGGGATCTTACATTCCGATTCAGCTTTAGCTGCCTTCATAGAAGGTGTAGAGGAGTGAATCAGATTTACACAAGAGTTTGAATCGGGTTATTTGGACGTATGGATAGGGAGATAAGACGGATTTACTGAAGGTACGTCCGTCTGGCCGAGAGAAGATGACACCGTCCACAGAACCGGCAAAACGAAGGCCTTCCGGTATGAATCAACTCAGACGTTCTTCATAATAGTTGTAGAGGGACGAGTTAGCTGTCTACAGGAGTTGGATTAAGGTCATTCAGATATCAAGTGCAGGAGTTATGACCGATTCACCGAAAACGTATCCAATTTTCGGTCGGGTCAATACCCGGTTTGTCCCGGGTTGACCCGGGTCCGACCCAACTCAGCAAAACACCTTTTTATATTTTAGAGATCTGATTTTGAGATCTATTTCATTTTTATGCTTTTTATCATTTTCTCTCAAGAACAAAAACCTCTCTTTTTAGGGTTTTTGGGATTTTTCCCAATGATCTTTTGATTTATGAAAGTTTGAGTTTAATTCTTGTGTTCTTTCTCTAATCTTTCATCTTTCTAATCTCTAATCATGATTAACATCACATCTTTCACAAGATTTGGTGTGTTCTTCATGATTAGTGAGTAGTCATTTAGGATTTGAGGATTTGGTAGATTTATGGTGATTTGATGGATGATTAATGATGTCTAGGATTAGATTATATGATTTCCCTTCTTGATTAGTGGTTTTAAAGCTAGATCTAGCTTGAGAAAGTGGATCTAGATCATAAGGCATTTCATGCACACAAGGTGTTCGATGAAATGCCTTGATGAACTAATCAAGAGATATTCATTTCTAACCTAAGAGATTAGTTGTCTAGAGTGATTATTTGGTTGATCTTGAATGTTTAGACTTAAGGCTTGCTAATTAGTGATTCACAAATGAGATTTTGATTTTGGATTAGTGATTAGCAAAGAAATTAATGCGTTGAGAGAGGATTAGTTAAGATTAGTGATCTTTGCCTAGGGATTAGTCTTCATTAAGCATTGGACATCGTTAATTAGCCATTGGATTGCCTTATCTCAATTGTCTTATCCTTGGATTCGCCTTTTGTCATTGTTTTATTCACCGTTTAGCGTTTTTAGCTCTTGTCACTTGTTTTTAAATTGATTAGCTTATTAGATCAAAGGCAAACCCACCTTGTTAGCTTGAATTAAAGAGTGTCTTGCATTCTTGTTGCATTGAACTAGACCCTAGATTGGATTAACACCTAAAACACTACAAAAACATGTGTATTTAGGATTGATTCCTAAATAGGATAAAATCATATTTATCACTTTGGGAGAAAATGAGCCGTTTTGGTTGAAAATGAGCATTTGAAAATATAGAGTCATGCAGAGACGTCAGAATTTTGGCATTCGTTGAAGAACTTTCCACCGATGGATTGAGGTCAAATTTGGATACAAGACAGATCAATGGATTAGCTTTCATTTGGAAGTGGTTTGAGGCCATTCCAACGTTGCGATCAAAGGTTATGCCAGTTTTCGTGAAAACAGTTCAGTCTGGCGAGCAGAAGAGTCGACACGCAAGCTTGGTATCGATCGATACCACTAATGGTGTCGATCGATACCGACTTCAGGAAGAAGGAAACGTGACTTTTTACAAGTTTGAAGTTTGCACCTTGGTTCAGAAGACTTTAATAATTACTAGAAGCCCCAAAATGTGTTTTAGGTTATAAATTAGGTTTTTCAGCCACTTTTGTTGGCTAAGCTTTATTTTAATCTTGATACTTTGAGGGAGATTTGTTCTAGGGTTTTTGGGAGACAACTCTGAACCCTTATTTCTTATTGATTTCTTTTATGCAATTATATTCATCTATGGGAATGGACGTGAACACAAGCAGAGGGAAAAATAGACATGGACTAAAGGGGGGGGGGGGGGGGGAATAAGAGAGGATGCATTCTTTGATTCATATTTTGTGTCCACAAAATCGCGTACATGTGGATACAATTATATATTCATATCAGAACTGGTTCACACATGTACATGAGACTTTCCATAAAAACATTCAAACGTCGTTGGCTCTTGATACATCGTTGCTATTCTAACCCAACTCGTCTATAAATAAAACACTAAAAGAGTGTCAGATTATGTCGACGGCGACTAACTCCACAGTAATAGATTCGAATTTACATTTTTTGAAAGCCAGCTTTGCGGATAGGGTGATTCTTAATATTCGCATCATAAATTGTATTGATTGCTCCTTATGTACTCTCATGTTCAATGGGTAGGCTAAGAAAGTTTAGATGTGGATGATGCGCAGTGAATGAGAAATTACCACTAAGTTCGTAATAAAAAGGAACATGGGTCCCGATTCCCAATTGCATGGATAGCCTATCTATGTTGCTTACCATTGTCGAAGACCTGTAAGTTATAAATGGTTGTTACTAATTTATCTGGGAAATTTCAAGCATCATTACGGAGAATTCGAAAAACAGTAGCTCTCGGTTACTTCAAGTATTAGTAAGGCGGTTGTGTATTCATCTTTAAGGCAAAAGCAAATGTTTCACTCTCGTTGGATGGAATAACCCCTGGGAATGGACGTGAACTCAAGCAGGGGCAAATAGACATGGACTTCTAGGGGGGGGGGGAATAAGTGCGGATGCATTCTTGGATTCGTATGTTGTGTCCACAAAACCACGTACATATGGACACAATTATATATTCATATCAGAACTGGTTCACACATGTACATAAAACTTTGTATAAAAACATTCAAACGTCGTTGGCTCTGGACACATCGTTGCTATTCTAACTCAACTTGTCTACAAATAAAGCACTATAAGAGTGTCAGATTATGTCCACGGCGACTAACTCCCCAGTAATAGATTCGGATTAACATTTTCTGAAAGTCCGCTTTGCCGATAGGGTGATTCCTAATATTTGCATCAGAAATTGTATTGGTTGCTCCTTATATACTCCCATGTTTAATGGGTAGGCAACCTATGTTTCTTACTAATATACAAGACTAATAACCTACATATGAATCATTACGAATGTTGTATACACATCTTAGTGATAAAGACTAATGTTTTACTCCTGTTGGATAGCATAACCCAGAGAATGGACGGGCACAAAGACAACAAACCCAAAAGATATAGGCGTGTCGACCTCCGTATAACTATGGTGATTACTAATATTGAAGACGTCTAACTTACTGTGAAATGCGTGTCACTAATTTAGGTCGATAAGTTATATATACATTAGTTTGGGGTTGTGTGTAAACATCATTATGGAGGTTGTGTGCACATTTTTTTTACTAAAACAATTGTTTTGATCTAGATGGAGATCGTAACCCATAGGATGGACGGGTACAACAACCACGGCCCAAAAAAAATATGAACTTGTCCACTGGACCTAATATGATGTGAACCGGTATACATACTCTGTGTCCACAATTAGTCGTACATTTGGATGGATATGAAAAAGTTTAGACGTGGATGATGCACAGTGGATGAGAAATGACCACTAAGTTCATAATAAAAAGGAACATGGGTCTCGATTCCCAGTTTAGGGTTTAGTGTGACATGCAAGAATAAATCGAGAACCAAAATCGCCATTCCCACCCAGGCAAGCTACATCTTGTACTCACTCTTTATATCATATAATTGTCCCTCCAATTTTTTTCAGTACTAAAAATACATTATCTTGGCAACAGCGACTGCTGACATCCGCTATTTTTTACAGGCAATTCCAGATCTATTATGCCTTATAGCTACAGCTGGAGTTCCTCCGGATCTGCGGTTCCCGACTTCAATGAATTCCCATCCGGGCCCATACCTCCTTTCAGGATTCTGCACTCGTGTATTTGTGGGGCATCATTAGTAATCGAAACGTCGACATCTGATATGGACTGAGGACATTGGTTTTATGCTTGCCCAACGGAGAATGTAAAAAATTTATGACTCTTTCAATATGAGTTTAAACAATTTGCTAAGCGGGTGGGTTCCTAAAGTGATTCAGATGTGTTCCATTTATAGGAAGAAGGGTGTGGGTCTTACAAATGGTGGGATGTAGTGATTATGTAAGAGCTGACACAAATCACCGAGAAACAGAATGAGCAAAGTGAAAGAATTCGGTACATAGCTTGCGGCGAGGATGACTTTCCGGTTGACGTCCCTTCAATGTGGTGTGATGTGTTGTCATCGTGGGAGGACCAAGATCAGTTTAAGTTTAGGCTAGAACACAGCCAGTCGGACTTTAAGAAACTAGAGGAAACTGTTTCAACAATACAGAAAACGGTATTTATTATAGGGGAGAAACTAGAGAGCTGGTCGAAAGTTTTGCCCTTTGCCATGGGACTGTTCTTCGTTGTTCTAGGGGGTGTAGTCTATGTTTCGTATAATGTGCTATAGAATTGTCCACGTTCGTAGTCTCGGTTTTTTTTTACAAGGCGGAACCTCTAAATGTCAAGAATCATGTTTATGTCATTCATGCCTGGGAACTTGTTTTTTGTGTCAAGATTTGAGTTATGTCTGTAACATGGACACCGTTGCAAGGGGACCAAAAAATGCTGGAAATGACCACAAACAAATATCTGCGTAGAACTACCCTAAGTGAAGGTAGTCAAGCTAAAACCATAAAAACTGAACAGATAAACATGTTAAACATGTTAAACATCCTTTTTTCCCAATAGCAATAATCTGGGCGAGATGTGTCCAACCACAACTGTACATTTGGGATACATAGCTGCATTGGGTGATTGCCCCTTGCGTATACTTGTTAAAGCCTTTGTTGCCGGAGGTAAGAGGCCAGTTCAATGACAATTTGTTGTCAGTGCAAAAGGGGCAAAATATGACGTCAGTTCTTACACTAGGGGAAAAATATTGCATCCGTACAGATCCACATGTAAGAATACATATGACCATATACAAGTGTACATATGGATGCGTGTTAAAGGTGGTTACATCTAACCCATCAAAAATGACCATAGAGGAGTATCTTGAGGTGTAGATCGGTTTTATTGTAAGAAACTAAAATAAGCCGTTTAGTCCGAACCCAATCTCAAGTTATTACCCTTAATTTGGCCATAACAATTAAACACATTTATTCGTTCGGCTTAAGAAGCTATCCATATTAAATGTTTAGTGCTAAATCTCTTCATAAAAATGGATGCGCTACTATCCATGGGGAACATACAAAAGACGTGTCCAATATGGTCCACAAAATATGCCATCAACGGTGCTAGGAATATGCTACTCAACAAAAAGGATATATTAAAGTTGGAAAGGTGCATTTAAAAGCCAAATATAAGATCATTGTCTCCAAAGCAGATCATTAAACAAACAATTACAAATGTCATCCATCGTCGTATTCAAATAGGGAGGTTACAGCTTGTTCGGTTGTATCCTACTCCTTGGCAACGGTACATTTGTTTGGCACAACTTTTTTTATTGGTGCAGGCTATGAATTTTAGTATGGATGTCGTTCCGTTAGTTAAAAAATAGAGTTCTGATGTATAACATAGTTATTGCGCAAACAGTAAATGATACACAGTTTTAATCCTTGAAATAATTCTTCAAGTGCACAACTAACGCAGTAATACTTAAGGGTCGAATCCACTATAAACCAAAGAATCACACTATGCGTTTATGAGAATCTAAGATTTTATTAAACAAAAAGGCAGTTTTTGGGTCGTATGGGCGTAGGGTCGGCCAAGCTTATGGGCCGAGCTCAGGCCCAATTCAGACATGTTTTCAGTAAATTCGGTGTATCTTCCTGACCAGTGCTCCGAATGACTTGGAACAAATTCCATATGAAAGAGGACTCAAAAGGCTATCTTTCCACCAAATTTTATCTCAATCCATCAACTCGAAGGCATCCAACGAAAGTGAAACTTCTGATGCATATGTGCTGTTGGAGAAATCCGCCTTTCTTGACCTTTAGGTGTTTGGCTTATCTTTTGGACTTGGACACATGTCTTGAACGTGGACAATTCCTTTTTGGCTCTATTTTGCATCTTTTTGATGATTTGACCTATATAGACTTTAAAAATACAAATACAAGAAAACTACCTCAAAACGCACAAAACCGAATAAAAATGCTTAGATAAAATACTAAAATCCGTAATAAAAACAGTAAAATATAGAGTATATCAACTCCCACAGACTTAGCTTTTTTCTTGTGCTCAAGCAAACAAAGAAACTAAGAATAGAAAAGAGGTTTGAAAACGCGGAAACTCACTAATTCCTTAGAACGTCGTACTAACCTTCATTGTCGTAAACCAATTAGAACATATTTGACGTTAGATAGAAACCACCATGTACTTCCCTGTTTTGCTTCTCAACTTCCCACGTCCGACCCACATTCTCATAAGGTTACCCGAAATCTCCATTGCTAACTTCTTTAAAGTTAAAGGCGTGCGGTCTTATCGAGGGAGTATCGATGAAAAAAGAACATGTAGAATTTCCTTAATCAAGTTTCCTGCTTACCTTGACAGTCGTAATTTTGGTTTCTTTCCTCTCCCTTTTTCTCTCTTCCTTAGATCGATTTTTTCATTTTTTTTTGTTTCACGGGATTAAGGAATACGAGACGCGAGTATTGATGGTGTTTGCCATCGAATCTCCGCTTCTTCTTCTCGGATAAGTTTCCATGAGACGCGAGTATTGATGGTGTTTTGATTAGGTGTTTTACCACGTAGTCAATTAACTAAAGTGTACACTACCGAAATCGTAACGGTTGTCAATGCAGTACTTTAGGATCGAATCCACAGAGACCAAGGTTACATTACAATTCTCACAATTATGAAACTAAGCTAAGACAAGAATATGGTTGGTTTTGGAAAAGTAACGAAGCAATTAAGACGATGTAAATTCAATAAAAGAAAAGCGTTAGGTCAAGGGTTTATTCTCAGGAATCCAGAGATCACGAATAAGACAACTATTCAAGGAATGACTAAACACAAGTTTCAAACTCAAACATAAATGTCTAACCAATCTGCTTATGTGGCATTTATTACTAAACTAGCAACCTAAAATCCTAACTTCCGTTGGCATAGAATTCTAGATCAGCATTAATGAGCAGGTTCAATATGTTCACGAATCGTCTTAACATCAACTTCCGCAGGCTAAGGAAAATTCGCTCACTTATGTTCTTTCTAGCAACCTACGACACTTCCGTGGTATAGATTAATCCATAGTTCAGAGACTAAGCGGTCAACTTAAGCCTAAACAATAAACACAACATTAAGCGAAAACCACAAAATATAAATTCCTATTTGTGTCTAATTCAATGATTCATAGATCCCGTTGAAACCCAAAACCTAAATATGAGACTACTCGGACATGGCAATGGAGAACAAGTAAGGAGATAGAGAGAAACTCATAATAATAATGAAAGAGATTAAAGGGTTTAGAATTCTTCTCAATAGTTGCAGAGATTCTTCTCCTTGCTTACAAAATCAATAGCCCAAAACTGAGTAGAATCGAGAGCCGTCAAAATAGAGATAGCCTAAAAAGTGGCTGAGAATAAAGTATAAATAGGGTTCTCGGCGAATTAGGTCATAATACGCAGTTTCCAGGGCAAAACAGGAAAATCATAAATTTCATTTTCCTTCTCGCCGGCTTGCATCGATCGATGCACATATTGCATCGATCGATTTTGGTTCTTATGGGCATACTCCATCGATCGATTCTGGTTCTTCGGAGGGTGATGCATCAATCGGCTCCACTTGTGCATCGATCGATCTTTATTCTTCTGGGCATTCTCCATCGTTCGATGCACTCCTTGCATCGATCAATTCTGGTTCTTCGGAGGGTGATGCATCGATCGGCTCCACTTGTGCATCGATCGATCTTGATTCTTATGGGCATGCTCCATCGATCGATGCACTCCTAGCATCGATCGATTCTGATTCTTCGGAGGGTGATGCATCGATCGGCTCCACTTGTGCATCGATCGATCTTGATTCTTCTGGGCATGCTCCATCGATCGATGCACTCCTTGCATCGTGCATCGATCGATTCTGGTTTCTTTGATGGTGTTGCATCGATCGATGCACTCCTTGCATCGATCGATTCTTGCTTTTTATGCACCGTTCCATGCGTTTTTGCCCACGTAACTCCAATTTCTTCCGTAAACGCCTTTTTACCTGTGATAACTAAATAAAGGACTAAAAGACTCTAGAAACGAACTTTTAGTCGATAAAATACTCTATAGAAACACCAAAACATGTGTTAGAAAATGGTAAATACCAAGCATATCATGTTTGCCACCGAATCCCCGGTTCACTTCTTTTGGCATACTTTCATGAGACACGAGTAATGATGGTTTTTGCCACCGAATCCTCGGTTCACTTCCGCGCCATCCATATCCTTTCTGCATTGAAGTACTTAACTGAAGATAGGAGAGAGGGAAACTGTACTCACACAGACTTGTCATGGCAGGATTGAAAAAGGTGTCTTGGTCGATGTATACCAAGCCCCAAGATGAGAAAAGTTGAGTTCATCAGGTTGAAGCCAGCGCTAAATCCTTCGGTTCCCTTAGAGAAATGGGCATTTTTATGGTAGGTCGGTCCACTCACGGGTTTTCCATTAGTAAAAATCTGCGGTCAATCTCTGTTAGAGCGGTCACTAAAAGTTGGTGTAACACGGTTAGTTCCAAAAAAAGTTCATAATTTCCAACATAATAGTTTTGACTCAATAAAATGACTCAAGAAAAATAAAAATAACATCAAAGAAAAGTAAAATACGTTAGTAAATGATAAATCTCCCCCCCCCAATATTTACTTTTTTCCGTCTCAGTGTGAAAGTGAGCGATAGAAGGGAGCGGACATACTCGATAAAGTAAAAACAATAATTACAGAAAAAAAAAAAAAAAAAATTGACGAATGGACCTGGATCAGAACTTTTCAGAAACGGAAAATGAAATCTCGTTGTTGTCGGAGTTGCGAGAAAGAACCTCTGTCTCGTGGTGAGCCCTCGGTCAATTCACTTCAAACCCAAAAAATTAAACAAGATACCCAATTTTTAGGTATTTGGGTTTTGGACTCACGAACACTCTCTCAAGAACAAAGAGATGAGGTTTTTGTGTTTTTGATCCAAAAATCCCCTTCCTTAGACTTAAAAATCGTTTTTATGAAGTGGGGAAGGAAAAATCCGGTTTAAATCAGTTTAGAGTCGGTTTGGAATAAATTAAACCAAAGGAGGAAGAAAAACTTACTTGGGATCGGCCGGGAACAAGGTGAGCTTGGCGGTCGAGTTATGCCTCAGTTTGAGGCGAGAACTCGGGCCAGGGGGTCGGGTCGGGGGATTCTTTTCCTGGGTCGAGTTCTGCCTCAGTTTGAGGCTCAAGCTCGGGTTGGAACTCTTCTAGGCCAATTTCAGCGTCCAATGTTGGATCTCTTCACGTTTCTTCTCCGTTCTTCGTCAAAAACCTATTTTTGTATTTTTAAACCTTTTTGAAAATTCCTAAAAATGAAAATCAAATAATTAAGCATATAATAGAGTTATAAAAAGTAAAATGAAATTAAAACCTATTGTGGGTTGCCTCCCACACAAAGCTTATTTTAAGTCGTTAGCTCGACTCTTTTTAGGTTTAAGCGTAAGGGGCATCATTTAAGGGAATTGTTTCCCATTCATCTTCTTCAATATCTGCGAGATATGGCTTTAGACGTTGTCCATTGACAGTGAAGTCACCTCCATTGCGGTTCCAAAGCACCACAGCACCATATGATTTTACTTCTTTGATCTTGAATGGTCCGGACCATCGTGATCTTAATTTACCGCGAAAGAGTTTAAGCCATGAGTTAAAGAGCAGAACCTAGTCGTTCGGTGAAAACGTCTTGGGGACTATCTTCTTGTCATGATATGCCTTAGTTCTTTCCTTGTAGATCTTAGAACTCTCATAGGCAAGATGACGAATTTCATCTAACTCATTCAATTGAACTAAAAGTCCCTCGGTTGATGTCTTGATGTCGTAATTCAGCTTCTTTACTGCCCAATCCGCGTTGTGCTCAATCTCAACAGGAAGATGACATGCCTTCCCATAGACAAAATGAAAAGGAGTTGTTCCAAGAGGAGTTTTGAAGGCCGTCTTATAGGCCCAAAGAGCATCATCGAGCTTAGCGGACCAATCTTTCCTTGTCATTCCGACTATTTTCTCCAGGATCCTTTTGATTTCTCTGTTGGAGATCTCTACTTTACCACTTTTCTGAGGGTGATAAGGTGTAGCAACTCTGTGTCTCATGCCATTGTTCTTCAAAAGATTCTCAAAAAAATTGTTAATGAAGTGAGAACCTCCATCACTAATCACGACTCGCGGGACACCAAATCTCGGGAAGATGATCGACTTGAACAACTTCATCACTACATTTGCATCATTTGTGGGGCTTGATATGGCTTCCACCCACTTAGACACGTAGTCAACAGCAACAAGTATGTATTTGTTCCCATAGGAAGAAGGAAAAAGACCCATAAAGTCGATTCTCCAAACGTCGAAGACTTCGACTTCCTGGATGAAGTTTTGTTGCATCTCATTCCTTTTACTGATGTTCCCTTGTATTTGACAAGCATCACACTTAGATATAAAGGCATGGGCGTCCTTGAACATGGTAGGCCATCAAAAATCAGCTTGTAAGATCTTAGCGATGGTCTTGTTAGTAGCAAAGTTCCCTGCATAGTTAGATCAGTGGCAAGCAAATAGAACGCCTGGAACTTCTTCTTCTGGAATACATCTTCTAAGAATACCATCAGAATAATGTTTGTAAAGATAAAGTTCATCCCAAAGGTACTTTCTAACATCACGCAAGAATTTCTTCTTCTTATAACCGAAAAACTGAGGAGGCTCAACTTCTGCTGCTAGAAAGTTTGCAACGTATCTATACCATGGAGAACCGGATGGTGTTGGTCTTAGGGGTGCCGTAGGACATGTCTCAAGTTGGAAAACGTCTCAAATGTGCACAATCTTGAGAAGTCAAAGTCAAAATTTTCTCGCTTGAAACGCTTTTGCAAATCAGATTTTGTCAGTTTAATAACTTCATGAGATCTGATGTAAAGAGCTTATATAGAAACGTCTTGTAACCTTTTAATACCATCTCCAGGGTCTAAAATTGCTCTCTTTTCATTGTAGATGGTTGTACAACACGAGCTTTCAGTAGAAACTGCATGATAGAAGACTCTCTTTTTGATTTCGGAGAAAGAAACTCGTCCTCTGCGAAAATCAAACATTGCTCCCACGGTTTTAAGGAAAGGAGTACCAAGTACCAGAGACATTGAGGAGTCATTTTGCATCTCTAGGATGTTAAATCAACAGGAACAAGACATCCTCTCACTTGCATCACCAAATCACGCACAAACCCATATGGAGGTGTGCTAAAAGCGTCTCCAAATTTGAGTGTCATTTGAGGAGGCTCAATATCAAGAATCCCTAACTTCTTTGCTATGGTCTTAGACATGAGATTCACAGTAGCTCCTGTATCACATAGAGAATCCAAGAAATCAATACCGTTTATAGTGCAAGAGAAGATAAATTTCACTGAATCTTCTATCTTATGCAGCTTCCTTTGATGTGGTGCTTTTGAAATCAGCTCATCATCTTCATGCCTTGCCACAGGGTACTCGTTGGTAGATTGATCTTGATGTAATATCAAAAAAGAGTGAATTAAGGTCTTCAATATGGGTTTAATATGAGAACCTCATCCTCATAACTTCACATTCATATTCAAAGTCAAAAGGCTAAATTGGTGGCAAGAAGACTATTATTTGATTTAGAAAATTTTCCTCCTTTGTTTAAATGTAAATAATTTCTTTTAATGTAATTTATTGTAAGGATCACCTTGTAAGAGCTATAAAAAGCTCAAATGTTCTATTCTAAAAATATATAGAAAATTTTGGAATCTAAAAGAGAGTTTTTCCTCTAGCTTTTATGCTTTGTTTGCTTCTATATTTTAGTTTGTGGATTTCATCCTAGAATACAAGTGTGGATCATAGTCTAATGTGTGGATTCATATAGGCTTGATTCGTGATCTTATCAAAGGAATTCCGCAACCCTTTGTGGCGATCCTCAACCCACCTTCAAGCTTGTCAACTTTGACATCTTGTGATCAATAAGATTTGGTGGATTCCGATATTATATCATTTTGATATCAAAGCTTAAAGCTTCTATCCTCTAAAGTTTTTTATGTTTCATATTTTGATATCAAAGCTTAAAGCTTCAAAAAATAAAAGGTTTTATGTTTTCGTTCTTTGATTTTATAAAAATTATTTTCCCGTAGTTTCAATCGGCTGAGTATCTCGCCGTTTGCATCCTCGTGTTTGCATTTAATTCTTGTTCTTCATTGTTTTTGCTATTTGATTTCTCATAAACTCAAAAACCAAAAAATATATAGCTAACTTTTCGTTTCATAAAAAAGAAAACCAAAAGAATTTTTTTTTTCAATTTGTTTTTGTCCTTGTTTCTATAAATCCAGAAAATCCATTAAAACAATATATACGCAACACCATTTTGTGACAGATTCGGTAAGGTCCGCATCATCTATATCAACCTCGGGGTTAATTATCTCTTTGTATGTTGCTACCCAGGTTAATGTCTTGAAGAACTGATGCGTTATCGGATTCGTCTCCGAAACTTCAGGTTTTTAATTTGTAAACCTTAAAGCATGCAAGTGCACATATGTGCATTGTAGTACTTGAGGTATTTGATCCACAGAGAGAGGGTGCAGTTCTATGAGACCTTAGACACTGTATAGTAAATAAACCTAGAACGAATATATTTTTATAGGAATTTTGTAACTATAATTGTAATGAACAAAAAACAGAAAACTTCTACTAAACTATTTCTAAGGAAATCGATGGCTACTTTAATCTAGGGATATCTAATTTCTTATCTAACACTAAGAGACTCTAAACCTAATCCTAAGAAATTGTAAGACTAACCTAATACCTAAGAAAATCGACTACTAACCTAAACCTGATGAAATCGATAGCTAAACTACATCTACGGAATCTATTGCTAAACTATACTACTAGAGACGGTTGTAACTATTCTAAAACGTTGCTGGGTCGAGAGAAATATCTCGGAGTATGCTCGATTCAATCAAACGGCCCCTAGCTCATTATTAACCGGTGTTTCTAGATTATAACTCCACGAACAGGACAAAATATTGACGTAATCTACTTCCGTATAACCTACGTCCTACAATCTATTCACTCGACCAGTAGCTTCCATCTTTGGACGTGCGTAAGATTGTGATATGCTAGTGGGTCCATAGGTTCACGGCACTCTGTAAGTATACTTTCGAAATCCTACGACGCGCACGCCTTGTGGATGAACTTTGCTGGTGATTAGATGCAACACTTCCGTGGTTATAAACTCCCCTTATCAGCCTCTAGTTCATGACACTAGATTCATGCAGTAACACCTTTCCACAAGAAAGAGCTCTAGAAATCGGCTAGGGTTTACCGAGTGAAATCCTTACCGAACATAGAAGTCCCCTCAATAATCCTTTAAACCCAACAATATAAACTACTCGCACATATGATATGCTCAAATTAATACCCTAAAAGTACTAAAGCAGTAGTTGTAGTAAAATAGGGGTCGAACACAAGGAATCACAGAAACACACAATAGATTATATAGATGAGAATTTAGCTAAGTGATTAATGGTATTGAAAGCAGAAACGTAGATTAAATCCGTTGTAAAATTCGATTGAGGAAAGATAGGTTCAGGGTATTTTTTCAGGAAATCAATGAATGCAGATAAACTAATTAGTCAAGGTTCATATTTAGCGCGGTTCTTGATCTCAAATCAATAAGGTATAATTAATCAACTGTCGTTGCGAGAATTATCTAAATCTAAATCCTAGAATTCCAAATCTTTTTGCGAATCCTAAAGTCTAAACCAGCTTTTAGTTCAAGTTTGATTTGTTCACAAAACAACTAAACCAAATCTCTTTGAGAATAGTTATTTTGCTCACTTTAAGTTCTATCAGGTAATTAATCGCACTGTCGTGCCTAATCAACTATCCTAAGATCTAAATTCTAGGTAGCTAATCTAGAACAAGCTTTGAACACAACCTAAGGTGAAGAACTAATTCAGATGGTGAATCCGAATCAACTAATCAACCTAGCATTCAGTGAAAACCCTTATGAGAACCCTGAACCTAAAGTGGATCTACTCAGAAATGGAGATTGAAGCAATAAACATGTTTGAATAAATAATCAAATAAAATATAAAGAGTAACAAGAGGGTTCGAAATCTTCTCTCGGACGAACAGAGTTTCAGACTTGTCTCCCTTCAAAAGCTCTCTCACAAAACCAAAGTAAAATAAAGCATAGCCCTTATAGTGGCTGTAAAATCCTCTTAAATAACCTAAATCACGTTTTGGGGCTTCTTGTAAATAATAAAGACTTCTGGGCAATTTTGCAATTCTTCAACTCTTCATCAAAGTCGCGGTCCGTGTCTGCTTCGATGAGTATCGACCGATACTAGTCAGTATTGATCGACACTGATGCTTCAAATCGGGTACTCAGCTACACGAACGTCTGCTTTGATCCAAAATGCTCCAGAAAGCTCCAATATCTCCAATTATGCTTCAAACGTCCTAAAACATGTAAAAGACTCTAAACTACTACAAAATAGTAGAAAGACTCTATAAAACGGACTTATATCATGGCTTAAAAGGGGTAAAAACCATGATATATCAACTCCCCCAGACTTAGCCCTTTGCTTGCCCTCAAGCAAAACAGAAAACTAAACCAGAGAAAGAGGTTTGAAAACATAGAGACTCAACTATTCTTGAAACATTGTAATGACCATTTTCCTTAGTGCTCCACATATCACATAACCAGTTTTAGATCTAACCACCATGTACTTCTCCGTAGACATTCGCAGCTTTTCCAAACTACACACATAATCTCACAGCATTACTCAATAAAGCATTCCTCGCCAGTTTCAACGCTGTGATTATTACCAAGAACCTTCTAGATTCTTTCCCATACAATATCATGACAAGGAACCATCCAATTTCACACTTTTGGTATCATTTTCAACTCCCCCATACTTATTTCTTATTATGTTCTCTTCTTCCTTTTTTAATTTTTTTTAGATCTGCATATACACATCAAAGTATGAGACGCGAGTATTGATGGTGTTTGCCACCTAATCCCCGGTTCTTCCCTCTCAATGTATCAAAGGGTGTAGGCGAATAATGGCATCATAGAAAAATCCTAGCCTCGCTTCCAATCCTTTGTGTGATCATTCCTCACTAAGTAGAATAATGGGATCGCTGGAAACATTCCTAACCCTCTACTCAGGATAAAAACATCTCATCTTTTCATGCACTTATTATTTTTTTTTAACTTATAACAGGGGAGAGAGATGCTATTACTTTAAACCCATGGGTTCCTTTGTCATATATGAAGGAGGAATCAAGCTCTATGAATACTAACCACATCGATGAAGTGCAAAAATTTGGCTCAGCCTTTAAAGAGCTTTGCTGGAAACATGAGTGTCTACTAGTTAACTGGTCAGCCTTTGGATTTTTCATTAGTCGATCTGTAACTGATTCTGGAACAATGGTCACTTAGAAAAAAGGTCAGATCAATAGATTCAAGAAAAAGATCACAGTCTCCAACAGATTTTGACTCAATAAAACAACGAATGACTCAAAAACGACTGACTCTAAGAAGAACAAAAACAATGTCAGCGACTACCTCCCCCAGACTTAAACAACACTGTCCACGGTGTTATCTAGCCTGGAGTTGGTGAAAGAAAGCAAAAGAACCAAGTGGAATTGTGAAAAACGAAAAATTACCAAAATGGGGTATGAGTGTCGACCGACACCCAACTTGGTATCGATCAATACCAAGTATCGGTCGACACAGGTAATTCGTTTTCAACGTCTAAGGTCAGATGTAACTCCAAAAAATGTGTCAAACGATCCAGGTGTTAAATGTAAGCACTGTTAGACCACTCAAACACAAGTTAGGTGCAACAAAATATCATAGAAGCATAAATCCACAGGTCCAAAAGCATAAAAAGACACAAAAGTTCAAATGAAAATAAAAAGAAAAGGGAAAAGAAACAGCAACCGTGATAATCAGATAGAAGAAGGACTAATCCTCCTCAGTGGTGTCAGAGTCATCGCCAGCAGTACCATATGGTCCAACGTCAGTGGGCGTGCGCGGTGATCGTGGTGAGACAGGATGCCGAGATGAAGGAGCAGCGTCCGTGTTAGTCATGCAGCGGCAGCGAGAAATCGCGGTCCATATCGTCTGCAAACTCGTGACTACGTACCGCTGAAAAGGGTCCATCTCCATCTCAGGTGGTGGAGGAAGAGAAAGTGCAGCAGCAATAGGAGAGGGCTCGTGTCGCGGTTGACCCCCAGCAGGGTCATGTGCAGGTGGTTGTGCTCTAGTAGTAGAGCCTCGACGTCTAGTGACCGGTGCAGGCTCCATGTCATCATCAGCTGGTGCGAACTGCAGCTGAGTAGGGTAACCGCCTATGTCTGTCAGATCAGTGTTTGGGAGCTGAACCAGATATTCCCCAACAGAGGTGCTAAAAACCCAACGCCTGTGAGGCTTCAGCCAATGCAGGTGCTCCAAGTGCGCCTCGTCCATAAGCTCGCAGGAAGTCACGATCGAACAGCTGGTGGTGCTGATTCCTAGGTGCAAGAAAATGGGAGTGAGAAGACTGCCCACCGTCTCTGTCTTCTTACGACTTGCAGTCCTGAAAATCTTCCTGCGTCCTGTAAAATGTTTAACCTTCAGCGACTCCAAATGGTGTGCAAATACGGCACCTAGGTTGACCGCGAGGTCCATCTCGGGCCACTCATATGCCTCATCAGAAATGAGATCTCCAATCCCAATAGAAAGAACAATCAGCTCAGCAACTCTCATCTTGTTTGGCTCCATCTTACACAACAAAGTGTTGCTTAGGATCCTCACAATGCAGCGCAGGACGGGATGGCGCACATCCATCTGTGTAGTGGTCTTATTGTCATAGACCCCATGCCCAAAGTGAGACCAGAATGCCTCAATATCCATGAACTTGCGAGGAAACTCGCACCTCGAGAAATCCCGGTGAAACCCATATATGTCGCAGAGCTCTTGAAAAGATATCCTATATCGCACACCGCGAATCAAAAAGGTCAGAACACCCTGCTGTGCAGTCACTGGAGGTGCTCCAGTGTAGTAGACGTGGACAGAAGCAAGGAACTGGCGAACCAAGTCAGGGTACAGGTCATATTGCCACGCAGGCATCGTCCCCAATCCAATCTTGCTGATCAGTCCATCAAGCTCCCTGTCAAAACCCAAATGACGCATAGCGTGCATAACAATAACCCGAGTGGGGCGTACATCAACCTCCTGCCATGCGTTGTAGAAGATCGAGCCATAATCGTCCCACTCCTCAGAAATAGGCATGTGGGTGCAAGCTCTGCTCTCTGTAATCTCCTTTTCCGAACCCTCGTAATCATCCCTTAATCGTATCCTAGCTTTCTCACTGATCTTGGGCCATGGAAACCGAACTGCGGTGTGAGGAAACAAGGGCGATGAAGGTGTAGGAGTTTCTAGTGGTGCGTCGCGTAGGTTCGTACAAAAAGCCACTGTAAAGTTGGTGGAATTTGCGGTATGAACCTTGTAGCGGTTCTGAGTAAGACAGGCGATAACCGATCCTATAGTCCAAACCCCGTCATGTAAGAACTCGACTAGAGCACCCAATTGGTACTCTTTCTCAGGTGGGTTTGAGCTCGATGCGGTATTAGTGCGTGCTCTCTTCTTAGGTGCCATCTGCATCATCAATAAACACAAAACACAGTATAAATCCAGCATCTCTCTCAAACGCAGCAATCCCGGCCAAGTGAAACAATCGGCATCGACCGATACCAATGTGGTATCGATCGATGCTGATACAGGTATCGAGCATCGCACGAAGAACACAGTCCAAAAATTCCAAAAGTGCAAACCAAGGGTAATGTAATGCAAGATTCGACTAGGCCTAGAACACATAAATCAAGTGATAATCATCCAGCAAAACAAGTTCTAAGAGCCTAAAAGTCGAAAATCAAACATTGGTTTACGGATTGAAAAGATGAAAATTTGAGATTCATAACATGTAGATCGTGAGAATGAGTGTGAGAATGAGGTAGAGGACGAAAATCCGAGCAGACTAGACTCAAAAATCACTCAAATCCGTTGAGAAACGAAGATTTGTGATTTTGAGAGAGAGATTTGTGGTATATGTATCGAGCGATGGAGGCGGTGGGAGAAGAAAGGAAAAACCGTAGGGTTTATAGGGAAACTTACCTGCGCGTGGAGTATCGATCGATACTAGTGGTGTCGATCGATACTGAGGGTATGGAATGAATTGCTCGCCACATGGAGGTCGGTCCAGAATGTGTATGTTTAATGATGGGTATCGACCGATACCAATGTGGTATCGGTCGATACGGGACCTCCGAATCTGATTCACGTGACACGACGAAACACAAAACAAAACTAGAAAAATAAAAGACTCATATGTACAGACTTACCAGTGGATTGCCTCCCACTCAGCGCTTGTTTAACGTCACGTGTTTGACGGTACTGTCATTCAAGCAGTGGGTGCATCATCCAGAGGCATTATCTGCCCTGCTGGAATCTCGGCTTTCGCCCAATAGTGTTTCACCCTCTGTCCATTGATAGTAAATTCCTCTCTTGTAGGACTAATCAGCACAACGGCACCATGTGGTCTGACCTCCTTGATTGTGAAGGGACCTGACCAACGAGAACGCAGTTTACCAGGAAACAATTGCAAACGAGAGTTATACAGAAGTACCTGGTCGTTCGGCTCGAACTGTCTGGAGATGATCTTTTTATCATGATAGGCTTTAGCTCTCTCCTTGTACAGCTTTGAGTTCTCGTAGGCGTGGTGCCTAATCTCATCCAACTCGTTCAGCTGAATCAATCTCCTCTCAGCTGCATGTCAAAGTTCAGCAACTTCGTCGCCCATGCTGCCTTGTGCTCGATCTCCACTGGAAGGTGACATGCTGTCCCATAAAGCAAGTGAAACGGTGTAGTACCCAACGGTGTTTTGAAAGCAGTTCTGTAAGCCCATAGCGCGTCATCTAGCTTCGTAGACCAATCCTTCCTAGAAGTACCCACTGTCTTCTCCAGAATTTCCTTGATTTGCCTGTTGGAGACCTCTACTTGCCCACTGGTTTGAGGGTGATATGGGGTTGCCACGCGATGAGTGACACCATGCTTCCTCAGCAACTTCTCAAAAACTTTGTTAATAAAGTGGCTGTCACCATCACTTATAACAATACGCGGTACTCCAAATCGTGGGAAAATGATGGTCTTAAACAGCTTAAGAACCACCGCAGAGTCATTGGTTTGACTAGCAATCGCTTCAACCCATTTGGACACGTAGTGCACAGCAACCAGGATGTATCTGTTCTTGTGTGATGAGGGAAAGGGACCCATAAAATCGATGCCCCAGCAATCGAAAACTTCAACCTCAAGGATGAAATTATGTGGCATCTCATGCCTCTTGCTGATCTTCCCTCTCCTCTGACAGGTATCATACTGTGAGATATAGGCATGCACATCTCTGAACATAGTAGGCCACCAGAAGCCTGCTTGAAGAACTTTAGACACTGTCTTGAAAGTAGCAAAGTGTCCAGCATACTCAGACCCATGACAATGAAAAAGAATCGCTGGCACCTCAGACTCTGCAACGTATCTCCTGTAGATGCCATCTGAGCAGTGCTTGTATAGGTAAGGTTCATCCAAGAATAATCGCCTCATCTCGCGCATAAACTTCTTCCTCGCATACTTTGTGGGATGCTTTGGCTCAATTTCTACAGCAATGTAGTTAGCAATGTCAGCGTACCATGGTCGTGCAGGACTACATACAATAGCTAGATAGGCGTCATAAGAGTCGAAGTGTGCTACAGGCAAAACAGGTCCAAATCATGTCGGGTATCGACCGATACTAGTGAGTATCGATCGATACTGAAGGTCTGCTCTCACGAGAAGTGCAGATTCTCGGAACAAGCATCCTCAAACTGAGCTTCAATGAAGTAGATACCCTCCTCTGGCAAGAAATCATCAATATGCACGACTTCATCGACCTTTATTCGCGATAGGTGGTCAGCAACGCTATTCTCAACTTCTTTCTTGTCCTTGATCTCGATATCGAACCCTTGGAGCAAAAGTACACATCGGCAAAGACGAGGCTTGGGGTCCTTGTTCTTCAGCAAGTTTTTGATTGCATCATGGTCTGTGTGGACAATAACATTTCTCCCAATTAAGTAGGTCCAAAATTTCTCAAAAGAAAAAAACAACTGCAAGTAACTCCTTCTCAGTGGTGTTGTAATTTCGCTGGGCATCATCCAACGTCCTGTTGGTATAATAAATAGCATTGAGCTTTTTGTCTTTCCTCTGACACAAAACAGCTCCTACAGCAAAATCACTTGCATCGCACATAACCTCAAAAGGTAAGCTCCAATCAGGTGATTAGACAATAGGAGCACTCACCAATGCCTTCTTAATCTCCTCGAAGGCTATAAGGCAATCAGGTGTGAAATCAAATTTTAATTCCTTACACAACAGGGTTGTGAATGAGCGTGCAAGCTTAGAGAAATCCTTGATAAACCTCATGTAAAACCCAACATGACCAAGGAAGCTTCGAATCTCAGATACAGTTCGTGGAGGTTGCAGGTTTGTCATGACATGAATCTTAGCTTTGTCAACTTCGATCCCTGCCTTAGAAACCATGTGCCCAAAAACAATGCCATCTTGTACCATGAAGTGGCACTTCTCCCAATTAAGAACTAAGTGCTTCTCCTCGCATCGTTGAAGCACCTTGCACAAGTTATCCAAACAATCTTTGAATGACGATCCATAAACTGAAAAGTCATCCATGAACACCTCCATAAACTCCTCGGTCATGTCTGTGAAAATCGACATCATGCATCTCTGAAAGGTCGCTGGAGCATTACATAGTCCAAATGGCATTCTTCTGTAGGCGAATGTGCCATAAGGACATGTAAAAGTTGATACAAGACTTTTTAGTCTCTAGGAGGTATCAATAACTCCAATACGTGTAGTATGAAGGTTATCAATCCATAAAAGGATTTATCCTAATCACTAAGAATGCAAGGTGCTTATAGTAAGTTAAGCTAAACAAGGTCGCTGGAGCATTACATAGTCTGAAAGGTCGACATCATGCATCTCTGAAAGGTCGCTGGAGCATTACATAGTCCAAATGGCATTCTTCTGTAGGCGAATGTGCCATAAGGACATGTAAAAGTTGATACAAGACTTTTTAGTCTCTATGAGGTATCAATAACTCCAATACGTGTAGTATGAAGGTTATCAATCCATAAAAGAATTTATCCTAATCACTAAGAATGCAAGGTGCTTATAGTAAGTTAAGCTAAACAAGGGTTGTTTGTGGTTAATTACCAATTCGAAACAAGTGAATAGCAAGTAAACACTAAATGAGATGTAATTCAAATAACAAAGGCGAAACTAGAGATGAGGTTATTGATATAAGGTGATTCAAGTGTAATTAGTGGTGTTCATTTGCTCAAAGAAGCTAATTCCTAGGTAATAGACCTCTAATCTTGATTAGTTCTCTTTCAAGCAACTAAGCACTATGTTAATTATCAAATCCATTAGCAAATCATCATTTATGGATTAACAACTAGCAAGCATTAAGAATCATAACAAGATCAACCAAAGATATGCCCTAAACAACTAATGTCTTAGGTTAGGAACATAAGTCTCTTGTCTAGTTCATCAAGGCATTTCATCAAACACTTGGTGTGCATGAAATGCCTTATGATCTAGATCCACTCTTTCAAGCTAGATCTAGCATTAGGGGCACTACACAAGAAGGAATATAAGATAATCTAACCCTAAGCACCACTAATCAAGATTTAGATCACCCTAATCTACCACATCTCAAGATCCTAAGGACTACTCACTAATCATCATGAGTTCAACAAATCCAATAAAAGAAGAGTTAAAACTCATGACCAAGATGATTGGATGATTAGAAAGTAGAAGATAGATGGATTCAATCAAGAAAACAATACTCAAATTGCATAATTCAAAAGGATCAATCTCTTACAAAATCACTCTTAGAGAGGGTTTGTTTTTTTGCTTAAGAAAAGACTTAGCCCATCAAAATTAGGTTTTTGGGCATAAATAGTGAATAGTGACGAACCGGGTCGACCCGGAATAAACCTGGTACCGACCCGGTTTAAATGGATAAAAAGTTCTGATTGGCCAATACCGAGGTCACTGCTCGGTGCAACACCTCGTTATTGAGCATGGGTTTGTGTACCGACGAGGAGCACCGAGCAGTGGCGTCGGTATTGAGGTGTTGTTGCTTGGTGATCTTCAATGGATACCGAGGTCACTCCTCGTTATCGTTGCTCGGTATTAAAGGATTTTTCCCCCGGGTTTCCTCCGAGAATAGCACCGAGCAGTGACCTCGGTACAATCCCCTGAGGCTTCGATACCGATGTCACTCCTCGGTGTTGCACGTCGGTACTGGGGCTGTCTTCCTCCGTTTTCTATACCGAGCAGTTGCACCGAGCAGTGACTTCGGTGCAACCCTTCTGCCTTCCATACCGAGGACCAGTACCGACCAGTGACGTCGGTACGGTCCCTGTTTTCTCTCCTCGGGCCTCGAATCTCCTCTTTAGCACCTGAAATATGATCCAAAACATGCGAGGACTCTCTAGGACTAAATGTGGACACATTAGACTCCTAAAATGACTAAAATGCTAAAGAGATGACATGAACTATATGCAAATGACTCGAAACCTAAGTGAAACGGATGCTAGAATGATGCAAAATATGGTGATATCAAAAGTCGTCTTTCCCTGGTCATCTGGATGTATAGGAATCTGGAAAAAGTCTGAGTACCCATCGAGAAAACAATAGTATGAGTGACTCATTAACCTCTCCAGCATCTGGATGAAAGGCAATGGGAAGTGATCCTTCCTTGTAGCCGCATTCAGCTTCCTGTAGTCAATACACATCTTCGAGTAGTCCCTCTGGGAGTCGCACTGAGCGATCAGCAAGTACCAGTGAAATCCTTGTAGATTGGAAATCTGTCATCCCCATTCGCCTAGCAACTGAGTGTGGCATGAGGTTCACACTCGACCCAATATCGCAGAGAGAACGCTCGAATCTCTCTGTGAAGATAGTGCAATCCAAAACAAAACTCCATGGGTCTGGTAGCTTCTTGGGAATTTTGTTGAGTAGAATCGCACTGCACTCAGCTGTAATCATCATGACACCTTCCTCGAGGTTCACATTTCTAGACACCATCTTCTTCATATACCTCCTGAAAGCTGGAGAATTCTTAATAGCATCAACAAAAGGAAGCTCCACAACTAACTTATCCAACATAGGTTTGCATATAGCGTCCTCCCATTCCTTCTTTGTCATCTTAGGAGGCATAGGATAAGGAATTGTGGGTTTGTACACCCTCTCCTTGACAATCTCTGGTTCTTTCTCGACCTGCGCCTAAGTATCGACCGACACAGAAGGAGTATCGATCGATACACAGGATTTTGGATCCCCTCGTGCAGGTGTCTGGGTTGGTATCGATCGACACTGGCTGGTATCGATCGATACGCGGGGATTTTCATATTCCCAATCGTCATCTTCAGCAGGATCGATGAAATTCTCTGAAATTAGGCTGTTCTTCACTCCTATAATCACCTCTTTTTCACTCCTCAAGGTGATGGCATTGATGTGTGCCCTTGGATCCTCAGTTTTCCCTGGAAGAAAACCTTCTTGTCTCCTTACAACTGCTGCTGTCTAAGCAACCTGAGTCTCCAGCTTCTTCTGAGAGACATTGAGAGCTTCAATTTTTCCATTCAGATCAGTTTACAGATGGTCAATCTTCCCATTGAAATCTACTTGCAGCTTTTGATGCCCCTGAAGAATCTGTTCAAACATGGATTCCATCTTACTCTCTGTGTACTTCGGAGAGATGGGTAGGTACGAAGAGTTCCCATAATTGCGAGTAAAATCGCTGCTCTGGAGTGGTTTCTGAGCAAATTGTTTTGCTCCAAAGCCAGATTTGTTTCCCTCAAACTTGTACCCACTTTGCTGAGTGTTGTTGTTGAAGTTTCGGTTGTTGTTGTGTCCAAAACGCTGACCCTGAAAATCAGAACCGTCAACGTAGTTAACATCCTCCACTTCATCGTCATCAATATTATCGACTCCATCAGCAAAGTGTACAGTCTTCTTCGACTTCCCGATCAGAAGATCCAGCTTGGCTTGAACTTCAGCAATCTGCGATCTATCCATGTTCCCATTCTGTCTCTTTCGCTCAAAGTCTGCATTTTTGGTGCTATTGCTAGATTCAAAATTCTCAATAAGCACATAGGCATCATCTGGATACCTGGTATTGAAATTCTCATTGCTTGAAGCATACAAAGCCATCTGATACCTCCAGTCAATCCCTCGGAAGAAGAAACCCATCAGCTGAACATCAGAGTATCTGTGATGTGGACAATCTCTCTGGTATGACATGAATCTCGTCCAAGCAGCCTTGAACGCCTCAGTAGGTCCTTGAGAAAACTGGGAGATCTTGTTCCTCAGATCCTCGGATCGTGCATCATCATAGAAGTTGTTCAGGAAAGCAGTTTTAGTGTCTTTCCAAGTAGTCAGTGATCCAGGAGGTAACTGCTTCAGCCAGTAAGTCGCATCTCCACCAAGAGAGTAAGGGAAGAGTTTGCAGAAAAGGTAATCATAGGACACTCCATTGCTCTTGATGCTAGTGATCAAATCCTCAAACCTTTCAATATGGTCCATGGGATGTTCATTGGAAAGACCTTGAAAAGGGTGCTGACCCACAAGAGTGTAGTATGCAGGTTTCAGCTCAAAGTCATTCCTCTGAAAAGCAGGAGGACGAATAGCTGATCGATTGACGTAAAACTGATAAGGTCTGTTGTACTCACCAATTGTTCTACCACGATTAACCACAACGTTCCCAGCGACGTTCCCCGCGACAACCTCCTCGACAACAGGAGCATGTGGAATAATGGTCCCCTCTCCATCCAGACGTTGTCCTCTCGCATTGCACAACTGACCCTCTTGGTCTCTGTAAGCACCAGCTTCATCTCGAATCAAAACCACTGGGTTGTTCATCTTTGCTGGCTTCTTTGCTCTTATGTTTGTGTGTTCCACAAGTGTTAGCTGCTCCAATGACAGTTCAACTAGCTGAGTGCTCTTGTTCCTTCTGGTTTCATGAATAGGCATACACCTGAAAAACACTAGGAAAGGCACGTAAGTAACTAAAAAAATACGATGAGTATCGACCGACACTGGGTGGTGTCGATCGATATCAACAAAAAAAAGACGATGAGTATCGACCGATAATAGGTAGTATCGATCGATACCGGCGAACTTAGTCGAAATTCTCAAACTAAAATCTAATGGCGAATTGAGTCCCCGGCAACGGCGCCAAATTTGATATGCTCAAATTAATACCCTAAAAGTACTAAAGCAGTAGTTGTAGTAAAATAGGGGTCGAACACAAGGACTCACGGAAACACACAATAGATTATATAGATGAGAATTAAGCTAAGTGATTAATGGTATTGAAAGCAGAAACGTAAATTAAATCCGTTGTAAAATTCGATTGAGGAAATATAGGTTCAGGGTATTTCTCAGGAACTCAATAAATGCAGATAAACTAATTAGTCAGGGTTCAGATTTAGCGCGGTTCTTTAACTCAAATCACTAAGGTATAATTAACCAACTGTCGTTGCGAGAATTATCTAAATCTAAATCCTAAAATTCCAAATCTCTTTGCGAATCCTAAAGTCTAAACCAGCTTTTAGTTCAAGTTTGATTTGTTCACAAAACAACTAAACCAAATCTCTTTGCGAATAGTTATTTTGCTCACCTTAAGTTCTATCAGGTAATTAATCGCATTGTCGTGCCTAATCAACTATCCTAAGATCTAAATTCTAGGTAGCTAATCTAGAACAAGCTTTGAACACAACCTAAGGTGAAGAACTAATTCAGATGGTGAATCCTAATCAACTAATCAACCTAGCATTCAGAGAAAACCCTTATGAGAACCCTGAACCTAAAGTGGATCTACTCATACATGGAGATTGAAGTAATAAACATGTTTGAATAAATCATCAAATAAAATAGAAAGAGTAACAAGATGGTTCGAAATCTTCTCTCGGACGAACAGAGTTTCAGACTTGTCTGCCTTCAAAAGCTCTCTCACAAAACCAAAGTAAAATAAAGTATAGCCCTTAAAGTGGCTGTAAAATCCTCTTAAATAACCTAAATCACATTTTGGGGCTTCTTGTAAATAATAAAGACTTATGGGCAATTTTGCAATTCTTCAACTCTTCATCAAAGTCGCGGTCCGTGTCTGCTTCGATGAGTATCGACCGATACTAGTCAGTATCGATCGACACTGATGCTTCAAATCGGGTACTCAGCTACACGAACGTCTGCTTTGATCCAAAATGCTCCAGAAAGCTCAAATATCTCCGATTATGCTCCAAACGTGCTAAAACCTGTAAAAGACTCTAAACCACTACAAAATAGTAGAAATATTCTATAAAACGTACTTATATCATGGCTTAAAAGGGGTAAAAACCATGATATATCAACATACTGGAAAAAGATGAAATTAAATTAAACATAAGATTGGTGAAGAAGCCTCACGAATTCAAGAACTAAGCTCGGTGAGAAACCTCCTCACCAATCCCGAAAATCTCGATGCAAGAGTATAATAACGAAAGCAAAACTAAGGTGTCCCAAGGGTTCTAAGTTGGCCACGAAATTTCTGTATAAAACAAGTATTTATAGGTCTTCAACATGCTTTGGTCATTTTAGGGTTTGACGGGAAAATACGGTTTTGGCCTCGGGTGAAGAAACGGATCGTCTTGGGCGGAACTGGGCTTGGTCGCGGGTCCGTAGCTTCTGGGCGCGGAGAAATGGACCCTGGCCGCGGATGGAATGGCTCTAGGGGCGGCAAACTTATACTTGGCCGCGGCTGGGAGCCCTCCAGGCACGGTGAGCTGCTTCTTCGGGGCAGATTCATTTGCCTTCAGTTGTTCGAGTATAATTAAGGATCCAACTATTGGATTATCCCCAATCAAATTGCATTTGAAAGCTGGTTGTCTCCACTTTGTTGTATCCAAATTTGGTGATGATCAGACGGTGAAAATATCTTCTTTGATTGCAAGACTTCTTGACGGTCCAAGTTTATCCAAAAACGTACTTTTGCTCCGAAATGCACTCTTTAATCCCGAGTTACCTGAAAAGAGTTATAAGACCGCAAATATGCGAAATCCGTAATAAAATCATATAAAACCAAGTGGAACACTTATTAAATGGTTGATAAAGGATTTTTGTTAGTCTTAAGTTAATTACTCAGATCCCACTCATGTCATTGTGGTATTTAAGATATCGAACCAAGGAGGTATGAGGCTAACACACTAGGAATCCAAGAAACTATATAAACTAAGAAAATCAAGTGGTTTTAATCTAACAACCTAATGATTCAAATTTAAACAAAGCAAGTAAGTAACAAGACTAAACAAGCACTAAATGAGATTAACAAATTCATAAAGGCAAGCTCTTGGATGAGGTTATGGACTTTGGGGACTTTTATGATCAGCCTATGATGTCATTACACACAATCAAGCAATTTTCCTTAGCCTAGAACACTTAAACAAGACTAATCCACTCTCATGGCACTAATCACTTTGCTAATCAACTAATCAAGAACAAACTTTCATTTGTGAAAAGTTAATCAACAAGCATTAATTATATAAGTTCCAATAGCCATAATACTCCTTAAACAACTACTATGATAGGCTAAGCAAGTAAAATCTCTTATCTAATTTTTTGGAGAATTTCATACACCTTGTGTGCATGAAATTCTCTATGATCTAGATTAGCTCTCTCAAGCCTAATCTAGCATTATGAACACTAAATAAGAGAGGAAAGATGTAACCTAAGCCCTAGACATCATAGATCTATCACAAAATCCCCTAAATCAACCCCATCCATGAGCTCTAAAAAGACTACTCACTAATCATGAAGAACACACCAAATATCATGAAAGAGGTGTTATTAATCATGATTAGATAATAGAAAGATGAAATATTAGAAGATATTAAGAAACTTAGAACCTTAAAACTTAGACTGCATAAATAAAAAGAAGATCTCATTTACAAAAATCTCAAGAACCCTTCAAAAGGAGAGGTTTTTAGCAAGAGAAAAGAGATGGCCTCTAAAAATTAAGTCTAAGGCCTTATATACAAGTTTGGGCGGCACTCCAACACCTGGCTGTGGTGTCTCGGTATGGCAGGCCGGTATTCTCCCTGGTTTGGACGTGCTGATACCGGTCGGTCGTGCTGGGTGAAGGCGGGTCGGTATTGGTCAAAGGTCTTGCGGCCAGACAGGTACAGCTTCGGTAAAACCACAATATATACTGGAATACATGTCCGAATGGCTTGAAACGACCTCCAGACGACAGCTAACTCATTGTGATACAACTTTTATAAAGGTCATTGAAGCTGAATCAGATCGAAAATCCTTCGTTATGCCAGTTGTATCAGACGTCTCGGATAAGCTTTTCCTTCTCTTATGCTCCATCATTCCAAACATCCTCAAAATATCTCCAAACACCTAGAAAATACTCCAAATGAATGCAAGACTCACTAGTACCTAATGCAAACTACCTAAGCCATAATTTAGACTTAAATGCTAAGAAAACTATGAAAAACGCATGCATGGGATCGAAAACACAAAGATGCATGCTAAAACGGGTAAAATATGGGAATATCAACTCCCCCAAACTTATTCATTTGCTTGTCCTCAAGCAAACAAAAAAAGAACAAGGAGAGATAGAGACATGAAAGTGGGAGCTCACATCCACAAATATCATTAAAATAATTCAAACTCAATGTCCAAGTTGTTAGCTCTAGGATGCGATCAAACAAGTATACTCAAAAAGAGCTAGCCATATCTATCCCTACATGAATCAAGCCCAAGTCTCAACCTACACAAGCACTCCTATCATCCAATCCTTGACATTCATTTAATTGTTTCAGGTGAACCACGTTCATGCAAGACAAGTGAATTCATTTGGCTAAGGTAAAAGTCTTGAGATTAAGATGATCTCAAATGTATGTGGTTACTCCAATGCAAGGGATCTCCATATGAATGAGCAAGATTTAGCAAAATGCTAAGAGTAACATATGCATACAATGATAAATTTACATATATCCAATACATAAGATGTCTATAACCCTAGCATTTCTAACCCATGAAGCCACAAACCTAAGTTACCCTTCTCACAAGGCCTTTTGCCTTCATGTCCCACACGTTTTTTTTCTTCTTCCACTTCATCTTTTCTCACTTGGGGGATTGTCTTTCTTCATGCTTGACTCATGTATGGTGTTTTCACTTCATTTCCTTTAGCTCTTCTTGTTGAGTTTTTGCCTTGCTTCCATCTTCATCACTTTGATGCTTTAGCCATCTTTTGGCTTCTTTTCTTTTCTTTTAAACACTTGGAGACTAACCTTAATGCTTAGAGCTAATTCATAACTTTTCTACCAACCATATATATTTCAAAATCCACCCTTCTTTACCTTTTCATTCCTTTGGCCTCACTTCTCTTCTCCACCACGATCCCATCGATCATACACTTTCATTCATACCAAACCCCAAAATTCCCCTTCCTAGCTAGCGTAGCCTAGTCTAGCCCTTGATGATGGGCTAGATCTACATGCAAACCTATCCTTGTCGCCCTAAACTCAACAATTTTTACCAAACTTACTCGAAAAATTAGGCCTTACATTCGCACACTAAAGATTTGGCTTGAAAGGAAGGTAAGTTAAAGGTGTGGTTAACCGTTCCAATGATGGGAATCAGCTATTTGAGCTAGCAAGAGGGTGGTGAAAAGGATAAGAAAGCCCAAATATGTATGTGGTATCCATGAATTCACTATGAGATGCATAAACATGATAATTAAAATGTCAAGATTATGGTTCTCACTTAAGTAGGATTGGACTCAATTTACAACTTACTTTAGCTAAAACACGAGTAATGAAACACGAGATCAAAATATGGTTCATCTTTGATTTCAAACACGAGATCAAAAGCATCAAACAACTAGCAACAAGGGCATTGAACAAAGCTCTTAAAATGATACTCTACAAGGATGTTTCTCCCAATGCAAATGAGTGCAACCCTATATGATATGCATTTAGACTCAATCTTAATCATGCTAGTGCAACTACATGATTTCTTTTTCAAAAAATTTCAAAATGTTTCAATTTTTGCGAATGTATGATATGCATGAGACTCAAGATGCAAAAATCAAAATAAGAAAATAAAACCCATGATTAGATACCGGTCCCTCCCCCAAACTTAAATCATAACGTCTCGGTGTGTAAGAAATTCAAGAGGGAGACCAAAAACAAAAGATAAAATGCAAAGACTCAAAAGAAAAGAGTTACTTACAATGGAGGAGTGGGTATATGGGAATGGAGAGAGTGGGGAGTTTTCCAACATCAGACGCCGTTGCTTTGCCACGCCCTTGTCACCATCAAGAGCCTTGCAACCACTTAACCAAAACATCAAAATCACTTATAAAGATAGAAAGTATTTACAAAGATAGACATGGGAATGTCTCCAAGTGCGCTTTGTTTAACGTCATTAAGCTCGACGTTTGTTACCCTTTTAGGCGGGTGTGAGAGGAGTGGTGGAACTCCTTGGTGGGTCCTTGAGCTCAAGCTTAAGCACCTTTCTCATGACCTCTTGAAGACCCTTTGGACCTTTCTCCTTAAGCTCGGTAGTGAGGAGTGCTTTAACCTTGGCAAAGGGTTTAGATCTTCCCTTACATTTCACCTTGTACTCAATGGCTCCATCATCATACCTCCAAGGTATGAGTGTCATTGTGTGAGAAGATGGGTAGAGGGTGGGAGGGTGGTTATCATTGGGTTTCTTCTTCTTGGTCTTAGTGTCTTCCCCCTTGATACTCTCTTTCTCTTCCTCCATAGTGGTAGAGAAAAGAGATTCCAAGCTATCACCATCCAATGCAAGGGTTTCTTCAACATTACCATAACCCAAAATGTTTGCCTCATGAGAGCCTTTCTTCTTTTTACAACCTTTTGGGGGTGAAGAAACATCCATCATCTCATAACTACCCACAAACTCCATTTCCTCAACATGAACTTCGTCTTTGGAGCCATGGAGAACTCTCCCAATCTCTCTTAAAGACTCTTCACTCTCTTCATCCGAGAAGATAAATTTGTAATACTCACTTGGGCTTTCATCGACTTTACCCTTGAGTTTCTCCATTGGTTTACTAGAGAGGGGTTTTCCTTGAGCATCTTGATCTCAACGGTTCTTTGTGTGGAGTAGAACTTGTTGAAGAAAATCTCCTTGCAATCATCCCAAGAGTTTACCAAGTGAGATGGCAATGTTCTCTCCCATTGGCTTGCTTTTCCTCCAAGAGAAAATGGGAACAAGATGAGCTTGATGCTATCATGGGGCGTTCCACCGGTTCTAAACGTGTCACACAACCACTCAAAGGAATCCAATCATAAGGGTTTTCCACCTTTGTCCCCAAGAATCTACACTCTTGAATCAACCTAACGAAGCTTGTCTTGATCTCATATGCCTCGGCTTCGATTGGTGGTGGGTGAATTCCATATCTTTATCCATGACAATATGGAGTGTCAAAACACCCAACCGTTGGTTTCTCCTTTGGAACTTGGATCGGATTTTATGACAATTCTTGAGGTTGTGGCATTTCTTGAGGTTGTGGGGCTTGAAGAATGTTCCTTTGGTAGTCCATCTACGACACCTCAAGTGATCTTGTCTCTCCATCACTTTTCCTTTGGACTTGATACCCTTGTTGATCGTCCATATCCAATACTTCAAGTGATCTTGTCTTTCCATTGCTCCTTTTTATTTATTTGGTACCTTTGAAAGCACAAAAGAACCAAGGAAGACAAGTTAGTGACAATGTATAAGAGAAAATTTATCATCTCGGTGAGATGCATGCTCTTAGTAATGTGCATTAACATAATGTAAATAAAAGCCTAGTCTTATTAAGAATCTAAATCATAATGGCTAACGCTAAACATCCCCACAACGGCGCCAAATTGATAAAGAAATTTTGTTAGTCTTAAGTCAATTACTAAAATCCCACTCATGTCATTGTGGTATTTAAGATATCGAACCAAGGAGGTATGAGGCTAACACACTAGGAATCCAAGAAACTATATAAGCTAAGAAAATCAAGTGGTTTTAATCTAACAACCTAATGATTCAAATTTAAACAAAGCAAGTAAGTAACAAGACTAAACAAGCACTAAATGAGATTAACAAATTGATAAAGGCAATCTCTTGGATGAGGTTATGGACTTTGGGGACTTTTATGATCAACCTATGATGTCATTACACACAATCAAGCAATTTTCCTTAGCCTAGAACACTTAAACAAGACTAATCCACTCTCATGGCACTAATCACTTTGCTAATCAACTAATCAAGAACAAACTCTCATTTGTGAAAAGTTAATCAACAAGCATTAATTATAAGTTCCAATAGCCATAATACTCCTTAAACAAATACTCTCATAGGCTAAGCAAGTAAAATCTCTTATTTAATTTTTTGGAGAATTTCATCGAACACCTTGTGTGCATGAAATTCCCTATGATCTAGATTAGCTCTCTCAAGCCTAATCTAGCATTATGAACACTAAATAAGAGAGGAAAGATGTAACCTAAGGCCTAGACATCATAGATCTATCACCAAATCCCCTAAATCAACCCAATCCATGAGCTCTAAAAAGACTACTCACTAATCATGAAGAACACACCAAATCTCATGAAAGAGGTGTTATTAATCATGATTAGAGAATAGAAAGATGAAATATTAGAAGATATTAAGAAACTTAGAAGCTTAAAACTTAGATTGCATATATAAAAAGAAGATATCCTTTATAAAAATCTCAAGAACCCTTCAAAAGGAGAGGTTTTTAGCAAGAGAAAAGAGATGGCCTCTAAAAATTAGGTCTAAGGCCTTATATACAAGTTTGAGCGGCCCTCCAACACCTGGCCATGGTGGCCCGGTATGGCAGGCTGGTATTCTCCCTGGTTTGGACCTTTTGATACCGGTCGGTCGTGCTGAGTGAAGGTGGGTCGGTATTGGTCAAAGGTCTTGCAGCCAGACATATTAAGCTTCGGGAAAACCGTGATATCTACTGGAATACATGTCCGAATGGCTTCAAACTATCTCCAGTCGATAGCTAACTCATTGGGCTACAACTTTCATGAAGGTGATTGAAGCTGAATCAGATCGAAAATCCTTCGTTATGCCAGTTCTATCAGACGTCTCGGATGAGCTTTTCCTTCTCTTATACTCCATCATTCCAAACATCCTCAAAATGTCTCCAACCACCTAGAAAACACTCCAAATGAATGCAAGACTCACTAGGATCTAATGCAAACTACCTAAGTCATAATTTAGACTCAAATGCTAAAAAACTATGAAAACCGCATGCATGGGATCGAAAACACTAAGCTAGATGCATGCTAAAATGGGTAAAATATGGGAATATCAAGTGTTCTAAAGTATATAGCAAAACGGATAAAAATACGGTGTTATCAAGCACTCGCTTACCAATGAAGCATGAGGCAGTCCCAAACTAACTGCGGCAATCAACGCGTGGATGCAGGGGATTTTCAGACAATCAAACATCTTGCAGCTGCATTTCTTATCCCTTATCAGCATATGTGCTTATCCCCAAATCGCCCCACAACCTCACAACTCCAGCTAGTAATGTTGTTGACCTAGCTAAAGTTGCACTCTAGTTTGTTTTGCAACAACAGCCTGTCTACCTTTGGGGTGGCCAACGAAGTGCGGGTCGCTGATTTTCCCCGCCTAGCTCGAAACCAACGAGTCATCATCCGCTGGATGAAAATCAATAACTCAATGATGGAGGATGCCCTCCCTTTCTTCAACGCTTTGTTGAGCTGCTCAGCTATGTTGCTTGTCATCATATTGTACCGTTCCTCTCAGAAATGATAACGAGTCCAGTGACCATGAGCAATTCTTTCAAGATACGCCGCACACTCAGGGTTAGAATTTTTAATTGTTGCGAACAGGTCTATGAAATGCTTTTGTCGGTACGCAAACACGGCCTGACGAACAAGCTTTGAAAGCCCCTTGTCTTTGAACTGAGAGCTAATGTTTCTCTGGAGGTGTATTATGCACGATCCATGATGCGCTTTAGGGTACACCCGCGATTTGGCTGAGTAGTTCGACTCATAATGATCCGATATAATTGTTAGGTTGGCGCTATCAGCTAGTAATCGCTCAAGCTTCTGCATAAACCATGTCCAAGCTTCATCATTATCGGCATCAACTATAGCAAAGGCTAAAGGGAATAGTTGGAAATTGGCGTCTTGGCCACTAGCTGTCAGCAAAAACCCCTTATATGTTCCCGACAGATGGGTACCATCAATAACAATAACGTGCTGAAGCCTCCTAAAGCCAAGTATGGAGGCCCCAAACGCTAGGAAAATGTAGCGGAACCTTTCAACACCATCATTGTCAGTGTCAGTTTCCAAATCAGCAACCGTATCCAGTTTCACTATCCCCAACATATGAAGGTAGGCAGGTAAACATAGGTAAGAGTCTTCATCTTTGGGCCTATATGTGGCAATAGCTTTTCCCTTCGCACGGTAGCATTTAATCCAGGAAGCTGAGACACGTAATTTTTGCAAGACAAGCTGCTGAAGTTCTGCTGATTTTGGACCGGTTTTAGGGTCACCATATTTTGACTTAAATACGGTCGCGATCACTCGGACAGAGGTCTTCTGCCGATGCGCATCCCTTGTCTCAAAATCACAAGTATGCTTAAGCTCTACCCTTTTAAGTTCAAAATATCCAGTGTTGCCAACCTCTGAGGCGTGTATTCTCCAGGCACACCTACTATTTGTGCATTCAAGTATGAAGTACTTTGGACACGATCTCGTCTGCCAAAAACAGAACGCGTTCTTAATAGCGAAAACAGCTAGGGCGATTTGGCAGTCCTCTTTGCAATCATACATCTTTCCCACGTGAATTGAATCATCGTCTTCGGCGCCATCCAAATCCGGGATTTCAGGGATAGCGTATGTGGCCTCATCGAACAAAGGGTGAATGTCGAAATCCTCATCTGAATAATCAGCAAGCGTTTTTGTTTTCGGCATTTCTGATGTGTCACCATATGGGCATAGCTGCGTGGATGGGTATGTTGACTCCATAATAGTGAATGGAATTCGAGGTAAGTCAATGCATGGGGCATTCAAGGGCAGATCAGACACAGAAGGTTCTGCGTCATACACTGTCTCTGGTGCGATAGATCCCCCATATCCCTCTTCTAGAAATGGTCTCCATAATTCGGTCTCGAATCCCCGAGCGCGAACGGCGTCAAGGTTCACAGATTATGGGTCGAAGTGTTCATCTTCCTCGCTCTCAGAGGAAAGCGCATCTCCAACTTGGAGGTCGCGTTCACAGGTCGTTGAACACGTGGATGTGTCCACATCATCACCCAGTATATTGAATTTGGGAATCTCAAAAGTTAAAGGAATCACGAAATGGGTAGAAATCTTGTGGGGGGGGGGGGGGCATGCCAGTAGATGATCTAAGATTTTCCTCAATTTGGACGGCGTGTTTGATAAGGTCGTCATCATCCAGATGAAAGGGGGTGGTATCTTCCCCGGATGGAGAGCCAAAAGCAGGAACCTCAGGGGTATGCAGCTGCAATCGCGATCCATCATCTGACAATAATTTACCTATGCATGCAGGGGTTTCTGGCAAAACTAAAGGCCGGCATTGTTTTTTGGAAGCCGGTATCGTGAACCCAAACCCGATTACGGCAATTTCTGTAGACACGCTTTCGAACTTCGCAAAGAGCTTCAAGGATTGATGAAGTCGTAAACGGGAGATAAAAAAAGAATAGCTCCAGAACTTGAGAGGATTACAGGTGTTGCTAACACCCTGCAGGTTAGGTCGGGTGGACAAGGCGGCCAGTAGGAAAAAGTAATCGACATATTTTCAGTATATGGTCCCACGAACTCCGTTTGTACATACCTTCTTAGTTCATCAATGATCATCCCCTCGTGAAGGGAAACGACACAGGACATTAGGTTGTTGTCTGGAATGAATTACCATCTCCCTTCTATTGAGCGACGCCAGGCGCCAGCAACACATTCACAATTTTGGTGCATTGCAATCTATGAAAACGCGTTGCAAAATGTTAGATAGTTGTCCACAACCGAAGCATCCATAAGTTAAATAAGGCAATGTACGATAAAACAAAGAAATGTGACAAACAACGGAGATGATGCGGGGTGATCCAAGGTTTGAAATAAAAAGCTGGAATCAGCTCTATATAGTAACCATCATAGGGTTGAGAAAGTGGTGGTTAATATGAATTGTACAGTTTGCGGGTCCCACAAAATTATTGCAAGAAACACATATTTAGTTACAATAGTCTTCCTTGATGTAAGAGCTGGTTCCAAAAATAGGCATGATGACTTTTGGCGGAAAATTTTTAAACCCAGAAATGTGTCCCGAAATAGAGTCGGTGGACACACTTGACTGTCCAAACTGAGAGCCAGTTCCGTCATTCCCGCTTCATGGATGAGCTAGGATGGATATGAATTAGTGTATTAATGTGCACGTGTTATTATCGTATACCCAATAAAGGTTTGGGGAAATGTATGCAAAAATAATTTGCCGTGTTATAACTCCAACTTGGCTATCCAATCTGGGTTCCAGTTCTGTACTTCAAATATGGATGATAAGTAATGATAGTATTGTGCGCGTGCTATTCTATTATACCCATGAAATGGACATGTCCAGATTGATAATTGGGAGCATACCTATCTGTTATATTCATTGTGAACACACTCCAAAACTGCGATTGGAGGGTGTATGCAACCGGTGGTAATATATATAACGAGCCCTCTAATTATTGCAGCGTCAATTTATGCATGTAGTCAATTAGTATTTGGGACCAACTATCCATCTTCACGCCAACTATGTACTGTCTCGTAACCACTGGAAATATCATTAGGCCCTAAAGCTCCACCCCTCCATTAGCTTACAACTAATTTCTAATTAGGAAACAAATATAGTTCGGAATGGAATAACCTATACATAGCAGTCAAAATACGGCTAGTCTTACATAAAACAAAACATAAGTACGAACACCTACATCCTTGATAAATGGACTATCATTCCTGTCACAACGACGAATCCAACCCACGATAATAAAATAAATGGTCTCCAATTCTCCCTCGATACAATCAAATCGATCTCTAGGTTCTTGTCTCTAGCGCGACGTGGACCTCCGGTTGTCGAACCCCCTTCGGGAGCGTTAAAATATCCTCTTATCTTGCTTTCTTCAACAGTCACCCGAAGAGAAACCTTCAAATCCTTTATTTCATCCTTTTGACGGCGAATCAGAGCTCTAGCTTCTAGCAACCTCAGCTTCTGCCAACCTCCGAGCCTCTCGCTATCAACCCATGGGATTCACATTTGTAAAATATTCTGCCAGGGTTCTCTTCTATCCATTCTTTTACAATAAATGTATGTTTTCGGTAGTGACATTGGGGGGCTTTAACCGTTTCGTTACTCTGGATATATGAGGTCGAAGAAGATGCTAAATTATCTATATGAGGGGCTAAATTTGGGTTGCTACAAAGTGTGAGGAAAGATCTGTTTTCTATGTCTACTCAGATTGCAAAACAATAAAGAGGGAAAACAGTGTAATATCGATTTGAAGACGAACACTACAAGAAATATGAGTATTTACATCACATGAGGATACCACGATTTTGCTAAGTACTGTTGTAGAGGGTGCGCGCGGGTGGGATAGTCTATTATGGCATTAGATCAACGCTATGCCATTCTTTTGTTAAGCGGGAAACAAAATTGCATTTTGGAGCCCAATATCTGCTATGGAAAAATGAGCGTCAACGTTTAGAGGCAAAATATTTTAGTTTTGGCGAAAATAGATATTTTTTTTTCTTAAGTATTCTTCCTTAGAAAACAAAAAATCATTTTGACAATGTTAATAAAAAAAAAACTAAGTCTTCTTCTCCCTCTCGTCTCCAAGTTTTGGGTCTCCGATCTGAAACCATCTCCGATCTTCTCCCTCTCGTCGCAGCCATTGACTGTCTCTTAATCCTCCATCTCCGGCGAAACGATATCTTCAATCTCTAGTACCAGTGCCGGCAAATCATTTTTCTTCTCCCTGTCTCTTCTCCTTCACCGCTCCTTCTCCCATCTTTCTCCGGACTCTCTCCTGTCAATCCTTACCTCTCAATCGGGCTTCCAGGTAATTTCTCCTTTTCTAGATACATAAGCGCTTCAATTTTGTCTTCGTTGAATCTCTAATAATCGCTAGGGTTCCGAAAAGCTTCACCTTTTTTTTATATTTTGAAACTTTGTCTAGTGTCGCCGGAATTTAGTTTCGATTTTTGTGTTTGCAGATTATCTCTATTTTGATAGAGATGAAATGACTAAGATCAATGCTAAATACGTTCCTGGGCTTGAATTACAGTATCTTCAGGAATATGATTTTACGAAATCTGCTGGTTTCAGTAAGGAGGTGCGTGTAGTAGACTTTTGTATACAAACAAAAACCAAGAGAGCTCTGTTTTACAGCTTGTAATGGGATTTCTGCTCTCCTTTCATTCATTTTCCTGTCTTTCTCCTATGAAAGCCTCTGTTTCTCGCCGTGTATGAGCATTCCTTTTTTATTCGCTGAGTTGTTCCCTGGGATATTTGTTATTTTTGTGCAGGTTGGCATGTTCTATAAGCTTAAGTATGGTGAAGTAGATGCAAGGCTTGTTTGCGAATCCAACCCTATCGCCCACTTCACCGGTACTTTAAGACTCAACTGCCGCCTAACTGGTTACGAACTCACCTCCATGGGAGTTGTTGATGTCAACAAACGCAAGCTTCATAAGTGGAATATTGGGCTCACTGTGATTGCAGGAAACTTGTCAGGGCATCTGAAACTGTAAGTGGTCTAACTAAATTTGATTTAGAGTTGAATAATAATAATGACAATCCTGCATTTTCAAAGTGAATATATTTGTTTTTTTTGTTGACAGGTACGCTGATGAATTCGTGTTTTCAACCCGCCATCGGATTTTCCCAAGATTTGTGTCTCTCACCGAGAACATGTCACCGTATAGAGAGCTCCGACACAGGAATTCACTCTGGCGATGGGATTCGAATGCTAGCTTAGCTCTAGGTTAGCTCTTGAAGTGATGGTCTCCCATTTTCAACCTCCGACTTTTGCACTCCAATACCACTGTTCAAATCCTCAATGTGTCGTTAGAGTTTCGGGTGACGTCTACTCCAACAGAGCTGGTGTTTCCATTGCATTCCATCCTTCTTCTTTCTTTTCGTTTATGTTTTATGTTTTGTAATATAATGTTTTGTAATTACCCAATTAACAATGGAATCTACAATAAATTTGTCTTTTAATGATTTAGGGTTTAGGGCATTAGCGTTTAGTGTTTAGGATTTAAGGTTTAGGTTATATGAAATATATTTTTTTGTAATTACCCAATTAATAATAGAATATACAATAAATTTGTCTTTTAATGTCTAAATAAAAGTTTTAAAACTATACATAAAAGAAGAATTAAATCTTGAATATTTGATTTAGGGTTTAGGGCATTGGCGTTTAAGGTTTAGGTTATGTGAAATATAATTTTTTGTAATTACCCAATTAAAATCTAATCATTTTAAGCCTAAATCATTTTCTTGTTTAATGATTTAGGCTTAAAATGATTAGATTTGAATTTTTGAAATATTTTAGTTTTGAGTATATATAATAATTAAATTATTGGTTTAGAGTTTTGAAATTATTGTTTTGTTTTTTTGGTTTATGATTTAATTTGTATCGTTAAGGTTTAGAGTTTATGATTTAGGATTTAGGATTTGTAGTTTAGGTTTAGGGTATAGGGTTTGGGGTTCGGGGTTTGGGGTTTAGGTTTAAGCTTTAGGGTTTATGGCATTGGAGTTTGTAGTTTTGGTTTAGGGTATAGAGTTTAGGATTCAACACTTGCAATATATTTTTTCTATTTACATTTGACATAGAGTTCGGGGCATACGGTTAAGGGTTAAGTGTATAGGATTAAGGGTTTGGTTTAGTGTATAGAGTTTAGGGCATAGAATATAATTTATTTGTAATTTTCTAATTTACAATGGAATTAATATACAATGATTTTGTCTAATACGTATAACATAATCTAAATAAGTAAATATATAATGTTTTATATATATAATTAAAATTAGATTTTAGTCTTTATTTAGGGTTTGGAATATTGTATAGTTTTGGTTGTGTTGATTTAAAGTTTAGGGTTTAACTTATGTTTCCAATTAAAAAATTAAAATGATTGGAAAAGAAAGTCAAATGAATGCAAAATCATTGCAAAATGATTAGAAACTTACAAATCATAAAAAACTAAGGGAAAACGATATATTTCCCCCTCGGAAGTTTTATATAATAATAGATCCCCTGAAGTTGGAGCCTAATTTTATTTCCCCACCGAATCATAGTTGAAAACTTATTTCCCCACCGAATCAAGGTTTAAAACTAATTTCCCCCCGAAATCAAAATTCGAAATCTATTTCCTCACAAACCACAATTTAAATCGGTTTACAGTATACCAATTAACTGTTAACCAAATTAATACCAATGAAAACCAAAATTAACCTAATTTCAATCACTTAAACCGTTTACAACCCGGTTGAACCCAATAATCCGATTGAAACCAAACTTCACCTAATTTTTTATTAACAAATGTTTTTTTTTTCCGAGAAAAACATGTGGATTCCTCCTCCGATACAGATTTGTTCATCGATTTGGGCAGCAAGCTTCTTAAATCAAGACAATTTGGGATTTGAAATCGGAGACAGTTTCGTCATCTGGGTATTTGGGTTCGATTGTCAAGAGTCAAGACAGTTTTTTTGTTTTTTTTTTCAATTTTAAAAACCCTGCAATCGCCGCTGGATGGCTTGAGAGATTGAGGGAGAGAGAAGAGAGACGGCGGCGGAGGAGACCAGGCTCATCGTCGGCGGAGGAGAACCCTAATCCAATCCCCAGTCTGATATTCCCGATGTCGGATCCAGTCTCATCTCGCTTCCCCTTCATCCCAGTCATGGACTTCACGAACTCGAGATTCTTGGGGCAATCGATGGAGGCACAGTCTACTCAGCAGCAGCCTGATGCTTTCGATCCGGTTAGATTTATCCATAACCATCTTCAGCAACTCCAATCCAGCGGTATCAATGTCCAGTTTTTGTTCGAGAACCAACCCTCCGATCAGGGATCCATTTGTGAACCGTGAGAGCTTGCTTTAGAGAGAAGAGATGATACCTTCAGCATACAATCATGAGCTGTGCTACCGAGATACATGTTATCATGCGAGAGAGCTACAAGAGAGATTTGAAGTTAGAAATCCGTTCTAGACAATGTATAATAGTTAACAAATGACAGCAAAATATTGTCAGAAAAAACAGAAGAGAACTGTAACATACCGAGATCTTCGATGGGGAACTCGTGAGACCCAATTGGCTGTATGATTCTGTTGGGCAGTATTCCACCGAGGCTGTAGAAAAATGTAAATAAAGTTTGATTGGATTAAGTGAAGATAAACAGTAAAGAGCCTTCCATTATCACACCCATGGAAGAAGAGTTTTTTTTTTTTTTTTGTTACCTAAGTATTCCATTATCACATCCAGTGATAACTCCGATTTGGACTCGTTATCTCCGTCCAACGAGGAAGATGAAGAACAGTGGTTGGGTTTGGTTATAAAAATCGGTTTAATTTCGGAGCGTAATAGGGGTGGTTTACGGTTTACATTAGAAACCACTCGAAACCGACACCAAACCGATTAAATTTGATTTCGGAGAGAAATAGGTTTTAAACTTTGATTCGGTGGGGAAATAAGTTTTCAACTTTAATTCGATGGAGAAATAAAACTAAGTTCAAACTTCAGGGGATCTGTTATTATATGAAACTTTCGAGGGGGAAATAGATCGTTTACCCAAAAACTAATGATAAGTTACTAATTCTTTCATCTATAGTTTAGTACCACATAACCAATGAAAATAGATCACTTGGATTGCTAACCTGGCGAAATCTAAACCGCAGGATCCTACCTTCCTCTCTTCCTCCTCACAAAACATGATTCTCTCTCTCTCGTGTCTAAACAAACATTCTAAACAAAACAAACATCACCGTCGAGACTCCAGAGCTTCCATTCTCGAGCTTGATATCGGCGGCCGGTGGCGGTTGGACTTGGTCGGAGACAAGTGGCTCAGTTCATGCCTAGGGTTCTGATGCGGTCATCAATGGAGAAGCGGATCTGTATTAGGGTTCGTTGGTGGCAGTTTGGGGAGAGCAATCGAAAATCCCCAAGCATAGAAGCCTCGTGGCCGTGCTCACTAGAGGATTCAACACAACTGCCGATTCGTCACCACCGGTAATTAGTTTTACATTCAGATTTCTGGTTTAGGAATAGAGAAGGGAAGCAGAGGAAGAAACGGATCTATAACAGAGATTTCAACATCTGCATCTGCTTTGTGGGTGTTTGAGCTCAGAATTTTCAGGTGACTGCAAACGGATCTATAACAGAGATTTCTACATCTGCATCTACAGTTAGTTCTCATAAGGATGCAAATGATGGAAGGGGGATAAAGCCAACACATAATTTGGATGCTCCCACGAATATGGCCATGGATCTTCCTGGGGATCAATGGCTTACTAATGGAAAAACTTCAGCTAACAGTGTGACTTATCCTGATCAACCAAAGATACCTAGGGACAGAGATGTTGTCCAGCTGCAGACTACAGACGCTCATAATATCAAAGCATTGGATGAATATAAGTTTGTTAAAGACATTGAGGAGATGAAGCTAAAAGTCAACGCTCTTGAATCCAAGCTAAAACAGGTTTGGTTATTAAATTTAGAAGTCCATAACTTCTGTTCTACCTTTTTATGCAGTGTTAATTGTGTTAAAGAGTTAAACATCTGGTGCAGGCTGATTCAACCATTTCGAAGCTAATGGAGGAGCGGTCTATAAGCTCCCAACATAGACAAAGCTTGCAACAAGAGCTGGTGAGAGTTAGTAGTAGTGACAACATCTATTCACTAGATATGTATCATCTGCATCTGCTTCTAGGTTACAATTGCCTTCCCCTTTTCTTTGTTATTGTTAAGCATCTGTACTTTTTATGTGAAATTTCCACCTATCTCATATATTTTGGTTATTTTGACGCATGTATATTTATCAGGCTGTCTACTTATGGCAATTCTCTCTGTGCTAAATTTGGTGGAGCACTCTCCCCCTCTTTACCATGCATATATTGGAATGATAGTATTTCTATGGACACAGATTTTTAGTGAATATCGGTTAATAAGAGGATTGTGGAGATATCTGAGAGAGAGGAAGGCTGGCTACAAATTAATAGTAAAATAAAATGTAATTACACAATTCTTATAGCCTCAGAAATATAGCTACAATTTAATTTATTACGGCTCATATCAAAACTTGTTATATTACCCAATATGGCAAAATTAATTCGCTACTACACGAAAATGAGGCTACTATTAAATTTAAAAGAGCATATAATTAACGCTACTATAAAAAATAAAATGGCAATAATATTATGCTACTATTAAATATGCAACGGCAAATAATTCTACGCTATTGTAAATCAACCATATAATAGCAGGAAAAAATTTAACTATCGTAGGGGGGTCTTTTATAACAGCGGCAAACACGGCCAACATGGAAACGCTATAATAGGGTTATAATAGCATTTCCACGACGCTATTAATGTGCATTTTTCTTGTAGTGCAATCTACTCATACACTCAAATAACCAGGGTTTATATTTATTTGGGTGGGCTAGTGATATTCCCATATTTTGCATCTCTTAGCATGCATTCTTGTTATTGTTTTGTGTCTCATGCATGTGTCTTGCATAGTTTTTATGGTATTTTGGTCTAATTTAGAGTAATAGGTGTTTGCACTAGGTTTTAGTAAGTCTAGCATACATATGGAGTGTTTTTAGGTGATTTAGAGACAATTGATGATATTTAGAGAAATGGGCCAAAGTAGAATGCAAAGTCCATCCAAGACGCCGGAAATATGTGGCTGCACGAAGGCCTTGCGATTTTAATCAGCTTTAATGGTCTTCATGGAAGTTGTATAGGAGTGAGTTAGCTGTTCAGAGGAGCTAGAATCAAGTCATTTGGATGTCAGGTTCGTGAGATATGTCCGTTTTACCGAGAGGATGTCCGTCTGGCCGCCGAAAAGAAGAAGGGATTCTCAGAAGACGCACCGATCCCTCCTGAGTCGGTGCAGTCGATCGGTGCCAAATGCCCGAGAGAAGGGCCACATCAAGAATAATGCACCGATCCCCCTGGGTCGGTGCATTTGATCGGTGCCGTCACAGGAAGACCCCCCATATAGAAGATAAGAGTTCCATATGAGTGCACCGATCCATCCTGGATCGGTGCAGTCGATCAATGCAAGCATTCCGAGGGAAACACGAAGAGAGAAGAAGATCTGCACCGATCCCTCCTGGGTCAGTGCAGTCGATCGATATTGCATCAGAAGGAGGACCGAAGCAGCATAAGGATTAGCACCGATCGATCCTGGAGCGGTGCCACAGATCGGTGCTAATCCAACGTCCGATCAAGTGTGCCGATCCAACCAGAACACGCATCCCCAACACCGAGCAGCTCACATCCGGACACGAACCTGCAGAAGACTATTTTGCACCGTCTGTTTGCACCGATCCAGGGTCGATCGGTGCAAACCCCCCAGAACTGATTTTTACCCAATTCAACCAGGTCGGTACCCGGTTTGTTCCGGGTCGACCCGGTTCGTCACTGTTCACTACTTATACCCATAAACCTAATTTTCATGAGAGGATCACTATTTTTCTTGTAGTGGAATCTACTCATACACTCAAATCACCAGGGTTTATAATTATTTGGGTGGGCTAGTGATATTCCCATATTTTGCATCTCTTAGCATGCATTCTTGTTATTGTTTTGTGTCTCATGCATGTGTCTTGCATAGTTTTTATGGCATTTTGGTCTAATTTAGAGTAATAAGTGTTTGCACTAGGTTTTAGTGAGTCTAGCATACATATGGAGTGTTTTTAGGTGATTTAGAGACAATTGATGATATTTGGAGAAATGGGCCAAAGTAGAATGCAAAGTCCATCCAAGACGCCGGAAATATGTGGCTGAACGAAGGCCTTCCGATATTAATCAGCTTTAATGGTCTTCATGGAAGTTGTATAGGAGTGAGTTAGCTGTTCAGAGGAGCTAGAATCAAGTCATTTGGATGTCAGGTTCGTGAGATATGTCCGTTTTACCGAGAGGATGTCCGTCTGGCCGCCGAAAAGAAGAAGGGATTCTCAGAAGACGCACCGATCCCTCCTGAGTCGGTGCAGTCGATCGGTGCCAAATGCCCGAGAGAAGAGCCACATCAAGAATAATGCACCGATCCCCCTGGGTCGGTGCATTTGATCGGTGCCGTCACAGGAAGACCCCCCATATAGAAGATAAGAGTTCCATATGAGTGCACCGATCCATCCTGGATCGGTGCAGTCGATCAATGCAAGCATTCCGAGGGAAACACGAAGAGAGAAGAAGATCTGCACCGATCCCTCCTGGGTCAGTGCAGTCGATCGATATTGCATCAGAAGGAGGACCGAAGCAGCATAAGGATTAGCACCGATCGATCCTGGAGCGGTGCCACAGATCGGTGCTAATCCAACGTCCGATCAAGTGTGCCGATCCAACCAGAACACGCATCCCCAACACCGAGCAGCTCACATCCGGACACGAACCTGCGGAAGACTATTTTGCACCGTCTGTTTGCACCGATCCAGGGTCGATCGGTGCAAACCCCCGAGAACTGATTTTTACCCAATTCAACCAGGTCGGTACCCGGTTTGTTCCGGGTCGACCCGGTTCGTCACTGTTCACTACTTATACCCATAAACCTAATTTTCATGAGAGGATCACTATTTTTCTTGTAGTGGAATCTACTCATACACTCAAATAACCAGGGTTTATATTTATTTGGGTGGGCTAGTGATATTCCCATATTTTGCATCTCTTAGCATGCATTCTTGTTATTGTTTTGTGTCTCATGCATGTGTCTTGCATAGTTTTTATGGCATTTTGGTCTAATTTAGAGTAATAGGTGTTTGCACTAGGTTTTAGTGAGTCTAGCATACATATGGAGTGTTTTTAGGTGATTTAGAGACAATTGATGATATTTGGAGAAATGGGCCAAAGTAGAATGCAAAGTCCATCCAAGCCGCCGGAAATATGTGGCTGAACGAAGGCCTTGCGATTTTAATCAGCTTTAATGGTCTTCATGGAAGTTGTATAGGAGTGAGTTAGCTGTTCGGAGGAGCTAGAATCAAGTCATTTGGATGTCAGGTTCGTGAGATATGTCCGTTTTACCGAGAGTATGTCCGTCTGGCCGCCGAAAAGAAGAAGGGATTCTCAGAAGACGCACCGATCCCTCCTGAGTCGGTGCAGTCGATCGGTGCCAAATGCCCGAGAGAAGAGCCACAGCAAGAATAATGCACCGATCCCCCTGGGTCGGTGCATTTGATCGGTGCCGTCACAGGAAGACTCCCCATCTAGAAGATAAGAGTTCCATATGAGTGCACCGATCCATCCTGGATCGGTGCAGCCGATCAATGCAAGCATTCCGAGGGAAACACGAAGAGAGAAGAAGATCTGCACCGATCCCTCCTGGGTCAGTGCAGTCGATCGATATTGCATCAGAAGGAGGACCGAAGCAGCATAAGGATTAGCACCGATCGATCCTGGAGCGGTGCCACAGATCGGTGCTAATCCAACGTCCGATCAAGTGTGCCGATCCAACCAGAACACGCATCCCCAACACCGAGCAGCTCACATCCGGACACGAACCTGCGGAAGACTATTTTGCACCGTCTGTTTGCACCGATCCAGGGTCGATCGGTGCAAACCCCCCAGAACTGATTTTTACCCAATTCAACCAGGTCGGTACCCGGTTTGTTCCGGGTCGACCCGGTTCGTCACTGTTCACTACTTATACCCATAAACCTGATTTTCATGAGAGGATCACTATTTTTCTTGTAGTGGAATCTACTCATACACTCAAATAACCAGGGTTTATATTTATTTGGGTGGGCTAGTGATATTCCCATATTTTGCATCTCTTAGCATGCATTCTTGTTATTGTTTTGTGTCTCATGCATGTGTCTTGCATAGTTTTTATGGCATTTTGGTCTAATTTAGAGTAATAGGTGTTTGCACTAGGTTTTAGTGAGTCTAGCATACATATGGAGTGTTTTTAGGTGATTTAGAGACAATTGATGATATTTAGAGAAATGGGCCAAAGTAGAATGCAAAGTCCATCCAAGCCGCCGGAAATATGTGGCTGAACGAAGGCCTTCCGATTTTAATCAGCTTTAATGGTCTTCATGGAAGTTGTATAGGAGTGAGTTAGCTGTTCGGAGGAGCTAGAATCAAGTCATTTGGATGTCAGGTTCGTGAGATATGTCCGTTTTACCGAGAGTATGTCCGTCTGGCCGCCGAAAAGAAGAAGGGATTCTCAGAAGACGCACCGATCCCTCCTGAGTCGGTGCAGTCGATCGGTGCCAAATGCCCAAGAGAAGAGCCACAGCAAGAATAATGCACCGATCCCCCTGGGTCGGTGCATTTGATCGGTGCCGTCACAGGAAGACCCCCCATCTAGAAGATAAGAGTTCCATATGAGTGCACCGATCCATCCTGGATCGGTGCAGCCGATCAATGCAAGCATTCCGAGGGAAACACGAAGAGAGAAGAAGATCTGCACCGATCCCTCCTGGGTCAGTGCAGTCGATCGATATTGCATCAGAAGGAGGACCGAAGCAGCATAAGGATTAGCACCGATCGATCCTGGAGCGGTGCCACAGATCGGTGCTAATCCAACGTCCGATCAAGTGTGCCGATCCAACCAGAACACGCATCCCCAACACCGAGCAGCTCACATCCGGACACGAACCTGCGGAAGACTATTTTGCACCGTCTGTTTGCACCGATCCAGGGTCGATCGGTGCAAACCCCCCAGAACTGATTTTTACCCAATTCAACCAGGTCGGTACCCGGTTTGTTCCGGGTCGACCCGGTTCGTCACTGTTCACTACATATACCCATAAACCTAATTTTCATGAGAGGATCACTATTTTTCTTATAGTGGAATCTACTCATACACTCAAATAACCAGGGTTTATATTTATTTGGGTGGGCTAGTGATATTCCCATATTTTGCATCTCTTAGCATGCATTCTTGTTATTGTTTTGTGTCTCATGCATGTGTCTTGCATAGTTTTTATGGCATTTTGGTCTAATTTAGAGTAATAGGTGTTTGCACTAGGTTTTAGTGAGTCTAGCATACATATGGAGTGTTTTTAGGTGATTTAGAGACAATTGATGATATTTGGAGAAATGGGCCAAAGTAGAATGCAAAGTCCATCCAAGCCGCCGGAAATATGTGGCTGAACGAAGGCCTTCCGATTTTAATCAGCTTTAATGGTCTTCATGGAAGTTGTATAGGAGTGAGTTAGCTGTTCAGAGGAGCTAGAATCAAGTCATTTGGATGTCAGGTTCGTGAGATATGTCCGTTTTACCGAGAGGATGTCCGTCTGGCCGCCGAAAAGAAGAAGGGATTCTCAGAAGACGCACCGATCCCTCCTGAGTCGGTGCAGTCGATCGGTGCCAAATTCCCGAGAGAAGAGCCACAGCAAGAATAATGCACCGATCCCCCTGGGTCGGTGCATTTGATCGGTGCCGTCACAGGAAAACCCCCCATCTAGAAGATAAGAGTTCCATATGAGTGCACCGATCCATCCTGGATCGGTGCAGCCGATCAATGCAAGCATTCCGAGGGAAACACGAAGAGAGAAGAAGATCTGCACCGATCCCTCCTGGGTCAGTGCAGTCGATCGATATTGCATCAGAAGGAGGACCGAAGCAGCATAAGGATTAGCACCGATCGATCCTGGAGCGGTGCCACAGATCGGTGCTAATCCAACGTCCGATCAGGTGTGCCGATCCAACCAGAACACGCATCCCCAACACCGAGCAGCTCACATCCGGACACGAACCTGCGGAAGACTATTTTGCACCGTCTGTTTGCACAGATCCAGGGTCGATCGGTGCAAACCCCCCAGAACTGATTTTTACCCAATTCAACCAGGTCGGTACCCGGTTTGTTCCGGGTCAACCCGGTTCGTCACTGTTCACTACTTATACCCATAAACCTAATTTTCATGAGAGGATCACTATTTTTCTTGTAGTGGAATCTACTCATACACTCAAATAACCAGGGTTTATATTTATTTGGGTGGGCTAGTGATATTCCCATATTTTGCATCTCTTAGCATGCATTCTTGTTATTGTTTTGTGTCTCATGCATGTGTCTTGCATAGTTTTTATGGCATTTTGGTCTAATTTAGAGTAATAGGTGTTTGCACTAGGTTTTAGTGAGTCTAGCATACATATGGAGTGTTTTTAGGTGATTTAGAGACAATTGATGATATTTGGAGAAATGGGCCAAAGTAGAATGCAAAGTCCATCCAAGCCGCCGGAAATATGTGGCTGAACGAAGGCCTTCCGATTTTAATCAGCTTTAATGGTCTTCATGGAAGTTGTATAGGAGTGAGTTAGCTGTTCAGAGGAGCTAGAATCAAGTCATTTGGATGTCAGGTTCGTGAGATATGTCCGTTTTACCGAGAGGATGTCCGTCTGGCCGCCGAAAAGAAGAAGGGATTCTCAGAAGACGCACCGATCCCTCCTGAGTCGGTGCAGTCGATCGGTGCCAAATGCCCGAGAGAAGAGCCACAGCAAGAATAATGCACCGATCCCCCTGGGTCGGTGCATTTGATCGGTGCCGTCACAGGAAGACCCCCCATCTAGAAGATAAGAGTTCCATATGAGTGCACCGATCCATCCTGGATCGGTGCAGCCGATCAATGCAAGCATTCCGAGGGAAACACGAAGAGAGAAGAAGATCTGCACCGATCCCTCCTGGGTCAGTGCAGTCGATCGATATTGCATCAGAAGGAGGACCGAAGCAGCATAAGGATTAGCACCGATCGATCCTGGAGCGGTGCCACAGATCGGTGCTAATCCAACGTCCGATCAAGTGTGCCGATCCAACCAGAACACGCATCCCCAACACCGAGCAGCTCACATCCGGACACGAACCTGCGGAAGACTATTTTGCACCGTCTGTTTGCACCGATCCAGGGTCGATCGGTGCAAACCCCCCATAACTGATTTTTACCCAATTCAACCAGGTCGGTACCCGGTTTGTTCCGGGTCGACCCGGTTTGTCACTGTTCACTACTTATACCCATAAACCTAATTTTCATGAGAGGATCCTATTTTTCTAAGGCAAACCCCCCCCCCCCCCCCCCCCCCCCTTTTTGGTGATTTGCTAAGTTTGTAAGAGATCTTGGTTTATTTATGCAATCTAAGTTTATTTAATTAAGTTTTCATTTTTCTTTCCTTAATCTTTGATCTCTCTAATCACATAATCATGGGATCATCTATTTCTCTTATGGGATTTAAGGATCTTATGATGATTAGTGAGTAGTTTGCCTTAAAGCTCATGGGTGATGTAGATTAGGTGTCTTCTTGAATGGTTAAGGATGTTTAGGACCTAGATTCATCTTCTCCCTCTCTTATCTAAAGATCTTAATGCTAGAATAGGTTTAGAAAAGCTAGTTTATACCTTAGGGCATTTCATGCACATAAGGTGTTTGATGAAATGCCCATATATTTTAGATAAGGGATTTTACTTATTTAGCCTAAGGAATTAGATGCGTAAAGAGTATTATGGCCATTGGAATTGGATATGCATGCTTGTTAATTAGTTTTTCACAAATGGAAGTTTGTTCTTGATTTGCTAATTAACAAAGTAATTAAGACCATGGAAGTGGGTTAATCCTGTTTTGACATTCTAAGCCTAAGGAGAAATGCTTGTTTGTGTTATTTAGCATCCTTGATCAACCAATGAAGTCACTAAGTCAATAACTTCACTCTAGAGCTTTCTTTCATTAATTGTTAATCTCATTTAGTGCTTGTTTAGTCTTGTTACCTGTTTGCCTTGTTTTAATTTGAATCATTAGGTTGTTAGATAAAAACAAATCTTGTTGCTTAACTTAAATAGTTCTATGTATGCTTGGTATTTGGAACTTAACCCATTGGATTCGATACCTATTATACTACTTAGTATCTAGAGTAATTGATATCTAGAACGACCGAAAAATCTACTATCAGCTAGGGTATCTCAGGTTCCTACATCAATTTAGTAGTGGTAACCATAATGGGAGTAATAATCAATGTGGATGGTTGACAATGGATACCAATCCCTATCCACGGCCCCTGTATTATATGTTGGACACTCAATTAACCCAAGTTAGATTAACTTGGGTGTGGTGTAGGAGTAGCATAGGTTAGAACATCCATTTCCGAAATTCTACTTCTACGTGATCGTGATGTAATTAAAAATCAGTGTCCATGTGGTTAAACTATTGTGGAGACTCGAAAATGGATGTACAAATACCCACTGTTTTTGTTTTATTGTCTCTGGTCTAAATTAGGTTGCTACAGAGTGTGGGAAAAGATATGTTTTCTAGTCCTACCCATATTGCAACACAACAAAGATAGGAAACAGTGTATTACCGATTTGAAGACGTGTTGTATCAGACACTCAATTAACCAGGGTTTATATTTACTTGGGTGGGATAGGGGTAGCACAGGTTCCTACATCTATTTATCAACATCCACCAGATTGTAGCATAATGTGAGAAATAATCAATGACCATGTGGATGCTTGGGAATGGATGTAGAAACTACCTGAGCATTTTTTCCCTGTCTCGGGACTTCTGATAGATAGAATTTTATCCTACTCAAGAATTAATCCTAAATACATGTGTCATTGTAGTGTTTTAGGTGTCAATCCAATCTAGAGTCTAGTTCAATGCAACAAAAATACAAGACACTCTTTAATTCAAGCAAACAAAGTGGTTTTGGTTATTAAGCTAGTGAACTATTAATTAAAAGACAAGTGACAAGAGCTAAAGATGCTAAACGGTGAATAAAACAATGACAAAAGGCGAATTCAAGGGTAAGGTAATTGAGATAAGGCAATCCAATGACTAATTAATGATGTCCAATGCTTAATGAAGACTAATCCCTAGGCAAAGATCACTAATCTTAACTAATCCTCTCTCAAGGCATTAATTACTTTGCTAATCACTAATCCAATATAAAATCCTCATTTGTGAATCACTAATTAGCAAGCTTTAAGTCTAAACATTCAAGATCAACCAAATAATCACTCTAGACAACTAATCTCTTAGGCTAGAAATGAATATCTCTTTATTAGTTCATCAAGGCATTTCATCAAACACTTTATGTGCATGAAATGCTTTATGATCTAGATCCACTTTCTCAAGCTAGATCTAGCTTTAAAACCACTAATCAAGAAGGGAAATCATATAATCTTATCCTAGACATCATTAATCATCCATCAAATCACCATAAATCTACCAAATTCTCAAATCCTAAAAGACTACTCACTAATCATGAAGAACACACCAAATTTTATGAAAGAAGTGATGTTAATCATGATTAGAGATTAGGAAGATGAAAGATTAGAGAAAGAACACAAGAATTAAACTCAAACTTTCATAAATCAAAAGATCCTTGGGAAAAATCTCAAAAAGCCTAAAAAGAGAGGTTTTTGTTCTTGAGAGAAAAAGATAAAAAGTAAGATAGATCTAAAAATGGGTTTCAACAATATTAAAGAGGTGTTTCTTGAGCTGGGTCGGACCGGGTCAACCCGGGACAAACCGGGTATTGACCCGACCAAAACTTGGATACATTTTCCGTGAATCGGTCATAACTCATGAACCTGACATCCGAATGACCTGAATCGAACTCCTGTAGATAGCTAACTCGTCCCTCTACAACTCTTATGAAGACCGTTTGAGTTAATTCATAACGAAAGACCTTCGTTTTGTCGATTCTTTGGACGGTGTCATCTTCTCTCGGCCAGACGGATATACCTTCAATAAATCCGTCTTATCTCCCTATCCATACGTCCAAATAACCCGATTTAAACTCCTGTGTAAAGCGGATTCACTCCTCTACAACTTCTATGAAGGCAGTTGAAGCTGAATCGGACTGTAATATCCCTGTCTAGCCACATATTTGAGACACTTTGGACGAGCTTGGCTGGTTCGGGTAAACGTTTTGCACCGGCTGGGTGTACCGGCTGAGCTTTTCCCGGGATGAAGTGTCCTGTATGTTGATACCGGGCGACTTGGAGCCGGTACACATGGCCGGTAAACTCCCTGCCCGAGGGGAAATTCCATACCGGCTGAGGGGGATTTCTTGTGCCGGGTCGGTATGAGAGACTGGTCTCGCGGTCAGACGGAGACTCATTAGACAATCGGCCATAACTCTCGAACCACACATCCAAATCGCCCGATTCAACTTCTCTTGGACATCTAACGCACTCCTCTACAACATTCATTAAGGTTGTGAAGGATGATTCGGATTGGAGGGCCTTCGTCTAGACACATCGTTCTGGCGTCTCGGATGGACTTTGTACTCCACTTAGGTCCAACTCTCCGAATACGCCCAAATGCCTCCAATTACCTAGGAAATACTCCATAACATGCAAGAACGCACTAGACCTAGTGAAAATGCCCTAATCTCTAAATGAGACCTAAATGAAAGACAAGACCATGATTATGCATGTAATCTACACAAAACTATAAATGAAATGCATGCTAAAACTTGCAATATATGAGAATATTAATCCCCTCAAACTTAAACCTTTGCTTGTCCTCAAGCAAACAAGAATAAAGAAAGGGAGGAGACTAAAAATGGGAGCTCAAATCCAAAAGTGTCATAAAAGAATCCAAGCTCAATGTCCGAGTTGCAAACTTCTTGATGCGATCAAACAAACTTACTCAAAAGTGACTAGCCATACTTGTCCTTGCATGACTTACATTCAAACCTCAACCTACACAAACTTTCATATCTTCCAACCTCTTGACATTGATTAAGTGTAATAGGCGTGAATCATGTTTATGCAAGATCAAATAAATTCGTTTGGCTAAGGGTTAGGTTATGAGATGAAGATGATCTCATTATCATGCATGGGTAATCAAGTACACGGATCTCTCATGGAAAGAGCAAACTTTAGCAAAATGCTAAAGGTAAAAGGCAACCTATGCATACAAGGGAGAATTCTCATCTACCCAAATGCCTAGAGTGTCTCTAACCTAAAGCCTTCTAACCCGCTTGTGCCCACATCCTAAGTTACCATTTTCATCTTAAGGCATTTGCCTTCTTAAACCCACACATGATTCTTGTCCTTTCACTTCACATTCTTCTCATTCGGGGATCAACTTCTTCTTCCTTGTTCTCATGGTTTGGTGCTTCTTTGTTGTGACTTAGCTCTCCTTTTTCTTCATTTTTGTTCACGCCTCTTTTTCTTCTTTGATGCTTTGGCCTTTTCGGCTTTCTTCTTTTTCTTTGGATCTTTTGAGGTTATCTTATTCTTAGAGCTAGTCTTATAATTTTGCACCAACCAATCTATAAATTCGATCCCCTTTTCCCTTCTCCTTATTCATCTTTCCCATTCCACAATCTATTCTAAATACATCCGTTCACCAAGTTTCCAAACCGTTCCCCCAAACTTAAACCAAGAACCGCCAACCTATCTAGCCTATTCCTAGATTAACTCTGTGATGATGGAGCTAAATCTACATGAGAATTCCTCCTTGTCACCCTAAACCTAACACTTTTTGCCAAGTTTGCTCGAAAGAAGGCCTCACCAATCACACACGAATATCAATGGCTAGAAGGAAGGTTGAGGTTAGGGTAGGGGAAACCATTCCAATGATGGGATATGGCTACTTGGATAAACAAGAGTGGTGAAAGGGAAAAGATTATCCAAGTATGTATGAAGTGATCCACGAATTCATTCAAAAATGCATAAACATAATATTTACAAGTCAAAATTAAGGTTATCACTTAGTTGGGGTTGAATTCAAGTCAAGGCTTGCTTCAATCAAGGCAAGAACAATAAGACATGAGATCAAGTCATGGTTCATTCTTAATTTCTACACGAGATCAAAGCATCAAGTAACTAGCAACAATGGCATTGGACTAAGCTCTTAATATGGTACTTTACAAGGACAAATTTATCATTGCTACTAATGCTCATGCAAAGCTACCTTATATGCTATGCATCTAGACTCAATCCTATATGGAATGCACAAAAGTTCAAAAACTTTCAAAATATATGAAAATGCATGATATGTATGAGACTCAAGATGCAAAAGGCAAAATAAGATCACAAAACACATGATTAGACACTGGTCCCTCCCCCCAAAATTAAATCACAACGTCTCGGTGTGAAAGACGATCAAGAGAGAGACCAAAAACGAAAGATAAAAATGCAAAGAGACTCAAAAGGAAAGAGTTACTTACAAATGAGGAGTGAGACTAGATGAATGGAGATGAATGAAGATCTTTCGACATCTATACCAATGTGCCTTGCCACGATCTTGCTACCATCAAGAACCTTGCAACCACCCAACAAAATATCAAAAAGAACAAGAAAGCATAGAAAGACATGAAAAGAAAGTATGTATAATGATAAGCTTGGGGTGTCTCCCAAGAGCACTTTGTTTAAAGTCATTAAGTTTGACTTTGGTTACCTTTTTAGACGGGTGAGAGAGGAGTACGAGCACTCCATGGTGGCTCATTGAGATCAAGCCTAAGAACTTTGCCCATCATGCTTTGGAGGTCGGCTTCTCCTTTATCCTTGAGCTTCGTCGTGAAAAGTGTTTGGGCCTTGGCAAAAGGCTTGGAACGTCCTCTACACTTGGGAGCATGTGTGACGAAACCTACTAAAAAATCCCTAATTTCCTCTCCTACTTATAGATAGAAAATCTGGGAATAGTAACGGAGCTTGAAACAGAGTTTGACGAAATGGGTTGCCACCGCTTTAAGTATGTTTTCATATCATTTGGAGCATGCCAGACAGGGTTTCCATTCCTGCGCAACGTCATTGGCGTAGCGGGGTCCCGTCTCAATGGAAATCACCATGGGGTCTTGTTGGTTGCAACTAGCCAGGATGCGAATTTCCAAACATTCCCTCTAGCTTTCGCCGTCGTCGAGGAGGAAAGCGAGGACTCTTGGAGGTGGTTTCTCCGCAATATGGAGTTACTCTTTGCATATTCAAACACCCTCACCATTATATCTGATTGGGGGAGTCATGATTAGCAGGGCTATGAATGCCTGCTATCCGCGTGTGATACACTCAGAGTTTAACCCTAAAGTAAATACCACAAGAGCATAGCTGACGAAGTAGTAATGTAGGGATCGAATCCACAGAGACCAAATGCAACACTACGAGAATGCAGGATGAAAGTAAATCTAAGACGAATGATGTTTGCTTGTGGTTTGTAACTTCTAAAGCTAAGAATGATGAATGAAACTATATAAATTCAATAAAAGAAAGCGCTAGGCCTTTAGGTAATTCGCAGGAAATCCATATTCACTAAACAGATTATCAATTAGGGAATGAATTAAGAACCGTTCTCGAACTCAAACATGAATGTCTAGCTAGCCCACTGTCGTGGTAATAACTACTATGCCTATCAACCTAAGAATCTAAACTGTCGTTTGACCTTAAATTATAGGCAAGCATTAAAGTTCAGGTTTGATTAGTTCACAAATCGCCTTAGCATCAGCTTTCGTTGGCTAAGGACGATTTGCTCATCTATGTTTTATTAGGAAATCTAAAGCACTTTTGATGAATAAATTAATCCTAAAATCATAAACTAGGTGATCAATCTAGTCTAAGCCTTAATTCCAACAATAGATGAAGAACTCTATGTAATTCCCTAATCTAACAGATCCGTTTCAGTGATTCATGGAAAATCCCTTGAAACCCTAAAAACCTAACATGAAGATCAAAATAGATTACTCAGACATAATTGCAGAGAAAACACAGAGATTCAAAGAGAAATTCATAATCCAATAAAAAGGAAATCAAAATAGGGTTCAGAAATCTTCTCCGGTATGAAGTAGAGATTCGTCTCCCTCAAATCTCCCAAGAACAAAAACAGAAGTTCTCTGATGAATAATATAAAGTGTAGCCTAAACAATGTCTGAAAATAGAATAAATAACCCTAAAAAACGTTTTTCCTAAATACCAGGCGAAACCGGTTCAAAATAAGGAAAACCGAAATTTCCTTTTATTTTTCGCGTCACTAAACCGGTCGGTTTATGTTGGACCGTCTTCACAAAAACTGGCGTAACTTTTGATCGCACCTTTGGAATGACCTCAAACTACTTCCAAATGAAAGCATATCCATTGCTCTATCTTGTATCAAAATTTGAGCTCGATCCATCGGTGGTAAGTCTTTCAACGAATGCCAAACTTCTGACGGCTATGTATGATTCTGCATCTTCATATGCTCATTTTTATCCAAAACGGCTCCTTTTCTCACAAAGTCACCTAAAACCTGAAAAGACTCGATAAAGGACTAAAAGACTCTAAAAAGACACTTTGAGTCAATAAAAGACACAAAAACAAATGTTAGAAACCAGTAAAAACACAGTTTATCAGCGTGCAAACCATGCGCATTACCTATTACGCCTGCAGATGAAGGTGAAAGCTAGGTACCAAAGTAATGAGCTCGCGAGGCTTGTTCGGAAAGTCGGTTGTTCATTTACTGTTTGTTCTTTTCGAAACGCATTTAACGAGCTCAAGTCTCAAAATGAACATTACGCATCTTACCTCCAACAATTAGGATTTGCAAAATGGCCTAGGGCACATGCACCCGGGGAGCGTTTTAATTTGATGACCGTGAACATTGCCCAACAACTACTTCATTCGATGGTCCTTGCATCTCCTGGCCCAATCATATATCTTCTTTTGTACATGCACTCTTGGATGGGAAGCTTGTTCCGTTCCAGGCGGCATTGGACCATCCGGGATTACTCACTCCAGGGGTTGAAAACTTATTGGAAAAATCCACTATGTCTTCAAAGGGATGTAGGGTTAACATCATCGCTGGCGAGTCTTGTGAAGTTATTGGCAACTACGGGGAGATACATTTTCCCAACCCTTCAGGTCGGAAATGTTCTTGTATGGTTTTTAACAAGTTGGGGATACCCTACGACCATGCTTTGACAGCTGCCGACACCTTAAAGATTATACAACAATCATTGGTACATCTCTGCTACAGTTTCGTAGCATGGCTTGAATCGTATACGGGTGACATTCGTCCCATAGGAGAGCTTGGAGTTGAAGGCGAGGTCCCTCCCCATGCCGGGGATTATATTTTGAAGCACCCCACTAAAAGGAGGCTTGTTGGGCGTCCTCGCCGGTTGCTTTGAATGAGGACAACACAACCGGATATTTTTCCAGTAACCAAAAATAATTGTCTATATATTCAGTAATTTAAAATTATTTACTTAATGATGTAATTCCCAATATTTGGCAGCGTTTTCCCCGTGTATCTAGAGGGAGCAACAAGTGTAGCATCTGCAAAGAGGAAGGGCACAACTCGGCAACATGCATTTACCAACATGGTTGAGTCTTTTTTAGGCAGAAAAACATCGAGAACGAGTGTTTCTCTTACCCATTTTCATATGTTCAGCAGTTTGGGTATAAGCTTTCTTATAGACTGTATTAGAAATCCAGTTATGTGGATAAGTAGTTTCCCCACACATGGCATTTCCTTATTAATCAAGGAAAATGTGTAATGCGGGAGCATTCGGTTTGTCTTTGTTTTGATAAGAAGCCCTACCATGGGGATTATTGGCTAAAGGATGCAAAATCGCTATACGGAACTATTTATGGACATAAGCATATCGATATATCATCCACGACTATCTGTCCATGCTAAATTGTCCACCAATCTAAGTGACCACCCCTCTCCTCGATGCACTACAACATCTCTCGCACTGTAAAAATTGACAATAAAGTCCCGAGTGACAAGAAGGAGGATCACTGATAGGATATCATCCGGCAGAGAGGTGACGGAAATTCGGGGGTTTTTTGAAGGAGGATTAGACATTTCAGAAGTAAGTTTGTAGGGTTGTGTCAAGGATGCGTATGAGGAGTTAGGATCGGAGGGAAGAAGTTAGAAGAGATTTATATAGAACATGAAAGGGACGTTTCGTTTGCCAACGATTGGTTTTATATTGCTCAATATTAATTGGATTATAATAAGCGAACAATTTTAAACATCCAATTATTACTATTTTCGTGGTAGCGTGTTGCATCGAAAATAGTTGTCTGGGAAAACGACAGTAATAAAACGTTACATGAGGTAGCCTCGTAATGTACGAAAAGCACGGGGACATTAAATGGATGTGGATGCATGGTTAGTGGATGAAATATAGATTTTCAGTACCAATTATATAATCGACTATTATGTCCATATTGTCCCGTATAGATGGACATGAAAAGGTGGTTACACGTATTATTGGTTGGGATTCGGTTAAATGTTTCAGTTTGGTTAGGGTTTTTTTTTGTTTTCGGGTTTTTTGGTTTTAAAGTATTATGTCCCATTCGGAATTAAATTGTATTGAGATTCGGTTCGGTTTGTTTTTCAGTTTTTTCAGGTTTTACAAATAATAACCGAGTTAGAATGACTTTTGTGTAATTTCAATTATTTCGGATAATACGGTTAATTTTAAATAAGAATAAAGAGTTTGGCAATTGGAAAAAAAATATTTAACCACAAAAATGAACAAAGAAAGAAGAAGAAATATTTTCTAGATTATAATGGTTGTTAAAACCGTCTCCAAAATCATAGCTTTGCCTTTGTTTTTCAGTTCCAACCCGACAAAAAAAAATCAATGGCTTAGACCATCTCCAACGCGGGTTCGTGAGGAGTTCTTAACGCAGGTTCTTAGGTATTATTGGATTTAAAAAAAATTAAAAAGCCCAAATTTTGTAAGAACCGATCCTTAGCTAAGCACTTTTAGAACAGATCCTTAATGAGTCTCTTAGGACAGGTGTTGAGATGAGATTGGTTTTTGAAAAAAAAAAATTGACGAGTCTCTCTCCTTCTTTCGACCTCGTCGACAATTTCTTCTCTTCATTTTGGCCGAAGTTTTCCTTCTCTTCCGGCGATTCGAGCACAGCAAATCTCGGAGAGTTTGAAGACGAAATCGAGACTGATATCTTCAATCTTTTTGATTATGATGAGAGGTGGTGAATTTGGAGAAGCTTCGTCTTCTTCGTCTCTCGCACGCTCTCCTTCTTCTCCTCTGCAAACACAATGGATTAATCACTCTCCGAATCTCTACCGAAATCAAAATATCTTTCCGGCGGACTCGTCTTCGAGTTCGAGTAGGTTCTGTCTCCGATCGCCGTCCGATTACTCGATCTCGAGCTACTTCTCGAACGGATTGTGTTCTTCAGAGGATGGTTCGTCTCAATTCGCTTCTCCTCCTTTCGATGGGATGATGATGAGGACGACGAAGCGTTACAACATTAGTGTTGTCGCTAATCATGAGTCAATTCTGGGTGATTGTGATTTGGGGATTTGCGAAAGCATCAATCGTTTGAACATCAGAGAAGAAGAAGAAGAAGAGAGGACACATCTCCAACATTTTACTGGAAATCAACTGAGAACCCCTAAGGGGTTCATCGATGGAGGAGTAAAAAAAACAAAGGACCTATTCACTAATAACAAAAATACTATTAAAAATTGTTAAGAACCCCAAGGAGGGGTTCATTGATGGAGATGCTCTTAGTGGCTCAATTAACGTTCGAAGACAGCGCAATATATGGACACATGGCAGTAAGGTACTTTTCTCAAATATAAAAATTCACACAAAAAAACTACTCTACTTTGACTAAAGAATTCAAAGCTAAAAAATTATCATTGCAGGGTTTTATTGCAGTGACATGTTAATAAGTTTAGATGGATCGGTTCGGAAAAACAGTGAAAATCGTTTTGTAAATCGGTTAAAAGGGTTTAGAAAGCTAAATATTAATTGGCTGATATTATGAGAACTACATAAAACAGCCAATTATTCCCTAACTTCGCGGTAGCATATTGCATCAGAAATAACTGTTTGGGGGAACAAAAGAATTTAAACGGTACAACTCCGGAATGAGCGAAAATTCAATGACAGTATATGGATGAGGATGTATGGTTAATATATGAAATATACTTTGCATGATAATTTATGTAAGCGACGGTCATGTCCCTATTTTCCCCTATATATGGACATAAATCTGTGGGCAAGGTCTTGGATGAACAAAGAAATTGGTCACTTTTAATGGCAACCCAAACCACAACAAAGCCATCCTTTCAAATGGTTTTAGGTTTGTGCAAATTGGTATCCACATTGAGCTATCCGAAAAAACTTGTCCATTGAAACTAAACCGCGAACGTATTAAATGACTGAAAATACATATGACATCAACGATTATATGTGCATAACAAATTGTCCACGACTATCTGCTTCGTTGAATGGATTGTCAATTGATGAAATATAACTATATGAAACATTTATATAATCCATGGTGATGTCCCGATTTTTCATTATATATGTGGTTAGATTATTAGTGGACAGAAATATGTGGTCAGTTTGATAGAAGCATAAACAAATTGTGATAACTAATAACTGATCAATCAACCATATCGAAAAAGCTAATAAAATTATTTCGCCGATACTTGTCCACCAAACGTTGTCCATTTTGATCGCCCCATTCGCATGTCCACAAATCCTTGTCCATTACGACCAAGAAACAGTATGCCGGTGTTTTCACCTGATGCTACGGCAATGGTGATGCTCGATTTGCAGCTACTCCACACTCCTTAACGGAAGAAAACCAATAATAATAATTAATTGAATTAATTAGTGAAACAGATAGAAGTGTAAAGCCAGTCTTACGTGGGACCCATCTTACGTTCTCTTCTAATCTCTACAGATTATATTGTTCACTGGCACCTTCATTCACCAAGCAAAGCACCGCTTCTTTCGATCATCTCTTTTCCATTTCTTTCTCTCTCTTCTTTTTTGTTAAATTCTATAAAACAAAAAGTCATGATTATTCATCAATCATCACAATAATACAAATAAGGAGGTATGTATCTAGTCACCCTTTCTCTGTTAGCAAGATGAGCTTCTACAAAAGAAGCTTTCACTCCTTCCTTGTCCAGAACAACACCAATACGATGTCTGTTAATCCAGAGGAACATTTAAGTTGTTTAAAGGTTGATTAGAGAGAGGGAGGTGAGATTTCCGTTAAATAGAACGAGCTAACCACTATTTATAGTAGGCCGGATATTATGATGAACAGGTCGGGGACCGTATTCTTTTGTATTAATGGTGAAAAGAGACGAACGATTTAGATTTACGAACTACTTCCGACGGGAATCCAGTTCGGTGTTCTAAATCGCGATGCCTTGTTACAAAGGAGAGAGAGAGACCGGACCTATTTTTTGTAGAGAATAATGAGGTTCGAAAGTCAAAAGTCCTTTCCTTCATGCATACCAAGGGGTATATATAGTGGGGGGGGGGGGGTATCTCCCTACTTCCCAGGATTCCGGGGCCACGCGGCATCCTCAGCCTGCCTCGCGGGTAAGGTGCTCTAGGAAGCGTGTCCTGGTTTTCAAGGTGAGAGGTCATGATGAGCTCGGCGCCATACTTTTGTAAGATAGCATACTGTTCGGCCAACTTCCCTCCACGTGTCTTTTTCTCCTTCGCTTACTCTGCAGGGTTGGTGGGACGTCAAGGTCAGACCGTACCTCTATTCGGATAGTGTACTGTTTGACCAACTCCCACGTGTCTTCCTTCCTTTCGATGTCCCTGTTTTGGCGAAGTGTTAGTGCGGACCCGGGGTGCGCCTCTTAGGAGCTAGGGACTTTCTGATGGAAGTGAGCGCGGGATTCCAGGTCGGTGATCCCCGGTCAAAGGTTGACGCTATGCTGACCGAATCGAGGAGGGCTTTTTTCTAAGATGGGCCTAACTAAACGGGGGTGCTAGGCCCACCTCCAACAATAGACCCCCCCCCCCAGTTCTGTGGCATGAGGTGAGGCGAATACATCGAAGTTGATCTGATGCTAGTTCGGCGCATCTTAGGACGGTCCTTTGAGATTTGAGTGGATGAGGGCGGGGTGCTATAGCTTAGATTTGAGTCTTTGCTCATACGTGTCGGCCTTCCCGAAGATACGGAGATTGTTGGCACGTATCCATCACGCGGGAGAAACGACACTGCGCTTCTTTTTCTGCGTGTACTACTCACGCGCGGCGTACAAAAGACGCTTCGTGTTTATCGAGGCGTCTCCTGCTTTTGGCGCGGGAAAAACGAAGAGACGTCATCATTAGGTTTTTGGGAGGCCGTGTTCCTTTCGACACGTGTCCAGGCGTCACTTCGTTGTCCCCTTCCTCCAATTAACCCCTCTTTCTTGCTTCGGTTAAAACTTTCTGCGCATACTCTCAAGGTAACTCCCTTTCTTCTCTCTGCATTTTTTCGATTTCTTCCTCCTCTCTGTGCGATGGCGCCGATACTAGATGGGATTAGGGTTGAGTCTAGCGATGAGTCGGCGTCCCGCGACAACCGCGACGATTCTCCGGAGGAAAGCTCTTCCCCTGATGGTTCCGAGCATGCTTCCTCTCCGAATCGAGGCGAGGAGGGCGATGAACGGCCTGTTCCTTCTACTTCGGGGGCCGCTCTGCCGCTTCCCGGGACCCACCATAGGAAGAAGGCGGTGATAAGGTCCTCTTCTGGCGGTCATGGCGCCGACCAGGACGGAAGAGGAACCGGGCGTGCGAGCAATCGAGGCGGACGTCGGGGTGGTCGCGGTGGAGGAGCACGAGCGGCCAAGGGGAGGAAGTCTCCCTTGGTCCTTTATGAGCAGGGCGGGTCGCCGACCTGGAGCACACCGGAGTCGCTTACCCTGCTGAGGGAGTTATGCGACTTCCCTACTGCTGCCGAACTCCGACTACCCAGGTCGGACGACCGTCCGTGGAATCCTCCGGCGGGCTTCGTCTGCTCTTACTAGGGGTTCTTCCTGAAGTGCGGGATGCGCCTTCCTCTCCCCGAGCTGCTCGTCCAATACTGCCGAGCGCGGGGTTTGGCTTTCTCGCAGATCTGCCCGTCCACGATTCAAGGGATGATCGTGCTGCTGACCTTGGGGCAGGAGTGTGACGTGGAGGTAACGGTTCCCATGTTCGAGGCTCTCACTCAGCAGAAGGCGAACCCTGGAATCCCGGGGACCTATTATGCTGCTTTTAAACCTGCGGCAAATATTATCGAGGCTAGCAGCTCGGGGTCTAAGGCTACCAAGCTGTCCAAGGTCAAGGACTGGTCCCGCAGCTACTTCTACGTCCGGGCTGCCGAAGTGGTTAGACTCGACCCGTCGGCGAGATACAGCCGGGATTGGAATTTTTCCCCGGGTAGGGGTTTGTAGATCGAACTGCCTTTCTTTTCTTCAGTTTTGATCTGACTAACGCTGTTTGTTTTTCTTTCAGGTCCTCACTCTTCTAGGTTCAAGTTGCCGGACTACGCGGGTATTCTTGCTGTGTTCAGGACGGTGGGCGATAGAGATTGGAAATTGTTCACCTCGGGAAGAGTAGCAGCTGCCATGGCCGGAGGTCGGGAATTTTTTTTTTTTTTTTTTAAACCGATCTGACGGCCGACGTTATTGCAGGTCGATCACGGTTTGCTAGTCCGCTATACGCGGATTCGTTTGTTGCGCCGCCTCCGTCGATTGTTGAGGTACCGGTCCGGCGAGAGCCGGCGCCGCGGGCTGGGGGAGAGGGGTCCGAGGCTGCTCCTTCGAAGAAGAGGGCGGCCATAACTGCCGGCGGGAGGGCTGGCAAGAAGAAGAAGAAGACCGAGGTGGGAGGGTCCTCGGCTTCAGGTCGGGACGATGTCCTGCCTGAACAGTCCGGGCGCGTGGCCGAGGTCTTTCGCGACCCGCTTGCTAAGGAGTCCGAGGTACCTGCTGCCGAGGTGTCAGCCGGTGGTGGGGTGGAAGCGGCCCGGGCCCCTGTGGACGAAGAGGTCGCAGTTCAGGCGACGGAGGATGGCGATCATCGTCGTGGAGGAAGCCCGGGATCCTGCTGCCGTGCAGGGCGCTGAGGATCGAAGCGATGATGGAGGCGGTGCTTCGGAGGGTTCCGATGCTGAGCCTAGGGACTACAGCTTCTATTTCTGTCATGAGGACAGCAATAGTCAGATCATCGTGGATAGGGATGAGTGCGCCGAGCTGGCGCAGGCGATGATGTTCGGGCAAAATCACCCGCACTTCCGGCCGTTGGAGATGGCGGAATCCGACGCCTTTCGCGCAGCGGCGCGGTCCTCAGCTCGGGTGAGGTTTTCTTATAGATATAGCTGTTAATCTATTAGGATTCGTGTATGTCTTTGCTAACAGCTGGTTTGATGCAGACGATGGCTCTTACTGCCTATCTTGGGGAGGCCTATGAGAAGCGACTTGCCGAGAAGGACGCGTCGCTTAACTATCTGAAGATGCGCCAGGAGGCCAGCGCGCAGACCCAGTCGGTTCTCCTCCGCGGGCTGGAGAAGGAGCTGAGGGACGAGAAGGCCCGATCAGCGGCTATGGAGAAGGAGGCGGCGCGGGTACGAGCCCGGGCTTTAGAGGCGGACAACGTTCAGGCCGAGCTAGAGGCGGAGAGGGCTCGATCTGCCGCGGAAAGGGCTCGGTCGGCTGCTTTGGAGGAGGAGCTCGGGCTTTTGAAGGGTGAGAGGGAAACACTCCGCTCTAGGGTTAAGGGGCTGGAGGGTGCCATTGACCGGGCGAAGGCGGTCGTGGCTGCGGAGAGTGATCGGGTTATGGCCAGGTGGTAGGGGAGGAACCAGAAGTGGACCGCGAAGATGGAGAAGATCCGTGCCCATCTCGACGGCCGTAACCGGGCTTTAGATCCTCATCTGCTGTTCAACCAGGTGGTTGGCATAAAGGCATGCCTCAATAGGATGGAGGCTGAGGACGGGATGTCGGTGCTGTGGTACCGGTATAAGAAGCTGGACGAGGATGAAGCGATATACGGAGCCCAACTGGACGATATCGATTTTCCAGACTTGACCCCGGAAGATTTGGATATCCCTCTAGATCGCACGTCTGGCGTCCAGCTCGAGCGACTTATGCCCGTCGGTCCTTCCGAACCGCCCGTCGCGGACCCGGCCTCGGACGTTCAAACACCAGCTGCTGACGGTGGCGCTACCGTGGAGGCTGTCCAAGCAGATCTGCCAGCGCAAGACCCGGCCTCGGATGCTGTCGAAGCCGGTCCTGTCGCATTGCCCGTTGAGGCCGTGGTTGGGGAAGAGCGAATCGAGCAACCATTCCTTGGTGAGCACGGAACCAATATGAGGATGGTGGGCTCGGATGATCTGGATGGTACCCGTGCTGACGGGGATGAAGATTTACCGGCCGACGTGGCCCTGTAAAAGCTTGTTTTTTGTTTTTGTTTTTTGTTGTTTTTCTTCTTTTCTTTTTTTTGTGTGTAAAGATTAGGCCGTTGGCCGTTTATGTAAAATGACGTACGAGGCTTTATCTGATAAATAAAATTGGTTTTTGGAATTCCTTTGTTTCTTTTGCGAATGTTTGGTAGAATAGGTCGCAGACCGTATCCTTTGGTCAACACCGTGCGTGCAGGTCGTAGACCGTGCCCTTGTGTCTTTGTATTGGGTGCGAGGTATGGCTCGGCTTGAGATACTTAACGCTTGTGTATCTTTATATATTTTTTGTTATTGCGAGGTGTAGCTCGGCTTAAGGTACTTAAGGCTTGTGTACCTTCTTTTTTTGGTGCGAGTGGCGAGCTCGGCTTCAAGACACTTAGTGCTTGTGTGTCTGGTAGAGGTGCGAGCCTTGGGCTCGGCTTTAGTACTTATAGCTTGTGTACTGTGTGAGTACGAGCATTGGAGCTCGACTTTAGCACTTATAGTTTGTGTGCTGGGGAGTGCGAGCGTTGGAGCTCGGTCCCCGTTTTTTTTTTTTTTTTTTTTTGGATCTTGAAAAGGTTTTATTAGATTTATAGCTGAGCCCTGGTTAAGGGTTGCCTACGTACCCTTTAGTAGAAGGGATCAAGCCAATCGTAGTTCGTTTGTTTACAAAGGTAGACAGCGGAGCGGAGGCCGGGGGCCTAATAGTATAAGCGTTTTAGGTTTATCGAGTTCCAAGAGTGCGGGATTGCGTCGCCGTTCATCGTGACCAGCTCGTAGACGCCAGGCTTCACGATCTTGGAGATAAGGTAAGGGCCTTCCCAATTGGCACCGAGCTTGCCTGCGTTTAGCTCGGCGGTGTTTTCGAAGACCTTACGCAGAACCAGGTCCCCCTCGGCAAAGAACCTGCCTCGGACCTTCTTGTTGTAATACTTGGAGACGAGCTGTTGTTCCTCGAGAAAATCCAGCTCGTTCAACTGTACGACGTCGTTCAGCATAGCGCGGCGAGGAGTGGCGAGCCCGATTTTGGATGGGGCCATCGCTTCCATACCGTGAGAAAGGCTGAATGGTGTGCGACCTGTCGATGTCCTCGGCGTTGTGCGATGGGACCAGAGAACTCCATCTAGCTCGTCGGCCCAGTAGCCTTTCTTGTCGTTTAGTCGTTTTTTAAGGCCGTCGAGAATGGTCTTGTTGGTGGCTTCGGCTTGACCGTTTCCTTGTGGATATCTCGGGGTGGACTTACTCAATCTGATCTTCCACTTTGAGCAGAAGTCTTCGAAGAGGACCGACGTGAACTGGGCACCGTTGTCGGTCACGATTTCGTAAGGCAGACCGTGCCGGCAGATGATGAACCCATTTGGTGAAGAAGTCGGTCATCACCAGGATGAAACGCTTCTGATGAGATCGGGGAAGGGGCCCGACTATATCCATGGCCCATCGCATGAATGGGTAGGGTGCCACCGCAGTGGTAAGGAGCTCGGTAGTAAAATGAATTAGTGGGCCGTGGCGTTGACATTTCTCGCACCGGGACGCGAACTTTTCGCAATCCTGAAGCATTGTTGGCCAGTAGTGTCCTTGGTTTCGTATTCTCAGGGCGAGAGCCCGGCCGCTGGAGTGGTTTCTGTCGGCCCCTTCGTGCATCTCTTTCATTACGTCAATGGTTTCTTGCCCGTGGAGGCAGCTGAGCAGGGTCCCCGAGGCGCTCCATCGGAACAGGTTGCCGTCCAACATCGTGTACCGGGCGCATTTCTTTCTTAGCCGGCGGGTGGCCCATCGATCTGGGGGGTGGACGCCGTCTGCTATGTACAGTAATATGTCGACTCGCCAGTCTGGTAGTTCGGGCTCGGTTGGAAGTGGTGGTAGATCTTCGGGAGGTGGGACGTCCTCGTCGAGGTCTGCGATCTGGGGATTGATCAGGTAGGCCCCCTTTGGCAGCTCGATTCTAGGGAAGTCGATACTTTCAACCGGGATCACCCGTCGGTGAGCTGGGGCCGAAGTGGAGGCCAGTGCTGCGAGGGGGTCTGCAGAATTATTATCACCTCGGGGGATCTTCGTCAGGGTGAATTCGGAGAAATCTGCGGCCAAGCCTTGGGTCACCTTGAGGTAAGCATCTATGCGATCATTCTTGGCCTCGTATTCCCCGCTGAATTGATTGGCAACGAGCTGGGAGTCGCAGTAGGCTCGGATATTCTTCGCGCCGACCGTCTTTGCCAGGCGCAGGCCGGCAATCAGAACTTCGTATTCGGCTTCTTTGTTTGACGCTGGGAAGGCCAGACAGAAAGACTGCTCGAGGACCTCCTTGGTCGGGGACTCGAGGCGTATGCCGATGCCGGAGCCGTGTTTGGAAACCGACCCGTCGACATGCAGGCTCCAAACTTTGGGGACTTCGTCGATCGTTAGCTCGGGTACCAATTCAACTAGGAAATCGGCCAGAACTTGAGATTTGACCGCGGTCCGCCCTCGGTACTCGATCTCATACTCGCTCAGCTCAACTGCCCACTTCATTATTCGTCCAGATCGGTTCGGGCTGTGGAGGATGGTTCTGAGGGGGTAGGTGCTTAGGACGGCGATCGTGTGGGATTGAAAATAAGGCCGGAGTTTTCTGGCTGCGACGACTACCGCCAGGGCGAGTTTCTCCAAATTTGGGTACATGCTCTCCGCGTCGTCTAGAGATTTACTGATGTAATAGATGGGCTTTTGGTCGCCCCGGTCTTCCCGTACTAGTACCCCGCTGACCGCCGATGCAGACACGGCGATATAGAGGTAGAGGGTTTCGCCTTCTTCGGGTTTGGATAGGACGGGAGGAGTGGATATGTACTCCTTTAGCTGCTGGAAGGATCTCTCGCACTTGTCGTCCCACTCAAACCGTTTGTTAGCTCGGAGCAATTAATAGAACGGTAGACATCTGTCGGTTGAGCGGGAAATAAACCGGTTAAGCGCGGCGATTCTCCCGGTGAGTCGTTGTACCTGACGCATGCTTTCTGGGGATTTGAGGTCGGTGATGGCTCGGATTTGCTTGGGGTTAGCTTCAATCCAGCGCTGGGTGATGATATATCCGAGGAATTCGCCCGACGTGACGCCGAAAGAACACTTGGTTGGGTTCAGCTTCATGTTGTATTCGTTCAACGTCCGGAAGCAGGATCGGAGATGAGTGACGTGGTCGGTCGCTACCAGGGAGTTTACCAGCATGTTATCTATGTATACTTCCATAGTGCGGCCGATTTGATCGGCGAACATCCGGTTGACGAGCCGCTGGTAGGTGGCCCCGACATTTTTGAGTCCGAAGGGCATCACCTTGTAGCAGTAGATCCCTCGGTCCGTGATGAACGCGGTTTTCTCCTGGTCGTCGGGGTGCATAGGGATCTGGTTGTACCCCGAGAAGGCATCCATAAAAGATAGCAGCTCGTTCCCGGCGGTGGCCTCGACGACTTGGTTGATTCGGGGGAGGGGAAAGCTGTCTTTTGGGAACGCCTTGTTGAGGTCGGTGAAATCTACGCAGACCCTCCATTTTCTGCTCTTTTTCTTGACTACTACCGGGTTGGCTAGCCAGTCCGGGTATTTGACCTCGGCGATTGAGCCGGCTGCGGTCAGCCTTTCAACCTCGTAATTGACGGCCTGTGCTCGCTCGGGGCCCAGCTTTCGCCGCTTCTGCTTGATCGGTCTGAAGGTCGGGTCCACGTTGAGCTCATGGTTGCACGTTGCCGGGTCAATGCCGGGCATATCGCCGGTTGACCAGGCGAAGGTGGAGACGTTTTGCCCCAGGAACTTGACCAGTTCTTTCTTGATGCTCTCTTCAAGGTCGGTTCCAATGCCAACGCAACGAGTGGGGTCGCGTGGATCGATGTTGATCTGGGCGATGAGGTCCCGACCTGGGAGATCCTGGGTATTTGGCTCATCGGGCTGATGCGCGTTGATGGTTAAGCAGGCCGGCGCGGCGTGACGCAGTTTATGCTCAATGGCGAAGCAGGCGCGAGAGACCCTCTGGTTGCTCCTAAGAGTATACGCCCCGGCCTGGTTAGGGAACTTGAGGCATTTATGGTACGTCGAAGTGACCGCCTTCATCGAGTGCAGCCAAGGGGTTCCGAGAATGATGTTATAGATCGGGGTGGTATCGAAGACCACGAACTTGACGATTTTTGTGACCCGGCCTACGTAGACCGGTAATTCGATGGTGCCGATTCCGTTGACGGTGTCTCCGGCGAAGCCGGTTATCGGGATGGAGTGCGGTTTGATTGCGGCTCCGTTTAGATTCATCCTAGCGAGGGTATCTTTGAAGATGAGATCGACCGAGCTGCCCGTATCGACGAGGACCGAGGTCCACCACCCCCACAATGACCCCCGGCCGCGTCGGCCTCGGTGAAACATATCCCCCCTTTACTTGTGTCCTGCGCATCGATCTCCGGGCCAGAGTGCCATTTCAGGGAGGCGTCGGTCTTCCTCTCATGACGCTTGATGGACCGTACTGAATCGTTACACGAGAGGATGCCTCCCATGATCATCCCTATCAAAGTCCACGCCGGGGGAGGCGACCTGCCCCTTTCCTGGTCTCGCGAGGGGGATCTCCGGCGACGATCGTCGTTCTTAGCGCGGTTATCAGACCTAGCCCGGCTGTTCTCGCGGCCTCGATTATTGCGGAGTTGTATTCGATCGCTGCCCCGGGCTTGCGGACGCAGCCGCTCTGGTACGTGGATTTCCCCCCTTTGGAATTGATTCAGCAGGACTTCGTGGAGTGCGCGGCATTGTGAGGTCGAATGCCCCTTTCTCTGGTGAAAGTCGCAGAAGGTTGTCCTGTCATACTGCTCATCTCGTCGGGGCTCCTTGTCGTTCGGCTCGTCGGGACGCCGATCCTGCTGGTTGGGATCTCGCACATACTTGTTCCAGGGCAATTTTGACGCAGGGTTGGGGAGAAGAGCGGGGTCGCGCAGATGGAGGACGGCGGGCGATTCGTTGACGAGGAATGCAGCGGCCTGCTTTCCCTTCCTGCGTTGATATTCGTCATCGTAGTGTTGACGAGGCTCCTGATACCTTTCTTGGGGTCGCTCCTTTGGGACTGGGGCCTTGTGCGAGGCGCTGTTCTTTGACTCAGCCGCCTTTTCCTCCTCGAGCTCGACGAAGAGTCCGGCGCGGTGTAAAGCGTCTTCCAACGAGAGCGATTTGTTGAGCTTCATGTCGTCCTTGAAGGCCGAATCGGCCCGCAGGCCCTTTCTTAGAGTGGGGAGCGCTGACTCGTCCGTCACGTTGCTTTGTGAGGCCGTGGCTTTGAAGCGCTTTATGAAGGACCTGAGCGACTCCTTTGCTCCTTGATTCAATGCCCAGAGGTCCGCGCTGGATGCGGACTGCCTGATGTAGATGGAGTAGTGCTCGAGGAAGGTGGTCGAAAGATCTCTGAAGCTGTCTACGGAGTGGGTCTTTAGCCGAGAGAACCACGTGAGGGCCGGGCCGGTGAGGTTCTCTACGAAGAGCTGGAAGTGGGCGGCTTCTCGCTCGTCCGGGGAGAAGTGGGCGCGGCCCATGGCGATGGTGAACACCGTTAGATACTGGGCCGGGTCGGTGTTGCCCGCGTAGTGTTGGAGTTTGAGCTTTCCGAGATGCTGGAGCGGGACGGAGGCGATCCGGCGAGTGAACGGCGTGTTTTGCATCTCTCTGAGGACGCGATCTATTTCTGGGGCCGCGCTGGTGGCCTGATGGATTTTGGAGGACATCGCACGGATTGTTTCCTTCATGGCCTCAAATTCGGCGTCCCAGACACGCTCCGAGCTGGATCGTTGAAGGTGAGCTTCGTCACCCGGGGAGCTTCCTATTGCTGGGACGAAACGTCTGCACGGGCCTTCGGACCCTGATGGCGAGTCACCGGATAGGTTTCTCCGGATGCTCGGGGTTTCTCCCCGAGAAGCTGGTTCTCTGAGGTGGACGTCGGGGGATCCGGTATTGTCTGACCGGTCGCGGGAGGCTGCTAGTGTGGCAAACCGTTGATCGGTAGCTCGCGTAAGCTCGTCCATTATGGCGAGCAAGGTCTGAATTATGGTGGACAGAGTGGGCTGATCTTCCGGCGTTCGGGACGCGTTTTGGGTGGCGGGGCCGTCAAAAGGAGTGGGCGCCGGAGCCGGGGGCGGAGCTCCGAGGGACTGCTCTCGAGGGATCGGTTGGTCGGTCGTCGCCTGAGCTATTGTTGCTTGAGTTGACGGCGAGGCCGTTTTTTGGGCCGGGGTCTCCTGCTCTGATAACACTCTTGGAGGCGGGATCGCCATTGCTGCTGCGGCTGATGTCGTGGTTGAACTGCTCCTTGCGTATAGAAAAATCTCCAAATCCCCCTCCTTCTAGCGCCAATTGTTGATCCAGAGGATCATTGAAGTTTTTTAAAGGTTGATTAGGGAGAGGGAGGTGAGATTTCCGTTATATAGAACGAGCTAACCACAATTTATAGTAGGCCGGGTATTATGATGAACAGGTCGGGGACCGTATTCTTTTGTATTAATGGTGAAAAGAGACGAACTATTTAGATTTACGAACTACTTCCGACGGGAATCCAGTTCGGTGTTTTAAATCGCGATGCCTTGTTACAAAGGAGAGAGAGACCGGGCCTATTTTTTGTAGAGAATAATGAGGTTCGAAAGTCAAAAGTCCCTTCCTTCATGCATACCAAGGGGTATATATAGTGGGGGGGGGGGGGTAGCTCCCTACTTCCCAGGATTCCGGGGCCACGCGGCATCCTCAGCCTGCCTCGCGGGTAAGGTGCTCTAGGAAGCGTGTTCCGGTTTTCAAGGTGAGAGGTCATGATGAGCTCGGCGCCATACTTTTGTAAGATAGCATACTGTTCGGCCAACTTCCCTCCACGTGTCTTTTTCTCCTTCGCTTACTCTGCAGGGTTGGTGGGACGTCAAGGTCAGACCGTACCTCTATTCGGATAGTGTACTGTTTTACCAACTCCCACGTGTCTTCCTTCCTTTCGATGTCCCTGTTTTGGCGAAGTGTTAGTGCGGACCCGGGGTGCGCCTCTTAGGAGCTCGGGACTTTCGGATGGAAGTGAGCGCGGGATTCCAAGTCGGTGATCCCCGGTCAAAGGTTGACGCTATGCTGACCGAATCGAGGAGGGCTTTTTTCTAAGATGGGCCTAACTAAACGGGGGTGCTAGGCCCACCTCCAACAATGCCGTTTAACGATAATCAGCCATGTGAATCCATTTTCGGTTTGAAAACGCCGTCTCACCATCGTTCCGGTTCATCGGAGACAAGGGATCTTGCTGAGAAGGCGAATGGTTTAATGTTGTGCACAGAGTATCTAGGCTTCGAGAGTTACGACATGAAGATGTCGGATAAAGAGGTTGAGGATAAGATGACGTGTTATACGGCGGAATCGGAAAGGGTCGAAAGAAAGAGGAGGAAGACGAAGGAGGAGAATTATGTGGTGGCGACAACGAGAGATGGGAAAAAACAGTTTCCTCCGCCTCTCTCGTCGTTGAACGGCCGAGGACAACCGTCTTTTTATCTCCGGCCGGTGAGGAAAGACCGTAGATTGGAGCTTACACGAGTTATGATCGACCGGCCAGAGATTTTCCATGCTTGTCGAGCAAATGGACGGCTGCGATTACATCTTCTTGATGGCATTTACGTTGGAAATTTCCAACGGCAAAAGGGTGTAGAAAATCCCATAACAGCTAATTGTGATTCCGAAGAAGAAACCGTGGACTTAGAAAACGAACATAATGGTCTAGATCGGCTTCACTTGGAATCTAGTGGAGAGATTAATAAAGATAATCATGCTGCATGTGATCCAGTGGTGGATTTATCTATGATCAATGACGATAGTGGTGCAAGAAGCCCGCAAGTCAGTGGGCTGGTGGTAGGGCGGGTCTAGGCAGTGTGAGTAATTTTCTTGCCCAGGGTTCGATATTCCTCCTTAGCTAAAATCCAAATATTGATTTGTGGGAAGTCTGTCAGTTGGGTATATGCCCAATTGGTTTACATGGTGGCCCATAATGCAGGCGGCTGGGTCACCCACTGGCATTTAGTCTGGTTTGTATTAAACTTGGGGTCAGGCGGGGTGGTACATACCCTTTACAGGGTCACTGCAGTCCACTCTGTAACACTTCGGTGTGTTCCTACCTAGGGCTGACTAGGATAGCCGATGGCGTATATCAAAAAAAAAAAAAGATTGTGGTGCAAGAAGTTTGAGGTGTAAAAGTAAACATGAGAGCATCATTATTGGGAGAAACCCATTTGGGTTTCTTAAGTAATATTTAATTATAAATTTGAAGTTAAAAAACTCTGTTAAGAAACTTCTGTTTTTGCTGTTTTATTGGTAGAACTTTATTAGGGGTTCTTAAAAAAAAAGTAATAATTTTGTTTTATTTTAAATAGAGTTTACTTTTTTAATTAAACATAGTTGACATAAAAACATAACATTTTAAACATAGATTTTGAAAAAAAAAATGCAAAAGAACGCTCAATTTGGGTTTCTTTCTTATCTTGTCTATGAATTGTTTCATGTTCATCCACCGAACGATTCCAATTCATTAATATGTAAAAAAGTTTGGAATTTTAAAATTGAAGTTAAGAAAAATTTGAAAAAAAAAAATTCTTAACTTTTTTTTAAGTTACTAAAAAGTTTTAAAAAAAATTTGGCAAAAAAAAAAATCCGACGAATTAGGGGTTAACACGTGGCTAAGAACAGTGTAAGAACCCCTTTAAGAATCGGTTCTTAAAGTTCTTATTTGAATTAATTAAATAAAGAGTTACCAAGGACGTGATGAAACCACTCATCTAATACATTAGAAATAAAACATGCTTAGAAACAAAAGAGATCAAAATTAAGGAGCTGGAAAAGAAGGAGGTGACCAGCATAAGAGAAGGGATGCTCGGTCAAAGTTAAGAAGAGTGAGGCTTTGCGCCCTGTTTCGAACCACACTAAGAACCATATGGTAGATCTTGGTGGGTGACATTGAGATTCCGTCGTGGAACCTTCTATTTCTTTCTCTCCATAGCTCATAGATACAAGTTTGCCAAGCTTGAAGGAGAGCTAGGCGATAGTCCTTACTTGGAGAAGCAAATGGTAACCAATGAAGAATAATTTCCCAGGAGGTCGGTGGAGAAGATAAATGAAGCTTAGACACAATCTTCCTCCATAAATCCGCTGAGAATGAACATTGAAAAAACAAATGGTCCCTGCTTTCATCATGTTCACCACAAAGAAGACAAGTATGTTCTACATCGAATCCCCACTTCACCAGACGATCCAAAGTAGGGTTGCGATTAAGAACAAAAAGCCAAGCTGTAAAAGCATGCTTCGGAATTCTAGCCTTATGCCAAATCCGTCCATACCAAGAGACATTCGGTTTAGCCATACGAATGCTATTCTAAGTTTTTCGAGAGGAGAAAGATTTCTGGGATTCTCCCTCTATCCTCCATTCAGCTTTGTCACTTAAACTAGTGAGATTGATAGTTGAAATAAAGGCATATAACAAAAGTTGTTTTTCCGACCTTGCATGAGGTAGGTTCCAGCCTGTAGTGGAGATGATCTCATTGACAGTGGAGAAGAGAGGAATGCCAATACCAGATGGCCCGCTAGTACCCAAAAACTGAATCAAAGGACCAAAAGGAGTCCATGGATCCCACCAAAACAAGGTGTCATCGCCATTTCCGATTAAAATTCTGAGGAAAGAACTTGCTTTCTTCCTTAACCTCAACAATTTTTGAAACGTCCAGGAGTACCCATAATTCTTCTCATTTAGGGCCCAAAAGGTAGAATATGATAGGTATCGACGCCTCATCCAAGCCACCCAAATGGACCCCACTCTGAAGCAAATCATCCAAATGAGCTTGAGACCACAAGTGTCATTCCAGTCTGAGAGGTTACGCAGGCCCAAACCTCCTTCTTGTTTAGGGTATGAGATATTAGACCATGAAACCTTAGCGCCTCTTGCCGTATCTGTGGCAGCATGCCAGAGATAAGCACTTGAGAGCGAGTTAATCTTCCTGATTACCTTCTTGGGAAGAAAGAAAGCAGAGCTCCAAAACCCTACTATGCCTGAGATGATTGAAGAAATAAGAGTATACCTGCCCGCAATACTCAGAATACGATGAGTCCAACTATTAATCTTTTTCCTGATCTGCGCAAGCAAAGGATCGCAATCAGCCACTTGAAAGCTTCCTTGAACAAAGAGGAAGACCAAGGTAACGGATGGGCAGAGGGTAAGGAGAGAGGTCAAATCTGATTTTAATCTCCGACAGAGACACCTCGTCAACTCCAGAGCAGAACATATTAGTCTTCGAGATATTAACAGCTAAACCAGAGAGCTTTTCAAACCTGGACAGAACCGAGAGTACTCCTTTTAGGGATTGAAGCGATCCATCAAGGAAGATGAGGAGATCATCAGCAAATGATAAGTGTGTCAATTGGGTGTCTTCACATTCTGAGTGATACTCAAAGACCCCTTCTGCTGCAGCTTTATTCAACATCATTGATAGAACATTCATTACCAATACAAATAGAGAAGGAGAAAGTGGATCTCCCTGTCTAAGCCCTGATTTGCCCTTGAAGAAACCTGATGTTGTTCCATTAATGCTGACTGAGAACGTGGGTGAGCAGATACACGCTCCAACACTATTCAAGAACACATCAGGAAATTTATAAGCTTGGAGAGAACTCAAAATGAAGTCCCAGCGGACCGAATCAAAAGCTTTTGAGATATCCAATTTCAAAGTAATTCTGCTCGGTTTTGACTCCTTGTGGTAACCATTTAACACCTCTGAAGCAAGCAACACATTTTCCAGGAGCAACCTATCCTTCACGAACGCAGTCTGATTTGGTAGTACTATGTCAGGGAGAATGGCTTTTAACTTGTCTGCCAGAATACGAGAAATAATTTTGTACACCGTATTCAAACAAGAAATAGGTCTGAAATCTTTCAGTTCATTAGCCCTTGTACGCTTCGGAATCAAGACCAAGGATGTGGCATTGAGAGCCGTAGGGATGAAAGGGGTGATGAAAAAACTAGATATTGCGGCTGATATCTCCTCTCCAATTATAGACCAACTAGCTCTGAAGAATTCAACTGAAAAACCATCGGGGCCTGCTGTTTTGTTTGAAGGCATTCCTGACAATGAGGATTTAACCATATCCTTTGTCACAGGTTCATTGAGGACTATTAGGTGGCTAGAGGAACAAGTAGGCAGGAGAAGTTGATCTAGGAACTCAGGAAGCTCTGGGCAAAACTGCCCTCTAACCTTACCCAATATCTCAGCAAAAAACCCAACTACATGCTCATGAATATCTTTGGTAGATTCTGCACTTGAACCATCAGGCCTAAGCAAATACTTCACAGCATTGAACCCATTCCTTGCCTTAGTCACATTATGATAAAATGGAGTATTAAAATCTCCTAAGGCTAACCACTTAATTCTTGATCTCTACTGGAAGAAACTCTCTTCTGCTAGCATAAGAGACATCCAAATTTCCCTTGCTTCATTCTCAAGATGGATATTGGAAGAAGATGGGTCGTTCAAAGCAAGTACCTGTTTGGATTTAAGTAGATCAGAAGCCTCTAATACCCTCTTCTCAATGTCACTGAAGTTCTCCTTGCAAAGGGTTTTCATTAGTCTTTTCATCTTTTTCAGCTTAACCCCCACATCCCCCAGATTTGAAACTACCTCTCCCGCTTCTGCCCATGAATTCCTAACTGAATCCAGGAAGGAAGGATGCTTTATAATCAGATTGAAGAATTTGAAAGGCCTATTCCCAAAACCAGGAGCCTTAGTGAGCATGTGGATACGGCAGGGAGAGTGATCAGAGAATTCTGGGGCTTTGAATTCACAGCGACTGGTAGGGAACTCAAGAATCCAGTTGCCGTTGACCAAACACCTATCAAGCTTCTTTACAATCGGATCCTGAGACTGGTGATTGGTCCATGTGAACTGAGGTCCTTGGAACGGAAGATCAAATAAACCTACATCCGCTAGACAACGGAAGATCAAATAAACCTACATCCTCTAGACAATCTCCAAATGATCTCATCGCGCTGGTTGTTCTGAAAATTGACTGATTAGAAGTCTCTGATGGATAGAGAATCTCGTTGAAATCCCCAGTTACCATCCATGGTAAAGTAGAGAGACTGAAAGAAGAGAAAGTATCCTGCAAAGATGACCATAGCTCCTTTCGGACTTCCAAGTCGTTTGCTGCATAAACCGCCGTATAGATGAAACATTGACCCTCCTCCAATGTGACTTCCACGGTGATCGACTGAAGATCAGCAAATAACAGCTTCACTTTTGTTGGAAACTTGTAGATAATCCAAATCTTCCCAAGCTCCGACTGATGATAGTTACAAAAATCGGACAATTCCGGTCCTATCTTAGATAGTATGTGGTTTAAATTAGGTTCCTTTACGTGCGTTTCCAACAGCGCTCCAAAAGATACTGGGCTAGACCTAAGCCAGCTAGCGAGCGGACGATGCTTTACAACCTCATTGATACCCCGCACGTTCTAAAAAAATGCTTCCGACATTTAATGATTTTTGGTTAAGTGACTCCCCTCTATTCTCAGAGGATGACCACCATCAAAAATCGGGGAGTTGTTACCATTCTTCTTGCGCTTCTTATTCTTTTGCTTGGATGACGAAGAGGAAGGAGAACTAGGAGACTCATTAGGCCGAAACAAAACCAGACTACCTGGCTCCACTACCTCTTTAGAGTTCGTTTCTTGTAACAGTTCAAACTTATTTGCCGAGAGCACTACCACCGGCTCCTACTCCACTTTGTTTGATCCTGGAACTGTATTAGTGGCTTTGGTAAAGGAGGAGTCAGACTCCTTGGACGTGTTTGCGGCACCCGGTCTAATCAGCTCTTTCACCACGACAATTTCTTGAGGTGCTAGTCCCACCTCTGGTAAGGTGACCGAAGCTGCAGCAGCATCTGACTGAACTCCCGTATTTACAGCCTTTGAACCCTGCACAGATAAGCCAGCAGACTTTGCCACATAGATACCCTTTGAATTAACCTTAATCTACTTGTGAGAGACAGTATCACCAGCAATTTCCGACAAATGAACCTCCACCACATTTGATCCACTAGGTGTTGATGATTCTGGAACATCCTCATAAATCTTTTCCTTTCCTTTTGGATCCAACTTATTTTTTGAACAAAACGCAGCTTTATGCCCAATCTCGCTGCAGGCTGGACATAGCGGAGGGAGCCAAGGATAAGACACTGTGAGGATCCTAACACCACCATCCTCTCTCTCAAGTTCAAACTCCTTCGGCAAAGGCTTAGTTAAATCCACAATGACTTTAATTTCCGCCAAGTTGATACTTGTGAAAGGCTTAACGTCAACCACTTGCCCCAAAGGACGCGCAATATAACTCAAACCTTCATCCGTGACTAGGTCGAACGGGATGTTCTCCACCTTTGCCCAAATAGGAGCTCTTTCCAGCGAAGGAGGATTTAGGCTGAAAGCCGCTTTCCACTCCGTAACAAAGAAGGGTGAGTCACCCACACGCCATAACTCGTGCTGAAGAACACGTTTGCGGAGAGCCGGCAAAGGAATATGGAACAAAAATGCATTTTTTGTTAGATTGTGGACTGTCACTCTGCGGTCCTTTCCCCAAAGGAAGTTCAGCACACCCCAAATTTTCTCATAAGAGGGTGGATTACCATAGAAAATCCCAATAATATAATCTGAATGGATTTTTGCTCCACGTTCGAAGACCACGTTTGGGACCTTGATTCGAAGCCTTCCTTCCGGTGAAATTGTGACCGGAGTGGTAGACTTAGGAATTCGGCAAGAAGGCTTGAGGTTGGAAGCCCAATTAAAATCAGAAGAGCACTTCGACATTGGGTCTTGGGGACCAGCTGATGAAGGCAAAGTACCGGCGAAGCAGGAGATGAAGAAGAGGCAGGGGACTGAGAAGAAGGGTCCGCCCCTAAAATGCTCGTCACCGGAGCGGTAGCAAGCGAAGTCGGCTCATGAGGAGTCGAAGGCTGAGACGAAACAGAAAAGACGGCATCGCCGATTTGCTTTGGATCTGAAACGGGGGAAGGGACTGGCGGATGGAGCTTCGGATCTGGAGGAATTGGCGGTGGAGGGAGAAGCGGAGCAGACGGCATGAAGCGGAGCAAACGTTGAGCCTCTTTTCATGTACCAAAAAATCTAGAACCAATATTGTTGGTTTATGATGCTTATAGATATGAGTTCCATAAGTTAGACCTTTTAATATTCATATTATTCCAACTTTCTTCTCCTTTTTAATTTCATTTTTTTGTGTAATACTCCGTATATTTAGGTCCATTCATTCCCGGAAAAAAAAATATTAGGTGCATTCATTTCGGCTAATTTATGGGGTATGGTACGTGCAAGAAAGTTGGAATAATATAGAAAATAAGTCGGGCAATACAGATAACTAGCGGGTATGGTACGTGTACATGTAATACAAGTATTTCAAATCGTTATCCAAAAGGGTAAGAGTCAGATTTGGCCATTTGGGTTTCGCTATTTCAAGTAATTTTAGAATTTCGTTAAGTTTTTGATAATTTTGAATAAGTTTATATCTGAACAACTATGTATAGTTTAAAACTTATAAGAAATATAATGTAATTTATGAAATTTTAAGTTATTGGAACGTATAATTGGGGTTTCCAAAAAACAAGAGCAAATGAGCCAGTGGTTGCCATATTTCTGCTGCTATCTTATCGGTGTCGAGTTCGACTACAACTGCTCTCCATGTGTAGGGATATTTGGCTATTAGACTAGTATGTTGTGACCCAAAATAATAACAAAAAAAAATATTTGAAATTTCCAAATAATATAACCCCAAATGTAGATTAGCTAGAATAAATTATTTTGATCTAAACGGATAATTTCTATTATTTTTTTACTCATAAAATTTAGACCATTAGGGTCGGAAACGAATAAAACCCAATACATAATCAAATTTAGTTGTCAAGAGCCACATAGTGCGGTGGCTAGTCCACTTAGTGTGGTGGCTAGTCCATTTAGCTGAATTTAATAGATTTTTATGGGGTTTTTAAAATATTTCATTTAAAAACCGATTCTCATGTTTTTGCATTAAATTTATTTTATATTTTAAAAAAAATTATTATATTTTATTATGAGATACCCTCAATTAGGTCTGGCTCAAATGTTAGACAGGTTAGACCATGGTTTTGTACCACATTTTTTTAGTTTTTGATAGGCTACAAAATTAGTTTTAACTTAATAAGTTATAAGGTTTTAATTTTTAAATTTGAAACCCATTTTTTAGAAAGCCACCAAATTTTTTATATACTTATCTTTTTTTATATTAAGTTATTTTATTTCTTGTTTTTCCAATAATTTTGTAATTAAATTAGAATTATAGTTTAAAAATTTTATATTTTACATTTTACAAAAAACCATATTTTTTTTCCATTGTCACGGATCACTATTTTTGTTGGGCTGGACCTGCCCTCAATGGAATGCTCTTAGGCACCAGGGTGCGACACCCACCTCTTCCATAAATGAGGTTAAATGTCCGTGGACTCGGACGTAAAACCCCAAACAAAACAAAAAATCGAAATTAGTTAGTGTAAATCAGTATTTCATGTTTTAAAAAATATATGTAGCCCTCCTAATTAAAAGTAGACTAGTGAACAGGAAAAAACGAACACGTAAGTGGAAAGATAAAAAGCAAATGTAACGCATCCAACGAGTCCTAATGCTGATCGGTCCAATTGTTGATCCTCCTTACGTGTGACGACTGTTGAAAATTGGAACAATAATGTCGTCGGGAATCGGGATCTGCAGCATTTATAAACTCCATTCCACACCACCATCGATAGCTCACAAGCATTCACGACACATATAACTCAAAAATACAATGCATATTTAAACGCTTTTAGTATTCTCTGAAATGACTGTGATGCACAGTTTTAACCAGTGGATAAACTTCTAAAATTGTTGACCATTCGGAGCAAAGAAAACAAAAGATATGACCAAAATTTTAAAATTGTTGACCATTCGGAGTAAAGAAGGCGTAAGAGCATATCCAACTCCACTCCATTTTTTTCTCCAAACTTTATTTTGGAATAAATTTTTCACTAATACTATTCCATTTTCCACTCTAAAATGGAGTTTCTCCATATTCTACTCCATATTTGGAGTAATTCCATATTCTATTCCATTATGGAGTTTGACTTTTTTAATTGCAAATTGATCCTTTAAATATTAAATATTTATATTTTATATTTTTTTATTAATTTAGTAATCTATTTGTCGTACATATTATCAACTATAAACATATATGCATATGACACTATACTAATATTTAAATGCATAAAATGTATTTGACCATCATAATTATTTAAACACTAAAATTTTTAAACACTAAAACACTAAAAAAAATGTGTTGCATAACATAATAACTACATGTGTGATTTTACATAACATGATAATCGAGGATGAACGTGATCTCGAAGCACCAATTGGAGTTGGAAAAGAAGCTCCACCTCTAGAGGTCCAAATAGTAGATGATGATAATATCATATTCCAAGAGTTTCTTGGTCGATTTAGAGCAATCAAAGATAAAGAAGCTCATTTTTTATTTCGAAATGCACTAATTGATCATTTGTGGGAAAAATTTAGTGTCGGTGATTATTAATGATATTATGTAATTTTCTTTATTTAATAAGTATTAAATTTTATTAAATTCATAATTTATAAAAGTTCTGCAAAAAATGGATTAATTTGTAAATTTTAGAAATAAAAGGCATTATTAATAAAATACAAAAAGAATCTATTTAGAATATTCTTTTTGGAGTAAAAATTGGAGTTATACATTGGAGCAAAACACAACTCCAATTTGGAGTAAAAAATGGAGATATACATTGGAGATGGTCTAAGATATGATCAAGGCATGGAGATTTTGTTTTAGACAAAATAAATATAATAGAAATCTATAAATTTTCTAGATTTGATTTTAGAAAAACTTAAATTTGAGTAACATTATTGTACAAAATATTTTTTTGTTGAATTAATTTTACATTCAATTCAAAAAAAAAAAGTTATGACAAGCGATGTACGAATACATATTGAATTTGGAGAGGAAAACATAAGCTAAGTAAACAAAAAAGTCATTGTCCGCAAAACATTAAAATCATATATAATAAATGCGAAGTAATTTTTAGCTTTTGAAGCTTCTCATTCACTTTCATATAGTTAATTATCTTTTGACTCCTCATTAAAAAAAAACGCTTAATACTCTTTTCTCATTGACTAAATGTACTAAATTACCCTTACAATCCTAATCAGCTCGCTAATTAGATATATAAATAAGAAAGCATGCTTTAGAAAATTTATGGCCACATGACTTTCTTCCGTTAATCTTAATCGCCGATTAGTCAGAACTTCTTCTTCAACTGACAAATTATGTGTTTTGGCCTTTGATTCAACCCACGATTTATGTGTTTTGGCGTTTGAATTGATTGGTATTCCGGATTCCCGAATTAAGGGTTGATCTATTTAGGGAAAACATCATATTCCCCCCCCCCCCCCCCAAACTATCATATAGTAACATATCCACCCAAACTTTTGACCTCGTCCTATATCCCCCTAATTTGAAAGTTACAAATCTATTTCCCCCCAATTGGAAAGTTCAAAACATATATCCCCACCAAATGAAAATTCGAAACCTCAGAACACATAAACCCAATTTTATTCGGTTTACTGCTTACCATTAACCACCCAAATTCGATATTAAACCGAAATTAAACATGATTACAACTAAACCCGACCCGACACTTCTTATTCTTCCCTATTGTTTTCTTCATCTCCTTCGCTATCAATTCATGGATTAAGTTTGACAAATGGATCCAAATTCTTTCCAGAATCAAAAGAAGAGCAAACCCAAATTATTCATCACCAATCATGCGAGATCTAATTAATTACCTTTGTTTTTATTTTTATTAAGTTCGAAGAGTTTAGTCTCAGGAAGTAATAAGCCTCTCGAATTCGCCAAATTCACCATAAAGGCTCTCATATTCTCAACTTTTCTTTCATGTGCATGTAGTTAACAACAACTTTTCAAATCTATTCATATTAGATTCAATGCATGAGCATTTAGATTCAATGCAAGGAAAACATAAATTTCCAACAAGCCTTAGAAGAAGAAACATACCCAAAAATTACCACCGGAAGACCCCTAATCATAGAACTACCCTTAAAAGGGAAATAAAAAAGCAAAACAGCCAACAAAGACGAGATCATAAATCAGAAATACTTCCATTAAAGCTTGCTCGACGTCGCCTTTCTCCTCGTCGTCGCAACCTTTGACTTGGTCGTCTTTGACGGTGTCGTTATCGTCGTCTCTCTCGTGGTCTCTTACAAACGACGACGTGATGCTGTCTTTCCCATCTCTCTCCGCTTCCTCTCTCTCCCATCTCCGATCTTTCGTCTCCCTCTCCAATGGCCTATTCAAGCTCGTCTTCTACGCCGCCCTGGAAACACCATCCTCTTCGTCCGGATCCGTCAGCAATTGGGATTGCTGCTCTGTTTCTCCCTTCTCTCGAATCACGAACAAATGAATTGGATCGATGGAGAGTTTCTCGCAGGCATTGACTTCAAATGGATGGACAATTTACAAGACGAAAGTGAATCCGTCGCCGGGATCTACCGGGCAGAGCAACTGGATCGAGATTGTGAAGGACGATGATGATGATGATTACCAATTGGATCGAAATTGAATCGAGGAAGAAGAAGAAATTGGATCGAAGAAGAAGAATTGAAGAAACTAAATCGATGATTTTTATAATTGAACTCGGTTGGGTTGGGTCGGGTTTTAAATTTGGTATGGTATTGGTATAAGTGATTTAGCTCGAATACCATTCAAACCGACGAATATGGATAAATATGTTTCGAACTTTCGGATTGGAGGAAATAGGTTTTTAACTTTCAAAAAAGGGGGAAATAAGACTTCGAGTGAAACTTCGGATAGATTTGTTACTATGTGGGTACTATTCGGGGGGGGGGGGGGAATAGGTGATTTTCCCATATTTTTATTTCCAGACTTTTGGGTTTGTGTTCATGATGAATGAAGATTAAATGCCTTCGAATATTGCTCTATGACTTATCTGAAGAAGCAGATTCTGGCCCAGCTTGCTGGTTGGATCAGGACACTGTATCAGATCACATCAGGAAGCTGAGTTGCTGACGTGGACGTCGGAGTTGATGTGGCAGACCATCAGCGGATGGTGTGATGAGGCAAGTGGCATGAGCTGACTTGGTAAGCAAATAAAGGTGTGATTCGATGTGGAGATGTTGTGGAGATTTAGTGAATATTATCCACAATAAACACGGAATAGATAAGTTTGAAAAACATGAAATATCCCTAATAGCTGATTTTGAAGATTTTAGGTTGTAGGATTTTTGGGGTGTGTATAAATTTTCTAGAGAGGCCATGAGCCGTGGGTAAGCACTCTAGAATATTGTTGTAAGCTGTAAACTTTGAAGCAAAAAAAGCTTAGAATGTGAGTGTTGATTATCTTTTATGTGTCTCACGAGCGGGTGAGTAGGATCAAAGGAGAGTTAGGCTTAGATTTTTTCTTAGTCGGGTTTAATCTATTGGGTAGAATATGTTGAGTAACTTCCGAGATTAAGGAGATCCTTGTAAAATGTTTTTTTTTATCAATAAGAATAAATATACAAGCGTTGGACTTGGCGCTTTCCAAGTCAAGATCATGTTGTTGTGCACTTCTATACCTCTACAATTGGTAGACACCTGATAAATGATTGTTTATCTTTTCAAAATGTGAGATCTTGTGACAAGGTATGGAGAAAGCACAACAGTTTGTGGCAGTACCAAAGCCGCTAAAGCTTGACGCTGAGCACTATGGTTACTGGAAGGTATCCATCAGATAGCTGATTCAAAGTATTGATATGGATACTTGGTTCGCAGTGGAAGAAGGATGGACACCGCCAACGACAAAGAATGAAGCTAGAGAAACGGTTCCAAAGCCCAAGAGTACCTGGACTGCAGAGGAGAAGACAGGTGAAAACACAATTCTCAAGCTCTGTATGTTATCTTTGGTTCGTTGCCCATGAACCAGTTCACTTGGGTGCACGGGTGGACATCGGCAAAAAAGGCTTGGGATATTTTGCAGGTTTCATTTGAAGGCACCAGTAATGTGAAGCGTACTCGACTCGATATTTTGGCCTCAGAATTTGAGAATCCGACCATGGGAGATGGTGAGTCTATTGATGAGTTCAGAAGCAAGCTGAGTTCAATATCTTAGGAGGCAGTTGTTTTGGGGAAGAGATACAAGGACAAGAAGCTCATGAAGAAGTTTCTCAGGATCATGCCTACTAAGTTTCAGTCGCTCAAGTCTGCTATTGATGTTTTCCTGAACTCAGTTGAATTAAAGTTCGATCAGGTGGTTGGAATGATGCATGCGTATGAGCTGCATATGAAGAAGAAAGATCATACTACAGGGAAAGGCATTGATCTGAGAGGCATTGTTCTGACAGCTATTGAGAATTAAGCAGGTGTTACTGAGGACAAAGTAGGGTTGATTGTCAGGAAGTATTTCAGAAAGATGGAAAGAAGTCAACACAAGGGAGCCTCAACGTTCAGCATACCTGATGCAGAAAGGGAAAACAGGAAGTCAGAGAAACAATGTGATGAATGTGAAGGTATTGGACACTTCAAGTCTGAATGTCCAACTATCAAGAAAAAAAGACTGCTGCAATGTTATGAGTGTAAAGGCTACGACCATACAAAGGTGGACTGTCTTGGATCTTCTGGAATGAAACAAAAGTCATATGTGACGTGGAGTGAGAGTGATACTGAGGAAGATGAGGATGATAGAGAAGAAATTATCAACAACTTTGTTGCCTATAAAGGTGTTATTGAAGAAGAAGGAAAAGGAACATCTCTGGAAGCCCATATCGATGACAATCAGGTGGCTGATTCAGAATCAGAGGAAGAAGACCCTGATCTGCCTATGGAAGAGAAAATCAGTATTCTAATTGAAGATCTAATTGTGAGGAAAAAGGAGAATCACGATCTTATTTCAGAAAATAAAGATTTGATGAGCAAGATTTCTAGGCTTGAAAAAGAATTATCTGAGGAAAAACCCAAATCACTGGGTTTGGAGAAATCTGGTTTCTTATCTTGGCTGTCCTTGAAGTGGAGAAAAACTTGGCTAAAAAGACCTCCTTGCACTTATCCCAAGAGTTGACGGTTCCGTGAGGCAATGTCTTTTCCCAATGGTGAGCCTTGTCGCCAAGAGAGAAAGGGAAAAGCCTAAGCTGAAGTGTATCCTCCGAGACAATGTTCATCTTTACCAAGTCACACATACGGTCAAAGTTATCGCGATGATCAAGTGGATCCTCCACGGGCAGCCCATGATACTTTTCTCCTTGGAGCATGGATATCAAGCTTGCCTTGATTTCAAAATCGACATTCTCCAAAAGTGGTGGATGTATACAATTTATATTCCCATATCGGTTTGGTGCATCACCAGCCCCTATTGGTCTCCGTGATCTATGTGCTTGATCCATAGTGATTCACAACCTCGCTAGACGTACAACTCTCTAATGTTTGCTTTCCTTCTTGCTCTATTCCCACGGTTCAAGAGATGAATGTTGTACCTATATGAAAGGAGAAAACTAGATAGAGAGATTAGTAAACAAAGAAAATAAAAAGCTTGATCTCAAAAGGAATCTAAATCCTATTGACTAAACTAGAACTCCAAACGGCAACAGCGCCAATTGATAAATAGGATTTTATCCTAAAATAGAATCAATCCTAAATACTCATGTCATTGTAGTATTTTAGGTGTCAATCCAATTGGGGTTTGTTCAATGCAACAAGAATGCAAGAAATTCTCTAATTCAAGCAACCAAAGTGGGTTTGAGTTGAATCTAATAAGCTAATCAATTTAAAAACAAGTAACAAGAACTAGCAATACTAAACGGGTTAAATGCAATAATAAAAGGCGAATCCAAGGATGAGGTTATGGAATTAGAGTGACCCTTAGCTAATTTATGATGCTCAAACACATATTCAATGATAATCCCTAGGTTAAAATCACTAATTATGACTAATCCTTTTTCAAAGTACTAATCACTTTGCTAATCACTAAATCAATATCAAATTCTCATTTGTGATAGAATGATTAGCAAGCATTAAGATCAACATTCAAATCAACCAATAAACACCTTAAGCAACTATCTCACTAAGCTTCTAGGAGAATTTCATCGAACACCTTGTGTGCTTGAAATTCCCTAGGATCTAGATTGACTCTCTCAAGCTCAATCTAGCATTAAGATCACTTAGGAAAAAAGGAAACTCAATAATCTAAGCCCTAGCATCATAAACCATCTAATAGATCACCCTAAATCAACCACATCCTTAGATCCTAGGTGACTACTCACTAACCAAGAAGAACCCAACACATTCCATGAAGAACATGTTAAATCCCATGGTTAAATGATTAGAAAGATTAAAATAAAAGTAAAGACAAGATAGATTAAGAAGAATTAAATTTAAGATTGCATTAAAATCAAAAGGTCTCTTTCAAAAATCCGAGAACAAAAATAAAAGAGAGGTTTATGCCTTAGGAAAATTTAGAGAAAAAGACTTCGAATGAAATTTGAGTCTTTTTTCAATCCATAGGAAGCTAGGCGGACCGGGTCAACCCGGGTATTGACCCGGTTGAAAGTGGGTCGAGGTGAGAAGAGCACCGGTTGGTAAAACCGCGATATCTCCTGGAATACATGTCCGAATGGTCTCAAACCACCTCCTGTGGACAGCTAACTCAATGGGTTACAACGTTTGTGAAGACCACCGAGGTTAATTCGGATTGGAGACCCTTCGTCCAGCCAGGTCTTTCAGGCACATAGGGTGGGCTCGGCTGGTTTGGGTGAGATAAGTTTCTTCACCGATTTGTTGCACCGACTTGTGACGTCGGTGTAATCCCCTAAGCTTCAATACCGATGTCACTGATCGGTGCTACAAATCGGTGTTAAAGATATTTAGCTCTTGTTTCCACACCGATTTGTTGCACCGACCAGTGACCTCGGTGTTGAAAAAACCGTCTCGGCCAGGCGGACATGTCTCTAGTAAATCAGTCATATCTCTCAAACCACACGTCCGAATGACTTGATTCTAACTCTTGTGGATACCTAACTCCTTCCTATACAACTTCCATGAAGACCATTGAAGCTATATCTGAATGGAAATCCTTCGTCCAACCCGTTCATTCAGACACTCCGGACGGACTCTTCTTTCTCTTATGCTCCATAACTCCAAACATCATCAACTGTCTCCAAAACACCTAAAACACTACAAATGCATACAAAACTCACTAGGACATAATGAAAACACATAATACTCTAATAAAGACCAAAATGCTATAAAAACTATGCAAGACACTTGCATGAGACACAAAACAATAACATAAATGCATGTTAAAACGGGTAAAATATGGGAATATCAATCAGCCATGCAAGAAGAACTTGAACAATTCAAAAGAAGTGATGTGTGGGACTTGACTACACGACTAGAGGGTGTCAATGTGGTAGGGACGAAGTGGATTTTCAAAGACAAGACTGATGAGAGTGGACAGGTGGTCAGAAACAATGCGCGACTTGTAGCTCAAGGATATTCTCAGGTTGAAGGAGTTGACTTTGATGAGACGTTTGCTTCTGTTGCCAGATTGGAGTCTATCAGGTTTCTGTTTGGCATGGCTTGTGTTCTGAACTTCAAACTACATCAGATGGATGTTAAGAATGCGTTTTTGAATGAATTTCTACAAGAGGAGGTTTTTGTAGGGCAACCAAAAGGATTTGAAGATCCCGAACATCCAGATTATGTCTACAAGCTGAAGAAGGCATTGTGTGGACTGAAGCAAGCTCCAAGAGCATGGTATGCACGACTGACAACATTTCTTATCAATCAAGGATATATTCGTGGAAGTGTAAATAAAACACTGTTTGTGTTTGAAGACAACAGTGGACTAATGATCGTGCAAATCTATGTTGATGACATAGTGTTTGGATCCACATGTCAGAAGCTTGTTGATCATTTCGTGCAGAACATGACTCAAGAGTTTGAGATGAGCACGGACTGCCGCAGACTGCTGCTGCAGAGATCTCAAAGGTACATAGGAGTAAATAAACAAAAAGGTGTGTCTAACTGTGTACTCTCATGTCAATGATCTCTCTGGTTCACTTAACAATTCATGTCTAACTGTGTCTGGCTATCTAACTTCTGATCCGTGTGAATATGAGATTGTGATCAGACGGGTGTTCTAAGAACAACACTGAGTTTGTAAGTGTGCACTAATAATTGTGTTGAGTGTTGTCATGATCGAATATTTTAGGGTTGCAAGCCTAAGCCCATTTGTCTCAAAGCCCAAAAAGGAGAGGAATGAAGTTAAAACTGGCACCCCCCAGTGATCACAAGGCAATGAAGCAAGTCACACAGATTTTTCAAGCTGCATTAGCTGCAGGTAAGTGATCTGTCTTCTCCACTTCAGAATCGTCTTTCTGCATCTGTTTGGGTGTTTTTAACTTTGGTATGCACTCAAGCAGGGGGAGATGTGTCAGATTCAGATTCTGGGGAGATTGATTTATGGGGGAGTTTAATTTCAGACCATTGTTTTGATTCTGTTGAACTCGTTGTTTGGTCTGTGATATGTTTTGAAAATGGCTGTTTTGGACAAGTTTTCATTTTGATATATGCTAGATGTTGGTCTAGATGTTCTAGATGTTGTCATGTCACCGTGTTTGGGTTTCTCTCTATTTGACTTTTAGGTTTCAACAAGGAGATTGCTTGAGTATCAGACTAAGTCAAAAATGGGGAGATTGAAGATGCAGATTCTGGCACAGCTCGCTGGTTGGATCAGGAAGCTGCATCATATCACATCAGGAAGCTGAGTTGCTGATATGTCGGAGCTGACGTGGCAGACCATGAGCGGATGGTGTGATGAGGCAAGTGGCGTGAGCTGATTTGGCAAGGAAATAAATGTGTGATTCGATGTGGAGATGTTGTGGAGATTTAGTGAATATTCTCCACAACAAACAAGGAATGGATAAGTTTGATAAACATGAAATATCCATAACTGCTGATTTTCGAAGATTCTAGGTTGTAGAGTTCTCGGGGTGGGTATAAATATTCTAGAGAGGTCATGAGCCGTGGGTAAGCACTCTAGAATATTGTTGTAAGGTTGTAAACTTCGAAGCAGCAAAAAAAAGCTTAGAAGGTGAGTGTTGATTAACTTTCTTTGTGTCTCACGAGCGGGTGAGTAGGATCAAAGGAGAGTTAGGCTTAGATTTGTTCTTAGTCGGATTTAATCTATTGGGTAGAATAGGTTGAGTAACTTTCGAGATACATGAGATCCTTGTAAAAAGTTTTTTTTATCAATAAGAATAAATATACAAGCGTTGGACTTGGCGCTTTCCAAGTCAAGATCATGTTGTTGTGCACTTCTATACCTCTACATTATCCATCGGATACAAAATCGTTAATGCTCCTCAGATCTCGACTTCATTTCTGGTTTCAAAATTTCGGAATGTGTCTGTTTTATCCAAAAAAATTATGGTTTGCTTTGGACTTGAGATTCCCAGAAAAGAAATTTCTGCTACTAATACATCTCATGAATTCGTTTGCATACTTGATGATGAATAAGTATGTTCCTATTTTGATTGGATCTTCATGTTTAAGGTTTATTCATGTCAGGTTAATTTTGTGTTGATATCGATGTTGATGAATTTAATCCAGTCATGAGATGTGAGATCACTTACACCTAGATTTTGATTACAATATTTTGTTTCAATTTCACTATAGGGAAAACGGCCTATTCCCCTATGAAGTATGAAGTATTCGGCTGCTGATTATTCATACACGAAATTTTAAGTCATGCCAAAACCTACACAAATTTCTTAATATTCCCTATATGAAGTTATGAATTGTGGTTAATTTCACCAGAACCGTAAACAGAGTTTGTTTTCCGTTAATGGAAACTGACGTGGCTGACAGGTGGCTCAACGGTTTGGTCTGGTTTGAGATTTGGTCGATTTTTTTTTTAAACTTGTTCTGACAAAACAACGTCGTTTTGGTTATATCAATTTAAAAAAACAAATTATTCCCAAAACCTTACCTTGTTTCTTCTCCTCTCGTCTACGAGAAACCACAAATTAAATCTCACCTAGTTACAGAGTCCTTGCAAGCCATGGGGATTTGATCCCGTGATTTCTCAGCTCCTATATAAAATGTTATCTAATTTAATCTTCCAATTTTATGGATTTAACAATAGTGAAGTGATGATGATATTGCTCGTGAAGGAGATGATACCTTCTAATTCCCAGATGATGTAGGAAATGCGAGCCCCTCCTATGGATAACGTATTGTCCGTACAATTGATCCATTTCTCCAATTCTCTCATCTCAACTTCTTTCTCTTCACCAACGTATTTTGCTTTCAAATCAAAATCAACCAATTCATATTAATCTTGTTAAATTCGCAATCGAAAATGATTGAAATCGGATATAGATCGAATGTCTTTTAATTCGAAATCGAAAGAGATGTGAAATGATTTGTTTTCTATGGAAACTAACCAGGAGGCTGGTTTTTCCGATTTCTGGATCTCCTAACAAGCTGATCTTAGAGAAACCATATCATAATCCGATCTACGGTGGCTGTTATCGCGGTCGTAAACCGGTGCGTGTCGTACGAACTCACCACCAACGACGTCCTCGGCGGGAATCGGATGAGGCTGGGGACGAGAGACAGTCGGAGACGGCGTGGCGCGAGACAACAACAGATATCTCCGTGATTTTCCGGGAGCGCAAGCGACGATCCTGCTCCATAGCTGCCCCGTAAATCGACGGAGAATCAGAATCCGACGGTTCACTCTGTTCCTTAGATTGTTTATTCGAACGATTTTTAGGCAGGATTGAGCCCTTTTCCTCTCTATCGATTGATTAGAAGAAGGGAGAAGAAGGGAGAAGAAGTAAGGAAAGGTTTTGGGAATAATTTTTTTTTTTAATTGATATATCCAAAACGATGTCGTTTTGGCTATGTTGAATCTTGAAACTCAGACTAAAACGGCGTTTTGGTCAGAACAATTAAAAAAAAAAATTCGACCAAATCTCAAACCGTTTAGCCATCTGTCAGCCACGTCAGCTTCCGTTAACGGAAAACAAACACCGTTTACGGTTCTGATGAAATTAACCACAATTCATAAGTTCATATAGGGAATTCAAAATATTAGGAAACTTGTGTAGGTTTTGGCATGACTTAAAACTTCGTGTATAAATAATCAGCAACCGAATACTTCATAGGGGAATAAGCGGTTTTTCCTTCCACTGTAAGGCTTTTGACTTTTGTCTACGATCATCCCATAAAAGATTCTAAATTTTTGTTGCGATTACAATCGTACCAATATGATGTCAAAATTCGGAGTTTTGGAATTTGGATCTTAGATTTTCTTGTGTGATTGATTTTTTTAACAGTTGTGGACACTGGAGCCAGGTTCGGAGATCTCTTTCATAATACGATAAGCCCAAGTACATATTCAAGTTCGGATTATCTCGCTCTTTCTCTTTGTTCACGGTTTGTATAGTCGTTAATCTCTCTCACATAATCACTAGTAGAGGAGCAACGAGATTGGTCTAAGTAATTCTCAAAGCTCAGACGATGCAATTTCTAGATGATTCTGCAACTTCTGGAGTTGAATCTGTGATCGAAAATGGTTGATTGTTACGAAATTGATCCTGATTTCGGGAGTTGAGTGTGTTTTTGGGCAGTTTGGATTTTCGATTGTTTGAGGAAAAGATGGAGGCTAGGGTTGGAGTGCACCATTACAATTAGGGATCAGCTGATTCCTATATCGGCAGTTCTCTCCATGATCTCAATTCGTTGATTGTTCACCGAGAGATATCGACGAAGTCGGAGGCGCCATTGGTCGTAAAGGAGATAGTTTGGACAACGACACCGATTCCTTTCCGCAATGTGTGAAATTTTTATCAAACTAGTCTCCATTTTTAGGGTTTGTGTAAATCAAATTTATCTTAATTGGTTACAAGAACAAGATTGATTCCAAACCCGTAAAAGAGTGGGCATTTGGTTGATCGGGCTATTCTAGTATTGATTCTTTTTGGTTTTAGAAAATATGTTTCATTTGGGATTACATTAAATCCGTTAGAGTTTAAACAATTCGGTTATGTTTGAATTTGGATTGATGTTCAACAAATATATAGCAAAAAATAAAAGTGAATAATTAATGTTAGTTAATATTGTAGATTTTTAGTATATTTAAATTTATTTTTCTATATGTTTAATTACAAATACTAATGTTTTGATAATTAGTTTTTTGATAAAATTTTGTTAATCTCATTTGGTTTCACGGTTTCATATAATTTGGGTCCGGTTCAAATAATTAAATATATAAAAAAATTTTTTGCTCATATTATTTTATATTTTGGTTCGGTTTAAATTTAAAATTTTTGGTTTGGTTCAAAAATATTGCCCAACCAAATTATTATCATCTCGTTGAATATATTCCTCCGCTTTACGGAGTATCATATCCCATTAATGGATATGGGATGAGCCTAGGTCTGGGAACGGAACGGATATCAGAGTTTTTCAAGGTATCCAGATCCGTATCCGTATCCGCCGGATAATCAATTTCATTATCCGAATCCGGATCCGAAAGCTCCGGATATCCGGGTTTCGAATATCCGTTGAAAACTCGGATATTCGCGGATATCCGGATCCAATCCGGCCTATTTAATTAAAATTAGAAAAATCTGAAACATAAAACATAGATAATAAAAATGTATCATGATAGCAAGAATTACAAGTAGCAAAGGTTCAAGAAGCATTCAAGTAGCAAAAAGTTTAAGTAGAAAAAGAGAAAATTGGGCTCAATGGGCTTTGTGTTTCACAATCTCACAATCAAACCAAAAATAACATGGGCTTTCCTATAAGGTTTTACAACAAAAAATATAAACGGATATCCGTTATCCGTTTTCGAATTTTTCTATTATCCTAATCCGTATCCGGATCCGCCGGATACGTTATTTTATTATCTGTATCCGTATCCAAACTACCCGGATATCCGTTTTTCGGATCGAATCAGAGTGGATGTCGGATCAGATACCGGATCCCGGATAATAATCTCAGCCCTAGCTGAGCCTTTGTAAAACACTCTAAACATTCTTTTTTTTTACTCCCTGTCATTTGTAAAACCTTTTTTTTTTTAACTTCTGATTTTTATTTAGGATTGAAGAGATACAAAGTTCTCATGTAGAGCATTAGTTATTACATATGGCACATAGCTATAAAAATGAAAATATCTATTGAGAGGAATAGTTTGTTTTGCTAATATGTATGTCGGTTTATTATAATGTCGTTTAACCCATCTGAATTTTATCTCTCCGAATTTGCTTTGCCACTGTTTTGCTTCTCTGATCCAATTATAAATTCCGAAAATCTATTTTGAACCTTGCATCAGTGCTTCAACTATTCTATTATCACCTTCAAATTCAACTTTCCGATAACCTTTGCTCCAACAGTTTTGCATAGCGATAATCAATACTTGTAGTTCTCCTTCTAGCGCATTGTAAAACCTTTTTTTATGTCGTTGTAGTAATTCTAAGTTTTTTTAAAAAAACTTAATATAGAAAAAATAAAATGCAGTTTTATCCACCGCAACAAATACTTAATGTATGACTCTTTTTTTTTATAAACACAATTCCATTTTTGTTGTTGTTATTTTGCTTGTTTAGAAAATAAATAACTAAAAATACAAAAGTTTATATTATTATATTGACACATGTCACGATCTAAATTAACAATAACACATATCACAATCTGGTAAATTATAATTGTCCTACGAGTCACATTCACGTTGAACGCGCTCAACTTTATATAATAGACATATATTTAGATTTGAAATAACAAAAATATCTAAAATTTACAATCTTAAACCCAAAATTTTTAGTGTTTTTTAGTATTTCAGATAATTCAGATAAAAATATATGGTCCGAACCGAACCCAAATATATTTCGGATCCAAATGCGATTTTTTAATCTATTATCTGAATCGAGCCGAATCGAAATCTACTATTACCGGAACTGAACTGATTTTTCTTGGATTTCAATATGGTTCCTAAACCTATCCGAACTATCTGAAATCCCAAAAAACCAAACTGAACCAAATACACGAATTTCCTGGCTAACTTCATGATCAGCCGACACATCACCTAGCCATCAAAACGATAGAGAACTACCAACTTAACCAAAGAAATATATTTGGGTTTGTGGCTGAAAATATTATGGGCTTGGTAAAAAGATAACTCATTTTTATTGAAACGGCAGAGCAGACGGTAACTCATTTTTATTTTTTCGTGAGACAGTGACTCTTAAATTTTACAAAATCGAAGTGAAAAAATAACCAAAAACTAAAGCCACAACAATTCTCAGTACAAAACAAAAAGCAAACAAAAAACAAAAACAGAAAAGAAAAGAACCGTTTCTTCTTCTTCTTCATCATCTTCTTCGTCTCGTCTTCTTCATCTCTAGTTCGTCTCCGTGACGAAGGTCAAAGAAAAAGAAAAAGAAAAAAAACCCAAATCCAAGTCCCACCGCTAACTCGAGGAACAAAAAATGGTGAAGCTTCACTGTATCACGAATTGAAAGATCTCCTCTTTACTACTTACCCCTTCCTCGTTGTAATCGCCGACGGCTTATGCTGTTTTTCCGATCGCTCTCTCCTCTCCGGTGTGTCTCCGGTTGCCGGAAATCTCTTCTAAAACGGTTTTATTATTACTATGAAGAGCAGCACCAAGGTCAATATCAACAACGGAGATCATAATCAGACAAAAAACGGTACCAATGGCTTTTTGCCTAATTCGCTAAAATTCATCTCTACCTGTATCAGAACCGCTTCCTCCGGCGTTCGCTCAGCTAGCGCTTCCGTCGCTGCTTCTCTCTCTGCAGATTCGCAGGAGCTCAAGGATCAGGTTAGGATTAATTGATTTCGATTTTGGGTCTTTAATCGAAATGAAATCTGATCAATTTTGATTCCTCTTCCAATTGGGTCGATGTTCTTTTGATTAGATTTAGATTTAGGGTTTGACTTCTACGATAATGATCATGGCATTGAGATTTTACAAGTTTTGCTAGTCGTGATGCTTGTTACAGATCTATATATGGTTTCGTTTCTTCATTGTAGAAGAAAGAAGAGATTTGATTTTGATCAAGCTAACATTTTGAACGTGATTCCTGTTTGATTGATGCTTTACATGTTTTGTTTTGATCAAGCAGGTGTTGTGGTCTTCCTTTGATAGATTGCACTCTAGTGAATCTTCTTTCAAGAACGTTCTTTTACTAGGTTATACAAACGGGTTTCAAGTCCTTGATATCGATGATGCAAGTGATGTTAGTGAATTCGTGTCGAGGCGGGATGATCCGGTTACGTTTCTACAGATGCAGCCTTTACCTGCTAAATGTGAAGGGATCGAAGGGTTTAGATCATCGCATCCGATACTTTTAGCAGTTGCCGATGAAGCCAAGGGTTCAGGTCCTGTTGTCACTGGCAGAGATGGATCAGTTAGAAATGGTTATGATGATCCTCTTGCGCTCTCTCCCACGGTTGTGCGATTCTATTCACTTAGGTCTCACAACTATGTTCATGTTTTGAGATTCCGGTCCACTGTTTATATGGTTAGATGCAGTCCCCGGATCGTAGCTGTTGGCCTTGGTTCACAGGTCAGCTGTTACGTGCTATCTCTTTAATATGGAGTACAACTTGTTTATTTTTGTGGTAGCATGATGTTCTGCTTGGTTGAAAAAGGCATCTATTGATCTGGTGCCATTTTGATGCAGATTTACTGTTTTGATGCTCTAACTCTTGAAAACAAATTCAGCGTCCTCTCATATCCGGTTCCTCAACTTGGAAACGAAGGGATATCTGGGGTCAATGTCGGGTATGGTCCAATGGCTGTCGGACCAAGATGGTTAGCTTATGCGTCCAATAGTCCTTTGTCATCTAGTATAGGTCGTCTAAGCCCTCAGAATGTTACTCCTCCTGGCGTCAGTCCATCTACGTCGCCAAGCGGTGGTAATCTAGTGGCGAGATACGCCATGGAATCTAGTAAGCATCTGGCGGCTGGGTTACTCAATTTGGGCGACAAGGGTTACAAGACTATATCTAAATACTGTCAAGATCTCAAACATGACGGTCCTGGCTCTTCTGTTTCGTCCAGTCCTGGCTGGAAAGTTGGTCGGGGTGCATCTTCAGCAGAGTCAGATGTCGCTGGCATGGTTAGTTTCCTATAGAAAACGTCTGATTCTTATCTTGATTATATGGAAACCTGGTTTTTTGTTCGTTTACTTGAGAACGGAATATATTAGAACTTGTAAAATAATGCAGACACAAGCCATTTCAATGGGACGCTTATTTGGGTAGTGAATATATTATATCGTTTCGTCTTTATTTTGTGCTGCATTTTGGTCTTGGGTTAATTAAAGAAAAGGAGTATGACCCGCTTATCATTATGATCAGGTTATTATCAAGGATTTTGAATCCCGAGCTATTATATCACAACTCAGGGCTCACACTAGTCCAATATCTGCTCTCTGTTTCGACCCAAGTGGCACTTTATTAGTAACGGCCTCAATCCACGGTAACAATATTAACGTTTTCCGGATTATGCCATCGCCTACAAAGAATGGACAAGGTGCTCAAAGCTATGATTGGAGCTCATCCCATGTGCCTCTCTACAAACTACATCGTGGCATGACATCAGCTGTATGTTTTTTCCGTCCATTTTCTCTTGCAGCTATGTTTCATTTCGACATTTTTGCTACTGTGAACGCTGATGTGCTATTCCCACAGGTAATACAAGATATTTGCTTTAGTAGCTACAGCCAGTGGATTGCAATTGTTTCATCTAAGGGTACCTGCCATATTTATGTTTTATCCCCGTTTGGTGGAGGAAATGTTCTTGAAATAAGGAATTCTCATGTCGATGGACCAACACTTGCTCCAACATTATCCCTGCCATGGTGGTCGAGTCCATCGTTTATGACCACCCATTTTTCGCTTCCACCACCAGCATCGGTAACTCTTTCTGTGGTTAGCCGAATCAAATGCAACACTTTCTTCCACACCGCAAGTTCCGTTGTAGGAAAACCGTCCTTCCCTTCTGGCTGTCTTGCTGCTGTTTTCCATCAATCTGTGCCACATGAATTGCAGTCGTCAGCTCATGCCTTGGACTATTTACTGGTATACACTCCATCAGGTCATGTAGTTCAATACAAACTCATTCCATCTCTTGGAGGAGACCAGGCTGAGAGCAATTCACGAATCGGAGCAGCTTCTGTGCTGAACTCTGAAGAGGAATTGAGAGTGAAAGTCGAACCTGTTCAGTGTTGGGATGTCTGCCGAAGAACAAATTGGCCAGAGAGAGAGGAGAACATATGCGGGCTTACTTTTGATGGACGAAAAACTGCAGAGGTCAACGTTGATACTTCTGATAGTGAAGATCTAGTGAAGCCTCTTGAGAAACACCACGTTTATCTTGCCAGTGCAGAGGTGCTGATAAACTCCGGAAGAAAACCAATCTGGCAAAATTCAGAGGTTCTATTTACTTATCCTTTCCTTATGATCCGCGATAGAACATGATCTGGTAATGTCTTACTATATAGAATGTACAAGTGGCTGACATCCCGCTAAATTATATTAATTCCAGATATCTTTCTATCCGATGTTTCCATCGAATACTAATGGCAAGAACCTGAATTTGAATCATGGTGGCGGGGAGATAGAAATTGAGAAAGTATCTGCAAATGAGGTTGATATGAGGCGGAAGGATCTACTGCCTGTGTATGATAATTTTCACAGTGTGTATTCCAGTATGAGCAACAGGTAAGTTACACGACTAAGTAGCTGCATCACATCTTTCGAATTGCGTTCTGTTAATAATCCGATTGGGAATCGGTTCCTTCTTTTGCTTGTAGAGGATTTACTGGGGAAAGAGATTCAGATTCTTCTTCTTCTGATCTCGGACAAGTGAAAGGTAATCGAATTTACTTCCTAATGGATGCATTTTGACATTTCTCAAATCTATAAACTGAATTTAGCAGGTATGGTTTACCCCGAGAATGAAGAACGAAGAGGAGGTAATTCCCATTTTGCACTAACTCAGAGTCAAAATCCTCATAGCGGAATCATAACATTCAAACAACCTGTGGTTTCCATTTCTTCTGCTGTGAAAGACACCAATTATACTATAGACGACGCTCATCTGTCACCAAAGAGCGCCTCCCTGCCCGCTGAAACAACAATTGAAAACAGCAGCGGGACAAGCGGAGCTTCAAATGTAAGTTCTAACCGTTCTGATCTGAGCATGAATGCAGCGGACGAAGGTGAGGAGGGACCAATTGATGGCTCCCCCAATTTCGAGCAGTTTTTCAAGGAAACTGCTAAAGAAGCAGTGAATAAAGATGCTACATCTGATCAAAGAAAACTAGATGATGATAATGATGATGATGACGATGACATGCTTGGTGGTGTTTTCGCTTTCTCCGAAGAAGGTAAGAAGAATTCTTCCCCATAGCCGATAATTTCTTAAGAAAATAAGCCATATTTTATACCAAAATTAACAAAATTGTTTATATTTTTATAAGGTAATAAAATAGTCTAAAACTAAACTTTAAACCCGAAAACGATATATTTCTTTGATTTTGAAAGAGTTGGCTTATTTTTTTAATTTAGACTTTTTTTCTGAATGATTCCATTTTTTAGTGAGATGAATCAAACATTTTTTGGATGGATATTTGATTCGCAGGTTGAGTTTAGTTTAAATTATGGCCAAGCAGTAATGGAGAAGGGTTCACTTACTAATCCATTTCGTGCAACTTACTCACTGATGGATCTTAATACCCTGAAAAAACATTCAAAATCAATTCCCTTTTTAATGACCTGTTTCTGTAAATGCTTGTAAATGTATTATTCGTCATCAACAGTCTCTCGATTTTCATGGACGACTGTTTTCTTTGTTTCTTTTGTATTTTTCTTCACGTGTAACTCTACTCCATTCATCGGAAAAAAAAACATTCAGTAAAAAAAAATAATAATAAAGATTTATTTGTTTGTATTATATAATAATGAATAATTATCCATTCACCGTCTCAAAAACTTACCTGACTTTCTTCAAATATTTTATATTTTTTTTGTGCCTATAAATAAGCATCATATGCTATGTAAAAACGATAACTTAAGAAAGACTCTCTCACTTGCTCTCATCTCTCTTACTCTCTCTCAACTTTCTCACTTCTTTCCTCACCTATATATATAAAATATTATAGTTTATAACACGTTATCAGCATTATCGTCTCACGATCCGTTCGTATACCAAAAAGCACGATCTTCTTCCGATCCGTTCATATACCAAAAAGGTTAGGTTTAATTTATGTTCAATCTATTTACGTTTATATATTGTTTCGGGATGATAGGCGTTGCCTTTCCCGAACCGATCATTATGATAGGCTCTGCCTTCAAGATCATGATCATATGGTAGATTATGTCTCCTCAAATCATATGGCAGGCTCTGCCTCCATAAAATGAATATCCTGAAGACATTCTCAATTTCGTCCAGAAGACAAAAATTTTACAGTTATTATTATCGGAGCACGGCTCGGCCGCTCCATTATTAATTTATTATTTCGTAATAATTACTTATCGCACTTTATTTATTGTCAATATTATATTGGACGGTTAAGCCGACACATATTTTATCTGCTGTTAATATTTTTTTATATTATGGTTTTTATTTTATATTCCTATGCGGTTATATTTCTTTTAATTGCACTATTTATTCCGGCGCCTCCTATGTTTTAAATTGCTATGTATTTCTTGAAATAACAATATCTTATTTAAATTTATGATTACTAAAATATTAATTTATAATTAAAATAATCATGTCAAACTTGGCAAAACTCGAGATTACTGTCCTTGATATTTCTGGGAATAATTATTTGACATGGGCAGTAACAGTAAATATGTATCTGAGAGGAAAACAACTCCTTGATACCATCGATGCGTTAAAAACGACATCAGATGAGAAAAAGGCACAATCTATGCTATTTTTGTGCTATCACATCCATGATGGTCTATAAGACCAATACATCACAAAAGAAGATCATACGGATCTCTGAAAATCGCTCAAAGATATGTTTGATCACCAAAAATATGTGATCTTACCAAAAGCCAAACATGAGTGGCTTAATCTCCGATTTCAGGATTACAAAAGTGTGGGAGAATATAATTCCGCTTTGTTCGGAATTACTTCCAGGATGGTGTTATGTGGAGAATAAGTAAACGATTATGATATGATCGAAAAAACACTCCAAACATTTCATCCTGGAAATGTAATCATGCAGCAACAATACCGAGCAAAGGAGTACACTCTTTACTCAGAGTTAATGCAAACTTTTCTTGTTGCTAAACAAAATAATGAGCTTGTGATGTTGAACCATCAAACTCGTCCAACTGGATCAGCTCCATCCCCAAAAGCGAATGTTGTAACATCCAGTTACAATAATTGGCAACGACATGGACTCGGTAGAGGCCATGGCCGAGGACGTGGTCGAGGACGTGGTCATGGTCGTGGACGTGGTCGAAGCCAAGGAAGAGGATTTTATTTTAATAATTTGAACACCGGGAGAATAAAGTTGGTAAAACTGTGGACAAGCATTATGAAATAGCTTGCTACAGATGTGGCATGAAAGGACATTGGTCCAATACATGTCGTACACCGAGGCATTTGGCCGATCTGTATCAAAAATCCCAAAAGGGAAAAGAAAAGGAAGGTGAAACCAACTTCATCTCTGATGAATCCATACCCTCTTTCGATGGCATTGATAACAATGCACATCTCGATCTTTCTGATTTCCTCGTTGATCCTGAGGATATCAACGCCCAACAAGTTGACTAAAATAACTTATATTTTATTTTTATAAATTTGTGTTATATGTATTTTTGTTTTAAAAGTATGTTGTAAAATAAGTTATTAATGCATTTCTATGCATAATTTAAATTCAGAATATGTCAAAATCTGAGATTCGGGATGGAGATTTATGTCTGGTAGACAGTGCTACAACGCACACACTACTTAAAGATAAAAAGTATTTATCCTCTCTAAATTTAAAAAATTCCGCTGGAAGCGTGAATACTATATATGGGAATGCAAAGATTATTATGGGCTCTGGAAGAGCTTGTTTTTCAATGCCAAGGGGAACAAAGTTTGAAGTGCAAGATGCACTATATTCCCCTGAAACTCTTAGAGACTTAACAAGTTTCAGAGATATCCGCAGAAATGGATATCATATTGAGACTATGAATAAGAATGGCATTGAATATCTTTGCATCACATCACTAATTCCGGAAAGGAAAGTTATATTAGAGGAACTACCAGCATTACCCTCCGGATTATATTCCACAAAGATTCATATAGTTGAATCATATGTTACAGTAAACCCAAAGTTTACTAGTACATTTAAAGTGTGGCATAAAAGACTTGGCCACCCTGGTTCAGTCATGATGAGAAAGAATGTGCAAAATTCGAATTGTCACCCGTTGAAAAACCAGAAGATTTTTCAATCAGGAAAGTTTTCATGTAATGCATGTTCTCAAGGAAAACTCATAATTCGGTCATCATCAACCAAAATTGGGAATGAATCTCCAGTATTCTTGAAAAGAATACATGGTGATATATGTGGACCTATCCATCCACCATGCGTAATATAAGATTCGAGATGCCACGATCTTATGGTCACGAGGTAATCAAGAGATTACAAGCTTTGTTGCGGAAGTGGGCGTGATGTCGAGATGGAAGGTGGTGGTTTGATTGACTTTCTCAATCCGTGGGTGATTGACTCTCTTAATCGGTGAACGAAATAGTTTGTTTGAGTCTCACAAACAAGCTAAGTCGTCAATCCTATACAACTAAGTGAATCTCACACTTGAATTCTAAAGAATAACGAAACAACTCAAAGACACTCGTTTTGAAGGAAAAACAATACGTTTGTATTAAATCAAGATTGAAAGGTGAGTTTTTACAATGACATAACTGAGCTTATATAATCCTCGTGGCTAGACAAAAACAATAATCTAAAATTCTAAACAAGAAATAAATCGCAAAGTAAATGCAAAAACTAGCCGTTGGGCCATAATGAGCAAATCGGCAAAATGAGGAAGGTGTGATGTCTCCTTTGTATCTGGACGGTTTAAGGGGATAGGTGAGCTTCTCTGAAATATTCTGGTCATCATAGAAGTCTCCTAAAACGTGGTGGTCTTGAGAATATAGCCGTTGCAGATTTATAGCTGACCACTTATCGCGATCAAAGACAAGAAAGGAGTTGAGAATGGCGTTGCTGACCACTTATCGCGATTAAAGGTCGATGAAGTCGTACCTATTGATGATTTCTTACCAGAGGAGGGTATTTACTTCATTGAATCTCAGCTTCCAGACGTTTGTCCCAAAAATCTGCAATTTTCACGAGTGCAGACCTTCAGTATCGATTGATACTCACCTAGTATCGGTCGATACCAGACGCGATTTGGATATGTTTTGCCTGCAGAGCACTTCGACTCTTATTATGCCTATCTAGCTGCTATATCTAGTCCTGCACGACCATGGTACACAGACATTGCCAACTACCTTGCTGCAGAGATTGAGCCAGAGCATCCCATAAAGCATGCGAGAAAAAGGTTTATGCGCGAGATGAGGAGATTCTTCTGGGAGGAGCCTTACCTATACAAACACTGCTCAGATGGTATCTACAGAAGATGTGTTGCAGAGTCTGAGATGCCTGTGATTCTTTTTCATTGTCATGGGTTTGAGTATGCAGGACACTTTGTTACTTTCAAGACAATGTCCAAAGTTCTTCAAGCAGGCTTTAGGTGGCCTACTATGTTCAGAGATGCGCACGCCTATATCTCACAGTTTGAAGTCTGTCAGAGGAGAGGGAAGATCAGTAGGAGACATGAGATGCCACAGAACTTCATCCTTGAGGTTGAAGTTTTTGATTGTTGGGGCATTGACTTTATGGGCCCCTTTCCCTCGTCACACAAGAACATATACATCCTGGTTGCTGTGGACTATGTGTCCAAATGGGTGGAGGCGATTGCTAGTCCAACCAATGACTCTGCGGTGGTTCTTAAGCTGTTTAAGACCATCATTTTCCCACGATTTGGAGTGCTGCGTATTGTTATAAGTGATGGTGGCAGCCACTTTATTAACAAAGTTTTTGAGAAGTTGCTGACGAAGCATGGTGTTAATCATCGTGTGGTTACTCCATATCACCCTCAAACCAGTGGGCAATTAGAAGTCTCCAACAGGCAAATCAAGGAGATTTTAGAGAAGACAGTGGGTACTTCCAGGAAGGATTGGTCTACGAAGCTGGATGACGCGCTATGGGCTTATAGGACTGCTTTCAAAACACCGCTGGGCACTACACCGTTCCATTTGCTGTATGGGAAAGAATGTCACCTTCTAGTAGAGATCGAGCACAAGGCAGCATGGGCAACGAAGTTGCTGAACTTTGACATCAAGCCTGCCGCTGAGAGGAGGTTGATTCAGCTGAATGAGTTGGATGAGATTAGGCACCACGCCTACGAGAACTCAAAGCTGTACAAGGAGAGAACTAAGGCCTATCATGATAAAAAGATCATCTCCAGACATTTCGAGCCGAACGACCAGGTACTTCTGTATAACTCTCGTTTGCAACTGTTTCCTGGTAAACTGCGTTCTCATTGGTCTGGTCCCTTCACAATCAAGGAGGTCAGACCACATGGTGCCGTCGTGCTGATTAGTCCTACAGGCGATGAATTTACTGTCAATGGACAGCGGGTGAAACACTATTGGGCGAAAGCCGAGATTCAAACAGGGCAGATCATGCCTCTGGATGATGCACCCACAGCCTGAATGGCGTTACAGTCAAGCTAATGACGTTAAACGAGCGCTGGGTGAGAGGCAACCCACTGGTGAGTTTGTTTCTGAGTCTTTTTATTTTTATTTTTCGTTTTGTGTTTGTGTCAGGATAAACAAGGAGCAAAACACGAAATCGCCAGTGTGTCGCTCGACACCCTACGCGATGAGGAGTTCATCATATCGATTTAAGTTTGGTATCGCTAGATACCAAGCCGTGTGTCGGTCGATACTCGATGTTCCATCACGGTAACTTCTTGTTTCTCATATTTCCATCTGGTTCGTTTGTTTTCTTTCACCAACCTTAGGCTAGATAAGACTGGGGACAGTGTTGTTTAAGTCTGGGGGAGGTAGTCGGTGACTTTGTTTTTGTTTTTCTTAGAGTCAGTCGTTTTTGAGTCATTCGTTGTTTTATTGAGTCAAAATTTTGTTGGAGACTGTGATCTTTTTCTTGAACCTATTGATCTGACCTTGCTTCTAAGTGACCATTATTACAGAATCAGTTCTAGATCGACTAATGAAAAATCCCAAGACTGACCAGGTAACTAGAAGACACTCATGTTTCCAGCAAAGTTCCTTAAAGCCTGAGCCAAATTTTTGCACTTCATCGATGTGGTTATTATTCAAAGAGCTTGATTCCTCATTCGTATCTGACAAAGGAACCCATGTGTTTGAAGTAATGATATTTCTCTCCCTGTTATAAGTTGATAAATAAGGTGCATTAAAAGATGAGATGATTTTCTCCTTAGTAGAGGGTTAGGAAAATTTCCAGTAATCCCATTATTCTACTTGGTGAGGAATGATCACACAAAGGATTGGAAGCGAGGCTAGGATTTTCCTATGATGCCATTATTCGCCTACACCTTTGATACATTGAGAGGGAAGAACTGAGGATTTTGTGGCAAACACCATCAATAGTCGCGCCTCATACCTTGATGTGTATATGCAGATCTAAAAAAAAAGAGAACATGATAAGAAATAAGTCCGGGGGAGAGAAATAATACTAAAAAGTGTGAAAATGGTGGTTCCTTGTCATGATATTGTATGGGAAAGAATCTAGAAGGTTCTTGATATTAATTCACAGCGATGAAACTGGCGAGGATGGCTTGATTGAATGATGCTGTGAGATAATGTGTGTAGTCTGGGAAGCTGCGAATGTCTACGGAGAAATACATGGTGGTTAGATCAAAAGCTGGTTAGGTGACATGGGTGCTTGGGAAAAGGGTCATTGCGATGTTTCATGAACATGTGAGTCTCTGCGTTTTCAAACCTCTTTCTCTGGTTTAGTCTCCTATTTGCTTGAGGGCAAACAAAGGCTAAGTCTGGGGGAGTTGATATATCATGGTTTTTGCCCCGTTTAAGCCATGATGTAAGTCCGTTTTATAGAGTCTTTCTACTATTTCGTAGTGGTTTAGAGTCTTTTACAGGTTTTAGCATGTTTGGAGCATTATTGGAGATATTGGAGATTTCTGGAGCATTTTGGATCGAAGCAGAGGTTCGTGTAGCTGAGTACCCGATTTGAAGCATCATTATCGATCAATACTGCCTAGTATCGGTCGATACTCATCGAGGCAGACACGACCCGCGAGTTTAATGAAGTATTGAAGAATTGCAAAATGGCCCAGAAGACTTTACTATTTACAAGAAGCCCAAAACGTGATTTAGGTTATTTAATAGGATTTTACAGCCACTTTCCTGGCTATGCTTTATTTTATTCTGGTTTTGTGAGAGAGCTTTTGAAGGGAGACAAGTCTGAAACTCTGTTCGTCTGAGAGAAGATTTTGAACCCTTTTGTTACTCTTTCTTAATTCTTATTTGATGATTTATTCAAACATGTTTATTGCTTCAATTTCCATGTCTGAGTAGATTTCTTGTTAGGTTTAGGGATTCTCATAAGGGATTTATTTGAATGCTAGGTTGATTAGTTATTTAGGGTTCATAATCTGAATTAGTTCTTCGCCTTATGTTGTTCTCAAAGCTAATTCTGGATTGATCACCTAGATATTAGATCTTAGGTTAATCGATTAGGCACGATAGTGCAATTGAGTAATCTGATAGAACTTAAGGTGAGCAAATTAATTATCCGCAAAGAGATTTGGTTTAGTTGATTTGTGAACATATCAAACTCGATATTAAGGCTGATTTATTCTTAGAAATTTGCAAAGAGATTTGGGATTCTGAAGTTTAGATTTAGATAATTCTCGCAACGACAGTTGGTTAATTATACTTAGGTGGTTTGAGTTCAAGAACCGTACATAACATGAACCCTAATCACTTAGTTTATCTGCATTCATCGATTTCCTGAGAAATATCCATGAACCTATCTCTCTCCCATCGAATTACAACTCGTTTAATGTTTATTGTTTTTGTTACATCTAGATTTGCTTAGCTTGATTCGATACTATACAATCTATTGCACGATATCTCTGAGTTCTTGTGTTCGACCCCTGATATACTGCAGCAACTGCTTTAGTACTTTTTAGGGTATTAATTTGAGCATATCACGTGTGCGAAGAACCATAGCGTTCCCTCACTAGCAACTGGGTTCTTCGGGTTATCATACCGTATCTCCACTGACGCCAAGAATTTGCGTGTCAACTCAGGATCAGCAGTTTCCTCGAGGCAGATTAACCGCCATAACCCAACGCGCTCAACAAGAAGGTCGATGCCCATCCTGATGCCCATCGCGAGCAACACATGGGTACTGACAAAGGGCATGGTTCGCATCTCCACGTTCAGCAACCCATTGTAGAACACACTCTCATACTTTCCCCACATCGTGGACAGTGTCTGGTTCTGATAGATTGTGTCCCGCTGTATGTTTGTCTTGGTCATCGCGGGAACTGGAAATGCACATTTGTCCGGTCTAGGCCAAGGTGCCTTGCACCTAGTCTGATTGGCGATACCCTTGCCTCTGTCCACTTCCTCCCTTGCATCTGTCAGAGCTTTTTCCTTTCCCTTCCTACTAGTCATTCTCATTGTCCTAGAAAGTGAACAACAAGAGATTTGCAAAGTGAGCGCCAATGACCAAAACCAGCAAACAATCATATCATGATGTTGTTATGGAATAACCGATCGCATATATCAATATGAAACAGCCATAACAATCCGGCGTAACATAATAGTTCCATGAAAATCCCAACATATGAACTCGATGAACCAAAGATATGCTCAATGATGAGGATTAAGTGTTTATGCATGTGCAAAGTGATAGAACTCTAAAAAGTAATGAATCACGTCAAAGAACGCATCTAACACGCACAAGAGGCAAGACAAATTCGAAATCCACATAATCCCATAAACCCTAGGTTTTGAAATTTTTGACAAATTCCTATCTACCAGAGCAAGAGGGTTACGAATCTGTTTTCTACAGTTTAGGAAGGCCTAATTGCACAGGAAAATTACTCATGGAATCATGAGACAAAGCAAGAAGCCATGGGTCATTTTTTTTTCTTCCAAAATCGTGACTGTAAAAGGGGAATTCGGAGCTCATACATTTGCTAATCAAAAAATCTGGGTTGGGGGTTTTGTAGAGCACAGAAAATTGATGGGCATAGATACCAAAATCCGTTGAGAATCAAGGAAGTTATAGGAGATTGAAGATTTGTGTTCTCGAGAAAAAGATGAGAGAAAATCGTTGGAGGAGAAAGAGAGAGAGAAAAATAGTGGGAGAAGAAGAAGATAAGGAGAAAAACCGGTCTGTTTTTAGTGAAATAAACCGGATTAAACCAGACGAGAAGTCGGTTTTACTTACCTGGGCGGGCATCGATCGATGCTGGTTGTGGCATCGGTCGATGCTGATCTCTCGGCCTGGGTTGGCATCGGCCGATGCTCGCCTAGCATCGATCGATGCTGATCTCTCGGCATACCATGGCATCGATCGATGCTTACTTAGCATTGATCCATCCCTTTTTTTTTCTTTGAACACTAAGAAGGCAAAAACCAAAATTTATTAAGTTAATGTCTCAAAAGCTTAGAACAATTAGATAAATACGTACCGGTGGGTTGCCTCCCACCAAGCGCTTGTTTTAAGATGCTAGCTCGACTTCTTGAGTGTCTTAGGCGGATGGTGGATCTGCGGGGTTCGCATTCCCCTAGCTCGTTTTGGTCTCCTCCTTAAGGCCCTCTTGTCTTCATCCGTGCTTGGATAGTCATCGAGGTCTTCATGCATCTTGTGTCCCCTTTTTCCGCCGACTGTGTAACGAATGCGTTTTGATGTGAAACCGGGAGGTGCCACTAGGTAGAAGATCTCCTGTTCGGCCAATCCGTAACGGCCCCAACTGTTGTTAAGAATGGTCTCCCAAGGATTAGGGGTTCGTCTTTCATTCTGTGGGTTTTCGTCACTTGAAAATCGAATGAGACAATGCAATTCCCAAATTTCAGAGGGAGATTCTCGATCTTGCCAATCGTGGTGGTGGTTGACCCATCAGCGAGTCCGATTCGCATCCTTGAGGGTCTCATGTTGGTTATCCTTAGACGCCTTGCATCCATCTTTGACATGAGTTTGATAGTAGCTCCCGAATCACATAGAGCATTGCCGAAGTAGGAACCAAATATCTCGCATGGGACGACAAAGCACCCTGGTTCTTCGAGCTTGTGCAGTGTTCTAGGCCCAGATAGCTTCTTCCTAACTTCGTCGAACAGGTCTTTGATTTCGTACTTGTCTTCCCTGATATACCAAAACAGTTCTTTCATTGCTGGGTATTTCGTCCAGGCATGGTCGAACGACATGTGGAGCAGGATTTCCTTCACAATAGAATGGAAATCATCTAACATTTCCTCACTGATGGGCCGAGTTTCTCAATCCTCATGTTCTGAAGCCAGAGTTCACCTCGGGATCGTGATCCCCTCGCGCGGCTTTCTTCCTCGGATTCTCGCAGTTTGTCGTATTATCATGCACCGATTATTCATTTCTCTCTGAATTCCAGGGGACACCTCTCCCTTAGCTAGGAAAGTTACAACATGGCAACTGCTGGTCGGTTCATGCCTTGTTCCCTCTAAATCAGCCCCAAGGTGAAGATTGACCGTGTCCTCGACACTTGATAGATGTTTCTGAAGCGTCTTGATCTCACCAGAAAATTTGGACGAATTTTCCATGAAACCCATAGTTTTGCCAAGAAGATCATTGTACCTTCCATCCATTTTAAAACGAATGTCCTTAACTGCTTCTGTTGTCTGTTTTTGCCCCTCAAGGAGAACATGGATAGATGAATAGGCTTCTCTCCCTTGGCTGCCAATCTCCTCCACTATCCTCTCAACCTTGTGTGTCTTACTCGCAACGATTTCCAGGCCCGTAGCAGTGGTTGAGAGGCTTTCCCTCAAGCTCATGAATTTCCTTTCAAAGCTGTCTTCCATGAGCTTCATGGATTCGTTGACATGATCGATGAAAATCTGGTTTTTCTCGATCTCGTGGACCTGTCGTAGCTGTATCTCCTCTAGTTGCTTCACTTTCTCTTCAAGTTTCTATACTTTGGCGTAGATAGCATCACACTTTCCACCAAGATCCTTTTTAATATATTCTAGTTTCGCATCAAGCTCGAACGAGGATTCCTGCTGGTTTTTCAGTAGCGTGTGTATCATTGCTTCCAGAGACTCACTGGGGATGAGACCGTGAGCCCGAGGTGGTGCATGGGCTCTCGGTTGGTGGCATTGATGGTTGTACCCTTCATTGCTCAAATTCTGGTCTCCGTAAGAGTAGAATGGGGATGGCTGATTTGTGTAAAAATCTGGCAACGGGACGTAATCGCCAGCGGGTTTACGTCTCATGGGTGATCGTCCCTGAGCTTCGCGACCGAGTTGGGATCGACTGCCATTGTTTCTTGGGTAGTAATACATCTCGATAGGGTTCCTGAAATACATCAATAAAATGTATTGGTAAATCTTAGACTAAATTTCAAATTCAGAATCGAAGGTAACGCTATTGGTCCCCGGCAACGGCGCCAAATTAATTTAAGCGTTTTCACTCAGTCAATTAAAACTAAAGTTCACACTACCGCAATCATAACGGTTGTCAATGCAGTACTTTACGATCGAATTCACAGAGACCAAGGTTACACTACTATTCTCACAATTATGAAATTAAGCTAAAACAGAAATATGGTTTGTTTTAGAAAATTTACAAGAGCAATTTAAACGATGTAAATTCAATAAAGGAAAGGCGTTAGGTGGAGGGTTTATTCGCAGGAATCCAAAGATCATGAATCAGACAACTATTCAGAGAATAATTAAAAGCAAGTTTCAAACTCAATCATAAATATCTAACCAATACACTCCCGTGCTCATGGTTACTAAATCTAGCAACCTAAAATCCTAACTTCCATTGGCATAGAATTCTAGATAAGCATTAACGAGCTGGTTCAATATGTTCACGAATCGCCTTAACATCAACTTCCGCAGGCTAAGGACAATTCGCTCAGTTATGTTCTTTATAACAACCTAAGACACTTCTGCACTCTTAGATTGCCCTAGTTCATAGACCTAGCGGTCAGCTCAAGTCTAAGCAATAAACACAACAATAAGCGAAAACCATAAAAGATAAATCCCTATCTGTGTCTAATTCAATGATTCATGGATCCCAATGAAAACTCTAACCTAACTATGGAACTACTCAGACATAATAACGAAGAACAAGTAAGGAGATGAAGAAATCATAATATAAATAGAGAAAAGGGTTTAGAATTCTTCTCAATAGATGCAGAGATTCTTCTCCAAAACTTACAATGATTCAATAGCAAAAAGTCTAAATAGAACAAAAAATGGCTGCTTCCAAGAGGCTAAAAATAGAGTATATATAGGTCTAGGTCGAATTAGGTCAAAACAGGCAATTTCCATGGCAAAATAAGGAAAACATAAGTTTCCTTTCTTCTTCTCGTCGGCTGGTATCGGCCGATACCCTTCCTAGCATCGGTCGATTCCAACCTCTCGGGTAGGGGTAGCATCGACCAGCTCCATCGACACATCCACCGGCATCGGTCGATGCTAACCTCTCGGGTAGGGGTAACATCGACCTGCTCCATCGGTATCCACCGATACTGGTTCTTTCTTCACGGTTCTGTGCGTTTTTGCCCCCGTAATTCCAATTTCATCCTTGAATGCCTTTTTACCTGAGATATCGAAATAAGAGACTAAAAGACTCTAAAAACGGATTTTGACTCGATAAAATGATTGAAAGAAACATTAAACATACATTAGAAAGCGGTAAAAACCAAGCATATCAGGAACCATAAGAGATCCACTAATGTTCTCCAATTGGTTTTGGGTCGAGATCGTTGCTGAGTTGAGCTGTGTAGCACGATCTTTGGACTTGTCGCAGAATTGGGTTCGAAACAGGTCCATTGATTTGTAAAATCAATAACTTCCAAGTCTGAACCGTTTTTATATGAATCCAATTCTCGGTTTTCCTCTGATGGATCAAGACTCCAGACCAAGTCGGGTTGTAGCTTAATTCCTCCTGGTTCGGTCGGAAACCTCCAATTAGTGCGTATATGTCCAAATCGGGTAAGTTTGGAATTACCCGATTTGTAAATTCAATAAATCCTTCTTCTGAACTCCGGTTTAATTGATTCCACTTTGATACATGCTCTGGGTGAGCTAAGAATGTAATCCAAGTGGTTGTTGAGCTGGACCAGTTGATCTTGGTTTCCATTTGGACTGAATAAGGCACATGGGTCTTCTCGGGTGGCTTTGCTTGCAATTGGGGGTTTTGGAATCGGTTGAAGTGTAACTGAGGGACTTAACCAGGGTCTTTAGCATGGTTGGTTGGTTGAGAGAAATGGTTTTCCTCGGTTGATTTGGTGCACGGTTTCCTCGGTTCAACTCCGGTAAGATTTCCCTCGTTTTTGGGGGAAATGTCTTCATCTTAGGTTTTCTTGAATTGGGGCTGAGGGATTTGACCAAAGTGCTGGTTATAGTCACTTTGTCGATGAAAGTGTGATCCCTCAGTTGGTAGCTTAGGAGCAACTGTCCCAACAACAAGAAAGGTCCCGCTGTCGCCAATAGGATCAGGATCTAAGCCTGACGTACGCACAGTACAGTCCCTTTCTAAGGTGGTAGTAGTTCCATGAGCTTTCATGGTCCTGATGTCCACATCATACCCTCTCTCTTGGAAAAGTTTCGTCCTCAAAACTTCTTCTTTACCTGCACCAAAATAGAGCAAGTTAGTATCTTCGTCAAGGAGTGGGTCTAGAGATTTACCTCGGGGAATTTTTTTGTTGCGATTCCGGTGGGATTGATGTTGAGCATATGGTGGTTTTTCTTTGATCAACAAAGAGGCAATGACTCCTCTCCGAAATTTGTTGCTGATTTTCTTGGGCAAAAAGGTTGTCGTTTTAGTGAAATCTCCTTTCTCACTTTCGAAGTCGCCATTGATCCTTTGCGATTTTGGCTCTTGTTACTTCTCCTCGGTACCTGAAATATTCTCTACACCTTTGGCAAGAAGAAAGCGTGTTATGGCAGTCATGGAGTTATCATAAACAACAGAGCAAAATTCAGTTTCAGGCAAAGACAAGCGTAATATACACGAACCGGAATTTTCAAAATTCAACTCATCTTTTTCTACTGCGCTAGTCTCCTTTTCCAATTAAATTGATGAAATATTTTCTGATTTTCTAGCTGGGCACGTCTTAGCAAAATGTCCTCTTTGGTGACATCTATAACATATCGTAGTATCTACTTTAGAGAGTTTAGAAGACTTACATTGCTTTGTTGTACTTTGCTTAGCGACGGATTTGTGCTTCTCAGGTGAGCTATGACCGGTGGGCTGGGATTTGATTTAACTTCTGTAGCTGCCACTGGTTTCTTAGCCCTTGTATTCTTCTCCAGAATACCTTGAAGCACTTTTTTTGGCTCGGGACAACAAGCGTTCTTGTGTTCAAGAATAGGCTACGGTTTTGGTGTTGACATCGAACTTTTCGAAGTCATTTGGAACAGATGCCTCTTGGGAGTGCAATTACGATTGTAGGATTTCGGTACAAACTCCTTGTACATACGCTGCTTGAGATCACCCCAAGTGATGATCGGATTATGATAGTAGCCCCGAACTTCTTCTTGTTGCCACCACGTAAAAGTTTCTCCAAGATGATAGTCTCTTCTCCTTTGGGATGTTGTGGGACCGACACTAATTCTCCATTTCCTTCTCCCACCGTAGATAGCTTTCTGATCCTTGTTTATGACCTGAAAAATAGATACGATGAGATTCACAATCTCCTTCATCCGTCGACTCGCCATAAGGATCATCTTGAGCCTGGTCGTTGACGTGCGCTTGGTTTGTTCCTGGATTCTCCTCATCATACTCCGGGTCATCTTCATAACCATCTTCTGGTTCAGCCTCGTGGTTCCAAGGCTCACCATCAAACTGATCGTCATTTCCTTGACTGATTTGAGAATCAGCCTCGTCTCCACATGATTGATCTTCTCTTAGACCGTCTTCTGGATTGGTTTCTTCACACCACGGCTTACGGTACTGCTCTTATTCTCCATATGCTGGTTCATTGCTGTAGTCTCCTTCTTTGAAACTGATTTGGTATTCAGTTTCATCACACCATGATTCTTCTCTATGGATTTCATCTTTGCTCCATGAGGCGTTTGTTTCCTTGTGCCATGGTTGACTCTCACGTTGAAATTCATCCCCAAAACTGATTTCAGAATCAGTTTGGCATCCCCATGGTTCATCTTTGTGGCCTTCTCTCCAAGCACCATAGTCGCCATCTCCTCCTCCTTCCCATGGAGCTTCGGGCTCTTCACCCCAATCAATTTCGGAGGTGTTGTATTCACTTGCTCCATCTTCTTCTTCACCTGAATCCATGGCGGCTGCTGTGTCCTAGGTTTTCTCGCCAAAAACAAAGAATACAATTATTCAAAACTCAAGTTTTACCAGAAAGGAAAGAAAGAAATGGAAAGGAATAAAAAAAACGATGGTTTTCCTTTTTTTTTTATCTAAAGCAAATTCGAAAATTTCAAATAAAACAACAAGGAAAATTCTTATTTTTATTTTCTGGTTTATATATACGAAATTAAACAAAATATTTCAAAAACAAAAGATTTTTATTTGGTTTTCTGATTTTAAATTGAAAGAGTGCAAAATCTGCAAAATAAAAGAAATCGACAAGAATAAATGTTTTTATGGATTTTTATATTATGATACAAAACTAAACAAATCAAGTAAGAAAACTTTTATTTTGGTTTTAATTTTATGAGAAATCAAAAAAAATAACGAAGAACATAATTGAAACAAAAAAACCAACTATTTTTTTTTTTGATATTACGAATGAAACAAAAACAAAACAGAAAATTAAAAGATAAGAGTTGGATGAACACAACCTGGGATAGGAGCTTTTAAAGATAAGAGTTGGATACCAAAATGATATAAGATTCGGGATGCCACGATCTTATGGTCACGAGGTAATCAAGAGATTACAAGCTTTGTTGCGGAAGTGGGCGTGATGTCGAGATGGAAGGTGGTGGTTTGATTGACTCTCTAAATCCGTGGGTGATTGACTCTCTCAATCGGTGAACGAAACAGTTTGTTTGAGTCTCACAAACAAGCTAAGTCGTGGATCCTACAGAACTAAGTGAATCTCACACTTGAATTCTAAAGAATAACGAAACAACTCAAAGACACTCGCTTTGAAGGAAAAACAATACGTTTTTATTGAATCAAGATTAAAAAGTGAGTTTTTACAATGACATAACTCAGCTTATATAATGCTAGTGGCTAGACAAAAACAATAATCTAAACAGAACCATGTCAACCCGTTTCGGGAAATTGGGTGTAACTTGAGAATCCGATGAGAATTTCCTTGGATCTTTAGCTTGTTGGAACCATATGAGATATACTAATGTTCCAATTTTTTTTGGGTCGAGATCGTTGCTGAGTTGGGCTGTGTAGTACGATCTTTGGCTTTGTCGCAAAATTGGGTTTGAAACAGGTCCACTGATTTGTAAAATCAATAACTTCCAAGTCTGAACCGCTTTTGAGATGAATCCAATTCTCAATTTTCCTCTGATGGATCAAGAATCCAGACCAAGTCGGGTTATAGCTTAATGCCTCCTGGTTCAGTCGGAACCCTCCAATTAGTGCGTATATGTCCAAATCGGGTAAGTTGGGAATCACCCGATTTGTAAATTCAATAACTCCTTCTTCTGAATTCCGGTTTAATTGATTCCACTTTGAGACGTGCTCTGGGTGAGCTAAGAATGTAATCCAAGTAGTTGTTGAGCTGGACCAATTGATATTGGTCTCCATTTGGACTAAACAAGGCACATCGGTCTTCTCGGGTGGCTTTGCTTGCAATTGGGGGTTTTGGAATCGGTTGAAGTGCAACTAAGGGACTTGACCAGGGTCTTTAGCATGGTTGGTTGGTTGAGAGAAATGGTTTCCCTCGGTTGATTTGGTGCACGGCTTCCTCGGTTCAACTCCGGTAAGATTTTCCTCGATTTTGGGGGAAATGTCTTCATCTTCGGTTTTCTTGAATTGGGGATGAGGGATTTGACCAAAGTGCTGGTTATAGTCACTTTTTCGATGAAAGTGTGATCCCTCAGTTGGTAGCTTAGGAGCAATTTTCCCAACAACAAGAAATGGTCCCGCTGTCGCCAATAGGATCAGGATCTAAGCCTGCCGTACGCACAGTACAGTCCCTTTTTGAGGTGGTAGTAGTTCCATGAGCTTTCATGGTCCTGGTGTCCACATCAATGCGAGCCATTTCAATATTTTATGATATTGATTGACGCATCCAGTAGATGGTAAAATGTGTGTCTATTGAAAATACGAAATACAGCTTTTGCGAAATTCATTGCCCAAATAATCATGTTGAAAGCGCAATTCCCTGAATACGCTATAAAGAAATTTAGGCTTGATAACGCTGGTGAATTCACTTCACAAGCTTTTAATAACTATTGTATGTCAATGAGAATCGATGTTGAGCATCTGGTCCTCCATGTACATACATAAAATGGCATGGCTGAATCTTTGATTAAGCGTCTGCAACTCATTGCTAGACCATTTATATTGAGAACAAAGCTCCCAATTTCTATATGGGGTCATGCTATCTTGCATGATGCGTCATTGGTCCAGATAAGACCAAGTGCATATAATAAACACTCCCCTTTACAATTAACATCTGGCCAAGAGCCAAATGTATCCCATCTCCGTGTTTTTGGTTGTGCGGTTTATGTTCCTATAGCCCCACCGCAAAGAACAAAAATGGGGCCACAAAGGAGATTGGGTATATACGTTGGTTATACATCACCAAGTATAATTCGATATCTTGAACCGCAAACTGATGATATGTTTACGGCTCATTTTGCTGATTGCCATTTTAATGAAGATGAATTTCCAGCGTTAGGGGGAGGAATTAAATATATTCCAAAAGATGTTACATGGTGCACAACGTCTTTGTTGCACCTAGATCCCCCTACAAATCAACGCGAACTGGAAGTTCAGAAATTCATACACTTACAAAATATGGCGAATCAGCTACCAGATGCATTCACTGATACAAAAAGGTTGACAAAATCATATATCCCTGCTGCAAATGCTCCATCAATAATTAATGTTCTTGAAGAACAAATTGATGGGAATAGAGCAAATGAACCTAGAGTTCAGTTGAAAAGGGGGAGGCCAATTGGTTCTAAAAACAAAAATCCCGAAAGAAAAATAAATTTGGAGAACAAAATGAAAAGGTTCCCAAAGAACCATATAAAGAAAAATGTCAAGAAGACATACATGAAAATGTGGAAAGAGAACCACATAAAGAGATTCATCTAGAAGATGAACATGATACAAAAAAATATGAGATTTCCATTAACTATGCCCAAGACGGAAAATTATGGAATAGATATGAAATAGAAGATAATAATAGAATTTTTTCATTCTCTGTATCCAAAGAAATTGATTATGAAACTGACGATCCAGATCCAAGGTCCATATCAGAATGTTAGAAAAGATAGGATTGAGAGAAATGGAAAATTGCCATAGAAACTGAATTGATCTCCCTCAATAAAAGAAATGTTTTTGAACCTATTGTCACTACATCCAAAGATGTAAAACCGGTTGGGAACAAATGGGTTTTTGTACGAAAAAGAAATGAGAAAAATGAGGTGACAAGATACAAAGCTCGTCTTGTTGCACAAGGATTTTCTCAAAGACCGGAAATTGATTATGAAGAAACATATTCCCCGGTTATGGATGAAATAACATTCAGATTTTTAATGAGCCTTGGGGCATCTAAAAATCTAGAAATGTATCTTATGGATGTTGTGACAACATATCTATATGGAACACTTGATAACAATATCTATATGAAAATCCCATAAGGATTGAAAATGCCTGAAGCATTAAGCTCAAAATCTAAAGAAATATGTGCGGTCAAATTACAGCGATCATTTTACGAATTAAAACAATCCGGGCGCATGTGGTATAATCGCTTAAGCGAATATTTACTAACGAAAGGGTATGTGAATAATGCAATTTGCCCTTGCGTCTTTATTAAGAAATTCGCATCATGATTTGTGATCATTGCTGTATATGTTGATGATATGAACATAATTGGAACTCAAAAGGAAATTGATTATGCAAGAACTCATATGAAAGAAGAGTTCGAAATGAAAGATCTCGGAAAGACAAAATTTTGTCTTGGATTACAGATAGAGCACTTCCGAGATGGGGTATTTGTGCATCAATCAAATTATACCAAAAGGATCTTACAACGTTTTTATATGGATAAAGCGAATCCTTTCAGTACTCCAATGGTTAATCGATCTCTCGATACTGAAAAAGAACAATTCTGACCTTGTGAAGATAACAAGGATGCGTTAGGTCCTGAAGTACCTTATATGAGCGCTATAGTTGGACTTATGTATCTTGCAAATTGTACCCGACCGGATATAGCATTTGCTACAAATCTACTTGCAAGATTTAGTTCGTCACCTACGCGCAGACATTGGAATGGGATAAAACATATATTTCGTTATCTTCAGGGAACAATTGACTTGGGTTTATTTTACCCTCGAAACTCCAATTTTGATTTAGTCGGTTTTGTAGATGCAGGCTATTTATCAGATCCACATAAAGCTCGATCGCAAACCGGGTACGTTTTTACAATTGGAGGTACTGCAATATCTTGACGTTCTCAGAAGCAGACTCTAGTCGCCACTTCCTCAAATTATGCAGAAACTATTGCGCTCCATGAGGCATGTAGAGAATGTGTATGGCTTAGATCTATGACTAATTACATTCAAGAAGCAAGCGGAATAGTCACCAATAAGGAGCTAACGATTTTGTTTGAAGATAGTGCTGCATGTGTCACTCAACTCAAAGAAGGTTATATAAAGAGTGATAGAACGAAACATATCCCTTCAAGATTTTTCTCTTACACTCGAGAAGAATCAAGAAGTTGATATCCAATATATTCGTTCAAGTGAAAAGGCAACATATCTCTTTACAAAGGCGCTTACCACTACAACATTTAGAAAACATATTCAAAGTATCGGAATGCTTCATCTACGGGATTTATGAAGAGAATGCTATATCCATCATTCCAGGGGGAGATTGTGTCATTGTACTCTTTTTCCCTTGTCGTGGTTTTTATCCCATTGAGTTTTTCAATAATAATATTTTTAACGAGACATTACGTAATACGTTAGCAGTAATGAATAATCAAGGGGGAGTATTATATAATAATGAATGATTATCCATTCACCGTCTCAAAACTTACCGACTTACTTCAAATATTTTATACTTTCTTTATGCCTATAAATAGGCATCACATGCTATGTAAAAACGATAACTTAAGAAAGTGAATACAAGAGATAAACTCTCTTACTCGCTCTCAACTCTCTTACTCGCTCTCAACTCTCTCACTTCTTTCCTCACCTATATACATATCCATATATATAATATATTATAGTTTATAACAGTTTGGGATTTTACTAGTGACATAATCTCAAATTTCTCTGCAAGGGCTAGGAATAATCCATTGGGAAATTAGATAAATTTATTTATACTAATAAAACATGAACATTTTTTGCTTTTTGTAGCCAAACAAGTTTCGTTAATTAAAGATATTTGGGTTGACGTTCTATTTTCTCCTGAGAACTTCCATATAATAACACATACCCACTAAGTTTAACCGTAGTTATATTTCTCCACCATTTGAAAGTTCTAATCCTATTTCCCCACGAAATCAAAGTTAAAAACCTATTTCCCCACGAAATAAAAGTTAAAAACCTACTTCCCCATGGACCACGATTTGACTCGGTTTACTGTATACCAATCAATGGTTAACCAACAAAACACAAAAATAAACCACAATTAAACCCGTAAACCCGATTACTCTTCTGATTAAACCCGTAAACCCGGTTACATATTCCCCACCCATCCGAATGTGCTGATGTAACCTGTAAACCCGATTACATATTCCCCCCCTCCCAAAAAAAATCGTATGAACCCTAAAAAAATCGAACCCAGAAACCGAATTCCCCAACCTTGACAAATTGATAAAACTCGAACCCATAAATCAAAATCCCCAAACTTGTTCCTGATTCGTGATCGAGAATGGCGTTAGTGGAGTGGAGCGAAGTTCCTGAAATTCTCGAGGAAGATTCTGACGGAGAAGATCGACACGAAAGAAACGATTACAACATCGAGCAAGCTGTAATGGATTTTTTTGATGAAGATCATGTTCTCCACAATGTGTATCCTGAGACCGATGATGAGGACGAAGAAATTCAACTCTCGGGTAAGACAAGTCAGAGGTGATGGGGTGTCAAAAGAGGTGCTGGTAACTTGTATGAAGGTCAATTTTTCTTCAATGGATTTAAGGAGGCTGTCCTGGACTACGCTCTAAAATCAGGCTGAAACATCAAGCAGAACATGTATGACAAAGATAAGCTAGGCTATAATTGTGTGGCTGATGGTTGTTGTTGGAGGATATATTGTTCAACGACGGGAAATAATGTACAGTGGCAGGTTAAAGTGTTTAAAAATGTGCATAGTTGTGTTCCAAATGGGTCTTGCGAGATGATAAAAGTTTCAGTGATTGCACGTCTATTTGTTGATAAAATCCGAGAGGAACCTGAGTATTTTATGCCAATGAAGATTGAAGAATTAATGATGGAATATTGAAAGATCAATGTGTCAAGGTCTCAGTGCCAAGCTGCTAGGAATAAAACTATGAGATGGATCCAAAGAGAGTATGATGAGCAGTTTTCACATCTTTGTGATTATGGTCGTGAGATCATTGAGTCAAACAAAAACTCTATTGTGGAGATTGAATGTGTGACAAAAGATGCATGTTTAGATGTCTTCAACAGATTCTATGTTTGTTTTGATGTGATTAGAAGAACATGGAAATAGACTTGTAGGCCGCTTATAGACTTGATGGATGCCACTTAAGATCAAAGATGAAAGGTCAGTTATTGGTTGCTATGGGTCGAGATGCGGATAATGTTATTTATCCAATAGCATGGGTTGTTGTGCAAGCAAAAATTAAAGACAATTGGTTGTGGTTTGTGAAGAAGATCAAAGTTGATTTGGATTTGAAAGATGGAGATGGTTATATTATGATCTCGGATAGGAACATGGTAAGTTTGTTTATTTTGTTTGTTTTTTGGTTTGGACTAGGGATGTTAATAAGGGTTTTTAAACCCAACCCAGCCCTGCTTATTTAAAACCCAGTCCTAAATGAACCCTAACCCTTTTTAAGCCCTATAAAATTTGTAATATAGGGTTAAACCCTTTTGAGACCTTTTTGAAGTGGCCATATTTTTTTTACTTAAGAAACAGCCTTTATAATAAGTTTTAAGAGTAAGACACGAACCACACAACTAATTTTATTTTCTTTTTTAAACAGGGCCCTAAACCCTGCATTAGCCCTGTAAACTGTATTATTCTTTTTTTTTCTTTTGGGTAAAATTAGTCTTTTTTCTTTATAATTAGAACAAAAAATTACATTTATTTAATTAATGTCCTTTTCATCTTTGCATCATTCAAGTTATTATTTTAAAAAGTAAAACAAAATATATTTTTACATTTTTGGCGGGAAACAAGATTTTAACTTTTTGGCGGGAAAATGAGATTTCACCTTTTTGACGGAAAACAGGATTTTACGTTTTTGGCGGGAAAACGAAATTTTACGTTTTTGGCTGGAAAACATGATTTTACGTTTTTGGCGGGAAAACGAGATTTTACGTATTTGGCGAGAAAACAGAATTTCACGTTTTTGGCGGGAAAACGAGATTTTACGTTTTGGCGGGAAAACATTATTTTAACTTTTTTGGCGGGAAAATGGGATTTTAACTTTTTGACGGAAAACATGATTTTACGTTGCTGACGGAAATATGAGATTTTACATATTTGGCAGGAAAACGAAATTTTATGTTTTGGCAAGAAAACAAAATTTAACGTATTTGGCGGGAAACATAATTTCACTCTTTGGCGAGAAAACCGAATTTTACGTTTTTGGCGGGAAAACCGAATTTTACTTCTTTGGCGGGAAAACGGAATTTTATATTTTTGGCGGAAAAACGGAATTTTACGTTTTTGGCGGGAAAACGGGATTTTACGTTTTTGGCGGGAAAACGGGATTTTACGTTTTTGGCAGGAAAACGGAATTTTATGTTTTTGGCGGAAAAACGAGATTTTACGTTTTTGGCAGAAAAACGAAATTTTACGTTTTTGGCGGAAAACGAGATTTTACGTTTTTTTGCGGAAAAACGGTATTTTACGTTTTTGGCGAGAAAACGAGATTTTACGTTTTTGGCGGGAAAACGATAATTTACGTTTTTGGCGGGAAAACGATAATTTACGTTTTTGGCGGGAAAACGGAATTTTAAGTTTTAGGAGGGAAAACGAGAATTTACGTTTTTGGTGGGAAAACGGAATTTCACGTTTTTGGTGGAAAAACATGATTTCACGTTTTTGGCGGGAAAGCGGAATTTTACATTTTTGGCGGGAAAACGGAATTTTACGTTTTTGGCGGGATAACAGAATTTTACGTTTTTGGCGGGAAACAAGTTTTAAGTTTTTGGCGGAAAAAATGATTTTGGTTTACACATTTGATTTTGGTGTTGTTTAAGTTTTTATTTAAAAAAATTAGGTTAAAAACTTAGGCCCTGTGAAAAACTTAACCCTATAAATTCAGCCCTTTTTAACCTTATTATAAAATATAGGGTTTAGAGCTTAATTTTTTATATAGGGCCCGGGCTAACCCTGTGAGTTTGAGCCCATATTAACATCCCTAGTTTGGACAGTGAAAACCAAACTGATTTGTTTTTTTTTTTGGATATCCAGGTGATGATCTCAGCTGTTGAGCTAGAGGTTCCAAAGATCGATCATAGAAAATGTGTGAGACACATCTATGCTAACTTGAAGGTTAAACATGGGAAGAAACCGGGTATGAAGCCCTTGATTTGGCATCTTGGATGGAGCTATAACTTGGCCGAGTTTAACGAGAACATGGACAAGATTGAATGCTATGACTCAGCTGTGTTTGCGGATGTGAAGAAGACAAATCCAAAGAGTTGGTGTAGTGCATTCTACAAGATGTGCAACTACTGTGAAGATGTTGAGAATAATTCAACTGAGTCATGGAATGCTTCAATAGTGAAAGCCAGAGACAAGCCATTTGTACCGATGTTAGAGACAATTGCAAGATTGGCAATGGTACGTATTGCCAAAATAGGTGTCAAAATTTTGGATTGGAAAAGTGTGTGCACACCTTATGTCATTAACTATCTCGCATAAGAGCATAAGAGTATAAGAAAGCTTCAAATTGTAAGGTCAGTATATCCAAAATCGGCACGTATGAAGCTATACTTAGTGGTTGTTCCTACCGTGTGAGCTTGCAGGATAGAACTTGTTCTTCTCAGAGGTGGGAGATCACATACATTCCTTGTGAGCATGCATATGCTGTAATTCTCAGTAAGAAGCTTAAGGCTGAGGATTATGTGTGCCACTGGTTTAGGACAGCAATGTGGAGAAGGACATACACGGAAGGTCTAGTGCCACTGAGAGGTGCTTGTTTTGGCCTGTTGGAGAAGAACCACGAGTGCATCAACCTCCTGAGCCACCACAACCTGGCCGAAAGAAAGGAGAAACGTTTAAGGTTAGTAAAAAGGATAAGCAAAGGGAGAAAAGAAAAAATGAATCTCCTGTGAAGAAGAAACCACAACTATTGAAGAGGGTAATGCACTGTGGAATTTGTGGAGCAGCTAATCATAACTCAAAGTTTCATAATAAAAACAAGAAACAGGTTAGTCTCTTTGGTTGATCTATGTTTAATTATTATTGTTAATGTCTGAGTTTGTCTCTGGTTTTGGTGATGTTGTGATGTTGTGAAGTTGTGATGTTGTGATGTTGTGATGTTGTGAAGCTAATATGACTCTGGTTTTGTGATTATTACAGGGTTCTCTAGGTGAATCTTCTCAGACTGAGCCTTCTCAAGGCATTCTCACGCAGCAGCTTGGGGATTGATGTGCTATGGAAGCTTCTGGTTTGTAGTTTTTTGGTTTAAAAAGCTTCTAGTTTGTGGTTTGTAGTTTGTTGTCTATGAGAATGCTTATGGAAGACAAAAGTTTAAGAAAGCTTGGTTTAAAGCTTGTTGATGGGGTATGTATTTTTTTGGTTTAAGAACCTTATGTCTTCTCGGATTAAGAAGCTTTTTTGTGGAATATTATGGATTCTAATGGAAACTTTTTTAAGCTTTTGATTTCAGAACCTTGTGGGATCCCTTCTAAGTTTGTAAGCTTTTGTGTCCCTGTCCATTTTAAAAACCCTTTTAACAACATATGCATTGATATTAAAGATCCATTCTTGCATAACAAAGACACAACAAAATGTCAACAAAGACACAACAAAACACAAAGACACAACAAAAATACAACAAACACAAAACAAGCTCCAATCGTGATCATCATTTTCTTCAACCTATTAGCTTACTACAACCAACAATGAACATACACCCAAAACACACAAGAACCATCATTTTCTTTATGTGTTATTTGGTTTCATCCAACACTTCTTCTACTCTCTCAAAGATCTCTTTCTCTAACTTCATTTGCATCTTCTCAAAGACCATCTTTTCAAGCTCCATTCGTGCTCTTGAAATCTCTTTCAGCTCGAATTCAAGTCTTTCTGCTCGAAAACCCAATGCCTCTATCTCATCTAGCAAAGCCTCATCAACCCACTTTCAAGCATGATTATCGTTCTTTAGCTACAAACATTCATAGCAATGTGAATCAAATTTGGGTTCAAACCAAAACATAAAACAATGAGAATCAAAATACATCGTATTTACCTTCTGTGCATAAGCATAAGCACGCCTATAGTATCGCCGGTATGGATTGTTCTCGGATTTAGAGATCTTTGACAAGATTTGTTCCCCACACCAACATCTCCTCGGAACACCCATTACTCTTCCTTGATCTCGGGCAGTTGATGCTCCACTCGATGCTCCAGTTACATTGCTCATCTTCCTCACCGTCGAATCAAAACCTACAACATTGATAATCCATCAAGCTCTGCGATTCGAGTTCAAAATATTCTACAGTATGAAATCGACCTATTAGACTAAGAAATCAAATAAGAAACCCCCGAAAATCAAACCTAACTATAAACTTACAATCCCAGAAGATAATTCGCAGAGCTGAACTATCGATTTTGAAAATTCGATTTTTTGGGTTCTTAGCTTTCGATTTCAAATTTATCGCGGGTTATAATCTGGGTCGGGTCGGGTTTTATAAACCGGTTTTCGTTTCGGGGTTGGTTTAAGGTTTATGTTACAAACCGCGAAAAAACGACATCAAACCGATGAAACAGACATATGTGGGGAAATAGGTTTTTAACTTTGATTTCGTGGGGAAATAAGATTCGAACTTTCAAATGGTGTGGAAATAGAACTACGGTTAAACTTCGTGGGGATGTGTTATTATATGGAAGTTCTCAAGGGGAAATAGAACGTCAACCCAAGATATTTCTATAATTTATTTATACTATTAAACGTGTTGTCAAACACCCATTATTTTGTAGACAATAGAAAAAAAAAATATTATAAAAATAATAAATCATACTAAATTTTAGAGATTTTAAGTTAAAAATATTATTTAAATTCCGTTAGATTTTCTGATTTTAACTTAGATCATAATAATATCAAATAAAACAAGAATATAGAGATTTTAAGTTTGGAAATATCAAATTTTATGCATTTAAAAAAAAACATTTTTGATAGTCTAATCCTTAATGTGCTAATTCAACTGAAATATAACATAATAACTTTGTTATAAAATTTTATTTTAATACATTAAATCTATTATAAAAAATTATTCTAGTCGTGCATATTAGAATCTAGTGATTCATTAAATCTTAGCTGTTTTTTTTTTGACGTCAAATCTTAGCTGCTTAGTTAAGTGAATTGTTCATTTTGGCTAAAATTAGTTGAAAAAAAATCGAAATACCAATTCACCTCAACATGTTTGATATGTACATATATCACAAATGGAATAATATCTCTATTTAGATATACAATAGGTTATGAATAAGCCAAGAGCATGTGGTCCAGTTTGTGGTTTGCCCGAATGGGTAAAAAGCTCGTGATGTAGGATAAAAAAAAAAGAGTGTCTTACCCTTTAGGACATTTTGTGAGTTTGAAGTTACAAAATAGACACTTTTGAGATTTGAAACACTGTTTACACTGTTTATTTTTATTAAATATGAAATTGTCTATCGTGTACACGAAAATGGTAGATATATTGTCATGGACGGATGATAAATTAAAGATTTGAGTACAAATAGTTATTATCTCCAACTGTTTTGTTTCCTAATTTTTTATATTGTTAAAGACATACACCATTTTTTTTACAATGAATTATAAATCTATGTTTTCTATAATTTAAGACCTAGTTTGTTATAGTTTAGGTGTCAAACAAAACATTTATAGAAAAAATATATATATAGTCATGCTAAAACAAGAAACTCATTTGGATAATGAGTTGTAGACGATGTAGTATGGACGATGAGTTGTGTTCTTCTCTCTTTGTATTCTTCACATTCTTCCCGAGCACTTCTTTGACGCGAGCACTTCTTGCTAGCTTATCCACCTTTGTGTTGTTTGCGCGTGTGGTGAGAGAGAACGAGAAAATAGTAAAAACATCCTTACTCTTCACGAATTTCTCCAGATGTAATGAGAAAGCATGCCACGATCCTCCAATGTAGACACCATCTTCACCAGGTTGGAACAGTCTGTTGCGAAATGTATCACCATGTTGTGAGTGCTTCTAGTTTGACATGTAATGGAGAAAGGCTTCGTCGTAGGTTTCGGGCACCCATTAGAGACCCTTCGACTCCTTTTTTGAAATAGTACTAGCCTAATCCAGAAAACTTATCAGTCTCCTTCCAGGAGCCGTTTACATAGCACGAACACCCTTCACTATCCAAAATTATCGGAGAGCAAACATAATTCTGAGATACCATATGTTTATCATTATTTTGTGCCAATTCCCATACCGAAGCCATAGTCTCTGCAGTCCTAAGTATTTTATATGGATATCGATCCACATTTGAAAAGACCTTATCTTTCTTACTTTCCAAATATACCAAATAATACCAGGGAAACTTCTATTCTGATTGTCTTTTGGTTAATGCCAGAAAAGATAATCAAGATTAAACAAAAACCCCCTAACAATGGGAACCCTACTGAAGGTGTTGGAACCTGAGATATAGACCAAAATTTTAATGACAGAGGGCATTCCAAAAGTGCGTGATTAGTGGTTTCTTCTTCTGCTTCGCACGGTGAATATTGTACATCGTATTTAATCCCTCTCTCCCGTAAATTTGTTGTAACCAAAAGACATCCTGATATAGCATGCCAATAAATTATCGTAATTTCAGGGGACATTTCTGTTTTCATGTGTATGCTTATAATTTTTTAACATCGAGTCCATAAAAATAATTATTAGGACCGGTTGATGGAAAATCTTGTTCAATGCGATATTCCGACTTAACATATATTTTTCCGGATTTTAAAAAGTGCCATTATAACATGTTTTGTCTATAAATGTTGTTGATAGGCATACTACAGATAATTGAAACATCCACCTACTAATGGCATATTCCACATTTGTGTCATTGAATCAATCAAATGATTAACCATAAGAATTGTGTAATAATTATACATTTTACATATTGTTGACTTCGGGCTAGAAGCTGGTATCCAAGGATAATTCCATATAGAGATAGAACATCATTAACCAACTCTTTTAATTAGATATTTTCAAACCAGAGGTATAACCGATATGATACTCCTCCAGCCGTAAGATGGGGAGTTAAAGCTGATAAGATCTAAAGGATATGTATTCCGAAAATCTTGTTCAATGCACTTTTTAAAGTAAGACCTTTACCAATAGGGATTCTAGCTTATCAATTAACCCCCATAGTTGTTTGGCGAGTAGTGCTGTGTTAAAGTCTTCTACTATTCGAAAGCCAATTCCCACATCCATTTTACCGCGTCATAATTTTTTCCATACTAACCAATGCATACCTATATGTTTCCCACTTGAAATCCACCAAAATTGTGCCACTACACTAGTAAGTTTTGTGGTTATAGATTTGGGTAAGCGAACACACGACATAGTGTAAGTTGGCATTGACGCTACCACTGATTTAATTAGGACCTCTTTGCCCCCTTAAGATATAAATTTTGACGTCCAACCATTTATCCAATATTGTTGCTGTTCTGCAGAAAAATTAAAATTCTTTCTTTTTGCTCCCTCCAGACTCTCTGGGAGTCTTAGGTATATTTTCATGCCCCCCAATGCTCGAGATCCCTAATATTTGTTTCATCTCGTTCTGAACTCTATCATTCACCGTATTTCCAAATTGTAGAGAAGATTTGAAAAAATTAATTTGTTGCCCAGACATCGACTCATACTGTTTTAAAATCTATAAAATTGCATGGCACTAGTATTTATTGGCCTTAAAGAAGGATAAACTATCGTTCGCAAAAAGAAGATGAGAGATTGATGGACTTTCTCTCGCAACTTTTAACCCCGTAAGTAATTTGTCTTGTTCTACCTTTCGTATGCTTGCAATCAATACCTCCGTACAAAGAATAAATAAATGATCACCCTAGCAAAACCTCGCCGTGGAGTAATTTGACCACGCAGTTGACCATTAATTAGTACCATATATTGTACTGATTTGATGCACCACATCATCCATGTGATCTATCTCTATGCAAAACCAAATTTCCTTAGGAGGTGCTCAATAAAAGACCATTCTACCCGATCAGACGCTTTACTCATATATGTTTTTATTGCCATGAGTTTTCTTTTGCATGATTTGTTTGTCCGTAAACCATGAAAAATCTTCTGGGAGATCAGAATATTGTCTGAAATTAACCTTCCCGACGCAAAGGCTTATTGAGCCTCCGATATTAAATTCAGGAGTAATCTCTTTAACCTTTTACACATAACCTTTGAAATAATTTTATACCGACATTGCAAAGACGTATATGTCTTAATTCTGTCATCCTGCTAGGTCTTTCCGTCTCTCGACTTAGACAAATATTTGTCGCATTTAATATCTGATCAAAATTCCCTGACCGAAAAAGCCAGTAACTAGCCCAAGGATATATGCCTTCACTATCTATCATGATCGTTGAAAAAAACAAAGCAATCATCCCGTCCAGTCTTGATTTTTTTCTGGATGCATCATAAATAGTGTTTGCCAAACTTCTTCCTCATTTGCCAAGGCAGTAAGCATTTCGTTATTCGGGTCCGCAACTAGTGTAGGAATTTCATTTAAAGCCATAGAAAATTCTATTGGGTTGTTAGATATGAATAATTCCTCAAAATAATTAACCGCTACCTGCTCAACTTCCTTTCCCGTCGACACCCACCTTCCTAATGCATTGTGGAGACCAATAATCCAATTTTTTTGCCTTTTTTTTAGTTTGTGCATGAAACCATTTGAGTTATTATCACCCTCTTTAAACCACAAATTTTGACTTTTCTACTTACAAAAAAGCTCACCATCTTTATACACTTTTTTTTGTAATGTCAAACAATTCCTTTTGAATATGTATGTCGTCGTTCTGAACATCTTCAAGAGCTTGTTGCAATGCATTTATTTTTTCTATGCCAAAGGGTAAATTATATTTACTCTATTTTAATATTTCTCGTCGACAATTTCTAATCATGTCCATAAAATTTAATTCATTCCCTCCTAGGCTGGTATCCCACCTTTTGGCTACTGACTCCATTAGACCATCTTTACCAATCCAATATATATCAAAACAAAACTAATTTCGTCTTCAGTGTAGTTCATCCTCAATCGTAGCAATAATTTTGATTTAAAAAAATTATACTATTAAAAGAGAAGTACATTTAACTTTTAACCAAAAGTCATGTGGAATATTACATAAAATGCCATTGTAGAAATAATTTATCATGACCAAACAAAAAACTTCGAGGAGGGTATAATCGTCTTATTTAGACCCAATTGAAAGGATGTATATCTAAAATTTAACCGGAACTATAAAACGAAACCCGTCTACTACGTTTTGATTTAAAAATAAAAAAGAAAACTTAAATCCGCGCGTTTATCCAAATAGGTTACTTGACCATTTTTCAAAGGTCCACATGTTTATCTGAAAACCATTTTTGATCCGAATTTAAGAATCCAAACATTTATCCGTTTGGATGACTTGACCCACAAAACTTTAAAATTTCTTACGAAATTTTGAATACGGCGCCATTTTCAAATCTTTTGAATCTAAACTCTTCACAATCTTTACAAACTAAGAAACTTCATAATCAATGTAATCGTAATCTCAAACAAAATCATCAATTAATCATTATCAAATACGATTTAAGCAACTATAATAACCACCTAACTAAAGTATCCATTAAATCACGCATATATATATATTCCCATATTTAGATATTAAATACAAAAATACTTGGCCGCCACTATTAAATTTGAATATTCGGATATCATTTACCCTAACTAATACTACTATAAAAGTAATCCGCATTCAACCATTCAATTTTACATCAATCTTAATTATTTTCTCTGCAATAATCTATCAATCCGCATAGGAAATTTAAGGTATGGATTCGAACTTACGTGGAATCCTTTCAAACCGGCTGGAAGGTTCATGTCGAGGTCCTCCATACATGGAAGGAATATCAAACCAAAGTTGGAGAGATTCTGAGAATGGTTCTGGTTGATGAAATGGTAAGAATAACAATTATTTCATATAACAATTCATATATTTTATAATTCATTCAAAATATTTTTTTTATTCATTTAATCTTTTGTGCAGGGTACCAAAATATATGATTCCGTTAAGAAAACTTTGTTGCATCATTTTAAAAGATTACTGGTCGTTGGTGAATGTAAATTCATTAAAAACTTTGCTTTGAATCAAGCATCACGGCAATATCGACCGACCAAACATCACTTCAAAATGTCTTTGATAACTTCCACGGTTGTGAGCATGAGTGGTAATTATTCCGACGGTGACTATCTTGACTTGGCAGATTTTGGATTCATAGTAAACGATGGCCTCCATCCAAACATCTTGATTGGTAAGTTAGTCAATAGATATTTATTGTTTCGTATTACAAATATAGCTTATAATGTGTATACAAATTTTCTTCTTATATGTAAATGTGATGGGACAAGTGGTAAGTGTTGGCGAGCTTGAAACTCTTCAAGTTTCCAACAAGGATACCAATAGGCTTAAGTTCGAGATCAAAACACAAAGTGAGTATTTTATATTAATATGAAATATTTTAGCATTCAATATTATATATTGTTAAATTTATTGACCCATTTGTAAAACTATACAATAAATAGCGACTATCATATAGAATGTATGTTGTGGAGAAAATTTGTAGAGCAAGTGTTTGTAGCATGTCAGGAATCCGGTAATGAAGTTGTCGTAGTTGTGATATGATTTGGAAGAATCAACGTTTTTAGATGTACATATCTAACATTATCTTATTAAGCTCATATTTCTCTTTATTTGATATACTAGGGTGTTATCCGCGCTACGCGCGGACGTTGTAAATAATTTTTCAAAACAGTTTTTATTGTCTATTATTTTATTTTTTGAATCTTGTAGTTAATTGAATTATCTCTATGAGCTTAAAATATGTATATTTTGTATTTATTGGTTTATTTTCTTAATTTCTTAAATTTATTATTTTATATGTATTTGTTTAGTGGATAGTACACATTTTTACTTAATTTTTTTTCCTTTGTTGGTCAATTCATGCAATTGGTTGGTTTTTTTAGGGAAGATCTTAACAATTTAAAGTTTTCCTTGCATAATTTTTGTTTTTTCTTTTGTTTCATCTAAAACCTATTTGTTGAAGCCCTTGTAGAATACATTTCCCTTTAATATTAAGGAATGAAGGAATTTGGGAAACTTTTCAAATTTTAGTTATATAATTTTTTTTTAAATATGTTGGATGTATAGATAGTATGCGCGGGCGTGGTCCACATTTTTAAAAAAGTTTTTTTTGATTGTGTAATAGTATTTTATTTTCTTGGTTTTGGAGGTAATGGAACTGTTTCTAACAGTTTAATATTGGGTGGTCCCTTATTTTATTTTATTTTCTATTTTTCTATTATTTTTTAATCGTGTATTTGTTTTAACATCATTCTTTTTAATCGTGTTTTATGTTGGATTCTAATTAGGCCTGTCAAGCGGGTCAAACTTGCCCCGCTAGATCCGCCCTGCACGGATTATTTTTTTTGTTCGACCCGCACCCGCTCCGCTTGAATTCGCGGGTACCCGCGGGTAACCCGCAAATATTTAAATAATAAATAATAAAAACTTAAAATTTTCTCGCCCCGCACCTTATCCGCACCCGACCGGCGGCGAGTTAAACGGAGCTGAACCCGTGGATAATGACTCAAATTGACAGCACCGATTTATGTATATTTTGGAATTTTTGTTTTATATTTGGTTTTTTTTTGATCTTTTGTTTTATGTGTGTGTGTTATTTTTTGTTTTAATGTTTGTTGCTTAGGTGGAAGGTGAGGTGACATCATAAGAAGAGAGCAAAGCTAATTTTATATATATCTACAAAGGCTTCAACAAATAGGTTTTAGTTGAAACAAAAGAAAAAAAAATTATGCAAAGAAACTTTAAATTGTTAAGATCTTCCCTAAAAAAAACCAATTAATTGCATGAAATTGACCAACAAAACAAAACGTATAAATGTGTTCTATCCACTAAACAAATACATATAAAATCATAAATTTAAGAAATTAAAAAAAAAACAAAAAAAAATACACATATTTTAAGCTGATAGAGACAATTCAATTAACTACCAAATTAAAAAAATAAAATAATAGACAATAAAAACTGTTTAGAAAAATTGTTTACAATGCCCGTGCGTAGCGCGGATCACACCCTAGTGTATAATACAACAGACTTCTATAAATTAATATTCGATAAATTAATAAACACCATAAAATATTAAATATTTCCGATCCCGAGTCGGACTAGTGTAAAAATTAGCAAAATTCAACAAGATAGAAGATAATAAATTTTAGGAAACCTCTATGTAAATATATGGTCCCAATCATATCATAAATTAATAATTATATAAACTTATGCATATATATCTAAGACAATTTATAAAAGTATGAATCTAATATTTAAATAATAAATAATAAAAACTTAAAATTTTCTCGACCCGCATCCGACCAGCGGCGAGTTAAACGGAGCAGAACCCGTGGATAATGACTCAAATTGACAGCACCGATTTATGTATATTTTGGAATTTTTGTTTTATATTTGGTTTTTTTTTTGATATTTTTTTTTATGTGTGTGTGTTTTTGTTTTGTTTTAATGTTTGTTGCTTAGGTGGAAGGTGAGGTGGCATCATAAGAAGAGAGCAAAGCTAACTTTATATATATAGATTTGTAACTTAAATATGTTAACTGTAGGAGATCAACAAATTACCAATATATTTGACATATCCAAAGTGTTGATTAATCTAGTAGATCCTTTGATCGAAGAGTTCATGACAACATATAATCAATAATTTATTATTATATATTGATTATTATTACCATTACTATAAACGATGATTTATGTATATAAGTTTAAATATATAACAGGTTACATGATGGGAGTTGAATCGTGTTTCTTTCCAATAGAATTGTGCTTGCAAAGTAACTAATATATACTCTTCCTATATTTTATTAATATATATATATATATATATATATATATATATAGATATATGGATACTAATAAAATTTCCACTACAATAAAACAGGAATTTTCCGAAGGATTTTCGACGGATTAAAAAAATTGTAATTTTTTTAAAAATAAAATATGGAATTATTTATTAAATTAAATAATTTTATACGAAAATAGAAAATTAATTATATAATTAAATTACAAAATAACATAATTTTAAAAAGTTTTTGAAAGTTGAAAAATTACACACAAAAAAACGAAATCAAAACGTCGGGTAATCATCAAACTTCGATTTGAACCACTCGTCCATCTTGTCGCTCTTCGTTTTCTGAGTCGAGAGCTCGTCCTCCAAAACCGTGACCTTCTCCTTGAGCTCTTCGTTTTGCCGGATAAGGTATGGATCCATCGAGAAACTGGCCGAATAAGATGCTCGTTGGGTCGCAAGCTTACCCAACCCCGACCGACGATCTTTTTTAACGGGTACCTCATACGAAAACAATTCAAAAACATTAGATTTTTTTATTAACAAATAATTATCTAAATTAAAATAATAATCTTAAAATTTTACTTACCCCGAGGACTAGGTTGTTCAGCTCGGCCCGAGTGAGTTCGTTGGATCCGGTGAAGCCGTCCTGCGATCTTTGGGTGAGAATCTCTTCTTGCGCCTTCGTCACCTTTTCGACGATCTCCCTGACAGCTTCATCTTGAATTCGGCCCGTCTTCTTGTTGGTGTGCGTCCTCACCATCACTTGCAGGTGATCGGGAACTTCGCCGTATTCCTCCGTCTACAAAATATATAAAACCGTTAAAGAAAACCATTTTCTTATAAAAAAACAACTAAAAACCGAAAAAATACTTACCATTTCGATTTTGGTTTTCTTGTAGCTCTTTGCCCCGTTGTTGTGGATAGCTTCTCTCTTCTCGTTTCGTCGACTCTTCCGGTTCTTGGAGTTCGTCTGAGATAGAGATTCGGTCTTCGGCTCTTGCCAATATGGGATGTACTCCGTATACACATCCGTGTTCAAAACTTTTGGCTTATCTTTCCCTTTTCTCCAAGCCTTCTTCCACGCGTTCATATGGCGCGAGAATTGCGTACTAGCCTCCGCAAAAAATTCGTCCTCCACCGTCTTCGTGATCGTATGCTTCCAATTAAACTCTAGCTACAAAAAAGAAATAGAAATAAAGATGTTAACAAAATCTCGAAATATATAACAAAAAATAAATAAATGATCACTTACCGGAAAAGTACGAAACCACATGTGCTGTTCGGAGGACGGCATATCGGAAAATTTCTTGTACGGTTTGTCGAGGATGATGTGCAACATCTTCATAATGGACTTGCTAATGCCATTCCTAGAGATTCCAAACCTATGAAAAAACAAAATCAAAATCGATTATCAAACCAAAAAAGTTATTTGCTTACAAAATTTTTTTTATTACCAAGTAGATCTCGGAATGAGGAGTTCCGGATCGAGAACTTTGAGTAATTCTCGTCCCGACTGTTGAACGAGCTCCTCGATGGTCATGATCCTAGGTTGAACTACACTCTCTGTGTCTGGAATAGCCGGAGGCGCAGAAGGCGGAAAAGTACTCGGAATATGATATGTGGAAGGACTCCTCCGCCTCGAACCGCTAGGACGGTCTCGATGGAAATCTCCGTAAGACCTACAAAAAATAAAAAATGGGATCATTTAAAAAATTATGTAAATGATGATAAATAATTTTGCAAAAAAAATCAATACATGTTAAAAAAAAAAAACTGACATAAAAAACATTTTTTAACATTACATATATATTGTAAAAAACGTTTTTAATATATACACATATATGAAAAATGTTTTTTAAAATACATATATATAAAAAATGTTTTCAAATTATTTTTTATAAAAATCCTTTAAAAAAATATATTTATAACAAACGTTTTTAAGAATATATATTTATAAAAACTGTTTTTAATACATGTATTAAAAATGTTTTTAATTAAATCTAATAATTCTAAAAATTTCAACAAACTCTAATCTAAAAACTTATCTAAAATATAATCACATATTCAATATAATCCACACAAAAAACCAACAAATCCACAAAAATCAACCTAATCTAACAACCTAAACTAATTAACAATCTAACAACCTAATCTAATTCCACAAATTCCACAATTATCAAACTAATCTAACAATCTAACAAACAACAACAAAACAACAAAATTTGTTTTCTGAGTCGAGAGCTCGTCCTCCAAAACCGTGACCATCTCCTTGAGCTCTTCGTTTTGCCGGATAAGGTCTGGATCCATCGAGAAACTGGCCGAAGAAGATGCTCGTGGGGTCGCAAGCTTACCCAACCCCGACCGACGACCTTTTTTAACGGGTACCTCCTACGAAAACAATTCAAAACATTAGATTTTTTATTAACAAATAATTATCTAAATTGAAATAATAATCTTAAATTTTTACTTCCCCCGAGGACTAGGTTAATCAGCTCGGCCAGAGTGAGTTCGTTGGATCCGGTGAAGCCATCCTGCGATCTCTGGGTGAGAATCTCTTCTTGCGCCTTCGTCACTTTTTCAACGATCTCCCTGGCGGCTTCATCTTGAATTCGGCCCGTCTTCTTTTTGGTGTGCGTCCTCACCATCACTTGCAGGTGATCGAGAACTTCGCCGTATTCCTCCGTCTACAAAATATATAAAACCATTAAAGAAAACCATTTTCTTATAAAAAAACAACTAAAAACAAAAAAATACTTACAATTTCGATTTCGGTTTTCTTGTAGCTCTTTGCCCCGTTGTTGTGGATAGCTTCTCCCTTCTCGTTTCGTTGACTCTTCTGGTTCTTGGAGTTCGTCTGAGATAGAGATTCGGTCTTCGGCTCTTGCCAATACGGGATGTACTCCGTATACACATTCGCGTTCAAGACTTTTGGCTTATCTTTCCCCTTTTCCAAGCTTTCTTCCACACGTTCATATGGCACGAGAATTGCATACTAGCCTCCGCAAAAAATTCGTCCTTCATCGTCTTCGTGATCGTATGCTTCCAATTAAACTCTAGCTACAAAAAAGAAATAGAAATAAAGATGTTAACAAAATCTTGAAATATATAACAAAAAATAAATAAATGATCACTTACCGCAAACGTATGAAACCACATGTGCTGTTCGGAGGACGGCATATCGAAAAATTTCTTGTACGGTTTGTCGAGGATAATGTGCAACATCTTCATAATGGACTTGCAAATGTCATTCCTGGAGATTCCAAACCTATGAAAAAACAAATTCAAAATCGGTTATCAAACCAAAAAAGTTATTTGCTTACAAAAAAAAATTATTACCAAGTAGATCTCGGAATGAGGAGTTCCGGATTGAGAACTTTGAGTAATTATCGTCCCGGCTGTTGAACGAGCTCCTCGATGGTCATGATCCTAGGTTGAGCTACACTCTCTGTGTCTGGAATAGCCGGAGGCGCATAAGGCGGAAAGTACTCGGAATATGATATACGGAAGGACTCCTCCGCCTCAAACCGCTAGGATGGTCTCGATGGAAATCTCCGTAAGACCTACAAAAAAAATAAAAAACGGGATCCTTTAAAAAATTATGTAAATGATGATAAATAATTTTCAAAAAAATTAATACATGTTAAAAAAAAAACTTACATAAAAAAATATTTTTTAACATTACATATATATTGTAAAAAACATTTTTAATATATACACATATATGAAAACCGTTTTTTAAAATACATATATATATAAAATGTTTTAAAATTATTTTTTATAAAAATCCTTCAAAAAAATATATTTATAACAAACGTTTAAAAAAATATATATTTATAAAAAATGTTTTTAATATATGTATTAAAAACGATTTTAATTAAATCTAATAATTCTAAAAATTTCAACAAACTCTAATCTAAAAACTAATCTAAAATATAATCACATATTCAATATAATCCACACAAAAAAACCAATAAATCCACAAAAATTAACCTAATCTGACAACCTAAACTACTTAACAATCTAACAACCTAATCTAATTCCACAAATTCCACAATTATCAACATAATCTAACAATCTAACAAACAACAACAACAAAAAAAAAATAAAGACTCACATTTTGAAGAGAGAAGACGCCGCAGAGGAAGAAGAAAAGAAGAAGAGAAGTAGGAACTCGGCAGCGGACTCGTCGGCGGCGGCGACAGCGGATTCGTTGGCGGCGGCGGAGATTGAGAGAGGAGAGGGTTTTGAAGATCACAAAAGAAAATGAGAGAGGAGAAGATGGATACGATATATATAAAGATTTCTGACGGATTACCTCCCTCGGGAATCCGTCGGAAATCAAATTTAAATAACCACTTCGGTTTTTATTTTTTCCTTTGGAGGTTTAAATTCGCGTGCAAAATTTTATGATCCGTCGGAAATCCCTCGGAAATTTCCGAGGGATTTCCGACCGACCGTCAAATTGCATGTATTCACATTGGCCAGTCAACGCGTACAGTTTGATATTGTAAATATCTAGACCCGTCGGAAATCCCTCGGAAATTTTTGAGGGATTTCCGACGGATTTAAGGTTTAATAAGGTTTATGATATTTAGATTTTAGTGTTTAATAACCATTAATGTTACGTACTAATAAGAAAAACCTATGAAAAACAATCAAAACAAGTTAATTTGCATTTTGTAAAAATCGATCGATGAATGAGTTCAAGGATTCATAAAAACATATAGAACATCTAAGGATATTTACGTGTTTGAAATGTTCAAAATGTTTGATTCTTACAAACATTTCACAGAAACTAGTTTATATTTGTTACTTATACATCTATCAAGACCAAACATGTTCAAAATTCGGTAAATTTGAGGTTATTACCATAAACCGTCGGAAATCCCTCGGAAATTTCCGACGGATACGACCAGTTCCAGTTTTAGCCAAGACGATGTAAGGTTTTTTGCCGAGGTTTCATAATCCTCTCGGCTAAAACATTAAAATACCAAGATTCGTCGGAAATCCCTCGAAAATTTACGAGGGATTTCTGACGGATACGACCAGTTTCAGTTTTAGCCGAGACATTTTCAGGTTTTAGCCGGGCATTCGAAAATGTCTCGGCTAAACTGAAACTGGTCGTATCTGTCTGAAATCCCTCCGAAATTTCCGAGGGATTTGGTATATCATGGTTTTTACCCGTTTTTAACCATGATATAGGTCTTATTTATAGAGTCTTTCTAGTATTTTTGGAGTCTTTTCGATTCTTTACAGGCTTATGTACGTTTGGAGCTTAATTGAAGATATTGAAGCATTCTGTAGCATTTTGGAGCTAAGCAAGGATCATGTAGCCTGAAGAGTCGACAGAGAAGCTGTGTATCGATCGATAACACTTATGGTGTCGGTCGATACTGATCGCATGAAGAGAAGGATCATGACTTTTTACAATTATGAAGATTTTACACTTTGGTCCAGAAGACTTTAATAATTATAAGAAGCCCCAAAACGTGTTTTAGCATTATAATTAGGTTTTTCAGCCACATTTTTGGATACGCTTTATTTTTACTTGGGATCTTTGAGAGAGCTTTGAGTGAGACAAGTCTGAAACTCTGTTCGTCCGATAGAAGATTTCGAACCCTTGTTTTCTTTCTCCTTTATTATTGATTTCAGAGATTTATTCAATCATGTTGTTTGTTTCAATCTCCATGTCTGAGTAGATCTCCTGTTAGGTTTAGGGTTCTCAATAAAAGATCTCTTTGAATGTTAGGTTAATTAGTTGGTTAGGGTTCATAATCTGAATTAGTTCTTCACCATAGGTTGTTCTTAAAGCTAATTCTGGACTTAACACCTGGAACTTAGATCTTAGGTTAATTGATTAGTCACGACAGTGCAATTGATGATCTGATAGAACTTAAGGTGAGCAAAATAACTATCTGCAAAGAGATTTGGTTTAGTTGTTTTGTGAACATATCGAACATGGACTTAAAGTTAGTTTAGTCTTTAGTATTTGCAAAGAAATTTGGAACTCTGAGATCTAGACTTAGATAATTCTCGCAACGACAGTTGGTCAATTATAGCTTAGTGATTTTAGTTCAAGAACCGGGCTTAACATGAATCCTAACTGATTAGTTTATCTGCATTCACTGATTTCCTGAGAAATACCCTGAACCTATCTCTTCTCCATTGAATTTACAACCCTTTAATTTACATTATTGGTTCATGTTGTATAGATTTACTTAGCTTAATTCGAACCTATATAATCTATTGTGTGATTCTTGAGTCTCTGTGGATTCGACCCCTAAATACTACAATCGACAAAACTGTTAGTATTTTAGGGTATTACATTTTGAGCCTATCAAATTTGGCGCCGTTGCCAGAAATTCTTAATTCGCCATTAGATTTTAGTCAAGAATTTCGACTAAGTCCGTTAGTATCGATGGACACTATTAAGGTGTCGGTCGATACTCATCGTTATTTTTGTTACTTACGTGCCTTGTCTTTTGTGTTTCAGGTGTATGCCTACTCGCGAAACTAGGAGGAACAAGAGCACTCAGCTAGTTAATCTTTCCAACAAGGAGCTAGCTAATTTGGAATGCACAAACAAGACAACAAGGAGGCCAGCAGAGATGAACAATACAGTGTTATTGACCTGTGATGATGCTAGCGCCTTGAGAGACCAAGAGGGGTCAATTGTGCATTGAGAGAGGACAACGACTTGATGGAGATGGAAACGTTATTGTCCCTCTAGTTGTTGCTGATGAGATTGTTGCGCCAGCTGCGCACGGCAACGAGGGGAACGACGTGGTTGATCGTGGTAGGACAATTGGTGAGTACAACATGCCTGATCAGTTCTATGTCAATCGATCAGCGATTCGCCCTCCTGCTTTTCAGAGGAATGACTTTGAGCTGAAACCTGCATACTTCACTCTTGTGGGTCAGCACCCTTTTCATGGTCGTTCTCATGAACACCCCATGGATCACATTGAGAGGTTTGAAGACTTGGTTACTAGCATCAAATACAATGGAGTGTCCAATGATTTCATTTTATGTAAGCTCTTCCCATACTCTCTTGGTGGAGATGCAGCTTATTTACTTAAGCAGTTGCCGCCTGGATCACTGACTACCTGGGAGGAGACTAAGAATGCCTTCCTGAATAACTTCAATGATGATGCAAGATCCGAGGAGCTGAGAAATAAAATTTCCCAATTTGCTCAAGGATCAACTGAGGCATTCAAGGCTGCTTGGACCAGATTCATATCATATCAGAGGGATTGTCCACATCACATGTTCACTTAGGTTCAGTTGCTAGGTATCTTCTTCAGAGGGATTGATTGGAGGTATCAGATGGCCTTGGATGCTGCGAGTAATGGGAACTTCAACACTAGATATCCTGACGATGCTTATGTGCTTATTGAGAACTTGGCATCTAGCAATAGTACCAAGAATGCAGACTTTAAAAGAAGGAAGCAGACTGGAAACATGTATGGATCGCAGATTGCTGAGGTTCAGGCTAAGCTGGATTCAGTGCACAATCACTTGATGGGAAAGACGATGAAGGATGTTCATTTTGCTGATGAGGTTGAGAACTTCAATGAGGATGAAGTGGAAGATGTTGACTACATTGGTGGTTCTGGTTTTCAAGGTCAGAGAAATCAATACTACCAGAACAACAATCGAAACTTCACCAACAATGCTCAGCAAGGAGGGTACAAATCTGAAGTCAACCCAGCTGGTTTTAGAACCTATGGGAATTCGTCCTACCAATCTCCACCACCCAAAACTCCTGAAAGCAAAGTTGAATCTATGCTTGAACAGCTTCTTCAGGGACAAAAGAAGATGACAGTGGATTTCAATGGGAATATGGATGCTATGTACACGGACCTGAATGGGAAAATTGAGGCTCTCAACACTCATCAGAAGATGCTGGAAACTCAAATAGCTCAGACTGCAGCAGCTGTCAAGGGAAAGATGGTTCATTCACAGAATGAATACGTCAATGCAATCACCTTAAGAACTGCTAAAGAGGTCACTACAGGGGTAGAAAAGGGTTTGAATGCAGAAATATTCGCGGAGTTAGAAGAGGTTGAAGGTGATTTTGAGCCTGATATGGTTGTGTCGAGCGATACCACTACTGGTGTCGATCGACACCAACCTGAAGAGACGACACATGAGCCTTGTGTCGATCGACACCAATCTGGTGTCGGTCGACACCGCTCGCAGACTGAGCTAGAAATTGTGAAAAAACGAAGATTGTTGAGGAGAATGTTTACAAACCTAAGGTGCCATATCCTAAACCACCTAGACATCTCAGAGATCCCATTATTGCAGAGAAGTTGCTCGCTTTTGAGAAGATGGTAAGGAGGATTCCCCCATACGATGTCTTTTGAAAAAGCTTTGGAAAACCGCCCTTTGCTTGGTTACTTCCGAGATTGCAGAGAAACTCTGGAAGAGATCAACGCACTCTTCATCAAGGCAAGAAGCACACCACCACAAATGAAGCAGTTGACTAAGAGAGAAGACCCAGGAAATTTTCCAGTTCCATGCTCTATCTCTAGAGTTTAATTCAAAGAATCTATCGTTGATTCAGGGTCTATCGTCAATGTCATGTCAAAGGCAATTGCAGAGAAGTTGAGAATTGGTGATATTAGATTTGGTAAGATGACTCTCGCATTCGCGAACTCTTCCACCTCAGTTCCATATGGTACAATCCCTGATTTGCTTGTTAAGGTAGGAGATTGTCTAGTTCCTACTGATTTTCAGATTGTGGAGATGAGCGAAAGTTCTAATATACCTTTGATTCTTGGAAGACCATTCATGGCTACATTTGGTGCAGTTATAGACACGCCCAGTAAGAGAATCTCGTTCTCATACATTGACAAAGAGGTCTCCTACAAAGCCATTCCTTCTGGAAGAGCTCCCAAACATGTCTCTTGCATCACCGTTGTTACAGGAGAGACGTTGATGGTTGATCTTTTGGAAGAGCCTTATGATGAGCCAAATGTCATAGACGTTCTAGATGGTACTTCTATCATCACGAATAGAGACATCAAAACAGCTAAGGCAAAGAAGAAGGTGAAGAGTAAAAGAGTCAAGGGTGCTGCCTATATGACTTTAACCCCTCAGAAGTGTGATGGAGATTCGATTGAATATGAAGTGAATTGCAATGGAACTTCGAAACCATTCTCTAAGGTTAGAGCTATTCTCACTTCAGAGTTGAAAGAGAAAGGAAAGGATGTTGTGAAGGGTATGTTGAGCAGAATTCTGAAGCTGGAGATGTCTAGTTGTGGAGCTTGTTTTGGAGCAAGTTCTCATTCTTATCATTACTAATACATCAGCCAAAGTCAAGCTAATGACTGAAAACAAGCGCTTGGTGGGAGGTAACCCACTGGTGAGTATGTACATAAGTTCTTTTATTTTTTGTGTTTTTGGTTTTGTGTCTTGTGTTTTTGAGTGAATCAGTTACAGAGGCGCTGTATCGAGCTATACCAGTAATGGTATCGATCGATACCACCTGCAAATCTAAGGAGCTGGATAGTATCCCGTGTATCGAGCGATATAAAGAAGTTTATGTGTCGACCAAAGCCTGGTATCGATCGATACCAGTGATGTGTGTCGGTCGACACTCCTACCCCAATCCGGTAACTTCTTTGATTTTAACGCCTCCACTCAGCTCTTATGATTTCTTTTACCGACTCTAGACTATATAACACTGGGGACAATGTTGTTTAAGTCTGGGGGAGGTGGTTGCTGACAATGCGTTTGTTTTTCAGTCATTCAGTCGTTTTATTGAGTCAAAATTTGTTGGAGATTATGATATTTTTCTTGAATCTATTGTACTGACCTTGCCTCTAAGTGACCATTGTTACAGAATCAGTTCTAGATCAGACTAATGAAAAATCCAAAGGCTGACCAGTTAACTAGAAAACGCCCATGTTTCCAGCAAAATCCTTTAAGGCCTGAGCTAATTTTTGCACTTCATCGATGTGGTTGATGTCCACAGAGCTTGATTTCTCATTCGTATCTGGAAAAGGAACCCATGTGTAGAAAGTAATGGTATCCCTCTCCCTTGTTATAAGTTAATAAATAAAAGCATGAAAAGATGAAATGATTTTCTTCTGAGTGGAGGGTTAGGAAAATTTCACACAAAGGTTGGAAGCGAGGTTAGGAAAATTTTCTGTGATACCATTATTCGCCTACGCCTTTGATACGTAGAGAGGGGAGAACCGGGGATTTGGTGGCAAACACCATCAATACTCGCGTCTCAACCCTTAATATGTATAGGCAAGAGAACATGATATGAAATAAGTCTAGGGAGAGGAAACAATACCAAAAAAGTATGAAAATTGGGTGATTCTTTTGTCATGATATTTTATGGGAAAGAGTCTAGAAGGTTCTTGGCATTGATCACAGCGATGAAACTGGCGATGAGGGCTTTATTGGACAATGCTGCGAAATTATGTGTGGATTCTAGGAAGCTGTGAATGTCTACGGAGAAGTACATGGTGGTTAGATTTGGAACTGGTTAGGTGATATATGGAGTACTAAGAAAAAGGGCCATTGCGGTGTTTCAAGAACAGGTGAGTCTCCGTGTTTTTCAAACCTCTTTCTCTTGTTTAGTTTTCTGTTTGCTTGAGGGCAAGCAAAGGCTAAGTCTGGGGGAGTTGATATATCATGGTTTTTACCCGCTTTTAACCATGATATAGGTCTTATTTATAGAGTCCTTCTAGTATTTTTGGAGTCTTTTCGAGTCTTTACAGGCTTAGGTACGTTTAGAGCTTAATTGGAGATATTGAAGCATTCTGGAGCATTTTGGAGCTAAGCAAGGATCATGTAGCCTGAAGAGTCGACAGAGAAGCTGTGTATCGATCGATAACACTTATGGTGTCGGTCGATACTGATCGCATGAAGAGAAGGATCGCGACTTTTTACAATTATGAAGATTTTACACTTTGGTCCAGAAGACTTTAATAATTATAAGAAGCCCCAAAACGTGTTTTAGCATTATAATTAGGTTTTTCAGCCACCTTTTTGGCTACGCTTTATTTTTACTTGGGATCTTTGAGAGAGCTTTGAGGGAGACAAGTATGAAACTCTGTTTGTCCGAGAGAAGATTTCGAAACCTTGTTTTCTTTCTCCTTTATTATTGATTTCAGAGATTTATTCAATCATGTTATTTGTTTCAATCTCCATGTCTGATTAGATCTCCTGTTAGATTTAGGGTTCTCAATAAAAGATCTCTTTGAATGTTAGGTTAATTAGTTGGTTAGGGTTCATAATATGAATTAGTTCTTCACCATAGGTTGTTCTTAAAGCTAATTATGGACTTATCACATGGAACTTAGATCTTAGGTTAATCTATTAGGCACGACAGTGCAATTGATGATTTGATAGAACTTAAGGTGAGCAAAATAACTATCTGCCAAGAGATTTGGTTTAGTTGTTTTGTGAACATATCGAACATGGACTTAAAGCTAGTTTAGTCTTTAGGATTTGCAAAGAAATTTGGAACTCTGAGATCTACACTTAGATAATTCTCGCAACGACAGTTGGTCAATTATACCTTAGTGATTTGAGTTCAAGAACCGGGCTTAACCTGAATCCTAACTGATTAGTTTATCTGCATTCACTGATTTCTTGTGAAATATCCTGAACCTATCTCTTCTCCATTGAATTTACAACCCTTTAATTTACATTATTGCTTCCTGTTTTATTGATTTACTTAGCTTAATTCGAACCTATATAATCTATTGTGTGATTATTGAGTCTCTGTGGATTCGACCCCTAAATACTAAAATCGACAAAGCTGTTAGTACTCTAGGGTATTACATTTTGAGCCTATCAGGATTTCCGACTGATTTTTGTATATACAAGGGGAGAAATATTTACAAAGCAAGAATATATATATCCCTCGGAAATCAGTCGGAAATCCCTCAGAATATTCCGACCGATTTCCGAGGGAAAATAGGTTCGTCGATATTCCCTCGGAAATCCGTCAGAATATTCCGACGGATTTCCGAGGAAAGTTCATCCGTCGTTATATTCCGTCTAATTTCCGAGGAAAATCAATCCCTCGGAATGCCCTTGGTATTTCGTCGGTTTCAACCCTGTCGGAAAGGCCGTCGGAAATCCGGGTGTTTTCTTGTAGTGTTCCCTTTTTAATATATAGATACTAATAAAAAAAATTTCCCCTATGAAAATTTGTTCTAGATCTGCCACTTGTTCGGTTAGTGTATCACTAGTTTATATTTACTTTGATGATACATTTTTATCTCTACATATGTTTTGGATTCACAAACTCAACAAGATTAAGCGACATCGAATCTCGGAAGTTACCCGGATGCGTCATCATAATGTTCGTGGCTAGGCTGAAAGGAAGTAACATGGTCACCTTAACTTGTGACGTTGAAAATTTTTCACTACCTTCGGATCTCATCAAGACGAAGTCCGTTGCATCTTCTGGTCTTATGCAGACCGTTACGCAAGATAACAAACATATAAAGAATTTAATATTTTTCTCGGATTTAAAACCGAAGAGAAACCTCCTCTCATAGAGAGACGAGTTCTCTCATAGAGAGACGAGTTCTCTCATAGAGAGACGAGTTCTCTCCTCGAAAGAGGAGGAAGGTGGAAGTGATCTTTCCCGAAGGGAGGAAGTTCTAGCATAATTTATCCCGTTAGGCGTTAGATGAGGAAGATAAGCAAAAATAGACCCTCATGGTAAAAAATCTTCAATTTTGATCGGTTGAGGACTGATGGGCCCGAGAAGAGAGGATGAACGCCCAGAGCCGGCCCTGGGTTTTAAGGGGCCGCAAGCTAAAGAAAAAAATGGATCATTTTATAATTATATTGGTTTTCGTTTTTAATTGTTTTATTAAATAAATAAAAAAACAAAACCATTTCTAGAGAATTTAACTCATGACATGTAGTGCTAAACACATACACTTTATCACTAACCTAAGAAGATTTTAAAGAATTTTAGGGCCGAATTTTTTAATATAAAAACAACGGCTGCAAGCCCATGCTTGTCTTGCTTGGCCTCAGGGCCGGCCTGTACGCCAGTAAGTTGTAGTAATGGACGGAGATCGATCGCCGGTGGGAGAAGCTCAGGTGAAACAGATGAGTGGATGCCTCAAGACCTGTGCATGGGAGAGTTGCAAACTAGAACAAACTCAAACCATCAGTTATTTACGCTTGATTCCTCAATATATATGTTTTCTCACGTTAAATGATGTTTTAAGTAGATTAATGATGTTTTTTTTCCTAGTTATGTTTTAACACGTTGATAGTTGATATTATACAATAGAATCACTTTCACAAAATGAAAAACGTGAAAACTCGATAAATATTATCAGCTAATAATTCTATCCATTAGATCATCATCTACTAAATTTTTTCCCGTTACTCAGAGCCGTGCCTACAGTGTAATGAAAAAAGCTTTTGCCTCAAGCCCCCGAATTATATAAAATTTTTAGGGCCCCCGTATTTGCAATGTGTGTTGTGTATCAGAGTGGTTAGCAAGTGTTATGTGATCCTTGTTTCCGAGTTCGAAGCCAGCCGACGTCCTTTTTTATAATACCCATGGTTTTTTTGGGACGGGAAATGAACAAAACAAAAAAATTGATATTCTGAAAAGGAAATTTGTTCTCAACCTAAAAATCGGGATTCTAATTGGAAACAGAATGGATTAAAGTCTATAAACCAAACTAGAAATATGAGATTGATCAAGGACGAATAGGTCAATCAAAATCCCAAGCTTCTTAGAATTATCGCCTTCTTCAACCTCTGGCTTTGCGACATCATCTCAATTCAGAACATGAAAAAATCTAACATGTACGTCAATATCCAATCAACACTATAAATTCAACTTTTGTAAGTTACGTTGGGGGAATTTGTTTAGGAAATTGATTGAGATTTGTTTAGGTTGAGATTTGTCTAAGTTATCGCCTTCTTCAATACTTTTATTTACTTCACTTTTTATTCTTTTATTTCATCTCTTTGTTCTATAGATTTGTCTATGAAAGTGTTGATTTGCTATATTGTTTATTGTCATCATTGATTTTAGAAAAGATGCCTCCAAGAACTTATCCAAGTGGAGCAAAAAAAAAAGCAAAAGAAAGATAAAGATAATGTATTTGTGAGATCACAACAAGGTGCTATTCACAAGTTTCTTATAAAACCTGCAACAGGAAACCCTACGGAATATGTGAGAATTGATGATGAGTTTAATGATCAAGTGGGAGATGAGAATAAACAAGATGTTGAGAATGTTAACAGAGAAGATGATAATATTGACATAGAAGAGGATGAAGATCTCAATGAAGAAGAGAATGAAGATTCGAATGATCAATAGAATATGATCAAGAGAATATGAATTTAGATTCGGAAAATGCTGAATTTAAAGAGAGTCTTGGAATTTTAGATATTTATTATCCTGCAAACTGGGGAAAAATCGAGCCTGGATTCAGAATTGTCATGGTTGAAAAAGGTCATGCTGGAAGACAACCAATTGATTTTATTTTTCCAAAGAAAAAGGTTAGTGGTCGACATTTCTCTCATTCATACTATATAAGACCTTTGACTAATGAGAAAAAGCAGGACATGCGTTGGCTAGTTTATTCAAAAAAAATATTCTGGTTTTGTTGTAAATTGTTCACTCGAGACCAAAATCCTAGTCACATGGCATCTACGGGATTTAGTGATTGGAAAAACATTTTGGAAAGGCTTAGACACCACGAGACTAGTTGTGAACATATCAAATGCATGCACCAGTGGATGAAACTTGAATTGAGGCCACAAAAAAAAAACCAAACAATTGATAAGCATGTGCAACCAAAACTCTACAAAGAGAGGAATCATTGGAAATATGTGATGATTAGATTTTTTTCGTTGGTAAAAACTCTTGCTAAACAAAATTTAGCATTTCGTGGGAGAAACGAAAAGTTAAGAGTAAACGGCAATGGAAATTTCTTAAGTTTCATTGATTCGATGGCTGAGTGGGATCCAGTAATGAGAGAACATGTTAGACGTTTTGAAGATGGAGAATCTCGCTATCATTATTTCAGCAATAGAATTCAAAATGAGTTGATTGCAACGATAGCTGATGAGATCAAAGGTATGATCATAAAAAAAAGATTCGAAGTGCGAAAATGTTTTCTCTCATTGTTGATTGTTCTCCAGATATTAGTCACCATGAACAGATGATTCTTATTCTTCGATATGTTGATGTTTCAACAAATTTAGCTCAGATAGAGGAATTTTTCCTCACATTCTTTATAGTTGATGATACGTCCGGAGAAAGCCTTTTCGTGAGATTCAGAAAGTGTTGGTTGCTCTTGATTTGAATATTGATGATGTGAGGGGATAAGGATATGGATATGATAATGGGTCAAATATGATAGGAAAACAAAAATGAGTACAAAAGAGATTCCTTGATGTTAATCCATGTGGATTTTATACACCGTGTGGTTGTCACAACCTTAATCTTGCACTTTGTGATATTGATAAACCGTGCTTTTACCGGTTTCTAATCCTTGGTTTTGTGAATTTTATCAAGTCAAAGTTTGTTTTTAGAGTCTTTTAGTCCTTGATAAAGTCTTTTCAGGGTTTAGATCACTTTGGGAGAGAATGAACCGTTTTGGGTGCAATTGAGCATATGGAGATGCAAAATCATGCAAAGACGTCAGACGTTTGGCATTTGTTGAAGGAATTTCCACCGATGGATCGAGCTCAAATTGTAATACAAGATATATCAATGGATTAGCTTTCATTTGTAAGTAGTTTGAGGTCATTCTAACGGTGCGATCAAAAGTTATGACAATTTTCGCGAAGACAGTCCAGCCTGGCGAACAGAAGAAGCATGCGCAGAGATGACCCATCCGCGGGCATCAAATCGACCGATTCAAGAAACATTGATCGACCGATTCAGTCCCGTAGGCAAAAAGGAAATTCGACTTTTTCTGTTTTGGCCCAAATCCACCCAATTTCGACCCTGAACGACTGGAGGCCTATTTATACCTATTTTTAGCCACTATTTTACACTTTATTTTATTCATCAGAGAAATTTTGGCTTTGAACCTGTAAGATTTGAGGGAGACGAACCTCAAACTCACACGGAGAAGATTTCTGAACCCTGTTTTCTACATTCTAATCTCATTATGCAATTCCTTTCTTCTCTCTGTGTTTTCTCTGCAACTATGAGCGAGTAATCGTTCAGTTAGGTTTAAGGTTTCAAAGGATTTCATGAATCAATAGTTAGGGTTGATTAATTAGGGAATTATCTATTGGATTCTTCATCTAGGTTGTTCTTAGTGCTTGAACTGGATTGATCACTTAGTTCATGATCTTAGGATATTTAATGCACCGAAAGTGTTAGATTAAATGCCTGAAAGAACCTAGACGGGCTAAACATCCTTAACCAACGGGAGTTGATGTTAAGATGTTTTGTGAACTTATCAAATCGGACTAGAATGCATACTTAGGACTTTTGAATTCAACGGGAGTTAGTTTTCATAGATCTAAGCATATGAACTAATACTTTGGGAAAAGGTTAGTCTAATCTTTTGTTTAAGTTCTACAATGATACTTAATGCATTCCCTGTTTAAGATACTTTAACTGTTACTCATGTTTCCTGCGAATTGACCCTAGACCTAGCGCTTTTCCTTATTAAATTCACATCGTTTAATTTGTCATTCTTAGATTTTAGAAGTTATAAACCACAAATCATTGCATTCGTCTTAGATTTACCTTCCTCTTGCATTCTTGTAGTGTTCGTTTGATATGTGGATTCCATCCTAAATTACTACATTGACATATCGTTATGATTGCGGTAGTGTACACTTTAGTTATTAATTGACTTGGTAAAAACGCCTAAATCAATTTGGCGCCGTTGTCGGGGATCAATTGCGTTATCTACGAGTCTTGGACGAAAGTTCAGACTAAGAGTTACTTTTTGTCATTATTAACTTGTTTTATTTTAGTTATTTCTCGCGTGTTTCAGGTTTATGACCAGAAGCAAAAGTTTTAGAAATATGCTTCAGGTGAACAACGAGGAGTTAGCACGAGTAGAACGAGAAAACAACAGGAGAAGGAGAGACATGGCTAACTTGCCAGAAAATCGTGATCTCCAAAATCCACTCGCTGCTAGTAACAATCAGAACGAGTTTGACGAGGAGGGGAATTTCATAAACCCCCTTCTCGATGACGTTGATCCAGAAGATGATGCTGCTACTGCTCAGAGACAAGCTGGAGAGCAGCAGAGACAAGTTGCTGCTGCTGCAGTCGGACGTGGGCAGAATCGAAATGTGGTGAATCCAAATGCACCAAACCAGAGGAATCCGAGACAGCCTCCACGCAGACATATAGGAGCCATCGATACTCCACACCAGTTCTATCAAGACAAGGCTGCTATACGCCCACCGCCTATTCAGTGGCAGAACTTTGAGATTAAGACTCAGATCATCGCTCTTGTCGAGAGGCATCTGTTCTATGGGAAAGCCTCTGAAAATCCTATGGACCACATTGAGATGTTCTAGGAGATTTACAACACTACGAGCTCAAATGGAGTCCATGCGGACTACATGAAATACAAACTTTTCTTTTTCTCTTTGGCTGATCGAGCATCGAGATGGCTGAAATCTCCTGAACCTGGTTCTTTGACTTCTTGGGATGCGACAAGATCAGCCTTCTTAGATCAGTTCTACACTAAATCCAAGACAGCTTCCCTGAGGATTAAGATCACTCAGTTTCAGCCAGACGGTGGAGAACCTTTCAATGAAGCTTGGGAGAGATTCAGAGAGTATCTCAGGGAATGCCCTCATCATGGCTATTCGGATGAACAAGTGCTGAACATTTCTATGATGGAGTAGATTGGGACTCCAATAATTATCTAAATGCATCCAACAATGGTAACTTCATGACAAAGACCAAAGAGGAGACATATGAACTTATTAAGAATCTTTCTGCGAGTTCAAGTCATCGTAATCCTGAGTATGATAGAACATGACGTGTTAACAGTGTTGAGACACAGAGGATGGATGAGCTTTTTGGAAAGTCAATGGCATAGCTGCGCTCCTTAAGGGGAATCAACATGCTGTTAACTATTGTGAGGATACTGGAGAATATAGATTATACCCGGAAGCTGCTGAAGGAGAGCCTGAAAATGTGGATGAAGTGAACTACATGCAAAACCAGGGATTTGTCAACAAAGGGTTCAACCAAAACTACATGAACCATCCCAACCTGTCTTACAGAAGCACAAATGTTGAGAACCCTCAAGATCAGGTTTATCCACAGCAGCCTGGCGTGCAAAATCAGGACTTGATACAAGAGCTTTTAGTCTCTAGGAGGTATCAATAACTCCAACGCTTGTAGTATGAAGGTTATCAATCCATAAAGGGATTTATTCTAATCACTAAGAATGCAAGGAGCAATTGCAAGTTAAACTAAGCAAGAGTGTTTTGATTAAGTAACTAAATTACGGCAATTAAACTATGCAATAACTAAGCAAGATGTAATTCAAATAACAAAAGTGGAGCAAGAGATAAGGTTATTGATAAAAGGTGATCCAAGTCCACTTAGTGATGTTCATTCACTCAAGAGGCTAATTCCTAGGCAAAAGATCTCTAATCTTGATTAGTTCTCTTTCAAGCAACTAATCACTATGTTAATTGTCAAGTCCATTAGCAAATCATCATTTGTGGGCTAACAACTAGCAATCATTAAGAATCATAACAAGATCAACCAAAGATATGCCCTAAACAACTAATGTCTTAGGTTAGGAGCATAAGTCTCTTGTCTAGTTTATCAAGGCATTTCATCAAACAATTCGTGTTCATGAAATGCCATATGATCTAGATCCACTCTTTCAAGCTGAATCTAGTATTAGGGGCACTAGACAAGAAGGAAAATAAGATTATCTAAACTTAAACACCACTAATCAAACCTTGGATCACCCTAATCTACCCTATCTCAAGATCCTAAAGACTACTCACTAGTCATCATGGGTTCAACAAATCCAATGAAAGAAGAGTTGAAACTCATTATCAAGATGATTGGATGATTAGAAAGTAGAAGATAGATGGATTCAATCTAGAAAACAATAATCAAATTGCATGAATCAAAAGGATCAATCTCTTACAAATCACTCTTAGAGAGGGTTTTTGCTTAAGAAAAGACTTAGCCCATCAAAATTAGGTTTTTAGGCATAAATAGTGAACAGTGACGAACCGGGTCGACCGGGATAAACCGAGTACCGACCCAGTTTAAATGGATAGAAAGTTCTTAATTGGTCAATACCGAGGTCACTGCTCGGTGCAACACCTCGGTATTGAGCCTGGGTTTATGCACCGATGAGGAGTACCGAGCAGTGGCGTCGGTACTGAGGGGATGTTGTTTATGATCTTCGATGGATACCAAGGTCACTCCTCGGTATCGTTGCTCGGTATTAAGGAGATTTTCCCCCTGGTTTCCTCCGAGAACACCACCGAGCAGTTGCACCGAGCAGTGACCTCGGTACAATCCCCTGAGGCTTCGATACCGACGTCACTCCTCGGTGTTGCTAGTCGGTACTGGGCTGTTTTCCTCCGTCCTCTATACCGAGCAGTTGCACCGAGCAGTGACGTCGGTGCAACCCTTCTGCCTTCCATACCGAGGACCAGTACCGACCAGTGACGTCGGTATGGTCCCTGTCTTTTCTCCTCGGTTCTCGAATCTCCTCTTTAGCACCTGAAATACGATCCAAAATATGCGAGGACTCTCTAGGACTAAATGTGGACACATTAGACTCCTAAAATGACTAAAATGCTAAAGAGATGACATGAATTATATGCAAATGACTCGAAACCTAAGTGAAACGGACGCTAGAATGATGCCAAATATGATGATATCAGGACTGCACAATTTTCAGCCGACTTTGTCCGTGCAAAATCAGGGGGTCAGCATGTTTTTTTAAGGGATTTCAGTAGACAGGGGTGCAAAATCAGGGACATAAGCAATTTGCGCAAAATCTTAAGGGACAATCATTCGTGCAAAATCAGGGTCATAACAGATTTCAGAATCATAATGGTTTTATTCCAGCTACCCAAGTCTAAACTCGAGGTGATGATGCAGCAAGTCATGATTAATCAGCAGACGACTGCAAATGAGATTCATGCAAATGGTGTTTCCTCCGAGAACACCACCGAGCAGTTGCACCGAGCAGTGACCTCGTTACAATCCCCTGAGACTTCGATACCGACGTCACTCCTCGGTGTTGCTAGTCGGTACTAGGGCTGTTTTCCTCCATCCTCTATACCGAGCAGTTGCACCGAGCAGTGACGTCGGTGCAATCCTACAAGCTCGACACACATGTAGCACAGATTGCAAATGCTATCAAGAGACACCTAGGAAATCTTTCTGGAAAACCATAGATAAATCCCAGAGAGCATTACAACGCGGTAATGGTTGATGATAAGATAGAGAATGCACATGAGTTGATGGATGATCAGGAAACACATGATGTTGCAGCAGAGGAGAAGCACGCTTCCATCACCCCACGACAATATGTACCCAAGATCTTGTACCCTATGTTCCCTAGACACCTCATGAATCCTATTAGTGCAGAGAAGCTATCTGGTTTTGATAAGTTGGTGAGAAGGATTCCCCACGAAATCTCGTTTGAAGAGGCCTTGGAAGATCGACCTTTGTTAGAATTCTTTAGGAGGCAAGGAGCACACCACCACCAATGAAGCAGTTGTCTAAGATCGAAGACTCTGGGAAGTTTTCTGTTCCATGCTCTATCTCTGAAGTTGAATTTAAAGGATCTCTTGTTGATTATGGGTCTAGCGTGAATCTCATGTCAAAGGCTATTGCATAGAGGTTGGGAATTGCTGATATAAGACCTCCTAATGCGACTCTCGCATTTGTAAACTCTTCCACCACGACTCCATATGGTATCATCCCTGATTTGCTTGTTAAAGTAGGAAATTGTCTGGTTCCTACTGATTTTCAGGTTGTGGAGATGAGTGAAGGTTATAATATGCCTTTGATCCTTGGAAGACCATTCATGGTTACAGTGGGTGCAGATCTAGACATTCCCAATAAGAGAATCTCATTCTCTAACATTGACAAAAAGGTCTTCTACAAAGTCATACCCAGTATAGGAGCTCCCAAACATGTCTCTTGCATCACTGTTGTAACAGGAGAGGCGTTGGTGGTTGATCCTTGGAAAGAGCCTTATGATGAGAATGAAGTCAAGGAAGTCAAAGATAATCCTCCTATCTTCAGCAAGAGAAACATCAAAAAGGCTAAGGCAAATGGGAAGGTGAAGAGCAAAAGAGTCAAGGGAGATGCCTATATGACTCTAATCCCTCAGAGATGTGATGCAGATTCGATTGAGTATGAGGTGAAGTGCAAAGGAACCTCAAGACCATTCTCTAAGGTTAGGGTAATTCTCACTTCAAAGCTGAAGGAGAAAAGAAAAGATGTTGTAAAGGGTATGATGAGCATAATTCTGAAGGTAGAGATGTTTGATTGTGGAACTTGTTTTGGGGAAAGTTCTCATGCTCGTCATGACTGATACCTAATCCAAAGTCAAGCTAGCGACTTAAAACAAGCGCTTGGTGGGAGGCAATCCACCGGTAAGTGTACATATATGTCTTTTCTTTTCGTTTTCACTAACATTTTCTAATTTTTAGTTTTTAATCTAAGTGTGTCAGGTTTCTATCTAAACAAAAAAAATGATCCCTCTTCAGGTAGATCCACTTTGACTTTTTCTTGTTTTTTTTCTTAATTTTTCTTCTTTGAGCCTGTTTATACCTTCTCTCTATTTTATTTTCACACCGAGACGGTGTGAAGTAAGTCTGGGGGAAGATCTCTGTCGTTACTAACATTGTTTTCTTTCTTGAGTCATTTTAGTATTTTTTTAAGTCGTTTTATTGAGTCAAAGATTTATTGGAGATGATGATCAGACCTTGGATTTCTTGTTCTGATTTTGTTTTCATCTAAGTGACCACTGTTGCAGTGTTAGCTTCAGATCAGACTAATGAAAAATTTGAAGGCTGACTAGTTAATCAGAGGCATCCATGTTTCCAGAAAGATTCAAAACTTGAGCTAGTTCCTGAGCTCTTCCTTTTACCTCATCATTGTGATTGGTGTCTGACAAGACAACATGTGTGAAAGTATGGTACTTCTCTCCTTTGTTTTAAATAAAGTAGAAAAGATGAAATGATTTTCTTTTGGGTAAAGGGCTAGGAAAATTTTCATCGATCCCTTTATTTTACTTCAAAAGAAATGATCACGCTAAGGTTGGAAGCGAGGTTTTGGAAACTTTCCTGCGATACCATTATTCGCCTACACCTTTGAAACAAAAAGAAAATGAAAAAAGACTAAATGTGGACACATTAGACTCCTAAAATGACTCGAATCTCCTCTTTAGTACCTGAAATACGATCCAAAATATGCGAGGACTCTCTAGGACTAAATGTGGACACATTAGACTCCTAAAATGACTAAAATGCTAAAGAGATGACATGAACTATATGCAAATGACTCGAAACCTAAGTGAAACGGACGCTAGAATGATGCAAAATATGATGATATCAATTCCCCCAAACTTACTTTTTTGCTTGTCCTCAAGCAAAAGCATCACTAAAAGAATTCAAGTCCAAGTGCAAACTCTAAATTATGATCAAACATGTCTACTCAAAAGGGGCTAGCCATGTCCATCCTTACATGAACCAAGCTCAAATCTCAACCTACACAAGCTTTCAAATCATCCAATCCTTTAACATTCATTAGACTTTTTCCAAGTGAATCATGCTTATGCAAGACAAGTGAATGCATTCGGCTAGGGTAAAGGTTTCGAGATAAAGGTGATCTCGATACAAGTGACGGTTTTCGAGCAAGGGGTTCTCTAAAAAAGGAATCAACTAATGCAAAATGCTAAGAGTAAATCCCAATAGATGCATACAAGGTCGATTTCCATCTACCCAAATGCCCCACATCGAACTTGACCCCTAATCTCTAAACTCCAATGAAGATCCTTCCTAAGCTACCCTTTTTGCAAAGCATTTTGCCTTTACTACTCATATCTTTTCGCCTTCCTTCTCCTCTTAAACACTTAGGGGATTTCCTTCTTCACCAAACGGTTTGGCTTTCAACAATTTTCTTTACTTAGCTCTTCTTTATTTTCTCTAAGCTTTCTTTTCTTTGCTTTAGCCTTTTTGGCTTTCCTTCTCTCTTTTGAAGACTAGAGACTATTTTCTTTTCTTTTTCACTTAGAGCTTTTTCCCATAAACGATTATTGCCAACCATTTCAAGCTTTTTGCTTATCCCCTATTCTTCTTCATCCCTTTTTCTCATTCCCACAATCTCTTTTCTTTCCCTTGTCCCAAGTTCCCAACCTATCTAGCCTTATCTTATGCCTAGCTCATTGATGCCGAGCTAGTTCTACACGGAAATTTTTCCTTGTCGTTCTAAACTCAACACCTTTTGCCTAGTTGATTCGAAAAAGGCCTCACAAACACTCACAAGTAGCATTTGGCTTGAAAGGAGGTTGGGTTAAAGGAGTGGTTAACCGTTCCAATGATGGAAATCGACTATTCGGGCTAACAAGAGAATGGCAAAGCAGATAAGATAGCCCAAATATGTATGTAGTAACCATGCATTCACTATGCAATGCACAAACATGATAATTACAATGTCAGATTATGGTTATCACTTAAGTAGGAATGGACTCAAATCAACTTGCTTTGGCTAAGACCTAAGTAATGGGACATGAAATCCAAACATGGTTCGGCCTTGATTTCGTACACAAGATCTAGAGCATAGGACTTAAACTCTTAAAGCGACACTTCACAAGGAGGAATCATTCTAGCTCTTAATGCACATGAAATGCATTATCTACGTGCTATGCATCTAGACTCGATCCTACATGAAGTGCAAATGCGTCTTAAATGACTTCTTTTTGTCTTTTCATTTTCAAACTTTTTTTCAAATTTGTTTGGCTTTTTTTCTATGCCTTAGATGTATGCATGAGACTCAAGATGCAAATTCAAAATAAGACAATGTAAATGTCATTAGATACTGGTCCCTCCCCCCCAAACTTAAATCACACCGTCTCGGTGTGAAATAAGCCTAAGGAAAGGACCAAAAACAAGAGATAATTATACAATGCAAGACTTAAAAGAAAAAAAAATATATACAAAAGTTTTGGATTCGTACTTAGAAGCTTGGAGATGGGGATGTAGACCCCATTGAGTAAGATGGATTACTTGAAACGGGAGACGGGGACCGCATCGCTCTCCTCTTTGGTGCCTTTTCCGGTCGGGCCGTGGGTCGGCTAGAGCTCATGACCAATGCCCAATCATCTCCCCGAGGTGCGAGGTTAGTGTCAATGACGACGTCTCCTCCTTCACCGGCCCTTGATGAACTCGCTCCACAACCTCCGTCCTTGAGCTCATTGATGGTTCGACCCATGGCTTTAACCGTCTTCTTCAAAGACTTGATCGTCTTAACCATCTTCTTCATGTTTTTGTTTTGCCACTTACATATGCGTTGGAGGAGACGAGTTTGGTGGTGAGCGTGTCTTGTAGCCGCGTTAGTGATAGCCCCATCATAAGGGTCAAAGTGGTAGCGCTCACTACCGTACACGGTCTCGGGTGATGACTCATCTGGCACTTCCTCGTCGAGGTCAATAGTTTCCTCGGTAGCGGTTCTCCGTTGTGCTCTCTTACGGAATGCTTGCATAGGCGGGTCGACGGTGGAGTTGTAGAGGTACTCTTGGGGAGGAATGAACATGACGTTCCTCGGGTCATGGAAGTTGGTGAACGCGGGATTAGGCAAAAAGACTTGTGCCACGGATGTCTCGGTAAGTTGGAGGTTGTAAGCCACCTTGCCCTCGATATAGCCTCTGAAGAACTTTGTCTTTGAAAGGTAGGCCATATCCAAAGATTTCCAATCATATTGGCCAAGTGCAACCTTGATGCCCTTTGCCATTAGAATAGGCGTTATCATCAATCCGAGGCAAATCGCGGTTTTTTCAACTTGGTCTTCCAAGCCCAATCCCGGTAAGCAAACAAGTGTCTCACAAAGAGTGTTGCGAGACAAGGAAATCTCTCCGGTCCCATGAATGCTTTACCGTTTCCGAGAACGGGGAAAATGGGCTTTAGACCAAGCCCTAACAACTCCATCTCTTCCGTAGTAACCGTGTCAATCTCTACCTTGTGGTAGAAATTGTGGACTAACGCCTTGTGTGCGTACCGGAGAGCCGGGTGGCGTATGCTTGCACTCTTAGAGTTACCGGCTCTAAACTCTCCGCTTGCAATCGTTGCCCAAAGATTTCGGAACTCAAGTCTTGGGTAATCGAAGTATTGCCCGCCGTATGTACCTTCTTCTCTAAACCCAAATATCTCGCAAAGCTCGTGGAAAGTGACGGTGTAGGTGGTGCCCATGAGTCCGAACTTCAAAACACCAAATCCGGAATTTCCAACTTCCGTTTCGTAGAACTTAGCTCGAAGGGTGGCTAGGAACTTGCCGGTGAGTGCCTTTAAAGCTTCCTGCTTCATGCTCATGAACTGCCGTAGCCCCATATTCTCAAAAAGAGTCCACACTTCGTCACTTATACCCTTCCTATCCATCGTCTCCGCATCGACAAATTTGCCTTGCTCGAACTTCATTTGGCTAAATTTGTCGAAGTAATCTTGCTCGCTTGGCTTTATCCGTTGCGGCACTGGGATTTCTCCACTTGAACTCTCACTCTCGACCTCTTCTTCGACTCTCTTGCCCTTTCCCTTTTCCGTTTTATTGGCTTTAGAGCTCGTAGCCGCGGTTTTAGCCTTTGCCTTGGCACTAGCCTTGGCAATCCCTTTTCTTTTTTCCGCGGCTGTAGCTTGGGCAATCCCTTTTCCTTTCCCAATTGTTGAAACCTTGGTCCATGCCCGTGTCGATGGAGCGCCCTTGTCCGACATTGTACCTACAAATATCCTTGAGACAATTTGTGAGCCTAGGTACAATTTCTTATCAAATCAACAAGGGATCACCAAAAGATGATCTAAGAACAACAAACCAATGTGACAATTCATACTTAACAAGCAAATCATTCCTCTTCACAATCCCTAATTTTTCAAAATCCTAATTTCTCAAAATCCCTAACCATCGACAATTGGCACATGAATCATCAAGTTTAAGCGTAGATAAACCATCCCCAAGATATTTGCATAGTGAAAGACAATATCAAAACCATATTCAAGCAATATTTCCTCAAGAACAAAACCATGGTTTTCAAAAATTTAATTAAATAATACCTTGGGGAATTCGGATTAGATGCTTGAAATGATTATAAATCCAAAAAGAGCAATGAAAATCGAGATTATAGGGCTTTGAATTACCAAATTTGGTTGAGCAAAGAGGGAGATTGGGAAATTTTCTCTCTTGAATCGCGATTGTGAGGAGAAAATAATGGGTTTGGTCGCGTGGAAGAGGAAGAAGAAGGAGACTTACCTGGGTCGGGTCGGATCGTACCTGGGTCGGGTCCGGTTTTTTTTAAAAAAAATTGGTCAATACCGAGGTCACTCGTCGGTACCACTGCTCGGTATTGACTGATTTTTTTAAAAATTCCGACGAACACCGATGTCACACATCGTTATTGGCATACCGATGTCACTCCTCAGTACCACACGTCGGTGCTAAGGGATTTTTCTCCTGTTTCTATACCGACGTGTTGCACCGATCTGTGACGTCGATATTGTCCCTCGGTGAGTTCATACCGAGGTCACTCCTCGGTACCACAATTCGGTATTGACCCCATTTCTTTGGAACCCTATGCACACTTAACAAAAACATCAAAGAGATCTAACAAAGATAGAAAAAGAGATAAACAAAAAGGAAATATATACAATGATAAGCTTGGAGTGTCTCCCAAGAGCACTTTGTTTAACGTCACTAAGTTCGACGTTTGTTACCGTTCTTAAGCTAGAGGGACATCATCGAGGGGGATCGATCCTCCCTTTTCGACGATTTGATTTGCTCGGTAGAGTTTGAGCCTTTGGCCATTCGAAATGAAATCTTGGCCCTCCTTGTTAACAAGCACCACGGCTCCATATGGCCTTACTTATTTAACCTCAAACGGACCCGATCACCTTGACTTGAGTTTCCCGGGAAAGAGTTTCAACCGGGAATTGAATACCAACACTAGGTCCCCAACCTTGAAATCCTTGTGCACTATCCTCTTGTCGTGGAATGCTTTGGTCCTCTCCTTGTATATTCTCGAGCTCTCATATGATTCTAGCCTAGTCTCCTCTAACTCTTGAAGTTGAATCAACCGCTTCTCTTGTGCGGTCTTGATGTCGAAGTTAAGTAGCTTCACCGCCCATAGGGCCTTGTATTCCAACTCAACCGGTAGATGGCATGACTTCCCATAAAGCAAGTTGAATGGTGTAGTCCCTATAGGTGTTTTAAAGGCGGTCCGGTATGCCCATAAAGCATCATCTAACTTGTTGGCCTAATCCTTCCTTTAACCTCCAACCGTCTTCTCAAGTATGGCTTTGATTTTCCGGTTGGACACTTCTACTTGGCCACTCGTTTGAGGATGATATGGTGTTGCCACCTTATGCTTCACACCTTGCTTCTTAAGTAAGCTTTTAAACACCTTGTTGATGAAATGACTACCTCCATCACTAATTACTACCCTTGGAACTCCGAACCTTGGGAAAATGATGGATTTGAATAATTTTAGAGCGACCTTGGCATCGTTGGTCGGGCTTGCAATGACTTCCACCCATTTGGAGACGTAATCGACCGCAACCAATATGTATTGGTTACCATATGATGAAGGGAAAGGTCCCATAAAGTCGATGCCCCACACGTCAAACATTTCCACCACAAGGATTGGGTTTTGGGGCATTTCATCTCTCCTCCAAATATTCCCTTTCCTTTGGCATGCATCACATGTGGAGACAAAGAGGTGTGCATCTTTGAATAATGAAGGCCACCAAAAACCGGATTGCAAGACCTTTGTAGCGGTTTTGTAGGATGCATGATGCCCGCCATAGCTTGACCCGTGACAATAGAGTAGGATCCCTTGGACTTCTTCTTCCGCCACGCATTTTCTATACAACCCATCCGAGCACAACTTTTATAAGTAGGGCTCGTCCAAATAGTATCTAGTCACGTCGTGGAAGAACTTTTTCTTCTTATACCCAACGAAGGGCGGTTCCTTCCCGCACACTAGGTATTTCACTAGATCCGCAAACTATGGTAGTCTCTCATCTTGTAATCCATTGGCACTCTCTAGCCCTTGCACGGCTTCAACCCCTTTTTCAAGACGCCAACTACCATGAGACTCTCCACGGGGAGCTTATCATCAATTGGGACAAGGTCTTCAATCCTCATTCTAGATAAGTGATCCGCGACCCCATTCTCTATCCCCTTCTTGTCAACTATCTCTAAGTCAAACTCTTGTAGAAGCAAGATCCAACGGAGTATCCTTGGCTTGGTGTCTTTCTTGGCATTAATATATCTCAAAGCTGCGTGATCGGTGTAGACAATCACTTTCGATCCCACAACATAAGACCTGAATTTCTCCATTGCAAAGACAACGGCTAGCAACTCCTTTTCCGTTGTGGCATATTGGGCTTGAGTGTCATCTAATGTCCTACTTGCATAGTAGATGACATTGGTTATCTTGTCCTTCCTTTGGCCCAAGACCGCTCCAACCGCGTAGTCACTAGCATCACACATGATCTCGAAAGGGAGGTCCCAATCCGGAGCTTGAACAATGGGAGCACTAACCAACGCCTTCTTGATCTCTAGAAAAGCTACCATACATTCCTCATCAACCACGAACTCAACCTCCTTGCAAAGTAGCCTTGTTAGAGGCCTTGTGATCCTTGAGAAATCTTTGATGAATCTTCGGTAGAACCCCGCATGACCCAAGAAAGACCGGATGTCCTTGACCAACTTAGGCGGCTCCAAGCTAACCATCACCTCGATCTTGGCCTTGTCTACCTCAATCCCCTTCTCGGAGATCTTATGCCCAAGCACAATTCCTTCTCGCACCATGAAGTGGCATTTTTCCCAGTTAAGCACCAAGTTTGCTTCTTCGCACCGTTGCAAGACCCTGCAAAGGTTGGACAAACAAACACAAAAAGAAGACCCATACACGGAGAAGTCGTCCATGAAGACTTCTACCATGTCTTCAAGAAGGTCAGAGAAAATTGACATCATGCAACGTTGTAATGTTTCGGGAGCATTGCACAATCCAAACGGCATCCTTCGATATGCGAAGGTGACGTAAGGGCACGTGAAGGTTGTTTTCTCTTGGTCATTCGGGTGTATGGGTATTTGAAAGAAACCCGAATAACCATCTAGAAAGCAATAGAAAGGATGATTAGCTAGACGTTCAAGCATTTGATCTATAAAAGGTAATGGAAAATGATCCTTACGAGTGGATGAATTCAACTTCCTATAGTCAATGCACATTCTATGCCCGGTTATCGTCCTAGTAGGTATCATTTCGTCCTTTTCATTTTTAACAACCGTAATCCCCCCCTTTCTTAGGCACACAATGAACCGGTGAGACCCAAGTACTATCCGATATCGGGTAGATAATGCCCGCGTCTAAGAGCTTAAGAATCTCTCTCTTTACAACATCTTTCAAATTAGGGTTCAACCTTCTTTGATGTTCAATAGAGGTCCTTGATTCATCCTCCAAATGGATTCTATGTGTGCACAACCCTTGATATCATCCAAAGAATAGCCAATTGCTCTCCTATATTTCCTAAGTTCTACAAGAATGGAGGATAGTTCATTCTCATCTAGACTCTCATTCACAATAACCGGGTAAGACTCGTTGGGACCTAAGAACGCATACCTTAGTCCCGCGGAAAGTTGCTTTAGGTCCATCTTTGGGGCTTTTAGCTCGCTCCAATCGTCCTCCTCAAGATTAGACTTACCCTTGCTAGTCTCTTCAACGGCTAGAACAAATCCCTCTTGAACCGTGCTAACCCTTAAACCATCTTGACCCTCGATACCACGAATGCACAACTCAACAAATGGTGCGTCTTTTTCGACCGGTTTGTGAGAATCCATGAGTAGCTCATAACCTTGACTCTCCTTGCTTAAGAACCCATGATCTCCACGCTCCTTAGTTAAAACTACTTGCAACCCGTCTTCTACTCTCATTTCCTCAAGCAATTCGTCGGCTAGCTCATCCATGGTCTCTATGTAGAAACATTGGCCATCTATGGTGGGCTTCTTCATCACCTTGTTGATATCAAACTCAAGGACTTCTCCTTTACCCAAATGGAGATCTATCTTTCCTTTCCTCACATCGATTATTGCTCACGCGGTTGCTAGGAATGGTCTACCATATATAAGAGGGTCTTTTGGTTCCTCATCCATTTCAAGTACCACAAAGTCTGTGGGGACAATGAAATCCTTCACCACAATAGGAAGATCCTCAAGCAAACCAATAGGAACCCTCACGCTCCTATCCGCTAATATTAGGGAGATGTTGCATGCCTTGTAGCGTGTGAAGCCTAGTCTCTTGGCTACCGAAAATGGCATGAGGCTTACACTCGCTCCAAGATCACACAAACAATGGTTGAAAGCTAGAGGACCAAGTGCACAAGGTAGCGTGAATGATCCCGGATCTCCTAACTTCTTTGGCACCATCTTCTTTTGTATTATGGCACTACACTCGTGAGTTAAAATGACCATAGACTCCATCTCCTTAGCCCTCTCATTCACAGCATCTTTCAATAATTTGGTGTATTGAGGTACAAGTAAGAAAGCATCAACCAAAGGCATTGTGAGTTCTACCTTCTCCATTTGCCTATCAAAGATGGCTTTATACTTGTCCATAAGTTGTTCTTGAACCGCCCGGGAAAAGGTAGCTTAGGAACGTATGGCTTAGGGACAAACACATTCTTCTTCGGTTTCTCTTGAGCAACAACAACCCTAGACTTGACCTTCTCACCTTCTTCACCTTTGTCTTGCTCTCTCACTACCTCATCCTCAACCAATCCGTCATCTACTTGAAGTTCCACCCCCCCCCCACTTTGCTTCTCAATGTCCGCATTGAGAAGAAAAGGAGCTTCTCTTAGAGGCAAGACCATGCCACTTCTCAAGGTGATGGCGTTTACATACTCCTTGGGATTATCTTCGGATTTGCCCGGTAGTTGACCTTGTGGTCGGGAAGAAGAAGCAACACCTTTGTTCTCCATGTGTTTTACCTTAGAGTGTAAAGCCTCAATCTTTGTGTTAAGGTCGTTGTAAGAGCAATCCACCCGCGTATTGATCTCCGCTTGTCCCTTGAGTAATTGTTGGAACATGGAGCTCAAATAAAGCTCTTGCAGTTTAGACGTAGTTGCTTGACCTTGAGGCACAAACCCTTGTTGTTGGCCTTGAAAACCGGGTGCAGCTTTGGGTTGAAATCCACTTTGGTTCCCTTGGAATTGGTTCCTTGGGAAAAAACCTTGCTGGTTGGTATTAGAAGCTTGGCCTTGGGGTTGGAATTGCTTTTGTGGGGCTCCTTGAGCTTGATTAGGTTGCGGAGGGTAGACTTGGTCTTGTGGGTTCTCCACATTTGTGTTCCGGTAAGAGAAGTTGGGGTGGTTCCTATAGTTTTGGTTGAACCCTTGTCTTTGGTAGTTTCCTTGGTTTTGGTAGTTCCCTTGATTCCCCACATAGTTCATCTCCTCTTGAGTGTTCATGTCCATGTTCTCCTCTTGATAATAACCTGGGTTCTCATCATAAGTATCCACAATGTTGACTGTCTTTTGGGAAGACACTAGTAATTTATCAATCAAATTGGCTTGCTTGTCCAATTTTTCATTAAGAGCTTTCATGTCCTTGGCCCGCTTGTTCTCGTCAAAGTCGCTTGTCGTCCTTGTGGCGCGGTCATAATCGTCGCCATATGTTCCATCACTTTGAGCCAAGTTTTCCACTAGCTTCATTGCCTCCTCTACGTCCTTAGCTAAGAAGTTACCATTCGAAGCCGTGTCAAGTAGCATACGGATCTTAGGCAAAGCACCTCGGTAGAGAGTGCTTAGGAGAGAAGCGTTGCTAAAGCCGTGATGTGGGCATTGAGAAGTGTAGCTTCTAAATCTCTCCCAAGCCTCGTTGAAAGACTCATTGGACCGATGTGTGAAGCTTGAGATCTCGTTGCGAAGCTTGGTGGTTCTAGCCAGTGAGAAGAATTTGGCGAGAAATGCACGTTTGTAATCATCCCACGAGGTGATATATCCTTGAGGTAAGGTCTTTTCCCATTGGTGAACCTTGTCACCCAAAGAGAACGGGAAGAGACGAAGCTTGAACCCGTCTTCGGAGACCCCATTGATCTTCGTGAGACCACATATCCTATCAAATTGGTCAATGTGGTCTAAGGGATCCTCCATGGACAAGCCGTGAAATTTGTTGGCTTGAACCATGTTGATAACCCCCGGCTTCACTTCGAAGTTGTTGTTCTCCACCGGTGGAGCTTGAATGCCTTGGCGGCTTTGGTGAGCATTAGCGGCATCACCCTCTCCAACAACGTTTCTAGCTCTTGGTGGATGGTTGGGACGGTGATGGTTTCCATTGCCACCACCTCCTTGATTGTTGCCGTGACCATTCCCATTCCCACCGTTCCTTTGGTGGGGATTGGGTTCGTTGACGTTCCCAAGTGGAACATTCTCATAGTGATCCATGTCATTCTCAACTTCTTGTTGTCTCACACGTGCTTCCCTTGTTCTAACCCCTCGGTATGAGCGATGTCGTCTCTTGGTTCAACTAGATTGTCGTGGCCTCGAGATCGCCTATGCATGCACCTATAGGTTTAGAGAGCAATGGAAGGCAAACAAGATTAGTAACTTTGTAGCAAATAAAGCTTAATCTCACAAAGAGCCTAAATCTCAATGTTAAAACAAATCCCAATACGGCAACGGCGCCAAATTGATACAAGAGTTTTTAGTCTCTAGGAGGTATCAATAACTCCAACACGTGTAGTATGAAGGTTATCAATCCATAAAGGGATTTATCCTAATCACTAAGAATGCAAGGAGCAATTGCAAGTTAAACTAAACAAGAGTGTTTTGATTAAGTAACTAAATTACGGCAATTAAACTATGAAATAACTAAGCAAGATGTAATTCAAATAACAAAAGCGGAGCAAGAGATAAGGTTATTGATAAAAGGTGATCCAATTCCACTTAGTGATGTTCATTCACTCAAGAGGCTAATTCCTAGGCAAAAGATCTCTAATCTTGATTAGTTCTCTTTCAAGCAACTAATCACTATGTTAATTGTCAAGTCCATTTGCAAATCATCATTTGTGGGCTAACAACTAGCAAGCATTAAGAATCATAATAAGATCAACCAAAGATATGCCCTAAACAACTAATGTCTTAGGTTAGGAGCATAAGTCTCTTGTCTAGTTTATCAAGGCATTTCATCAAACACTTGGTGTTCATGAAATGCCCTATGATCTAGATCCACTCTTTCAAGCTGAATCTAGCATTAGGGGCACTAGACAAGAAGGAAAATAAGATTATCTAAACTTAAACACCACTAATCAAACCTTGGATCACCCTAATATAACATATCTCAAGATCCTAAAGACTACTCACTAGTCATCATGGGTTCAACAAATACAATGAAAGAAGAGTTGAAACTCATTATCAAGATGATTGGATGATTAGAAAGTAGAAGATAAATGGATTCAATCTAGAAAACAATACTCAAATTGCATGAATCAAAAGGATCAATCTCTTACAAATCACTCTTATAGAGGGTTTTTGCTTAAAAAAATACTTAGCCCATCAAAATTAGGTTTTTGGGCATAAATAGTGAACAGTGACGAACCGGGTCGACCGGGACAAACCGAGTACTGACCCGGTTTAAATGGATAGAAAGTTCTTAATTGGTCAATACCGAGGTCACTGCTCGGTGCAACACCTCGGTATTAAGAATGGGTTTGTGCACCGATGAGGAGTACCGAGCAGTGGCGTCGGTACTGAAGGGATGTTGTTTATGATCTTCGATGGATACCGAGGTCACTCCTCGGTATCGTTGCTCGGTATTAAGGAGATTTTCCCCTGGGTTTCCTCCGAGAACACCACCGAGCAGTTGCACCGAGCAGTGACCTCGTTACAATCCCCTGAGACTTCGATACCGACGTCACTCCTCGGTGTTGCTAGTCGGTACTAGGGCTGTTTTCCTCCATCCTCTATACCGAGCAGTTGCACCGAGCAGTGACGTCGGTGCAATCCTACAAGCTCGACACACATGTAGCACAGATTGCAAATGCTATCAAGAGACACCTAGGAAATCTTTCTGGAAAACCATAGATAAATCCCAGAGAGCATTACAACGCGGTAATGGTTGATGATAAGATAGAGAATACACATGAGTTGATGGATGATTAGGAAACACATGATGTTGCAGCAGAGGAGAAGCACGCTTCCATCACCCCACGACAATATGTACCCAAGATCATGTAACCTATTTTCCCTAGACACCTCATGAATCCTATTAGTGCAGAGAAGCTATCTGGTTTTGATAAGTTAGTGAGAAGGATTCCCCACGAAATCTCGTTTGAAGAGGCCTTGGAAGATCGACCTTTGTTAGAATTCTTTAGGAATTGCAGAGAAACTCTAGAAGAGGTTAAGTCACTCTTCATCAAGGCAAGGAGCACACCACCACCAATGAAGCAGTTGTCTAAGATCGAAGACTCTGGGAAGTTTTCTGTTCCATGCTCTATCTCTGAAGTTGAATTTAAATGATCTCTTGTTGATTCTGGGTCTAGCGTGAATTTCATGTCAAAGGCTATTGCATAGAGGTTGGGAATTGCTGATATAAGACCTCCTAATGCGACTCTCGCATTTGCAAACTCTTCCACCACGACTCCATATGGTATCATCCCTGATTTGCTTGTTAAAGTAGGAAATTGTCTGGTTCCTACTGATTTTCAGGTTGTGGAGATGAGTGAAAGTTATAATATGCCTTTGATCCTTGGAAGACCATTCTTGGTTACAGTGGGTGCAGATCTAGACATTCCCAATAAGAGAATCTCATTCTCTAACATTGACAAAAAGGTCTTCTACAAAGTCATACCCAGTATAGGAGCTCCCAAACATGTCTCTTGCATCACTGTTGTAACAGGAGAGGCGTTGGTGGTTGATCCTTGGAAAGAGACTTATGATGAGAATGAAGTCAAGGAAGTCAAAGATAATCCTCCTATCATCAGCAAGGGAAACATCAAAAAGGCTAAGGCAAATGGGAAGGTGAAGAGCAAAAGAGTCAAGGGAGATGCCTATATGACTTTGATCCCTCAGAGATGTGATGTAGATTCGATTGAGTATGAGGTGAAGTGCAAAGGAACCTCAAGACCATTCTCTAACGTTAGGGCAATTCTCACTTCAAAGCTGAAGGAGAAAAGAAAAGATGTTGTAAAGGGTATTATGAGCAGAATTCTGAAGGTGGAGATGTTTGATTGTGGAACTTGTTTTGGGGCAAGTTCTCATGCTCATCATGACTGATACCTGATCCAAAGTCAAGCTAGCGACTTAAAACAAGCGCTTGGTGGGAGGCAATCCACCGGTAAGTGTACATATATGTCTTTTCTTTTCGTTTTCACTAACATTTTCTAATTTTTAGTTTTGAGTCTAAGTGTGTCAGGTTTCTATCTAAACAAAAAAAATGATCCCTCTCCAGGTAAGTCCACTTTGACTTTTTCTTGTTTTTTCTTAATTTTTCTTCTTTGAGTCTGTTTATACCTTCTCTCTGTTTTATTTTCACACCGAGACGGTGTGAAGTAAGTCTGGGGGAAGATCTCTGTCGTTACTAACATTGTTTTCTTTCTTTTGTTTTTTTTTCTTGAGTCATTTTGGTATTTTTTTTAAGTCGTTTTATTGAGTCAAAGATTTATTGGAGATGATGATCAGACCTTGGATTTCTTGTTCTTATTTTTTTTTCATCTAAGTGACCACTGTTGTAGTGTTAGCTTCAAATCAGACTAATGAAAAATCTGAAGGCTGACCAGTTAATCAGAGGCATCCATGTTTCCAGAAAGATTCAAAAAACTTGAGCTAGTTCCTGAACTCTTCCTTTTACCTCATCATTGTGATTGGTGTCTGACAAGACAACATGTGTGAAAGTATGGTACTTCTCTCCTTTGTTTTAAATAAAGCAAAAAAAATGAAATGATTTTCTTTTGGGTAAAGGGCTAGGAAAATTTTCATCGATCGCTTTATTTTACTTCAAAAGAAATGATCACGCTAAGGTTGGAAGCGAGGTTTTGGAAACTTTCCTGCGATACCATTATTCGCCTACACCTTTGAAACAAAAAGAAAAAGAAAAATAAATATATGAGAAAATAATAAGTCTGGGAGAGAAAGAGTACCAAAAGTCTGATTGTTGTCTTGTCATGGTATCGAAAGGGAAAGAGTCTAGAAGGTTCTTGTCACTATGATATTTTGGTGAGACCCAGCAATGATGGCTTTTGGATTATTTTGTGAGATAATGAGTTGGAGCTGGGAGGTTGTGATGGTTGCAGAGAAGTACACGGTGGTTCGATCTGGAGCTGGTTTTGTAACATGTGGATTACTAAGTTAGATGGTCATTGCAGTGTTCTATAAATAGGGTGAGTCTCCGCGTTTTCAAACCTCTTCTTCTTGCTTGGTTTTATGTTTGCTTGAGGGCAAGCAAAAGACTAAATTTGTGAGAGTTGATAAACCGTATTTTTAACGGTTTCTAACCCTTGTTTTTGCGTCTTTTATCAAGTCAGAGTTTGTTTTTAGAGTCTTTTAGTCCCTTATAGAGTCTTTTCAGGTTTTATGTCACTTTGGGAGAGAATGAGCCGTTTTGAGTGCAATTGAGCATATGGAGATGCAGAATCATGCAGAGATGTTAGGAATTTAGCATTCGTTGAAGGACTTCTCACCGATGGATCGAGCTCAAATTGGAATACAAGATAGTGTAATGGATTAGCTTTCATTTGGAAGTTGTTTGAGGTCATTCTAACGGTGCGATCAAAAGTTATGACAATTTTCGCGAAAACGGTCCAGCCTAGCGAGCAGAAGAAGCATGCGTAGAGATGACCCATCCGCATGCATCAAATCGACCGATTCAAGAAACATGGATCGACCAATTCTGTCCCGTAGGCAAAAAGGAAATTTGACTTTTCCTGTTTCGGCCCAGATCCACTTAATTTCGACCCTGAACGACTATTGACCTATTTATACCTATTTTTAGCCACATTTTAGGTTACACTTTATTTTATTCATCAGAGAACTTTTGGCTTTGCACTTGTAAGATTTGAGGGAGACGAATGTCAAACTCACACCGGAGAAGATTTCTGAACCATGTTTTCTACATTCTAATCTCATTATGCAATTCCTTTCTTCTCTATGTGTTTTCTCTGCAACTATGAGCGAATAATCGTTCAGTTAGGTTTAGGGTTTCAAAGGATTTCATGAATCAATAGTTAGGGTTGATTAATTAGGGAATTATCTATTGGATTCTTCATCTATGTTGTTCTTAGAGTTAAATTGATGAATTCATATATTGTAAATTCCCCTTCTAAGATATGTGTTTAGATATAATTTGTTAACAATTTTATTTTTGATATAAAATATATTATATAGTTTTCTAAAATTTTAATTCACAATGAGGGCATGTGAGAATTTTTTTATTTGTTTTTGTTTTTATGTTTCCTATTTTGTATGAAAAATATATTTTTTGTATGACATGTATGATTCAAAATTAGTGATTTTAGCCATCCAAATTTTCCGACCCGTTTTGTTATATATATTCAGTTCTATATTTTATTTTAAATATATTTTTAATACCTATATTATTCATTCGGGTGTTTTATACTAAAAAACAATGTATAAAATATATATTCTCCCCACACATAGCACCTATTAAATATATTTTAGTTCTATATTTTTTAATAGGTGTTGTGTGCGGGGCAATATATTTTTTATACCTTTTTGTATAAAAATGATATGTAGACCAAACACTAAATAAAATAGTTTAACTTTAATTTTAATGAAAAATTTCATGATTATGTGATTTTTGTAATTTTAAATGATAGAAACGTTTGTTATCTAACAAAAATGTAAAATTTTATAAAAAAAACTATATGATAGTATCATATGGTGTATATTAGTATAATAGGAATATAAGTTAGTTAAGTATATATCGACGTAATCGTAATTGTAAAATTTTACTACACAACCAATTTTTTATGAGTGTTAAAATGGGTTAATTTGTCCTTTTAATATGCCTCGAATTATCCCACTATCTTGTATGTTTTGACAAACCAACCCATAAAGGACAGCGATTATAAAAATATAATACTAACCCGCCCATTCATATTACCATATAATATAAATATTTAATAATTTCAAATATTTGAAATTTTAGCCTAATTGATTATGATAAAAAAAAATATACAATAACATACTTTGTTTATCATCTGCATTATTATGAGAATATTATTTAAATTCAAATATCTAAATTAAATCTTAATTATTTATTATTTTTTGAAAAGATACAATAAAAATGATTTTTGTATTTTTGATAAGTAATCTAACCTATATTTAAGGAAATCCAAATTAATTTAAATTAATATGTAAATTTTTGGAATTAAATATAAAATAAAATACATTTTTCATTAATATTTTATTAAAATGACTTGTTTGATGTAAAACAAGTTCAAGTTTTGGAATTTTTTATGTGTTTATTATCAAATATGATACAAGCGTATATATTACAAAGAAAGAATATCAGAGAATAACTTAATTCTCTAAATTACTTATATTTATAATCAATTAGCAAAATATGCTAATCCCTAAATAATCTCCATTGAATCCGCTAACACCCCCCCCCCCCCCCCTCAAGTTGGAGCATGCGGGTTGCAAATGTCCAACTTGACCACGATAGTTTCAAAATCACGACGTCCAAGTGCCTTGATAAACACATCGGCCAATTGCTCCTTCGTATGCACTTTTTGAGTATGTATTGTTCCATTTTGTACCGTGTCTCGAACAGAGTGACAATCCATCTCTACGTGCTTCATTCTTTCGTGAAACACATGATTAGCGGCAGTATGAAATGCTGCTTGACTATCACAATACAAGTCCATCGATTCCTTATAAGACACTCCCAAATCTGGCAGTAAAGCACGCAACCACTTCAGCTCGTCAAATGTATCTGCCATACACATATACTCTGCCTCTGATGATGAATGAGACACTACTTTCTGTTTCTTAGTCTTCCAGGAAATCGGAGAGGAGCCAAGAGTGATAAACCATCGACTCACTGATCGCCTTGTCAACAGGCATCCTGCCCAATCTGAATCACACCATCCATGTAATTTTAAGTCACCATCAGCGCGCAAGAGTATACCTTGTCCATGAGTACCTTTCAAATAGCGCACAACTCGTATAGCGCTTTCCCAGTGATCAGTTCTAGGACTCTGCATGAACTGCGATAGCACGGAAAAATGGCCGATTCATACCTCAACATAAACAAATGGTACCGATTCATACTCGAACAATTTTGGTGTGCAAATTCGTACATGAACCATAAAAATTTTGAATTTTTATACACGTACTAATTTTTTTTGGCCGAAAGCAACTTTGACCCGAACTCCGTTAGTCAAATCCGTTAAACTGTTAACGGTGATGAGTCAGATGCCACGTGTGAATCCTCGTTGGAACTGATCGTCAAAAGTACGTCATTTCGAGGAGTTTAGATTATAAAAAAAACGTAAAACGACGTCGTTTGACAAATTTAGATTAGAAAAATAAAATAAAAAAGAAATAGATCTATTATGTTTGATAAACGCTGTCTTCTCAAGTCCCACAAGTTTAAGCAGAGAAAGAGAGCATAATCCCTACTTTCTTCATAGTTTTCAACTGGAGGAACAAAACCAAAGATCGACAAAGTAAAACACCACTCTGAATCATGATTGAGCAGCGAAACCCAATTCCAAAATTGAAAGCTCAAACCCGAAACTCAGTTCTTACAATAAAATCAAAATCAACGATCGCTACATTGAGAGAGAACTAAAACCACCTGCAAAATTTGCTAAGAAATACGGATCGACGGAATCTATGGAAACCCAGTTTATGTAACAGAGTGAGCTAAAGCCCAGCTTTGTGAATTTGGATAAAATAGAAAAGATATATAAGATACACTCTTAGATATATCTCTGAAGATGTTGGTGATTGATCTAGTGAATTTGAATTGATTCCGGTGTTTATCAATTCCGCATAGATATAAACACCACTTCTCTCTGGTCGAAAAAGACTTAGTCCACATTTTTGGCGCTGTCTGTGGTGAAGAGCATATAGCTTTCTAAACAAAAGAATCAGATATTCGATCTAACAAAGAACGGAATGGACCCAAGCCATTCGGAATCAGCGAGGATCAATCCCTCAACAGATCAGGACTCCACCAACGATGTCGCCGAGCACATGATCACGGGATCAACATCCCAGACACCGTCACTGACCAGCGCCATGGGGACAAATCCCGTCGTGGTAAACGGAGCGGAATCCAATTCCGCATATCAGAATGCGCCACCACGGCGCGCCAACCCTATCCCTCCGACAAACAATAACGCGACGTCGGACCAAAACCCTAATCGAGTCTGGATCAGATCCACTGATCCATCCCAGATCCGAACGGAACCCACGAGATCCACCTTGCCGTCCCTGATGCCGCAGCAGCAGCACATAGACGACCTGGCGGAGATCTGCGGAATGTTGTATGCCCTAGTGGACAGACAGCAGAACAACGAGACCTCGACTCGCAACCTCGAAGCTCGCTTAGAACGACATGAACGTCGTCTGACGGAAACACAGAAGCGACGTCCGCAAGGCCGCCCTCCTCCTCGAACCCGCCTGGATTTTTTCGCGATCCATGTCCCATCAGCAACGATCAGACAGTTCGAGACTCCAATTCGGACAACCCCGATCTAGACGTTCACATATGATAGACCGCCATCGTTCGCGGCTAACTTAAGCAGTGAAATAACTAGGCGAGCCACGACAAGGTTACCGCCCCCTCCGAGTGAAGGAAACCACGTATCGAGGCCGTTCGACACGTTCGGCTTCGCATCTAGCTCGGGGACCCAACCAGAACGAGCCAATAACAGTTCGCTCCTGAACTCCCCGCCAATATTCGCAAATCACGAAAACAACATGCGAACTCGCGAGGAGGATGAAATCCTGACTCGAACACGACCTCATGACCGATTTAACGCTGTTCCCCTAAGCACTGTTGACCGCGAGTCCTTCCAGGGATACGTAGATCACACAAATGCCGAGCTATAGCAGATGAGCTCGCTATTCCATTTTGCCACGATCTCGGCACCAGATGTAGATCGCGTGATCGAGGAGACAAACCGAACTCCTTTCACTGACCGCATTGTAAACACGCAACTCCGAGAAACTGGGAAAATAAAATTCTCGGAATATGCCAAAACAACCGACCCACAATCTCATATACGAGCATTCCGGCTAACGATCGCCAGAGTTCAGTTTCCATATCACGAAAAAGAAGCGGGTTTTGCCGCCTCTTCGCCGAAAACCTCGTTGGATAGGCTCAAGAGTGGTTTGCATCGCTGGAAGAAAAGCCAAAAGACAACTTCAACCAGCTCGCTTCAGCGTTCCTCAAACAATACTTGGTATTCATTGAGGCCAAAGCATCCGAAGCCGACCTCTGGAACCTCGCACAAGGACTAGACGAGTCACTTCGCTCGTATATCAACAAGTTCAAGGAAATCAAGGCAAGAATCGTGAACCCCAATGAGGTAGTAGCATTCACGGCTTTGAAGAACAACATGTGGTATACGTCAGAGTTCCGCAAAGACCTCACAGTCCGACCCACGACGTCTATGGATGACGTGTTACATCACGCCTCTGCCTTCCTTACCCTCGAAGAGGAGACGTCTCTCCTCGCCAAAAGGTACGAAGCAAAGCAAGCAATTGATGGGTCGTTTGATCATGTCGTATGCTGTGATCTATTTCTTTTAGATAAACACCTCGTTCGGAATTGATTCGTGGTGTTTATCTCTGCGAAATTGATAAACACACTTCTTCGAATAAGTCTTTTTGTTCACTTCTTTTTCGACCAGAGAGAAGTGGTGTTTATCTCTGAAGAGGTTGGTGATTCTATCGCAACAAAAATTAAAAATCAAAAACATGGGTATTGAAATCGTCACGGAATCAAGTCCTAGATCATCGATAATTCTCTTAAAAATCACCACGAATCATAGAATTTGACAACGAAAACAAAAAAAAACTGGGAAGAATCAACTACTGAAATTTCGCATATGGAACCAATGCGTAAGGGGTCAATTCTATTACCAGTGAGCAAAATTTCTCTAAATTGATGATTTCGCATACTTTTTTTTGTTAGGTATTCTTCTTTTTTTTTGAAAGAATGTAAAATTTTATTCAACAAAAAAAAACGTTTGTACATCTAGTGTTACATCAAGTTTATAGGTAAATCATTAAGTAGAAGGACTATGACTATCTGCTTGTGGCAAACCAGAGTTGTAATCCAGCCTCGTATTTTCTGTCGCCCAATGCTCGAATGGAAAAGAGCCAGTTGCGTATTTGCTTATCGATGATCCGGATAAGTGTTTGCGCGGGAGTTGGAGTTTCTCCATGCTTCCTACTGTTCCATTCCTTCCAGATGTTATAGAGCGTGCATTGGAAAACATACCATATGAGAAATCCTTTTGTTTTCTCCATGCTCGTGTCTTTGATGACATTGAGGAGAGCATCCCAATCCACCGAGAACCGAGAATCGAGAAGGCCCATACACAACTTCGTCCAGACTTGCTTCGCGTAGTTACAAGAAAAGAAGAGGTGAGATCTGGTTTCTATCGGTTCCTGGCATAAAACGCAGCTTGGGTTAGCCCCCACGTTCCAACTTAGCATACGATCCCCAGTGGCTAGACTATTGTCAATTGCTAGCCAGGTGAGAAAAGCAAATTTCGGAGTCGAGTGAGAGAACCATACCCTTATGCCAATCAACCTGATTATGGGTCTTGCGAATAAGCAACCATGTTTTGTTCGCAACAAATCTCGGGATGAACTTGTACTGATCTGATTTCCAAAGAGCGACATCCTCTTTTCTCGGGACACTTTTCTGTTTCTCCGATTCCAGAATCTCTTCGATTTTTTCCAGAATTTCAGCGCGGTGATGTCGTCGTCTCCGATGACTCCATGCGTACTCGACAGTTTCAGTCGAAGGGATACCCATGTTGGTAACTCCTCTCACTCCTGTTATGTCCATAAGGCAACCCAGACTTAACCATTTATCATACCAGAAGGATGTAGATTTCCTGTTTCCAATTTCTTTCTCGAAGAACTCTTTCGCAAGGCCTCTGTATTTTAGCAATTTTCTCCACATCCAAGAACCTAGGCTTGTGGTAGTTTTTACTGGCCAAAAGACCTCCTTTCTTATCACATTCTATCGTATCCATTGAACCCACATCCATGAAGGAAAAGAAAGGATTCTCCATATCAATTTGAGGCAACACACAACGTTATACTCTTTCAAAGGTCGTAAACCCAGCCCACCTTCATCTTTCCGTTTGCATACAATATCCCAGGCAATTTTTGCTTTCTTTAGGTTCAGTTCCGGGCCAGACCATAAGAAAGCTGAGCAGAGTTTTTCGATTTCCCGTATACATTCACTTGGGAGACGAAATGCTGATAGCCAAAAGTTTGATATGTTCATCAGAACCGATCTAATCAACTGCAATCTACATGCGTAAGATAAGAAACGAGATGTCCATGTGCTAATTCGTTTTCTAATCTGCTCCAGCAATGGCAAATAGTCGCTCGACGATATTCTCTTCGTTAGGAGGGGTAAGCCTAAATACCGAATCGGCAGCTGACCTGTTTCGAAAGGGAATTGAAATTTCATATCTTGGCGGACGTAATCTGTAATCCCAGCGAGGTACATTGTGGATTTCTGCATACTTATTCTTAACCCTGAGACTGTGGCGAATTCATCGAATATCTTGATTATGCCTTCTACGGATCGGACTGTTCCATTTGTTACCACCATGATGTCATCGGCGAAGCTTAGGTGCGTAAGGCCAAGGTTTTTGCAGCGAGGGTGGTATCCAAACTTACGATCACTTGCCGCTTTATCCAAGAGTTTTGAGAGTACATCCATACTTATGACAAAGAGATATGGTGACAAAGAACAGCCTTGACGGAGATCCCGTGTACTCCTAAAGAAACCAGCAAGCTCACCGTTCACTTGTACCGAGAAAGACGCAGTTGTCACACAGAGTGAAATCTAGCCACTGAATTTATTTCTCATCATTTGTTTTCGATTATCCGAAGGCTAATGTTGGGGATTTTGTTTTCGATTTGGATCTCTTTTAATTTCCCATGGGTTTGGGATTACACTGATTTTGTTTTCGATTTTTTTTTAAAAATCTAAATTTGTTAAAACGGCGTCGTTTCCACTTCTTTTTTTTTAATCTAAACTTCTCAAAACGATGTCGTTTTGACGATATGTTCCAACGAGGATTAACATGTGGCATCTGACTCATCACCGTTAACAGTTTAACGGATTTGTCTAATGGAGTTAGGGTCAAAGTTGGTTTCGGCCAAAAAAAATTAGTACGTGTATGAAAATTTATTTTTTTAATGGTTCGGGTACGAATTTGCACACCAAAATTATTCGAGTATGAATCGGTACCATTTGTTTATGTTGAGGTATGAATCGCCCGTTTTCCCGCGATAGCACGTGCACAACGTATGTCAAATAAAGACGAGACGCTAGAAGGTAAATCAACCTACCCACCAATCGCCTATACCTCTCTGGATGCTCTAGAAGTGGTCCATCCGAGAGTCTCAGTTTGTGATGTTGTTCGATGGGAAAAGCAGCCGGTTTTTCTCCAAGTAGTCCCATTTTGTTTATGATATCACGTGTGTATTTCCGCTAACACAAGAAAATACCTTTTATTTCTTGCCACTTCAATTCCCAAGAAATACTTCAACGATCCCAGATCTTTCATATGGAAGCATTCACCCAAATACTTCTTAAAATTTCCAATTCCTTAGTGTCATTTGCCTCCAATAATAAAATCATCCGCATACATCAAAACATATATATTTCGGACCATCCTTGGCGCAAAAAGAACAACGAATAATTAGAGTACGATTCCTTGAAACCATACCTCGAAAGAGCTCCTTTCAACTTTCTAAACCAACATCTTGGAGCTTGTTTCAACCCGTACAATGACATTTTCAAAAGACAAACTGAGTTTTTGTCCTCCATTACGAAACCCAGGGGGAAGTTTCATGTACACTTCCTCTTCCAAATCTCCATGTAGGAACGCATTATGCACATCCATTTGGTGCAATTCCCATTTTCTTACTGCAGCAACTTTGAGAAACGTTATAACAGTCTTCATCTTCACAATCAGGGCGAATGTCTCCTTGTAGTCAACCCCTTCTTCTTGGTTATTTCCCAACACTACTAGCCGATCTTTGTGTCTCTCCAAGGTTCCATCAGCTCGATATTTAAGTTTATAAATCCACTTACATCTGATAGCTTTCTTTCCTGGAGGCAGCGTCATCACAGTCCAAGTTTTATTCTTCTCAACTGCATCTATCTCCTTTTGCATAGCTTCCCGCCACTCATTACTCGCCACTGCATCACGAAACAAGGTTGGTTCTGTTCCAGCAATGATAGCTGCAAGACATGCTCTATACTTAGGAGAAAATTTACTGCAATCTATATATTTCAAAATCGGGTAATCAATCTCTCCAGAATTGTTTCCTCCTGTCACGTTTCATGTGTCACACACAATGTTTTCTGTGTCATACACAACCTGCAGTACATAGTCTTGCAGTCTGACTGGCGCATACTTTACTCGTTTACCACGACCTAATTCTTCAACCAGTGGTGCGTCAAGATTCTCATTGTGGTTCACTGCTACTATGTTTCCTTCTCTGTCAGGTTGACCCAAATGATCAACTAAAACTGGGACTGTCACTAAATCAAGGACATTATGTGTATCCAAGTCTGCAACATCCGGTTGCACAGAAGCAGTCTGTGTAACACACAAGCTCTCTTCTATTTGTTTTGTCTCATGATTGTGCTCCCTTCTCTCTATTCCTGAGCTTGCATTTCCTATCTCTTGAATCCTCAGGTCCACCTCTATAGCTGAGTTATCTTCAATATCTGCACCAAAATCAGATGCATCACTCAATCCCATCTCTTGGGATTTTCTGCAATTATCGGAATTCATGGAAAACGTGTTTTCAACGAACACAACGTCTCGTGAAACAAAGACATCCCTTGTATCCAAATCATACATGCTCCAACCTTTTTTATCAAAAGGATATCCAATAAACATGCATCTTCTGCTTCTAAATTCAAATTTATCTCCGCCTCTTCTTTGATTATGTGCAAATGCCGAGCACCCAAAGACTCGCAGATTTTCATAACTCGGTGGAGCTCCATAAATCAACTCATAGGAAGTCTTTCCCTTCAAAACTCGTGAAGGAGTTCGATTAATCAGGTAAGCTGCCGTCAAAATACTCTCACCCCAAAACTTGACCAGAAGATAAGACTGAAACAAAAGTGCTCGTGTCACGTTTAAGAAGTGACGGTGTTTCCCCTCAACTCTCCCATTCTGTTGGGGCGTACCAACACATGAATTTTAATGGATAATTCCCTTTTCTCTGAATTCAGATGTAATACAAGTGAATTATGTCCCATTGTCACTCCGGACAATTTTCACATTCTTCCCGAACTGTGGAAGGAACAACGCAATAAAATTTCTCAATGTATGTCTCACTTGTGCCTTGTCATTAAGTAAAAACACCCACACTCTTCTTGAATAGTCATCAACAATCATCATAAAGTAAAATGAGTTGCACAAGCTTGGACTGCAATACGGTCCTCACAAGTCACAATGTATCATATCAAATGCTTCATTGTTTTTATTCTCACTTGATTGAAATGCGTCACGGCAATGTTTGGCTTCGACACATATCTCACAAACTGAAACATCCTTACTTCGACCACCAACAATAGGAAGAAAATCTAAAACTCCATCAGACGAATGCCCAAGCCTTTGATGCCAGATATCCTCAGCTCCATGTTTATTCCAATGGAAGGCTCGAAAGGTTGTTAAGCGACGGAAAAATACAACCCATCTATGAGCTCACCTGCTCCACTCAGACTTCTTGTTGTACGATCTTGATGCACACAACCTTTGGTAGTAACCTGCATCACCATATCTAGATATGTGATGAGCTGAGACACATATATCAAATTGCATTGTAACCATGGCACAAACAACACATTCTTCAGCTTAAAATCTGCATCAAAACTCATTGTCCCTTTTTCTCTTGACAAACTATGCTCTCCATTCGGAAGACCAATAGAACATGGCAACATATATTTCCGATCAGAAAGGATATCGCCAAATCCCGTCATATGATTTGAAGCTCTTGTATCAAGAACCCATTCAAGAGATAATTTCTTTACCGTCAATACACGGTTCTGTCCCGTGTTTTCTGTCTAGTAATCTTCTCAAAGTCCTCCACTCCTCGTTTCTAAGACTCGTGTATCCATACTTTTATGCCTCTGCACTTGTTCATTTTCCATTGTGAGCAAGTGCAACGTTTACGCGTACCATTTCGCGTCCCTTATGAGTTCCTCGACTACTGTTGTTGCCAATTTGTGTTACACACGAGTCCTGCTATGTTACACACACTACCTCTGATGCTTGATTCACGTCAGACGACGGATCTATACTTGTGATAGATGTACGAACCCCTCCAAGCACCGTATCATCTGAACCAAGAAGAAATTGACGAATATGTTCTTCTTCCTTCTTTCTTCTTCTTTTTGAATTTTGTGTTGAGGTTGCACGAACAACCTCCGCACTTGCACACCAAATTCTTCTCATAATTGGTCATCTTCTCCCACAAGACTTGCAGCGCCGTCCGAACCACTTGAGCCCATTCTTCAAAGTTTTCTTTATTGAACTGCCCCTGCCCAATCAAGGCTCCTTGGTTTTCATTCGCAGCCAATTGGCACATCTGTACCACATTCTTCATCTTTCCCGCAACATCATTTGTTGCTTTCGATTCATCCATCATCATTTTCGGATCTCTTTATATCGGCTCCGATACCATGTAAAACAGGTTCAAGCTTTGGAGTTTTCTCTGTGTTTATTATCAAATATGATACAAGCATATATATTACAAAGAAAGAATATCTGAGAATAAGCTACTTTCCTAAATTACTTATATTTACAATCAATTAGCAAAATATGTTAATTCCAAAATCATCTCCATTGAATCCGTTAACATTTGGCAACATCAATAGTAATTATCTAAGATAAGAATAGACTAATTTGAAGGTGTCATTGTTTAGTTACAAAATGTACATCCCTTTTAATAGTATATATACTTTATGATCCACGTGTTATAAATGGATTTCACTTTTCAATGGGCTGGATCAAAATGATTTGCGTGTTTTTTTCAATGGACCGGGTCAAAAAGGTCCATATGTTTTATCTGGTTTGGGTTAAAAGATCCACGCGTTTATTTGTTTTTTTTTAAATTAGTGAAATATAAATATAATTAATCCGATTAATTTAACAATTTTTTAATTTTTCTTGTTAATAAAACATAAGTCAATCAAATCTTTCCACACATCCAATCCAATCTCGTCATGTCTCATTTCCATCTATTCTATTAAAACATAGTAACATTTGTGTCCAAACAAGGAATTTTTAAGTTTAGTCTATTCATATTCCGGATATCTACTATTCCCTTCTTTTTATCCATGTTTCCAAAAAGAAATATTTTATTTTAAAAAAATCTGAAAAATCTTTCCAATGTAATCTACTTATTTAATTCATTTTTTCTCCTACTATCTCTATATCCAAACACGAATTTCTGAGGTAATTTAACATTATGCATACACGACAACTTTTCCTTTAATTGATTTTTCCATATATATTTTTGATTTTTTCCTAATCTCCACTTTTATTCACGTTACCAAATAAATATAATTTTGCTTTCTAAACAATGACTTCCTTTAGGTGAAAACAATAGCTAGCTAAATTAAAAACCTTTTGAACTTTTAATTTTGTATTCATAAAATTACATACTAAATTTTTTTACTTAATACTTTAGATAATAATAAGTGCAAAAATAATTTCACATTTCATTTTTTTCAAAATTAAATATGATTTTGAATTGAAATTTCAAAACATTAGAAATATATAAACAATCATTTTTCATACTTTTAATTATTATTAAAAATATAATAATTTAAAAATCATATAATTTATCATTTTTTGTATATTAAAAAAAATCAATTAACATAATAATAGTTATATCGATTTTAACTTTTGGGTGGATAAAATTCAAATCAATATTCAAATCCAAAATAATGAATTTGAATATATAATCTATTTAGTTTGCCTAATATTTTGGAAAACAAAATACGTGATTAGCAATTTTGATTATTAGCATTTCTTCAAATTTGGTTAGTTTTGAACTATTTAATGAAAGTTTCCGTGATTGCAACAATAATTAAAATAAAATATTCAAAATCTGCTATATTTCTAAATTTAAGTTAGAGAATTTGACGCATAATTAAATTCAATATATTCACTCCGATTTATTATAACGATTATACTTCAAAATCCGTAAAATTGGTTACTCTTTGGAAATAGTTAATCAATTTTAAACTTAATAATATCTTATAAGCAAAATAAAATCTTTCAAAAAGAGAAAATATTCTTAGACACGATTATGAAGAATTAAATTTTAAATATGGACATTATATGTTTAAAGAATAAATATTGACTAGATTTCTGTAACAACAATTTTTATAACAAATAAAACAAATGATATAATGAATCACGATTGTTTCGATGGTAAATACATAAATCTTTATTATTTATTATAAGGAATGCATTAATTTCAAATTATCTATTTGAATCAAAAAAAAAAATCAAATGCAATTAATATTATAGATATCCAATAAATATTTAGATTTTCTGTTAAGAAAAGTTTAGATTTTTTTGTTAAGAAATTAAAGAATTCGTATTGCTCAGCAAGCTTAGGTTTTTTTTAAAAAAATTATAGCTAATAATTCCAACCTTACAATCTCTATAAATACACTTTCGAAAACCTCAAGTATTCTTCAGTTTCTATAATTTTATTTTTTTTGAGCTATTGATTTTTTTTAATCTCAATGTTTGTTCTGACAATTTGTATGGCATTTGATTCTTTATACAGTATGGAAAATTGAAACGATCACCTGCCTCTGAAACCAATTAAGTTCGAGTATGTCTCAATCGCTGTTGCATATGAATTCATCATTTTCCTCTGGACCGAATACAAATCTGAGAAGCAGTTTCGACATCTGCAAGAAATAATATATATTTGTCTCTCTCTCAGGTTTTTAGCCTTTTTCTTTCATTTTAACCATTTTGAGAATTATTTTGCATTTAAACACATTCATTTTGGGTTGTTTGTAATCATATTATAGGAATTACAATGCAATCATATGGTAACTCTATCGACGAAGATAATCAACACAGTAATGGTATATTTTAGATTAACAAAATTGTAATGCGTTTTATTTTTGTTCTTTTTGTTTACTAATTATAAATAAATAAACAAGCAAATCATAAGAAAAAGAGATGACACGGCTGTAGAAAATGAGCAACACACTCAAAGTATGTGTTTTTCAAAAATGTTGGCTGCTCTATTTTTATATATATATTTAATAATTGTCGTATCAGATCTTATAATTGTTATAATTTCATGTTAGATATTTGATCTTTGATACAATGACAACGAAAAAAATATTGAAGAATAAGATGATGCTTGGTAAGCCGCGAAACCATCCGTATGTATAAAGTTATCTACACGGTTCAAAAATCAACGTCTTCACAACTTTATATCGTATACTAAATAAACGATTTCATTCTACTTTCTTTTTAATTTCAATTAAGTCATGTCGCTTATTAGAAAAATATTATTTGTTTACAGATTGTTTTTGTTTTTGAAGAGATCAAAGGATGGAATCCTCCAACAAAATTGTTGTTGAGGATTTCTAGAACTTTTTAGGATTTTATTGGGAAAAGACCAGAGAATATAGCCAATAACACGAAAATAATGTATCAGGAATTCACATCAGTGACGTTGTTCTAAGAAATTTGGAGGTTCTGTAATGATCACGGGAAGTTTATCTGATCTCTTGCGTGATTCAACCGACGAGTCGATCAATGAAAAAATATCCACTTTTTGTAAGGTTTTTATATCATTACAGATCAATTTCAAAATCTGTTTATATATAAGTTAAATATGTGTAGCCATCTTGCGGTAACCCTATTTAACTTATATATCAGTTTTATATTTATTTTGTTACTAAATATAAAACCCTGAATAACACAAATTATATCTAAACACAAAAATCATAATTAAACATATAACTATATTACAAAAATAAAATCTACAAATTTATTTTTATCTAAACACAAAAATAAATATGTGTCTCATATTTATTATCTAATATAAATCTACAAAAATAAATTATATATAAATATAAAAATAAACACAAATTATATCAAAACTTTTGATAAAAAAATGAAAACATTCTCGTGCGGACGCACGGGTTAAAATCTAGTATCACATTAAACGCCATCATGACATCAACATCATTCCAATCAAATTAAAACACCTAAACGATTTTCATTAAACTAACTTCTCATTAAAAAAAAATTAACGTCTAAATTTTATTAATTAAAGAAAGATACAAAGTCATTGTGCAGGGCATTAGTGATTACATAGGGTACATAATTATGAAAATAAAAATCCCTGTTAAATGGAATAGCTTGTTTTGCTAATAAGTCTGCTGGTTTGTTAAACCTTCGGGTAACCCAGAGAAAACGAACCTCCTCGAATTTACTATGCCATTGCCTTGCTTCTCGAATCCAATTGTAGATTCCAAAATTCTGTTTCGTGCCTTGCATCAGTGCCATCACATCTTTATTATCTCCTTCGAATTTAATTTTACGATAGCCCTTACCCCAACAATATTGCATAGCTATGATTAGTGCATGTAATTCGCCTTCAAGTGCATTACGCACAACTCGACCTCGTGCTTGACCTGATCCATGATAAAAGCTTTTTGAATCTCGAATGATCCAACCAACCTCTCATGGTACATTGACGTCATAAACAGAACCATCATAATTGCACTTTAGCCATTCTTCTTGCGGAGCTTGCCAATGTGAGTTGATTTCAGCAGAAAGGTCATTAACCTGGGTATTTATATTCTGGTGAAGATCAACATAATCTTCAGTATTCATCCATTCTATAGCATCCCGTCTGGCAACATTCATCATATTTTACTATCTTGTTCGATTTTAGCCTGTAAAATACACTGGGTGTTACTCCAAGAAGAGTTTTGAGATCTCATGTGGCTTGAAGTCTATGTTTGCAAATCCAGTAATGAATTTGGTTTTGATCATATTGTTTAACACTGTCAGTGTCTGTTGCCTGAAATGATGATGGTAAAATGTTGACATTTAATACATTAGAAAAAACATGATGTCTACTTGTCTAGTAGTATGTGTTGTGTAACCTTAACATGTATGGATGGACTCTTTGTGAGTTATCATTCTTAATTGAATATCAAATTAAGAATGCTTCTGCGTAGGTGAGTACTAGTGCAATGATCTTGACGCTAAACACACACTAATTAATGAGTATTGAGAATGAAGGGTTGTTTAGTTTGGGAGTCATTTGTAACAGAATAAGTGCGACTGCGGTTTTAAAATGAGAATGAGGTAATGGAGAAGACGCTCAAACGAATCACTAGGCCTGGGTATTCGGTTTGGTTCCGGGTATATCGGGTAGAGAGGTTTATGATCTATATAGGTACCGAAATGATTTCGGTTCGGTTCCGGTCTAGTACCAGTCGGTTCCAGGTCGGTTCGGTTCTGAGATTTAAGAATTGGAAAATATCCGAACTTTTTCAGTTCTTTTTCGGTTCCGGGTTGGTTACGGGTATTCATTACCCAAAATGCCTAAAATATACCCGAAATGCCTAAAATATATATGAAACCCGAAAATATATCCGAAAACCCGAAAAAGTTTAAGAAAAATATATCCGAAATACCAAAAATATACCCGAAAAAAAAAAACTAAATAAAATATACCCATAATAGTGAAAATATACCCAAAAACCTTATATATATTTAATACTTTTGGATATATAATTATATTTCGGGTATTCGGGTACCCAAAATATTTTCGGTTCGGTTCCGGTATTATCCGATACCCATGGGTATCAATGAGTAGGATCCAATGGGTATTTTGGAAATTTTGGATCGGTTCCGGTTCAGGTATTTCTGTTCGGTTCCGGTACGGGTATTTCGGTTCCGGTTTTTATGCCCAAGCCTAGGAATCACCCTAAGATGATCATCTCATGGCTATTGATAGCTTTGGGCATAATATCCGGATCCGAAAAAATTAACCAAAACCGATCCAAAAAAGAGGAACCGAACCCGAACCGAAACCGATAAAATACCCGAACGGATCCTAGATTTCTATATCCGAAGAACCGAAACCGAACCGAGAACCGAGTGGATACCCGAAATACAATTATATATCCAAAATATCAATTATATTTAGATTTGATAACCCAAAATTACAATTATAAATCTGAAGATATGAGTTATATTTATACCAAAATGATTGAGAGACCCAAAATATTCAAAATATACGAAGGTTTTAGTTATGTTTGTTAAGCTTTGACCAAATTTTTATTTAAATTTAACCAATTTTCATTTTATTTTTATAATTTTTCGGATACCCGAAACCGAACCGAACCCGAATGGAACCGAACCGAACCCGAACCGAAATTATAAAATACCCGAACGGATCCTAGATTTCTATATCCGAAGAACCGAAAATCCAAATAAACCGAATCGAATCCGATCGAATATCCGAATGGCTAGCTATTGAGAACAAATCAAATCAGATGGTTCTAATTCTCAATCTTTTGAACGTGCTACTAGGGAATTAAGGTTGAGAAGATTGAGAAAAATCAGTCATTCACAACCACTGATGAAGGATTCGTCGAAAAGTTAAGGATTAATAATTCGCTCTAGAAAGGATTTGATCTTATACACACGCGAGAAAAGCAATCAAAAAGGAAAGAAGATGAGTTCTTCTCTACTTTTATCGTTGGAAGTGCTGAAGGATTCCCGAGAAGAAGAACAAATTGTTGTAGTTTCCCGTCGCCTCTTATGTCATCAACACACTATCTCTTTCTCGATTTTGCAGGGGAATGTAAAGGTACGTTTGTAAGATTAGTTGGTGATTTTGATAAAGCTGATAATGTTATCATTTCCATTAAAAAGAACAGAGATTGATGTTGTCATTTCCACTAAAAAGGATAAGTATGAAGGTTCTATTGATAGTGTTGGGTGTCAAACATACTTTCAAAAGGTCACAAGCTGCAATGGAGGAGACTGTTTTGGTTCTCGTTCACTAAGACTTTATTGCAGGTAAAGGCGAGGGAGATATCAACTCCTAGAACTCCATTCACTCCAAAGAAGAAGCCTCGACTCCACTCTAAAGGCAGTGAAGAATTTACTAGATTATCAATTCAAAAGGGAATCATTTTCGAAGGGGAGAGTGAAGTTAAGAAGAGATAAGCTGTGACGAAAAATGTGATAAGCTGCCTAGGTCGTGGATTGTATTCAATGGACACTTTGCACTTTGAGGACAATGCGGGTTTTTTAGGGGGCGGTATTGATTGTCTTCGTCCTCTTTCTTCTATCTCACGATATACCTATTTTGGGTCATATCACACCAATTCGGTTTAAACCTAAAAAAGTATAGAAAGTGTGGTTCACACTTGATGTCTGGAAATTGAAGATTCAATGGCTTCAATACAAGCACCAATAGGTTTGGCTTTGGCCATGGCTTCTGCAAGTGAAACTCTTGCTTCACTGTAAGAATGTAATAAGGAGATAGTGTTCAAAGCAGCCCATCTGATATGAGCTTCCTTTTCTATTTCTGTGAACCCTCGCCATCGCAGAACACTGTTCAACTGAAAAATCATATCAACAAACAAAAAAAACATCAAAAGATTATAATCTCAACTTTGCATCTCAGTAAAAGAAACTTGAGAGTTGCATAACCTTGACAACATCTGAGTAGAAACCTTCTGAGTATCCAAATAGTATGTGTTCTGTTAACATTCCTCCAAGTATCACACATGAGAAGTTGTTCAGTGCCTGCACTCACAAACCCAACCACTCACTACAATAACAGAAACAGCTTGAGCTACAAAATTATTCATTACAAGTAAGTTTAAGGAAATCTTACCTTCGATGATATATTGCCTTGAGTAGCCTACATGGTAGATGAAAAAGAAATTTAGTTAAGAAGATGCACAATAGAGATACATATATAACAATGTTTTAAGAGACTTGCAAACCCGCGACCCAGTCACTAATCCGGTCTAGGTCCATTGTTAACAAACCGGTAAAATTCAGAAAAACCCGCCAATAACCAATGATTCTAGCGATTCTACCGGTAAAACATACCGATAGATTCATCCGGCTGTCCACATCATCTTTCATAAGCTGGTTTGCAGCACCAACCTGCAAAAATGTAACATAAAGTCTAGTCGTAGGAACATAGCTAGAGACAGAGACAAATTTGACCATTTGTTTCCCCTATGAACAAATTACTTACTTCTTTGAGGAACTCAAAGCCTACAAATTCTACTCTCCCGGTCACACTCGACACATTCCTTGTTATAGCTTCGAAATTCGGTATTTCGTAGCGTCTTGGAAGAACTCCGAGCAAGTAACCAACCAGAAAATGCCCCGATTCATGCTGCATACGATCGCAGAAAATGCAAGTTAACGTTTACACATACAAATCGATACAAAACAAATGTCCTACTTGATTGATAACCAAACAACATTTTGGATCAAATTTCTTCAATTCCAACAAAAACCGTATAACTTTAGGTAGAAGCTAGGCAATAAAAACATGTTCAAATAGGAGATAAACTGAACATAAACTACAATGACAAAACTTATTTTATTTACAAGATTTCACCTGAACAACAGCGAACCAATCTTCTTCAGTCGAAGAAGTTTTAGTTTCGTCCTCTTTGAACATTCTCACTGAACTCTGCAAATTATAAAACCAGTTTTCGTTTAAAAGGTATATAAAATTGAAGATCAAGAAACATTGAAAAATCAGAAAAGAAAAAAAAAATCGATAGCAATAAGCAAAAAAGTACAGATTCGGCAGAAACAGATTCAATGCTTCTGGAGACTGAATCGATCAACGAGTCTAATTTATCCAATTCTGCTGATTTCTTGGGAAGCTAAATACACACAAAATCGAAGAAGATTGTAATTAGAAGTAAGCATGAGAGAGAGAGAGAGAGAGAGAGAGAGACCAATTTAGCAGAGCCGAAGGCAGAGAGGCAGCCATGTTCGCCTTTGAGTTGCTTGACGAGAGAGAGGGCAGTTTCGTAATTGCCTCTAGAGAGCTCTTTATTCACTCTCTCAAGCGCTTTCCGGCGGCGATCTACCGGAGATTTTGCTCCGATTACCATTACGCGGCTCGCCTGGAGATAAGAGGTAAAGCTCATATTGGTTAGTGTTTTGAATTTTAGAAAACGTGATATCGTAAATGGTTTTAAACAACCACGGGGATGTAGCTCAAATGGTAGATTTTAAGAATTGTGGTCTGATTTCCAACTAAGAAAACTTCAATTTCATGGTAAAGATGTCCAACTAGGGTTGGGCATATTTACTGAACTAAACCAAATCGAATAACAGTTGCTCTGACTGGTATGACTAGGGATGTTGTCAGTGGCAGATCTAGAACATATTTTCACCCGGGGCAATGATACATAAATACATATACCAAGAGGGGCAAAAAAAAAAAACTTTAAGCAATTACACCAAAAAAAAAAAAATCATGGTGGGCAACTGCCCCTGGAGGTCTTCACTTGCCTCCGCCCCTGGATGTTGTCATAGGTACAAATTTCGTGGATCTAAAAGAGTTTGTTTAAAAAAAAAATCTCGTTTAAACCCATTTAATTGTTTGAAATAAGGGGTTTGACTCGGTTTGTTTAGTTTTGGTTTGGCTTAATTTTCATTTAGGTTCACTAGGTTAATGCATTTCTTCTGTTATCACCGAGTCAAAACCCTTATTTTATAGTGTGTGAAAAATCTCCTCACAATTGCTTTGTCTTTATGATTTTCATTTTCCCTGGCATATGTTTGACTTTTGAGGAACGATAACGATTCCTTGGAAGTTCTTGGTATTGAGAGGTTTGAGACTTTGAGCTCTATCTTAATGATGAATTTGGGAATTTGGCAGAACTTTTGAGCTCCGGGAACGCTTCATCAGCTTTTCACCTCTACTCGCTGTCTTTTCCACACTAGAAAAGGTTTCATTTCTCATCCCAAATTCTCACTCTAAAGCTTTACGAGAACGGTTTAAGATAATGAGTAATTGTAAATTTAATTGTGTGGTGGTTTCAGTTTTAGGGTGTTGATGGAACGAGTCTTTGTCCTCTTTCGTTTAGTTTCTGTCAATTTCTTATGAGGAAATTGAGAGGAGAATTTCATACTTATATCTATTATCTTTGGATTTTAATGTTTTAGTTTATCCAAGACTTATATCTATTATCTTTGGATTTTAATGTTTTAATTTGACTTTTCTTTTTACAATTATTATGCCTTATGAGTATGAATTTGATTTAATGTGACTTCTCTTTAAATTATAAAATGAAAGTTTTATTATTACTATTACTTATGAGTTTGAATTTGTTTTAATCTAACTTCTCTTTAAATTATAAACATATATAAAATATTATTTATAACAAAAATAATTAAATCGAAAATGAAAGTTGAAAATATTTTTTTCATGTGTTAAACAAGATAATTAAAAGATATATATCATTTACAACAATAGTATTTAGAATTGTATAATAAAAAACATACATATAGTTATAAATATGTTTAAATATGGTCTAAATGGGTTTAAATGGGTAAGAACAACTCTAATGAGTCTAAACAGGTAACCCTATTAGACCTCAAAAACTAAATGGGTTTAAACGGGTATGGGTATAAATGGGGTGGATCTAAATGGGGTGAGTTTACCCATATTAACATTCTTAGGTATGACAGATGAATAGTAGAATGACGGAATAACTGAAAATTTGTTAGCGAGACAAACTAAACTGAATAAATTTTTCACTAAATAATTATAAAACGTTGAAAAACTAGTTTTAGTAGAGTAATCACGTTTTGTTTTTTTCTAGTTATAATTTTAACATGCTAATTGTATATAACGGAATCACTTTTCAAAAATGTAGTATGAATGATAAAAAAATAGCGGAATCACGTTTTCAAAACGTGGAAAAAATCACATACCATTCAAATTTCAAACCTATTATTTGGTTCGGGTTCGGATAACCTGAATAACCCAAACGAACACATCACTAATTTTTTATTCGGTTTTCGGTTCGATTCATTTTATTTACCGGATATCAAATTAACCGATTGGATAACCGAATTAAAACCCAACCCGTATAAGCCATACGATATAGGGTATTGTGACTTCGTCTTAGTAATTTCCTAGATTAGGTCTTGCGTGATACGCGAGTAAAATATATAAATATTTAGACTCTAAAATTGCATAATTATTATCCATATAGTTAGATTTTAAATAAAAACCCTCGTTTAGTTATCTAGAAATTATGTTTTGTATTTCGCAATTGAGAAAATTCAAAATTGATCTATATTACCCATAAACAATCCCTCTAAATGAATGAGAGAGTTCGAAAAACAAATTTCAATTATTATATAACTTAAAATTGAATATAACTGATAAATAATATATTTAAAAAAATATATATGATCTTCTAATACTTAATTGTTCTACCATGTTAGAAAATTTATGTTTTAATGTAATGATTCAGGTTTAAAGTTTATGCATCTGAATTTTGTCATAAAAGAATTATCAAACTGATGAGGACATCAAGCCACCATATGAACTGGATTTAACAGAACTCAAGCAAACATGAGACACAAGGCCATACAAGCTATCTGAGAAGACATACGAGCCTTGTTCAGCCAAATTAAAGCCCAAGATCAATTGGTCCGGTCCAACGACCACTTCGACTACATTCTTAGTTCAGCTAGAGCACGCCTTAAACTGGAATCATTCCAATTGGAGTTCAGACGAAAGAGATATTCAGCTTTCAAATCGGGTGAACCACAACTTACTCGTTTTTGACCAACATGCATTAATTGGAGCATTCTGATTAAACTAGAAGGAACTAAACTATGAAAAGAATTGTTCCATATTCTTCAGTCATCAGAGACACGCCGCGAATTAGTTTGAGGCCAAGATCGGTTCAGAGTTGAAACTTATTAATTTTATAAACCGAACATTGCTTGACTTGCCTTATTTGGAATTATCCAACTTTGGCTCAAGACAATCGTTTGTTTGGAGACCAAGGGAGCTTCTACATCAGATATAGGGTTCAGGTGGATTCAATTATATCCTTACTTAGCCTATTTGGAGCCTACATGACTATTTAATGTCCAACGGCTCTTTCCCTTTGAGCTGTGCCACTTGAAGACCTTCCAAGACACTCAGAGGCTTATAGTATATGGATATATCAAGAATATTTTGAGATATAAAGAGGATCCAAACAGATTTCATTATTTGGCCAAGATATCACTCCAACAGCCATAATATCAAGGCTCCAAATTCCTTGCTTTATTCTTTGCTTTATTTCAGTGTATTTTATTTCCTTTTGTGCTTTCTATACCGTTTGGTCTCGTCTAGAAATGAGCCTTTATAAGCCAGTCCCTTGTTTCATTGTATATCACCCTTCTATGAATTATTTTCATTAAAACTGTGTTTTGTTTCAAAGCGTATAGTCTTTGAGTTATAGTCATTTCAAATCTTTGGAGAGAGTCTTTAGTCTTGTGTGATTGTGTATAAGTTAGTTTGTGAGATTCAAGCTAGTTTAGTTGCTCGTGGATTTAAACAACAAAACCCCATCTCCATCTTCACCATCGTCTCATTTTCCATTTCAAGCCGAAAGCCTTGAAATCACCTGATCTATAAAAGAAGTGGATTCCGATCTTATATCACAAACACACAATAATAAATATTAATCTTCTAATTAGTATCTTCCCTATAACAGTCGAGAAAGGAGAGATGATGGTTCGTTAATAATTTTCTAGGCTTGTTTAGCCATCAATGCTTGATTAAACTCATCCATATCACAAAAGCCTAATCCTCCTTTAGCCTTTGACTTACACATTTTTTCCATGAGACACAGTGGATTTTGCTTTTCTTTTCACAAGCATTCCACCAAAAGCTTGTCATGGCATTTGTGATTTTCTGAAGTTGCAATTTCGTTAATCGGAAGCAAGACATAGCGTACACCGGGAGAGCCATAACAATAGACTTGAGGAGGATTTCCTTTCCTCCGAAAGAAAGCATTTTAGCGAACCATCCATTCAATATTTTGTTAAGCTTCTCTTCGATAAAAAACCAATAGTTTTTGCTTCGAATCACTGAAACATTTGGGCAACCCCAAATACTTCCCTTCACCACCTTATCTTTCTATACCGAGCATCGCTGCTATCACTCTATGCATATACGGATCAATATATGCATCATAAGTTACCGCAGATTTCTGAAAATTAGTTTTTTGTCTAGACGCAGCACCATATAATTCCAAGCAATGTGGAAACTCCGAACATTCAGCTAGAGTCACACGACACAAAAACATGCTATCATCGGCAAACAATAGGTGGTAGATCGATGGGCAACTTTTTGTTAACCTCATTCCCATTATCTTTCCATCTTTCTGAGCTTTGTTCATGGCGTGAACAAGCGCCTCGACAAACAAGAAGAATAGAAAGGGAGAAAGAAGATCTCCTTGACGAATACCTCTCTTTGGTTTAATGTATCCATGATATTGCACGTTGAGTAGCACTGTGTACGAGACTGAACATACACATTTCATGATCCAACTAACCCACTTTTTTTTTCTTTTTTTTTTATCAAAACCCAACTTCCGAAATAATACCTTTAAGAAATTTTACTCCACTCGATCATATATGTTTTGGTCAAAATAACCTTATTATTCAAAATATTTAAAATTACATAGAGTGATTTAATTCGGTTATTATTTGTAAAATTTCAAAAACCCCGAAAACCGAATCGAACCGAAATAGAATTTAATCCCGGATGTGACCTAATATTTTAAAACAATGAAAAACCAAAAACCAAAAAACCCGAACCGAACTAATTAATCAAATGCCCAGAAAAATATTATGGTAAAACTAGAGAACAAATAATTCTGATATTAAAAATATTATTAAAAAATACTAAATATATTATCAGAAAATAACTCATAAAATATGAGACAAAAAATCAGATAACGGAATGGTTTTGAAAAGTAGCTAAAATTACTATCTAAACTCCCACTGATTTGAGTAAAAGTCAATTTTCGAACATATATTTTGGAAAATTTTGAGAAATTTTGAGAAAGTTTTAGAAATTTTGAGAAATTTTTAAGAAAATTGAGTAAAAATATACAACTAAATTTTTATTGCCATTTTACTATACTATTTTGTTTTCACTCCCATAAAAAATAGGTTGATTTGGGTGAATAACCATATTGGGAAAAGTAGTGAAAAATATATCCATATTATATTGATATTAGGTGAGTAATCATGTGATATTTTTCTGGACAAAAATAACATTCCAGAAAAGCACGCCATATATTTTTTTGTTTCAAGTCCCCATAATTTCAGAGCTGGCCCTGCGAGTAGGTCAATAAATTGGAGATGTTGTTTCAAGTTTTTTTATAATTATAAATCTAAGCTTTACCAATAATAGCAATTCAACATTGTTAGAGTGAAGGTTATTGAGGGGGTTAAAATTCTGGCCCAGTAAATTAGGCTTAATAAACCTATGATAAAAAGGTCCGGTGATGTCAAAGAAGCTAAGCGATGTCAAATGAGTAAACGAGGTAACATGTCGAGCTGAAAGACCCAAGATCAAAGACTCGTTCAAACTGGTAAGTTAAGTCGCCTAAACGTAACGGTCGGAGCCTCGGATTTAAAGACCATTCCAGGCAAATCAGGCAGAGTAAACAAGGACGTTAAACACGATCTCGGAGTATAAAACAAGGACAAGAGCAAGGAGCATGACCAAAATCCAACTCTCTACACCTCTCTCAACTACAACTTAGCTCTAAACTCAAACACTTGTCTTTTCTTTGTTCTTGTTCTTGCAAATCGCTCTTCAGAATCGAAATACTAAATCAGTTTACTCTACAAAAATCATGTCCAAATCGTTTTCAGATCCTGTATGTTCTTATCGAGCAACAAACTTACCGTTTATTGCTCGATAGTCCATCAGCTCTTCTTTTCTTAAAGATAAGCCAAAGTCCGCCGTTTATTCCTATTTACAAATTTTGACCGTTGTATTTCCAGTTACAACAATTATATAAAAAGTTTGTATTTGAAGGAGATTGGAGAAATATGGTGGAATTTATTAATGGATTGACAATGAACTTTAGTGCAGAACTGGATTCGTCATTGCCAATCCAAAGTTTACGAGACAAAGTTGGGATGGATTCAATTAGGCTTGCACTTTTACTCCAACCGAAAATTCCGAATTGAACTGAACCAAATTTTTTGATTTTCGGTTACTTAGGGTTAAACCAATCATCACATTTATAAAACATATTCGGGTATCGGTCTGTTTAGCCGAACCGATTGATTAACAACTGTTTTTTTTTCTTTCTAATTTTTCCTCACCAAAATATACCGAATCATATCTAATCTTTGTCGTATATTTTAAAAATGTAAAAGTGTATATTTTTTTATTTTCGTACCTAATATTTGTACTTATCTTATTTTCGTATATAATATTTGTACTTATCTTAATTAAACAAAATCTCGAAAATCTAGCATGTGTGGTGGCTATAAATATCACGAAGAAAAGAGAGTCTTTCGCATCAAGAAAAAATCAAAATTTATGGTCTAGGGAAAGAAAACAATGAAAGAGAGGTATTTGGGCTCGCCTCAGTGACATTTGTTTTCTTTTCTTCGGCAATTTTCTTCATCTATTTTTTAAAAAAAATTTCAGCCACCCCAATATATCTATCTATTTTTTTTCTTATCTCTGTTTTATGTTGTCTTGTATTGGTTTACCTTCGAGGAAAATGTAATCGTCTTTGTTATATCGATTTTTATATACGGATTGTAAGAATATTATTATTTTTTATATCGACTTGTATTTGTGGAAAAATGATCTTTTGATCAATATGAATATGTACATACGAATTTTTGGTTAATATATGTTTTTTATATTAATGTTGATATATACGTACTAATACATTAGAAAAGTACATATATGGCACTTTTGTTTTATATATACATGTATCAATTAATAAAAAATGTTAATTTTATTATAAAATTCATTATATTGAGTTATCTATGTGTTTAAAAATATATTTAAGTTCTTCTGGATATATACGTACCAAACAAAAAAAATAAAATATTCCCTTATTTTTTTATATTTGCGTCGATCTTCTTATTCTCATCCTATTTGGCCGACTCATTATTTCACTATAAATATTATTCTAACCTATAGCCTTCTTGCAAGACTGAAATTCATAACGTTTTTCTTTTCTACCACGTTGTTGACAATGTCGTTTCTCAGGAAGAAAGTCGCTGAGATGGTTCTAATTAAGGACATCGATCGAAGCAATGATCATTACATACTCAGAGTTCACATCATGAAACTATGGAATTCATTGCGAAATAACAAAGTTGTCTCTATTGAGATGGTTTTGGTTGATGAAGTGGTGAGTTGATCTTCGTCACGTATTTAATATTGTTTCTGTGATATTATTGAAGCTTCGTTGTGCATATAATACACTATCTGTCGTTTTTCTAAAAGTCATGATTCTTTATGTGTTTACCCATGGTTACAGGATTTATGCAACTATTCATGGGGATTTGGTCAAGAGATTTGAAAACGATCTTAAAGAAGGGTGTGCAATTTTGCTTAGTAATTTCGCTTTTAAGGATTACACTACTCTCTACAGAACAAATCCTCTCTTTTTCAAAATTTATTTCTACCGGACCACCGTTGTCAAACCTTGTGATAATTTTCCAAAGGATCTGCCTTTCAACTATTTGAAAGAACTCTCAAATATAAAAAATGGGCAATACGATAATACTGTCTTGATTGGTTCATATACGTCGTTTGATTTTTGCTTGATCTTTCAATATCAATATCGTTTTTTATTAATCTTTTTTTTAGACGTCATTGGGCAGGTTGTTAGTCTTTCTTCATCGAATGTTATGGCTAGGGGTAAACCAACGAACAAGTTGGATGTGATCCTGAGTGATAAATTGTAAGTTTGTTTTATTTCATTATCTTGTACTGCTAACTATTTTTTATTTATCGGATTTATATTGTGCAGTGATCTCCGTTTGAGATGTTAGCCCACAATCTTACACTATATTTCTTAATTTCACAAAAATTATTATACTACCTTTAGTGAAATTGATTATGTACAAATTCATACAACTATCAATTATAATTCCTATTCAAAATAAGAAGAAAAAAAATCGGAAGAAGAAGAAGAAGCCGAAGGAAACGAAGACAAATAAGAAAAATAAGTCGAAAAGATGAGGAAGAAGACGAAGAAAAATTCATATCAATTAAAACCGGAAGAAAAATAAAAACATGGATAACACAAAATAATGAAGAAACATAAGGATAAGAAGATGAGAAAGTTGAAGAAGAAGAACAAAACCGGAAGAACATGAATAAGTCATCGGAAAAGTTAGAGAAGAAGAAAAAGAAGAAAACCGGAAGATGAAGAAAACGAAGTAGTAGAAGAAGAAAACCCGAAGATTATGTAGAAGAAGTTGAAAAAGGTGAAGATGAGGAAAGCGACGAAGAAAAACTAAAAGAATAAGAATTCAAATAAGACAAAGAATATGAAGAACAAGAGTAAGAAGAGGATGAGTAAAAAAAGTGGAAAAGAAGTCGGGGAATACGAATATGGTGAAAAAGAAGTCAAAGATGATAAAAAATAAGAAGAAAGATACGAGGAGGAAGATAAGAAGAGGAAGCAGATGAAGACGAAGCAGACGAGATAAGTAAGAATAATAAAAAATGAAAAATCAGAAGAAATAAGACGAAGAAAAACCAAAAGAAAAAGAAGAAGCAGATTTCGGAGAAGACAAAATCGATTAAGGAGTAGAAGTAGAAGTCGGAGACGACGAATATGAAGAAGAAAAAGACGAGGAAGATGAAAGAAAAAGAAGAGGAGGAAGAAAAAGAGGAAGATGATTAAGAAAATCTCGTAAAATACGAAGACACATACGTTCAAGATAAGGAAGGAATGAAAGATGAAGATGACAAAGTATGAGAAGGTGAATATGGGGAATGAGGCTGAGAAAAACATGAAGAATAAGAAACCAAAGAAGACAAATGCGATGAATTATGAGGAGGAATAAGAAGTGGAAGACGAATAAAAAATGGAAGAAAAAGAACAAGAAGAAGTCGAAGATTATGAAAAAGAAGAAGCCCAAGACGATTAAAAAAAATAAGGAAAATACCAGGAAGAAGAAAAACCAGAATATAAAGAAGAAGAAAAAGCTGAAGAAAAACCGGAGTAATAGGATGAAGAAGAAACATAGTTTAGGAAGAGTTCCAACGAGGGAGGAAGAAAATCGTTCGTAATTACAATGGGTGTGTCAAAGAAACATTATTCATTATATTATCGAGCTTTGTGAATTTCGTTTCCTCGGTTTTACGACCACATGTGAGAAACATTGCACAATTATATATAAAGGAGGATAAGGATTGAATGTGTGTAAAAAAAAAGGTTTCAGATAAGCGAGAAGTTCGTTGATGTCGCATGAACATTTTGGAGTCTTATTAATGACGTTAGCAGAAAACACTTCATTTCGAATCGATAAGGATATCATGAGAGAAATGAGTCTTCGAAACCCTGGATACTTTTTGTGCTATTGTCTCAATCGTATGATATATTCGATTTTGCACGAGTTTAAAAATTAACTTCAAAATTGAAATGAAAATTGATAAATGGAGCAAATCGATTGTTACTATACTAAACTTAAAAGGACTTTTGATTGACATGGGAAGAGGCTACTGGTAAATTTTCTTTCAAATGATGAAAGGATTCTCTATGACACTACTGATATAACAGAGTATTTCCGTCTTTTTGTCCGTACAAGTTTTTGTTAGCATTTGGGCTCCTTATAATTCGACAAACAAATTGATTTCGATGGAATGTCTTTGGATTTTCACTTTTCATGACTGATGACTGTTTCGTTATTATATCTTATTTTTTTAATTACATTTCCCCTTCATTTCAAGAGGAATGTCCATGTTAGAACGGTCGGATAATATGTGTCCATGTTTCTATGTGCTTTTACTTCACAAGATTCTTTGAAAATGATCGTTTGTGTAAAGATAGCCAAGACAAGGTATTTGTTGCCGAGTGACATTCAACTGAGGTATTTGTTTTCGAGGGACATTTGACTGAGGGAAAATCACTTAGTTCGAAGATAGGAGCTAAAGCCAAACGATTCAAGAAAGTCTTGGAATAATTGTTTCATCAAGTTGGACTAGACTGGGTTACTTGGGCCAGGACAAAGAAGATGCATTCAAACCACATTGGTTTTGAATTTAGGCTCAAGTAGATCAACAATTGGATCAAGTGATTTACTTGTGCTCTTCTCCTCCTCTTTGGTTTTGTCCCATTGGGCTTTCTGAATAGAGGTTTTTAATGAGGCAAGTAGATCACTTCCAATAAAACCCAATTGTTGATCTAAGCCCATGAAGCCCAACAAGCTAAAAACTCGACCAGAATACCATGGGGCATGCGTGGGAGAGTCTCAATTTTACTCAAACTTGTGTGTTTAATTTATGTAATTTTCAAGGCTTGTTTATTGATGTTCATGCAAGCCTTTGTGCTTTCTTTTTTAAACCCTTGTAACCCTCATTGTCGAAACTATCTAGCTTTTTAATCAATCATCTTCTAAATTTATAGATCATCTTGTTGGTGAGTCATATCCATCAAAATCCTTTGATGCTTTTGGTGAGTCATATCCTTAAGAATCAAATCAGGAATATCAAGGGCCTTTCCGCATCCCTTGTGAGACCTATCGATCCCCATCCCTTTGAAGCAACTTGCTGTTTGCAAAGGTTTATCCTGTTCTTATCCAACCGTAGAGTGTGCGATTCAGGGAGTTCATATTAAACGCGTAGCTCCCGAAGGACCCCTACGGCTAAACCTCTCAAGGACCGTTACATTCTAGACGCTCTGCCCTAGCATGTCAACTTCCTTCGGCTGGAATCGGGTAATGTCGTTCCTCTTGAACCATGACAACGATCTCCCGTCCTTTGCTTTGCGCTCTTGTAACTCGGCTTGATAAGGCTCTCCTAGCCTTCTTAAACCTCCATGCATACAACTAGTAGCACAAAACACACAACTCCTTTAGGCGTTGTGCGGCCTAAGTTATTATCTTAGTGCCTTAACTCTTCCCCCATACCGATCTCCTAACCTCTGCGCTACTCGCCGGAAATTTATTTCTGTTTGCTCCCACTCTTCTCTTTCTCTCTCTACACTTCTCTAACTTCTCTCTAAGTTTTCTAAGTGAGAATTAGAAGTCTAAGGAGAATGGGGGGGGGGGGGGGGGGTATTTATACACCACTAAGTCTTGTGGAGCAAGTTGGCCACTTGCATGGATTGGTCCAAGACTTAGGGAGCAAGTTTCCCACTTGCATGGATTGGTCAAAATTGGCGGCGTTGACGTTTTAGTCAAAATCGGCGGCGTTGACCTTTTGATCAAACGCGACGGCTTGACGTTTTAGTCAAACATGGCGGCTTGACTTCTTCCTCAGAAATCGTGCCACCCAAACTCCGGCGTTCCGACCCCCGTCCCTCGCCAGACTCTCGGCAGTCGTCCCACGCCGGTAATATCTTGCCCAAATTCGCACTTCCGACCCGGCCGGTCCTCTCGGCCTCGGGTGCTTTGGCCCGTCTCTCCTCAAGGGCGATGTCCTCTTGCTACGTGACCGAAATCGCATTTGGATCATTTTTGGCTTGTCCTGGCCGTTCGTCTCTTCCTTCGGCAAGGAATTTTCTTTACTCGGCTAAAAAAATCTTCCTCTCGGCTAAAACCGAGTCTTCCCGGCTAAAACCGAGTCTTCTCGGCTAGAATTTTTCCTTCCTCGGCTAAAACTGATTCTCACTCGGCTAGAATGATTTTCAACCGAGAAATGCTGATTCTGCTCATCCCATTTCGAATTTGTCTTGACCAAAACGTTTATTTTGGTCTTTCCACTCGAAACGTACTTTCCTTAGTCGTTTCTCTGACTTCTATTTTTCCCTCGACCATCGACCATATTTTCCACCTTCGGACGGGTTATCACAGGGAACCATTCCAAAAGTGGAATATGGCTACTTGGATCCACAAGGGTGGTAAAAGGAAGAAGAAGATCCAAGTATGTATATAGGTATCTTCAAGTTCATTAAAAGATGCACAAATATGATAATTGAAAGTAAAGATTAAAGTTATTATTAATAGGGTTGAATTTAATTCACAACTTGCTTCAATCAAGACAAGAACATTGATGCATGGAATCTAAAGATGGTGCATCCTTACTTTCAAACTCACTTGAATGCATTGCTTTGATTAAATTTCTTAAAGTGATACCCTACAAGGAATGCTAATATGCAATGCAATAGGCAATGCACCCTATATGCAAACTAGACTCAATCAACCATATGAAATGCAAGTATGTGATTTTTTTTTTTCGATTTGTTTTTGTTTTTCTATGCTATAAGTGGATGCATGGTATGCATGAGACTCAAGATGCAAAATCAAAAGTAAGAGACAAAGCACAAGGTTAGATATCGGTCCCTCCCCCAAACTTAAATCACACCATCCCGGTGTGAAATTCAAGAGAGAGACGAAAAACAAAAGATAAAATGAAAAGATATAAAAGAAAAGAACTACTTACAATGGAGGAGTGGTACCATGGGCATGGAGAGAATGCTTGGTGGACCCGTGAGGAGAGGCACTTGACCTCCTATGTTGGCGAGAGGTTTGGACCGTTTGATCCAAGGGTGGAGAGCTTTCCAACATCAAACACCGTTGTTGCTTGCCATGATCTTGCTACCATCAAGAATCTTGAAACCACTTAACAAAAACATTCAAAAGCACTTAAAAATATATAAAATATTTACAAAGATAGACATGGGAATGTCTCCCAAGTGTGCTTTGTTTAACGTCACTAAATTCGCCGTTTGTTACCCTTTTAGGCGGGTGGAGAAGGAGTGGTGGAACTCCTTGGTGGGTCATGGAGCTCAAGTTTAAGAACCTTTCTTATGAGCTCTTGAAAACCGGCTTGCCTTTTCTCTTTAAACTCCGGTGTGAGGATTGCTTTAACCAAGGCAAAAGGCTTGGACCGTCCCTTGCACTTGATCTTGTACTCAATCACCCCATCTTCATGTTTCCCAGGAGTGAGAGTCATGATGGAAGGCTGGTCTAGCATGGTCTTGTCCTCATCATTACCATCACCCAAAGATTCTTTTCCATGAGAATCTACCTTCTTTTTACAAAATTTTGGGGGCGAAACCAAATCCTTTGTCGCACAACTACCGACATACTCAACTCTTTCAACACGAATCTCATCATCATCAATGGTAATTGTGCCACAAAGCCCAGTTGATGGAGGCTTCATTGGGTAAAAGACTTTATCATCCACATTATTGAGCATTACCCTCTTGTTTTTGAAGTCCATGCTTGCACCGACGGTATGGAGGAATGGAGTACCAAGAAGGAGGGGGAGTTTTTTGGTTTTTTCCATCTCCATAACAATGAAATCCGTTGGTACAAGACACTCTGGGATCTTTAGAGGATAGTCTTCAACAAGGCCAAGTTGTTATTTTTTTGAAGAATCTCCAAAAGTGATGGCGGAGGGGTAATCATCCATACTCTTGATCCCAAGATTCTTAACCATCTCCAAGGACATGACGTTCACACTCGAACCCGAGTCACACAAACCATCATCTATCTTCAAGTCTCAAAGAGAGCAAGTGATGGATAATTTACCGGGATTTCCATGCTTGGGGATAGACTTAAGCTCAACCCTTGTTATGCTTGGTGAATCAAATACCGCCATAAGCTCTTCCACTTTCTCTCGGTTTTCAAATATGTTTTTGATGAACTTTTGATGTTGTGGGGCTTGAGACAAGTAACTCTCACTATGCAAATGTGCTCCAATCTTATCTATGTTTTCTTTGAAACTTGAAAGCACTTTCTTTTGAGCCATGGTGAGAAAACGACCAGAAAATAGAAGTGGAGGGTCGTATGGAGAAGGTTCCATGCACAAAGCCTCTTTGTTAGACCTCACATGTGTAACACTCCCGATTCGTGCTACGAAAGTCGGAGTCGGGAATGTCACAAAATGCGGCCACGAAGACATACCGACGAGATTGTCGTCGAGGGCGCACCTCTATACTAAGGCCTAAGGCTTTTCAACCTGTTCCTTAGTGTCGAGTTGTTTCAGTTCGGACTAAACTTGTACCATTTAACACAAACTGACTTTTAGGCAAATCTTACATAATATTCATATTTTTGAAAATAGTTTTACAAAAGGGTTTTATACTTAGGTTCGGCCGGCCTAGTGCCAAAACATTACTTAAATATATACTTTGCTAATCGATTTTACAAAAGCCAAGACAATCTACTCCGGCTGTCCTAACGTCCCGCCACCTACTGGTCACATGCAAAACAAAATGAGTCATGAGTATTCTAGCAATACTCAGTGAGCTTCGGGGAACCTAAAAACACATTAGCGTTCCTAACCACAACTGCAAGTAAGTTTAACCCCTAAACAAGCACATAGAATCTTGTGAATAAAAAAGAAGGAGGAATAAGAAGAGGAAGACGAATAAAAAACGGAAGAAAAAGAACAAGAAGAAGTCGAAGATTATGAAAAAGAAGAAGCCCAAGACGATTAAAAAAATAAGGAAAATACCAGGAAGAAGAAAAACCAGAATATAAAGAAGAAGAAAAAGCTGAAGAAAAACCGGAGTAATAGGATGAAGAAGAAACATAGTTTAGGAAGAGTTCCAACGAGGGAGGAAGAAAATCGTTCGTAATTACAATGTGTGTGTCAAAGAAACATTATTCATTATATTATCGAGCTTTGTGAATTTTGTTTCCTCGGTTTTACGACCACATGTGAGAAACATTGCACAATTATATATAAAAGAGGATACGGATTGAATGTGTGTAAAAAAAAAGGTTTCAGATAAGAGAGAAGTTCGTTGATGTCGCATGAACATTTTGGAGTCCTATTAATGACGTTAGCAGAAAACACTTCATTTCGAATCGATAAGGATATCATGAGAGAAATGAGTCTTTGAAACCCTGGATACTTTTTGTGCTATTGTCTCAATCGTATGATATATTCGATTTTGCACGAGTTTAAAAATTAACTTCAAAATTGAAATAAAAATTGATAAATGGAGCAAATCGATTGTTACTATACTAAACTTAAAAGGACTTTTGATTGACATGGGAAGAGGCTACTGGTAAATTTTCTTTCAAATGATGAAAGGATTCTCTATGACACTACTGATATAACAGAGTATTTCCGTCTTTTTGTCCGTACAAGTTTTTGTTAGCATTTGGGCTCCTTATAATTCGATAAACAAATTGATTTCGATGGAATGTCTTTGGATTTTCACTTTTCATGACTGATGACTGTTTCGTTATTATATCTTCCTTTTTAATTACATTTCCCCTTCATTTCAAGAGGAGTGTCCATGTTAGAACGGTCGGATAATATGTGGCCATGTTTCTATGTGCTTTTACTTCACAAGATTCTTTGAAAATGATCGTTTGTGTAAAGATAGCCAAACCCATAAAAAATGTGAAAATATACGTCCGAAAAATTCCAAACTTCCAAAAATAATTAGAAGAAGGAAAACACGAGGAAGACAAAAAATCGAAAGTCAAATAAAAGGAAGAACAAGTAGAAGATGTGGAAGAATAAGAAGCATGATAATACAAAGACGATAGAAGAAAACGGAGAAGATGAGGTATAAGAAAAATCAGAAGAATAAAACAAAGAAATTCAGAAGAAGAAAACCCGAATGAAAAAAAGTCAAAGAAGACGAAGACGATAAAGAAGAAGAAGTAGAAGTTGAAAACGATGGATTATAAGAAGGAAAATACGAAGAATATGAAAAACTAAAAGATAAAAAGAGGGAGAAGAAAAAGACAAAGCCAATGAAGAAAAGAAAAAATAGTCGGAGAAGACGAAGATGGTGAACAAAGAAGAATGAAATGACGAATTTGGAGAAAAAAAACAATCAGAAGAAGAAGTCGGAAGAGTCGGAGAAGAAAATCAATACATAGTAGACGAAGTGGAAGAAGGAAAATATGTGGAAGAAAAAAAAGAATAAAGAAAGAGAAGAAAACCAGAAGATGAATAATACAAAGTAGACAAATGTGAAGATGAGAAAGAGATGAAGAAAAACCATAAGAAGAAGAGTTTTGATAAGACAAAGAAGACCAAGGAGGAATAATAAGCAGAGAATGAAGTAGGCTAATAAAAATTGAAAAAGAAGAAGAAGAAGAATTGAGAGAATACAAAGATGATGAAGAAGAAGTCAAAGAAGTAGGAAAATACGAGGAAGAAAAAAACAAAAAGAGGAAGAAGAGGAAGAAAAAGAAGACACAACCAAATATTAAGAAGAAGTAGAAGTCGAAGACGATGATGAAGATGAAAGAAAAGGGTGAGGAATAAGAAAATCAAAAGATATATAAGAGGAAGAAGAAGAAGTAGAAGTCAAAGACGATGAAGAAGAATAAGAAAAAGATGAGGAACTGACAAAAGCTTTTAAAATTGGAGAATGAAGAAGAAGACGAATAATAACCGTAAAAAAAGAATAAGGAAAATACGAAGACGAACAAACCAAAAGATAAAGAATAGGAAGAAGAGTAGAACAAAGCATAAGAGGAAGAAAAAAAGAAGACAAATCATAAGAGGGAGAAGAAATAGAAGTTGAAGACGATGAAGAAGAGGAAATAAAAGATGAGGAATAAGAAAATCGAAAGATAAATAAGAGGAAGAAGAAGACAATGAAGAAGAAGAAGCCAAAGACAGTGAAAAAGAAGAAGGAAATGACGAGGAAGAAGAAAATCCAAAAGTTGAATAGGAGGGAGAAGAGGAGGATGAAGTCGTGAAGAAGAAGAAGGAAAAGACGAGAGGGAGAAGACCGAAGAAAAGAAAAATATAAATCAGAATAAGAATAATTAGGACAAGACGATAATGTTGAAGAATAAGAAGAGGAAGAGGATAATGAATTTGGAAAAGAAAAACCATATAGAATCTTTGAGAAGAAGTCACATTGACATTCTTATGGTGATATTATCTTTGGACACCTCGGAAGATTATCAACTTAAAAGTGATAACAACATTAAAAAGCTTACACCGGAATCCGAGAAGATAAATTGCGAGAAGACTTTCTTTTGAATAAATAGTGAAACTTAAGGTCTGCGGAATAACAACATGGTTAGAGAGCTGGGAGCCATAATATACATATATATGCCGCTCTTCCTGTTGTATGCGTTGCTGCTTCAGCGGTTGTGGCCTATACTTGCTACAAACGGTTGTAATGAATAAATTTGAATTCTAAGATGATTGTGTATTGTGTTTCAATTAGACACTGTGACTTTGTTTCAAATTTCAAACTATATTCCCCCTTAGCTTCAAGAGGAGGGTTCATGTTAGAACGGTCGGATAATATGTGTCCATGTTATCTATGTGCTTCTACTTTACAAGATTATTTGAAACTAATCGTTTATGTAAAGATAGCCAAGCCCATAAAGAATGTGAAAATATACGTCCGAAAAATTCCAAAAAATAATTAGAAGAAGGAAAATACGAGGAAGACAAAAAATCGAAAGTTAAATAAAAGGAAGAAGAAGAACACAAAGAAGAAGTAGAAGATGTGGAAGAATAAGAAGCAGGAGGATACAAAGACGATAGAAGAAAACATAGAAGATGAGGCATAAAAAAATAAGAAGAATAAAACAAAGAAATTCAGAAGAAGAAAATGAAGAAAACCCGAATGAAAAAAAAAATAAGAAGTCAAATAAGATGAAGACGACAAAGAAGAAGAAGTAGGAGTTGAAAACGATGGAGGATAAGAAGGAAAAGACGAAGAATATGAAAAACTAAAAGATAAAGAAGAGGGAAAAGAAAAAGACGAAGCCAATGAAGAAAAGAAAAATAGTCGGAGAAGACGAATATGGTGAACAAAGAAGAATGAAATGACGAATTTGGAGAAGGGAAAAAGTAATTAGAAGAAGAAGTCGGAGAAGAAAACCAATACATAGTAGACGAATAGGAAGTTGAAGAGAACGAAGGTGATGAAGAAGGAGAAAAAGAAGAAGATGAAGACATAACAGAAGAGGAACAAGAAGTTGAAGTCGAAGACGATGATGAAGATGAAAGAAAAAGATGGGGAATAAGAAAATAGAAAGATGTATAAGAGGAAGAAGAAATAGAAGTTGAAGACAGTGAGGAAGAAGAAGGAAAAGATGTGAAAAACACGAGTGACAAAGAAAAAACGGTAGAAGAAAACAAAAAAAAAACAAAAAAACGAAGAAGAAGACGTGAGAGAAGACAAATGCGAGTTCTCCGTCTTCACATAATCGTTCTTGTTTTTTGAGTTTAACTCAAAAAGAAAACAAAAATTTGGTATTGCTTTTTGAGTTTTTAATTTTGTAGTGTTAATTTTTTTTTTTGGATTAGCTTTATATTGATCATGTATATCTCAAATGGTTGTTCTAAATTTTTTCGGTTTATAACATAAAATTTTGTATTACGTTTTTGAGGCTTTTTGGCCCGCGCTACTTACCTAGTACCCATTAACCCCCAAAAAAATAAATAGGATACCCTTAATCAAACCGTGTTTATTGGTTTTAAAAAGTCCGGTTCAATGAGGTTTTGACCGGTCCATGTTGCTCAAAAATCAAAAGAGAAAACCCGAGAGAGAGAGCAGAGACATTCAAAGATGGAGAAAATAATGGAAGCAGGAGAGTATCATTCCAAGGATTTCGAATGGGAATTTGTAAAAAACTTGGTCGAGAATGATCCTTCTCTCTCCCACCATAAACAACATCGAGATTCCTCCTCCTCTGCTTCACCAGATTCTCATCCATGGCAAGATTTCCACTCCCGTCACTCCTCCGGAAAATTCTTCAAGGTACACACAAATATCAATTCACCGATCAAACTCTTATATCTCGATTCCAAATCCGTTTTTGAAACCTACTTGATGCTATTCCGATTCCTAAATCCTCTAGGTTTTTGTTTTTCTCGGTTTGAAATCATCAATATCAGTTACTTTGGATCTTGTCTAGTAAGCAGATTTTTAGAAGATTGATGCAAAATCGAAGCTTCCGATATCGATTTGAATGCAAATTAGGGCTCGATTGCACAATCAATCGAATCAAAATAAGAGAAAAAAAAGACGAGAATTGGAGAAAAATCAGAGATGTGAGTAGAAAAAACAAAATGATCTGATACCATTATAGATTAAAACAGAATCAAGAGGAATGATGCAAAGTGGAAATGCACAGGATATATACTTTAAACCGGACTGTACAGAGACTTAACCAGCTCTATAGTTGAATACATGTTCATGGATTGATCTTAGATTTTTGAGCAGAATGATTTGTTCTTCGTCTTGACTCATCCGTTTTATGCAAATTCATGTAGGAAAGAAGGTATTTGTTGAAGGAATTTCCAGAATTAGTTTCAAGTGTAGAGAACTCCAAACTTTTGGAAGTCGGTTGTGGTAATGGAAGTACAGTGCTTCCGATTTTACGGTAACTCGTTTTGTTCTTCACTTTCTGCTTCTCTTTACTTGTTGCAATGTTAAAATTTGGTATAGAGGCTCTGTAGGCTGTATAAAGTTGGGAAACTGTCAATCTTTTTCCAGAATTTCTTGTTTTACAGTGATTTGTGTTGTGTATGAGCTAATTCCTTGACTAATTAGCTGCTTAATTTTTCCATTATTCTTATTGTACCTGTATCGGTTTATCTTTGCATTTTGCGCAGTGGGAGCAAGAACATTACTGTATACGCTTGCGATTGTAGCAGTGAGGCTCTTGTTAGGACTAAAGAGAACATTGATCGCGCTATCGCTACAGTTGATAACTTCCGTTCTTTCTGCTGTGACTTTTCGACTTCTGCATTCCCAAATTGGGTGGCGTGTGATCGTTGTCGAGACAACTTTATGCTTAAGCAACATTTCTACCATTCAGGTTTTGGTCCCTTGTACATAATATACACATTGATCTCTCATACACATCTTGTATGTCTTATGCTTTCTTCATTAATAATAGAGAGGGAAGGGAAGTATAAATGTTCATTGAATGAACATTGCATCGGCGGTGTGGATTTTGTCACTCTGGTATGTGAACATCCTTCATTTAGTTAAGACCAAACAATGCGCATAATGCCATATTTCTGCAGTGGATCTAGATTTGTGGGTCATCAAATGATTGTTTTAATCTAGTGACAAGATAGTTGTTAAACTAAAAATTTATTGCGAAAATTTATCTTTCATGTTCTATTATCTGATTCTTAACCGTTAGAACATTGCTCATTGAAACTCGGCTTGTTATGTTATGTCAGATTTTCACATTGTCGGCGGTGCCTAAAGAAAGGATGCCGAGAGCTATCAAGGAATGCTTTGCTGTGCTGAAACCTGGTGGTCTACTCTTGTTCAGAGATTATGGTAATTATTGAATCAGCATCAAAGGTCACCGTTACATATGCTATACAAATAAGGACTAACTAGTAGGCTCAAACACTTTGAATGAACTAAAATCCAGGCTTATACGACATGACTATGCTGCGGTTCGAGCCAGAGAAAATTATCGGTTTTAGGGAATACGTGCGGTCTGATGGAACCCTTTCGTATTTCTTTTGTCTCGACACTGCCCGGAGACTGTTTACCAATGCTGGATTCATTGAGGTAAACCTTCTTCTTCCTGTTCTTTGTTCTGATTGATTTATTGCTGTTCAGGTATTCTATTTATTCACATGATTCATTCTATAAGAATTTGTGCAGAATAACAATTTTTTTGATTTTATAGCGAATTTTTAATATTGTGATCTTGTGTGTAGGTTGAGCTTGAAAATTGTTGTGTAAAAGCAGTAAACCGGAGAAAGGGTAAAAACATGTACCGAGTTTGGGTTCATGGGAAGTTCCAAAAGCCTTTTCTAAACCAAGATTGAAAGGCAAGTGTTGTTGGTCTAATAGTAATATGGAATGACTATAGAAAGTTATTTTATGTTTTTATGGAAGTGTTTTATAGCTTTATCAAGTTTAAAAAAAAAAGATTGAATGTTGATTGTAGTTGGATATGATCAAAGAGTTATGTAGCTTGTAACATTCGAAAGTGTCCCTCTTATAAAAACTAGTCAAGTTTTATGAATGCTACACTATATAATCTAGGAATATGTAAAACTAAGAAATCCCAATACAGAGTCTTGATTTATCTAAAAGAAATTACATTAGTTGTAACCTCACTTGCTCATATAATTAAAATCATAATCATAAGATACAAATCAAAGCAGTGGTTTGAAAACTGGTCCAAAATATGAAAAGGCGAAAGAAGTTCTCAAAGCAGCAAGCTCGAGAGGAGAAAAGCTTGCCGATACTCTTGTAGAAGCAATACAAAATGGTAAATTCCGATTCTTCGATGAATATAGTTCTTCTCTGCACTCATATGAATATCTGGATAAAATTGGGAAGGACTCGAGCACGAAATCGAAGAAGAAACACTCTTTGAAGATTGTGGTAAACAATGCTGCTCTGGAGACTCCTGTTGGAATTGTGATTAAAAACGAAAAACTAGAATTTGGTCTCAGAAAAATAAAGAAAAGAATCTTGCAATTTAGATGCTCTTCCTGAGCTTACATATTTATAATTAAAAGACTTAACATTATTGCTAAAAAGGAAATTGCCTATTTTCTAACAACTAAAAGGAAAACTCTAATAAACTTCTAAATTAAATTAAACTTTTATGTATTTCCTTTTTATTAGTTGGATATGTGCTTGTCACATGTTTCAATATCTTATCTTCAGGTTTCGTGGCGACCATTTCAATTCCCAAATTCATCATTTGTCTCTTCAATTGATTCTTCTTCTTCTTCGATTAGATAAGACAAGCTTATTCCAACAACTCCTCCCATCAACACCCCAAAACACACTGATGCATTATCCACGCTAGTAATATGGAGAAGACGTCTTTGTCCGTCTTGTGAACAAGTTTTTGGGTAGCCTTCAAGATATCCTGAGAAGCTCAAGAAGTTAAAAGAAGGCGAAACTCTGGCATATTCTCCGATGATTATGCCAGATAAATCATTTATGGACAAGTTTGTAAGTACATTGGTTTAGTTTAACTAAACACACAGATAAATAATTTTTGGACAAGGTTTGTTGGACAAATACGGAAAAGTGACAACATCTGGTAAAAACTATATAGCCACATTCAGGTTATCTTGGTTCTAGCAGTATCTCATATAGAGAATATATATAATCTTAACCGAATTGGAATGAAGAGAGAATATATATATCTATATATATATATATATATATAGCTATTCTCTTGAAACAAGCACTATCTGAGAAAAAGAAAGTATTATTTGCCGAATCCAATTGGTACAATGACCAAGTAATAAACATTACAAGTTCGGTTAAACCAACCATGCATGTCCACTCCAGCATACATTAAAGAGCAAAATACATTCAAAGGAGAGTCAGAGAGAGAGAGAGAAAGTACACAATCTGAAATCAACGGTGAGAATAAGGTAAAGACCCTGAATAAACATACCGGGATGTTACCGATGAAGGCGGAAGCTCATCAGGGTATCTACTACGCGATGATCGGTAGTACTCAGCCAATGATTCCACTGTAACATATCGGGAATACAGGTCATCGTCTTCTCTTCCCGAAGGAGCCAGGTATGTCCTTGATGGTCTTTCGGGAGAACGGTACTCGTATCTGTAATACGGGTCTCTCCTGTAGGAGTCCAGATTAACTGCTGAAGCTGGTGGCTCGGGCGAGTTTCGAGCCAGGATTTCCCTTCTAGAACTTAGATGGTCATACGGGTGGTAGTCTCTCTCAGGTAAATGAAGAAAACGGACTTCTCTACGGTCATGCCTCTCCATCTCTGCATGTCTCAAAAGCCGCTCATGGTCCACAGATGGACGGTAGGAATCCAAAGGAACACGGTCCCGGTAAGAAGAATCAGGAGGTGGAATTGGGTGATGCTGGGTTGTTTCTCCTCTTCTTAAGCCGTACGTTCGATACTCCCTTTCACTGAGATATAAATCACGCGGTGGTTCTTCTCTGCGTGGAGGTGGTGAAGCATGGGCGGGATTGTGGCTCCTTTCATGAGTGCGGGTCAGGTGAGTTCTGCTGCTGCCAGGAGCATAACGGTCTCTGTCGAATCTTTCCCCGTCAACATCACGGCGAACCAGGATTGGCAGAGTGTGGGTTAGTTGTGCAGGGAGAGGAGCTGGCCGGAAAAGCTTTATAAGCTTGAATACCTTAAATAACACCATAACAGAAGAGAAGAACAGGGAGATGAATATGTGTTGGTAATATGATATAAATTTCAGAAAATGATGTAAAAAATGTAGTTTACCTGCCGACGAGTCAATTCTGTTTTGAACTTGTTTTTATTATTGTAGTTCTCCTTTATTGCGTTCTTGAATTTGCTCTCAGGCAACGGTATGCAATCACTAACAACCTTGAAGCGCACCTGAAAACAATGCACATAATATGATCAAATTGATCCACAAGATAGATAAATTCCACCAAAATGAATGTAAGAAAAACTCATCATTAAAAGAAGTTTGAATTTTAAAGATTTCAGTGAAGTGACTAGCTAACAAACATGGGTGAAACAAAATGTTACCTGAGCGGGAAAGGATCCACCAAAAGCATTGCGCTCAAGTTTCATCCCACCCGCAGAGGATGCTTGGAAAATTCCATAGAGGAGTTTGAGATCGTAGTCATAGAGAAAAAGCTTAATCCCAGGCTTGATACTCATGACATAATCCTTCCTTTTCTCTTGTACGCCCATTATACTGAACCGAAAACAATCGGGTCTAGTTTTTGCATTGCACATGAAGATCAATCCAGCAATCTTTACTTTTCCTTGCTCAGCCATTTCCCTTTTCTCAGGGTCAACAAGCTGCTTTTTCCCCTCTTCCACTCTTTGCTGTGTTACATCACCAGCAGCTACTACCTCGTTCCTTTGTTTCTTGTTTGAATCTACAACCTTGTTCCCTCCTCTCTTCCTTTTGCGTCTCTTGCCCTCAGCCAAGCCAGTTTTGCCCACATTCTTTTGTTGGCCTCCTTCATTAGTATTCACATCCAACGAATGCGATTTCTCAACACCATTGCTTTGCTCGTTTACAACCAACGAGTTGTTATTCTTCTCCAGCTGAGGAGTTCCTTTATCAGCTTCGTTTTTAGCTAACGGTGCTGCTGGAGTCTTTCTTATTTTGGCATTCCCCCTCAGTTTTTTTGGTAGTTTCTTCTGCACTGACAAAGCTTTTTCAGGGGCTTCAACAGAAACCTCAATAGCTTTCACAGCTTCCATCACGTTTCCTCCTGGAGAAGCTCCGGTGTCTCCTTCCTTAGGTCCCTGAGCAAGATTGCCTTTGACTTTCTGCCCCTTTAGCAATCTCTTCCCAACACTCTTCAGAGCGCTAGCTTTTCCCTTCACCTCTTTTAGTGTTTTTTCACCAGAAGGTTCAGCTCCAGCGACTTTTTCATCATCATCTGCAGGAGCTTCTGCAAATTCTTCAAGTTCTTTCATAGATTCCATATCATCTTCTCCAAGAGAAGTTTCTGAATCTTTTTCTTTTCCAGAAGAACATTGAGGAGAATCTGCAACAGACTCTACAACCTTCTTTGTTTCCTTTTCGCTTTCACTAAAAGAAGGCTCTGCACTCTTTTCATCCTTCTTAATACCTTGTTCTACAGTGACATTCTCTTCACCAGCCACCTGAACAGCAGTGCCTTTTAAGAGTTTCTTTTTCACTAGCTTCTTTACTTTCTTAACAATTTTCTTCTTCGCCAGTAATCCCTTTGGCTTTTCCATTCCAGAGGAACTTGCATCAACAGAAGCAAGAACAGAGGGTTCTTTAACAGTCCCATTCTCTGTTTTATTTTCCTCAACAGAAGCAAGAACAGAGGGTTCTTTTGAGACTGCATCCACAGAAGTTTCTACAGACTTCTCACCTTCCTTACCTTTTTCTCCAGCAGAGGTTTCTACAACCTCATTCTCATTCTTTTCAGCTTCAGCCTCAACCACCACTTTCCCATCCTTCCCGGCATCTTTATCATTCTCAACTACCGAGGCCTCAAGAGTTTTCTCATTCTCAACAACCGAGGCCTCAAGGGTTTTCTCATTCTCATCTTTCTTAGCATTTCGTAGCTCCATTATCAAGAAACAAGCAAATTTCAATGCGTAATCGCTGCAAATAATGGAGCTACAAGATTAAAAAGGAGCGAATCAAAAGGTTTTTTATTGCTGCAAACAAGCAGATTTCAATGCGTAGTCACTGCACACAAGCAGATTTAAACGCTAAAACAACCATACAAAAATGAAAACGAGATCATGAATCATGGTAAACGGAGCTAATCAAAAGGATTTTTAAGCTTAAAGCCTCAACGCTAAGACTAAGCAACAGGAAACTCCAACATAACTATATCGTCTTGTCTAAAACCATCCTGCCAAACACAAGAATTGAGTTGACCAGAGTAGGCTAATCAGACAATAAGCCACCACCGATGCCACAAGGACTCAACATGGGTAAGGAAACAGATAAACAAAACTTATCACGCAACATGAAATCGCTTAGAGAATTGCAATCCAAAACTTGTCAACCCCACAAAAAGGCACAAAATTGCAAGTAACGATCACGAAAGTATCAATTTTTGAAGTGCTTAAAATTCGAGTGCTATATAAGACGAGTGATACGACACTTCACAAGTCTTCCTTGAAACAAACGATTACTATTCAAAGGAGGCATCGCAAAAACTTGTGAACCCCACAAAAAAAAAGGCACAAAATTGGAGAAGAATTTATCGAAAATATCGATTTTTACTTCACATGGAATCGAAAGTATCGATTTTTTATGTGGGTAACAGAAAATCCAAAAGAGAAGTACCGATAACGAAAAATCAAATTCTAATCCAAAGCTTCAAATCAGATCGGTAACATGGGTCAGTAATCTCCAGCAGATTGAAATTTAGGTTTGAATCATAAAAGGGTTTGAGAAGCATACCTGAAATCAGAGAGAATCAAGCGATCGAGAGAGAAATTCTCAAAATTGTGATACCTACTGAGAATCCGACGCTTAGGTTTTTTTTTAACTTTAGGGATAATTTTTATGGCCGAGAGATATTAGGTAGAAAGGAAAAAAGGGAATCGAAAATATTTCGTGCTGATAACTGTAGTTGTATCTGAGTATTTATATATAACTAGTTGGTAATCCATATTACGCGCGTAATTTTGTATTACGCGCGTAATTTTATATTATTGTTGATAGACGTTGTTAAAAAGTTTGCGCAAAATTTTGTATTATTATTATTATTGATGTTAAGAAAACTTATAATGATTTTGTATTTATAACAAAAATTAAAATTAAAAAATACAATTGCTTCGCTCTCTCGAGAGAGATTGGTGATTCAACGGTTCTTTCTCTTTCTTTGGAAGGATTGTGCCTGTCGTCGGCGTTTTCTCCATCCATTTATGGATGTGATTCTTCTGGTATATGTTATTTAATTATTTTTTCCGTCTAGAAAATATTCTATTGGCCGATGTAGGATGTGGTATATGTTTACTTTCTTCCCATGATCGAACGTTTATCTCCGGCATAGGCGATTGGGCTTTGCACGATGAAACAAATTTTAAAGATCAGATTAAGGTTTGTCTACAAATGCGATTTGGGGCAAATTTTCACAAGCTCTTATCAAACAATGGAGAATTCATTCAACTGTTTATATATAGAATGAAATCTAAATTTCATTGATTTTTTTGTTTGTGTTTTTTTTGTTGACTCATATATTTATATTTTTATGATTTTTACGATAATAAAATTCAAATTAATTGATTTCATGTATACATTTAATAATTGGACACATATCAATTTCTACATTATCTCAAAAGATATCAAGCAATGGAGAGTTCACTTTATATTTTATAGGGAAAAAAACTAGAATGACACATATAAATTAGCTAAGGACTAGACTAACATATATTTACTGGAAAGGAGAAAGTGTGTTTTTTGCCCATTATACCCTTATTTGCTCTTGTTAGGAAAAACGTTATTACGACACTGCCATTACTAAATTATTTCCACGTAAGAAAAAATTTGAGTTATTTACAAAAATGCCACCGCGGTTTTCAGAATAAGTATGCAGACATTTGTTGCAGACTTAATAAATCGATAAGTCTGCACAGACTTGTTATGCAGACTTAATCTGCAGACTTAATCTGCAGACTTGTTATGCAGACTTAATATGCAGATTTATTTTTCAATGTTGCAGACTTATTAAGTCTGCGCACATCTGCAGACTTATTATGCGTGTTGCAGACTTTTCGACGTAGACTTAATGTGCTTTGTTGCAGACTTGTTTTGATTGCAAACTTATTACGCATATTTATTCCCTTTGTCGCAGACTTATGTTCATTTGCAGACTTATAAAAAATCTGCAGCTGTTTGTTGCAGACTTAAATGCTTTGTTGCAGACTTTTGGAAAATCTGCGAAAAAAGACTAAGTTTGCGACACTTAAAAGGTCTTACTGAAATAACATCGCTTGTCGCAGATTTATTTACAATGTCGCAGATTTAATGCTTAACGTCGCATACTTATTTGTAAATTGCTTACGTGGCATTAAAAACTGCAGACTTATTAGACTGTGCTGCAGACTTGTTTTCTGACTAGAATAACACTTTGTTTCTCGCTGACTTGTTATGCAGACTTATTGAATGTGTTGCAGACTTAACAAATTTGTTTGTCCTAGACTTTCGTTGCAGACTTATTGAATGTATTGCAGGCTTATTTCGAACTTCAAGGAATAAGATGAACTGTTTCTAATAGTTCGGGAGCTGCTAGAGTCTGTCACTACTTAACCATTTTGGAGCTTGTCTTTTCATTTATCTCCGGCGCAGCAAAGCCTTCTATTTCGATTTTCAGGGATTGTTTTTTTTTTCCTCCGAGTTGTGTGAATTTGTAGATGAGATTTGATCAAATTTGTCAAATTAAGGGAATTAGAGTCATGTCTTGGAAATGTACTTGGGTTGATCAACGAAAATGTAATTTTATTTAAATGTTTAAAAGTGTAACTTAATTAAAACCGAGACCGAAATTAAAATCGAGCTTTGAGGACGACTCAGGCTAAGGTTTTAAGCATCCAAAAACAAGTCATGCTTACTTTGATGTGCAAAAAGCACAATTTTATGGGCCACATCATGTCAGTTTCATCTAGAAAACACTAAAAGTGTTAAGATTCCTCTTCAATTTGCATTAATATCAACAAAAAAACAGTATATTGTCATAGGTGACGTACACAATAAGTCTGCGACATACATAATATGTGACATACACAATAAGTCTGCGACATACACAATAAGTCTGCGACATACATAATCCGTGACATACACAATAAGTATGTGACATACACAATAAGTCTGCAGCATACACAATAAGTTTGCGACATACACAATAAGTCTGCGACATACACAATAAGTCTGCGTCATACACAATAAGTCTGCGATATACATAATCTGTGACATACACAATAAGTCTGCGATATACATAATCTGTGACATACACAATAAGTCTGTGACATACACAATAAGTCTGCGACATACACAATAAGTCTGCGACATACACAATAAGTCTACGACATACACAATAAGTTTGCGACATACATAATCTGCGACATAAATAATAAGTCTGCGACATACACGATGAGTCTGCGACATACACGAAGAGTCTGCGATATACACAATAAGTCTGTATCGCAGACTTATTTTTTTGTCGCAAACACATATGACAACAAAAGAGGAATTTGAATCGAACGTTAAAGCAACAAAGAAACACACAAAAATACAGATCTGAGAGAAACGAATCTTACCTAGGACGGCGGAACGACGACACAGCTCTCATAGATGGTGGCGGAGAGGCGACAGGAGGAGGAGTTGCCGGAGGAGTAGGAGATGCGACGGGAGGAGGAGGAGATGCGACGGGAGGAGGAGGAGATGCGACGAGAGGAGGAGGAGGAGGAGATGCATGTGGTGGAGAAGAGACTGGTGGTGGAGATGCATGTGGTGGATAAGAGACTGGAGGTGGAGAAGAGACAAGAGGAGGAGGAGTCGCTGGAGCTGGAGTTGTTGGAGTCGGCGACGGAGAAAAACGTAGGAGTGAACAAATGAAATATTAGGGTTTTCTAAGATTTTGTTGAGTTTTATATTTTTATTTTATTTTCTGAAAAAAATAAATCAAAATGGCATTTCTGTGAATAAGTAACTCAAATAGGGGTTTTCTGTCTTTTGACAAAAGAGTTGTGTTATTATAGTCAACTCAGTTCTGAGGGTGTTAATCTAGTAATTACATGAAAGATTAATGTTATTCTGAGTAATTTTTACTATTTTATATCTAGAATGAAATCCAAATTTTATTAATTTTGTATTTTTGTTATGATTCTTAAAATAATGAAATTCAATGAATTGATTTTAAATATAATTTAATAGTTGGACACATATCAAATTTTTAGTGTTCAATTTATCTTTTGTATGTATAGAATGAAATCCAAATTTTATTGGTTTTCTTTTTATGTTTTTTTTTGTTGACTCACATGTTTATATTTTTATGATTCTTAAAATAATAAAATTCAATGGAATTGATTTCATGATGTGGACATCGGTCCAACCAGACAATCCAAAGCGAGCCCAAGTCTCGTAAACCCACCCGAAGCCGAGGATAAACTTACCAGAGACGTACCGGTGAAACCAGAAAAAATCAACACTGAAGGAATACATTTTTTGTCGATTAAGTGACTCCAATGAAGACATTGGTCAAGTCCCTCAACCAATTCTGGCCCGAATCCAAGATCTCTGAATCATCTCATCCAAAACCGGGGAAAACCTTACCGAAGCTCTATCGACGAAACCAGACCAGCGTCCACTGAGGGATCACACACACATTCACTGTTAAACTGACCATAATGAAGACTTTGGTCTAGTTACATTTCCAATTACTCGAACCAAAACCGGAGGTCCGAAGTTACTTCAAGATCAGCTTCAACGGCTAAGATCTTGGCTGTACCGCTCAACAAGCAACCTGATAAGAAGAATTGGCCCCAGAAATATGTTTTTGACTTAACCAACAAACGGCCCAGTTCAGGAGAGAAGAATGCCAATATAGAGACCCATTGGATCACCCAAAACCATGAAGACCCGCCTGGATCGACCCGGATCTAACCGCAACAACCTTGAATGGTAAAATACTCGACCAAATATGGAAATCACCTTGATCACGACCAAACCAAAGCTCACATGCTTACTAGAAGATCCACCATACTCTACGCACACCTTGAGGAGGAACCAATACGACTTTATGGACCAAGGGAGAGATTCAAACGCCTAAGAGAAACTTTCCATATCCGAAAATGTTAATCTTCCATCATTCTCTCATGTCGACTTATGGAGATTAAATCTCGATCATTCACCTGTTGATTCTGAAAATCACACAAGGGGCAAAACAGTAAACTCAATGGATCGAATCTTGTATATTGATTAAACTTGGCGGAGTTACAAGATTGCTAAATTGTAAAAAGATGATTCGATAACTAAGTGGTTTAAAAGCTAAGGTCTCAGCTCTCTGTCTCTTAGGTCTCGCAGATGATTGTCGATAATCTGAATTGTGACGAGGGTCTCTCTATTTATAAGGTTATGAGTCGGCCTAAAAAATGAAGATTCCTTTCCTAGTTCAATCAGGATAAGGAAATCTTCTTTTTCCCCCGACGAAATCGGGAAAGATTCCTTAATTCTCGGAAGTCGGTGCGTTAGGCTTTTTGGGCCGAACTCGGCCTGTTGGTTGCGATTGTGGGCCCTTTTTACTTAATTTGAACTATCATTAACCGAAATCAATTGGGCCGGTCTTGGTTCAAACAGGGTTAAACCAGGGAGTGCTAAACTAACCTCTAACAATAAGCCCCCCCCCCCCCCCCCCTCAGTTCGGCGAAGGAGTAGGTTTGAGTTCGGCGAAGTTCTTGGAGAATTCTTTAGCCCGGTTGGAACTGAGACCGATACCTTTGTCTTGGCGGTTTTAAGTCTATTTCTTTTGAAGAGCGACCTCGGCGGATTCTTGAGTTCGGAGAATCTTCCCCAAAAAGACATGTCGCTTCAGTTTCTTTAAATGTTGCGGGAGTCGAGGGATTTTGTCATGATTACTTCTCTCTCTATATATTTCTTTGACTCTTCGGTTTTCCTCATTTCTCTGCTCATAAAGGTAGTACATTTCTTCTTTTCTATCTCTGATTCTTGCTTTCTTCTTCCTAGGGTTATACTTATTAATCAATTTTTGCAATCGGATTTCGACGATCTCTACGACGAATTCCTTTGATTTGCTTGAAGATCTTCGGTTTTTGGGCCACTCTCGCGTGCTTCTCGTGATTCTCTGATTTTTTTTTGCAATTTCTTCTTCTTTCTTCGCGACTCTTCGTCTGTCCTTCCCGGTCCTCTATTGTCGACAACCTCAATGGTCGATTTTAGCGATGGTCGACCAAGCAGATGTTCCTCAACTGATTCGTCGCAGCTCGCGCTGCGTATGAGTTCACGCCGCCGTTCCGTCTCCGACGTCCGTTTCTGGTTTTCGCGACTGGGATATCGTCAAATCCTAGGATGAAAGGCGTTCCGCCGGGGAGACGAATCCGGCAACGAATGGTAATAGGCTAGTGCATGTCGACCGAGGAGATGGTATTGGCAATGATCTTCCTATAGCCGACCATTCTCGGCTTGTTGATGCGGAGAGACTCTTCTTGTCTAGGCAAGTTGGCCACGATACAGCTGAGTCGAGTAATCCCTGACCTCGGGTCCGTCTTCCTCATGTTGAAGCTCAAATTCAATGCGAAGTGGAGATTTCTGTTGAGCTAGCGAGGTTGGATGCTGAAAAAGAGGATGGAAGATGAGCAGATCCGACGTGACGCGGCTATTGCTTCTCAACTTGTCGAGGAAGATAGGATCCCTACCCGAGAAGGAGTCGCGACACCAGGTCGAGATGCTGTCCCGACCAATCCTTTGGAGGGCAACCTAGAAGGAAATCCCCGAGCTCCGTTGATTCCATTGGCATTGCGGCCAATGACTGTTGGGCCGACTTGCCTATCGTTGGAGGGGATTGATGAGCTGATCGGGTCCCTCCATTTCTCGGGTGTAATATCCGTTACGCTTCCGGATAATCACGAACGACCATGGGATGCTCTAAAAGGGCATGTTTGTGTGTTATGAGGCGTGGTTCAAGGCATGCGGGCTCAATTTTCCCTTACCTAAACTGCTTTTCGATTACTGTAGAAGACGGTACGCTGCGATTTGCCAGCTCAACCCGGCAAGTATGATTAACTTAATGAGGCTCCTGTCCCTGGGATCTGAACTCGGCATTCCGATATCTGCTCGGATGTTTGAAGAACTCACCTCAGTCAATATAGCTGAGGCCAAGCCTTGGTATTTTTCGGTAAATATGAAGCCGAGCTACGACATAATTACTGGCCCGAAACCCAGCAAAAAACAGGACTGGGAGACGAAATACTTTTTCGTCAAAGTTGACTCCACTTTTGTGTCTACCCCGGGCATTGGTTATAGGTAGACATGGAACCAAAATATTGGTAGTTATTCGTCTTGCTATAACGAGGCTGCGTATTTTAATCTTCTTTTAATATATCTTTTTTTATTGTGCAGTTCGGAACCCTACTTATCGCCATTTCTCCGATCGTTGGAACGTGATTGCAGCTCGATTTCGGGAGTTAGGGAGAGTTCGCTAGCCGGATATCCACCGAGCTCGTCTTGCAAAGAATAAATTGCAGTGCTCCAGTACTGGTTAGTCCCAAAAATACTTTAAGTTAAAAGATTCTAGTTTTACCCGCTCATTTTCTCAGGTTTGTTATGCTTGCGTAACTCCTCGAGAATCTTCATCCAGGATGCCACCTCGAAGTAATTTTATCGTCGTCCCGGATTACTCGACCATCCTTGACGACTCCATACTTCCCTCAGCTCGGAGGGATGATAATGTTCCGCCCGAGGTCGTCTCGAACGTCGGAGAGAACGATGAAATCAACCCGACCTCGAGGGTTGACGATACCGTCCCGTCCGCCAACCGGGATGACGCCGATCAGACTGCTGGGTCTGAATCGATTACTTGCTCTGCTGCGGTACCTTTGGATACCGACTTGGAGGTTCTCGAAGGCGATGTCGGCGAGAATGTCGAGCCATCAGATCTTTCGAGAAAAAGAAAGACTCCGCCAGGTCGGTCTGAAGAGGAACTAACTGGTTCCCGAGATCACTTCCGGGGGGAGGAGAGAGGTGATGCTACTCTCGTTGCTGATACTCTCGAAGCGGTCCTGGAGGAGAGGACTGATCCGACCGTTGTTGCCATTGCTCAGGGGAAACACAAGAAAAAGAGGTCTCTGGCCCCGAGACATGTAAATGCGGTGCTCTTCAATTATAGCAAGGACTCACCTCTGATTAACGACGCAACGTCCTGTGCCGAGCCGTTCCATCAGTTTAAGCTCGGAAGCCGCGGTCTTCCAACACTGGATGATCTTCCGGAGAGGGAGAAGTATTTGGAACTTGCTCGGTCGAAGGCCCGGGTAAGTCGTTGCTCAAAAGGTTACCTTTGTTTTTATGCACGTATCCCTCGTTTTATCTGATTGCTTTTCCTTTTAGGTCGAAGCGCAGATGAACGATATAATCCGGTCGCTGGACCATAAGTATCGATCTGTAGCTCAGGTAGCCTAGGAAGCCGAGAGGTTAAGAGGGGATTTGGCTGTTGTTAGTGCCAAGGTCTCCCAACTTGAGGAAGGAGCCGCCTTGAAGGATCATGAGCTCGAAGCCCTCCGTGCTGAGAACGAGAAAATGAAGGCCGAGGTGCTTGGCGCCAATGACGCTCTTAGCCACATAACCATCGCAAAACGGAAGGTTGAAATTGATGGCAAGACTAAGAGGAAGAGGCTAAGGGCATCTTGGGATGCTTGGGTAGCCGCAGAGAGGGGCCTCCGGAAGGAGATGGAGGATAAGGTGAACGCCCGCCTCCAAAATATTAAAAACTACATCGATGGCTTGAAGCGGCGAACAAACGGCAGCTCATTTTCAGTCAAGTCACATGCACGAAGAAGTGCTTGGATCGGCTTGTGAGCAGAGGAACGCTCATTCCTCCGGAGACGCTCGATCATTACATGACCGCGGAGAAAGAGATGACGGCCGAGATGCAATCTTTGGAGCTCAAGGAGCTTGAAGAGGGGGATTTCAAGATGTCTTCGATCTCCCTTAGCGACATTCCTCCGGGTCCCCATCTCGGTGCGGTTGGAACCGAGGTACCGGATGATATAAATGAGTGGGGGTCAATGGCTTCGAGCATTGGTCTCGCGATGTCTGAGGAGCTCAGGGACCGGAAGTCCCCTTAAGTTCCTTTTTTTAATGTTGTTTTCTTTTCATGCTTGATAAGGCTTTGAACTTTCCCGTGGGGGTATTTTTGTAATATGTACTTTGTTTGCCCGATGGGGCTTCTAAACCTTTACATTTAAGGAGTGTAATGAGTTTTTTTTAGTCGATTTTGACTTCGAACTATCGATTTTGGTTTATACGAGTTTTTTTATAAAGTTGTAAAATGATACAATCTTCTCGATTTCGCTAACGTTCCATAATTGGGGCCATACTTAATACAGTCTTATCTTGGGCACATTAGTTGAAATCGGTTTACGATCAACTCGAGATCGGCGATCGTTTGAAGATCGGCTTATAGGTTTGCAATTGTTGAGAAATCGACTTACTAAATTCGCAATTGTTGTGAAATTGGATTAGTTTTTGTGAGGATGTGTCGTTCGGCTTCAGCCCGAGAGCTCGACATGAGACTGCGAGGATCTGCTCATCTCAGGATACTTCGGGTCCTAAGATCGAATCCGATTGCGAGATGATTCAGCTTACTTTAGTTCGGATTGTCTAAGGATGTGTTTGGATGCGGGAAATGTCCAGGCTTTTGCGAGACGGATCTCGGCTTTATAATCATTTGTATCCATGAGGAGTACTATTGATCGTCTGGTCAGGACGTCGATGTGCGAAACCGCGATGGTTTTTAAGTCCAAACTAAAGAGCTCGATTTTGTTTTACTGGCTTCGAGATCAAAAGATGTGAAAGTTTTGACGAAGTGTGATGGTTCGGTTTACTTTAGTCATTTTTAGACAAGCGTCTGAACTTGTAGAGCTGCGATAGGTACGGCGATAAGTTGTTAATTTTGACTTCCAAAAGGTACGAACTTGTAGAGTTCGGCGAGCTGCGGTAGCTCAGCTTTATTTAAACTTTTTATAAGTAAAGAATTTTTATTAAAGTCATAGCTGAACCCGGTGTGGGCTGGCTACGTACCCTCGAAAGAAGGATCAAGCCATTCGTAGTTCATATTACATCATAGAAGTATAGTTTTTTTTTTTTTTTTGAATCGTTGTCGCTTCTGCCGAACTAGTAGTAGAACCGTTTGAGATTCATTGAATTCCATGATCGCGGGATAGGAGTTTCGTCCATTTTCAAAAGTTCGTAGACGCCGGGCTTAACGACGCGCATGATCTGGTAAGGTCCTTCCCAGTTAGCACCGAGTTTGCCGGCATTCCTCTCTTATGTGTTATGATAGACTTTGCGAAGGACGAGGTCACCAACCCCGAAGTGCCGTCCTCGAACTTTTTTGTTGTAGTAGCGAGCGGCTAAGTGTTGATAGTTCTGGATTCGGAGTAGTGCTTGTCCGCGTTGTTCTTCGAGTGTATCTATAGTATGAAGGAGTAACTCGTTGTTGAGGTCGGGATTTTGGGTTAGCATTGTTCGGCGTATACCAGGAATATCGAGCTCGGCTGGATATAAAGCTTATACGCCGTAAGCTAACGAAAAGGGGGATTGCCCGGTGGCACTGCGAGGTGTGGTGCGATGGGACCAGAGGACTCTATCGAGCTCTACGGCCCAAAATCCTTTCTTTGTGTCGAGTCTTTTCTTGAGGCCGTCGATGATGGTCTTATTGGTTGCTTCGGCTTGGCCGTTTCCAGGTGGGTATCTCGGAGTGGAGAAATTTAGCCGGATTTTCCATTTAGCACAAATTATCACCGAATAGGGTTGAGATGAAATGAGGTCCGTTATCTGTGATTATCTCGTATGGTACTCCGTGTCGGCATATGATGTATTTCCACACGAATTTCTCGACGTGGTGAGCATGTATCTTGGGATAGGATTCAGCTTCGACCCATTTGGTGAATAAGTTCGTCATGACTAAGATATACTGCTTCTGGTTGGTGGAATGGCGGAGTGGACTGATGATATCCATCGCCCATCGCATGAAAGGGTAAGGGGCTGTGGACATCGTGAGTAACTCGGTTGGAATATTTATCACCTGGCCAAGCCTTTGGCATTTTTCGCATCTGGCGGTGAACTTCTCGCAGTCCGCTAGCATTGTTGGCCAATAGTAGCTTGCCTTCTTGATTTTTCAAGCCAAAGAGCGTCCTCCATAATGGTTTCCACCGTCGCCGCTGTGTACTTTACTCATGATGGTGTGAATATCTTTCCCGGTGACACATTTTAAAAGGATACCCAAGGCGCTCCATCAGAAGAGTTCACTATTGTGAATGACGTAATGGACATATCGCATTTAAAATCGCCGAGCTGCCCATCTATCGGTCGAGACTGTCCCTTCGGAGATGTGCATCTTTATCTCGATAGTCCAGTCTTTTGGCTCTTGTTCATATTCTGCCTCGATGTCCATAGGAGCGTGGAAACCTTCTGATGATTCATCTTCATCAGACTGATCTCGGAGGTCTGGATTGCTCGGGATATGCCCGGTTTGGTATCCTCGCTGAGCTCGAGGATCGATCGATCTCTGGTTTTGTGTAGGTTAGGAGTATTGGCGGGGTGGATCTCGTAATCACGCCTGCGTGTGGTGACGTTGCAGGTCGCGGCTGGTTCGATACTTGCTCGGGAGATGCTTTCGACCGGGATGGTTCGTCGGAGATGAGGATATGAACTTGAACCTTAGAGGTTAGTAAATTGACTCTAAAATAAACTTTTTCTTTTTAATTTTTGTTTTTGTTTTTCTTCGTTTTAGAACTCTGAAACATGGACTTGTGATGAGGACATCCGAACCAAGATAGACCACATCAAGGAGAAGATGCACACATATGAATATGTCATAGCCGATATCAAAGAAGAGACGATTGTCGATGTTCAATCGTCTATGTAAAAGCACATGGAACTACTACCACCTCAGAGAGAGACTGTACTGTGCGTATGGCAGGCTTAGATCCTGATCCTATTGGCGACAGCAGGAGTTTTCTTGTTGCTGGGACAGTTTCTCCTACGCTACTATTGGCCAGCACCAATCAAATGAAAGAAGGCGTATCTCTTGAAGGCGTCTGGCCAAGCCAAGAGGATTTCAGCTAGAAACTGAGTTGTTCTGTAATCGTGATCCATCATAGGAGTGCCTCGAAGTGGAATCATCCCAATCGGAGCTCAGACGAAGGAGATATGCATTCTACAAATCATGTGATCCCCAATTTACCCGATTTGGACATACACGCATCAATTGGAGGTTTCTAACCAAATAAGGAGGAATTAAGCTACAAACTGACTTGGTCTGGAATCTTGATCCATCATAGACAAACCGACAATTGGATTCATCTCAAGAACGGTTCAGACTTGGAAGTTATTGATTTTACAAATCAATGGACCTGTTTCAAACCCAATTCAGCGACAAGGCCAAATATCGTGCTACACAGCCCAACTCAGCAACGATTTCGACCCAAGATCACTTGTAGAATATTATTGGGTCTCTTATGGATCCAACAAGCCCAAGATCCAAGGAAATGCCAATCGGATTCTCAAGTTACACCCAATTTCCCAAAACGGGTTGACATAGTTCTGTTTAAGGGAAGTCCTATATCCAATGGTTGCTACACCTTGCAAACATATCTATGGCGACCAGGAGAGATTTTAAGGCAACTAAGAAAGCTTAGAAACACCTGCCCATGCACCGGCGCACACAGGATCAGGCGGATAACCTTGCAAGCCAACTTGCCTTATTCGGATGCATTCACACTTAGAGTCATTAATCTCCAACGGCTCTATTCCTTAAAGATTGGCCACAAAATGAAGCTCCCTCACAATGACTAGAATGTATCTAGACACTATACATTCTCCTCCAAGTTGTCAAGACTCAAGCACAGTTCTACTTACCTTATTCGGCCAAAAATCACCATTCAATTCCAACGACTAGTTTTTGGTGCGAATTTGATTTGTTTCTTGTTGAGAATTTTTAGACCATTGCTTTGTCTAGTCTTGAGCATTATATAAGCTCAGCCTTGCTTTCATTGTAAACCACCTTTGAATTTTGATTAAGTAAAAACGTGTGTGTTTTGTTAATTCAAGAACCGAGTTCTTGTGTATGTTTCTTTTCAAATTGAGTCTAGTATGCGACTTACTATTCTCTTGTGAACCACAAATTAAGTTTGTTTGTGCGACTCAAACATTCTTGTTCGTTCAGTTGATTGAGCGAGTCAATCACTTCCCCCTCATTTCTATCTTCGTCCCACTTCCGCGCCATAAAATTGGAATCGTTTTGATCATCAAGTGATCTTAAGTTGGAGCGAATCCGATCTTATATCATTTTGGTATCAGAGCTTTAAAAAGCTCCTATCCCAGGTTGTGTTCATCCAACCCATATCTTTTAATTTTCTGTTTTGTTTTTGTTTCATTTTTAAACCGAGAAACAAAAAAAAATCGTTTTCCCGTGGTTTCAATCGGCTGAGTATCTCGCCGTTTTCATCCTCGTGTTTGCATTTAATTATTGTTCTTCATTGTTTTTGTTATTTGATTTTTCATAAACAAAAAAATCAAATAAAAATATTTGATTCAATTTTGTTCTTGTCTTTGTTTCTCTTAAATTGAAAATCCATAAAAATTATTTTTGTTTCAATTTTGTTTTTCTTTGTTTTGTTATTTGATTTATTTCATAAACTCAAAACCAAAATAAAAATTGTCTATTTGCTTTGTTTAGTTTCGTTTCATAAAAAAAATCCACAAAAATATTTATCATAGTAGAATTTTTCTTTATTTTCGGTTTTTGCATTTTTCCATTTAAAAATTAAAAAACCATATAAAAATGGCATTTTTGCAAAAATACCATACAATTTGAAATCAAAGCTAAAAATACCCCATTCCTCTCCTCTTTTTCAGAATCCCACGAATTACCTTTTAAGAATCTGGGTATTCACGCAAATGCCATTCCTCAGACTGCTGTTAGAGTCTAACGTTTTTTTCAAAAGACAAAATAAAATTTCAGATCTAACTTAATTACGGAAATACCATTGCCATCAATTCTCAACCTCCACGACAACCACCATCGTCGACGAGTTAATGCAGTAACTAACCCATTTTTACGCCATTAAAGCCCAAGAATAGAGCTCGGACTTCCTTTTCGCGAGTTCTCCTCTTCGATTTCTCCCATTTCCCCTCGATTTTCCGATTCAAACTTACCGAAACCATTTTTTATGGCATAAAAACGGCAAAACACGACTGGACTTGCGGGATTTCGGTGATATTAGACGTTCTGGGCGCTCGACGAGGGTGAAAATAAACTCTAAACAGTTATATATACAAATATTTGCATATCGTCGATTTTCAGATCTGAGTTGTATACTCAGACTGCTTTAGAAGTCAGATGAAACCCACATGGTCAACGAGAGGGTAGTTTTGCAATTGACTTTTAAATACTCAGATTAAAATTGAAGTCTGGTAATTTCCTTTGAAAACAAAAAAATCAAGAAAAATCCTCTAATCGAGGCATAGGGTAGTTTTACAATTGACAGAAAACTTGACTTTTTATTCAGACTTCATATCCAGTATGAAGGAAAAATGAGCGACTTTGACCGGAAGTTGACTGATTTTTCAGACGGAATCAGAAGTCTGAAAAAAACAGGGTACTGATAGTAATTGACCGAAATTTTTCAAAAGTTGACCAAAATGGAGGAAAAAGTATCAGACTTCTATGGCAGTCTGAATAGGAGGGAAAAAGTATCAGACTTCTTTGGCAGTCTGAATAGGAGTGAAAAATTTTCAGACTTCTATGGTAGTCTGAAAATGATGAAATCTTTCAGACTGCTAAAGAAGTCTGATATCGAAGATTTTGGTCAACGCAAAAAATACACCAATTTCTATCAGACTTCTATCGCAGTCTGAAGGATTTCTTCAGACTGCCCTGGAAGTCTGGGAACGAAAGTCAAACTTCGGTCAATTGCAAAACTACCCCATAATTTTTTCAGACTGCAGGACAAGTCTGACAAACGTCAAAATTTTGGTCAATTGCAGAAATACCTTTTTATTTTTCTCAGACATCTAATGCAGTCTGACAAAAAAGTCAAAGTTTGGGTCAATTGCAAAAATACCCTTTTTGTCAGACTGCGATATAAGTCTGCTTTAATAACTTTCAGTCAGACGGCATCCGCAGTCTGCTTTGTAACGTTCTAATTGCAAAAATACCCTCTTTTCAGACTGCCATAGAGGTCTGACGTACTGTTTGTCAGACTTCTGTGGCAGTCTGGATTGACAATTTTTTAAAAACCATTGTTTTTTGTATATTTGTGATGAATTTCGTTGATTTTAAATTTTTTATATGTGTGTTAGTTGTATATGTTCCTCCTGCGTTAGTTTTACATGCTTATGTTCGGTAATTATTTTTAAATATTTTTTTAAATAATTCTGGCAATGTAGCTAATAGAATCAGACTTCGCGAAGAAGTATGATATTTCCATTAAGATCGCTAATGTTGTTTTTCCATGATTGTTTTTACTGAAAATGGTGCATCTACCTGTTAATTTTGGTGAATGAGTTGTGAGAGACCAGATTTGGCATTTTGTGATGGATACTCTCAAAGGAGGGCGGTTTATCACTTTGGGCGATCGTTCTACATATTGTGAACTTGTTGAGATGGTACAAGTTGATTATATGCTGGACAAGAAAACCAAGTTGGTGGAGTTATCATATCCGTTACCGGAACCACTCTTGCAACATATCGGTCCGGATAGCCCTCCTATTTATGTCACAAATGATAGGCAAGTAAGGAGCATGGTCGAGTTAGCTAGTGCGCATTTAATCCGTCTTTGTGTCTCGAGCTAATCCGGTTTGGCATATCAAGATGCGGGGAATCACGATGTAAAAGATGAAGATGAAGATGAAGATGAAGATGACGAAGACAAAGACTGGGAAGACGAAGATGTGGGCTCAGTATCAGATGATTCTATTTGTGGTGGTGGTGGTGGTGGTGATGGGCCAGAGCAAGTTTTCAAGAAACACACTGAGTCTTACTATGATGGTGTAGATTATAGCATGTATGGGAAAGTGGGAGATGAAGATGAAGATGATAAAGAAGATGATAAAGAAGATGAAGATAATAAGACTTACGAGTTGCAGCGTGTGGCTGAACGATTTACTGGTCGAGGAAGAAATTGGTCCGACGGCATCTATCTCGGAAAGTGTTTTGATAGCAAGCAAGATCTTATATCAGAGCTGCGTTTGACGGCGATAATGAGGAAATACACATTTACAGTAGATAAGTCTGACAAGAGCCTGTTTGTCGCTAAATGTCTTGTGGAAGGATGCAACTGGAAGCTTCGAGCGGCTATCAAGAACGAACCAAACAAGTTTTGGGTGATGATCTACAATAGAGCCCACACATGTTCAACGCTGGACCGGAAGGCTAAGAAAAAACGTCATACTCCGCGTTATATATGTTGGTTGTTTCTAGAATGCTTTGGAATAGTTGAGAAGATTACACCAAAGCATGTCTTAGTATCAATGAATAAGCAGTATGGAATTAAGATGAGCTACACAACCGCATACAGAGCGTTGTTACATGCTCAAAAGTTGGTGAGAGGATCAGCGGAAGATGGCTATGAGAGACTGCCTGCTTTATTGCATGGAATCGAGCAAACCAACCCGAGAACGCAGACTGCTCTAGAACTAGATGAGGAGAATAGATTTAAATATCTATTTCTAGCATTTGGAGCTTCTATAGAGGGATTTAAGTATCTTAGAAGAGTCATTGTGGTAGATGGTACACATCTTACGGGGCCGTATGGAGGTGTTATGCTAGTGGCGGCCTCACAAGATGCCAATTTTCAAATATTTCCGTTGGCTTTTGGCATTGTAGACTCTGAGAATGATGCCTCGTGGGAGTGATTTTTCACAAAGCTTAGAGACTGCATTTCAGACCAATATCCTCTGGTCATAGTCTCAGATAGGCACACCTCCATCAAGAATGCTATTGAAAAGGTTCTTTCTTGGGCAAAGCGAGGGATTTGTTATTACCATCTACAAAATAACGTAGTCACAAAGTTCAGGGGAAAACATATTTTGTACTTGGTGAAAAACACGGCGTACGCATATACGATGTACGATTTTAACCGATACATGTCCTCCTTATGAGCGGTAAATCCTGACCTTGCTAGATACTTGTAGGAGGCAGATCCGAGTCTATGGTCACGCGTTCATTTCGATGGAGACAGGTATAATCTGAAAATGCATTTTTCTTATCAGACTTCTTGTGCAGTCTGATTCGTCTTTATCAGACTTCTATTGCAGTCTGATTTTTATCAGACTTCTATTGCAGTCTTGTTTTCACTTGTGTTAACCGCGTTCACTTTGTTGGAGAAAGGTACAACATAAAGATGAGCAGCATTGCCGAAACTATAAACTCTCTAGTCAAGAAGGCAAAAGGGTATCCTATCTCTTTCCTTTTGGAGTTCATACAAGAGAAGCTAGGGACGTGATTTTGTAAAAGGCGGCTAGATGCATTGAGTCTCACAACAAAATTTAGCCGAGGAGTTGAATATTTGATGGCTATTCGTGAATATTATGCGGACTTCATGACGGCAGAACGCGTTGATGGGTATCGATTCGTTGTTAAGGGAGGACATAGGGATTGTGTGGTCGACTTGCACAACCGAACGTGTGAATGTGGTGTGTGGGATTACGAAAAGATACCTTGCTCACATGCAATTTGCGCTGCACTAGAACTTGAGCTACACCCATATACGCTGCCATGCCCATCATACGGTAGGGACTATCTGTTTCAGGCATAAGCAATGACCATCCTTCCGAAGAACTGCACTATGAAAGCTCTTGACAAGCTCCATACGTACGTGTCCTTCCCCCGCATAATCCTCGTCCTCCTGGAAGACCTCAGAAGTCAAGGTGGCAAACTTGGATAGAAATTGCCAAGACAAAGGGCAATAAACCACAGAAGCTTTCCAAGCAATATACTTGTTCTAATTGCAAACAACCAGGCCACAAAAAACCAAATTGTGTAAGCTAAATCACCTTACACTCACCTGTTTTATAGTTTTTTTCATCTATCTACTGTATATGAGAAGCTGCTGTCTTTTTCGGTGGAGACATGTAACCAAATCTAAGAAGGATTAGATCTGGTAGAAGTCTGATGTACTGACGAATGCAATTTAGAAGTCTGATAGAGAAGTCTGAAGAAAGTCTGAGAGGAGTCTGTTGGTGTCTTTCCCGTACAATATTTCGTTTCCAAGTCGTTTTTAAGTTGTCTAAGTCTAAGAACTTGTTGTGTTAATTGTTGGTTGTTGTTGTTGGCTTAAACTTAATTTGTAGTACTTATGTGTTTGCTGCATCTCGTCAAGTCTAAATAAGTCTTAAGAAATTCACACCCTTTCCAAACTGCAATATAAGTCTAATAAACAGAAATTCATTACAAAAGATAGAAATAGAAGTCTGACACCAGACTTCTATAGAAGTCTTAAACCAATTACCCTATAAATACCCTACCTATGCCCAACACGCTTTTGACAACACAATTGGCATGGCACAAAAAATTCTCGCAGAAAGTAAGCCAAAAGATGGATGAGTTTTTCTTACATCTACAAAAGATAAATATATGCAAGAATCCATTGTTCTCGGGAATCCAAAAGTTAAAGAGGAACTCTACTTCACCTATTCGTAGACGTCTAGCAATTCATTCTCGTTGTCGGTACGAGCCTCTTCACCTGTTCGGCCGAGCTTAGTTAATATCTCATACGCAAGCTTCTCTCTGTAAGTCTTCATGTTCTTATCACACAGCCACTTCGGAAACGGCATCCCAAGAGAATGTAACTCAATGAATTTCAAACAAAACACCCCACAATCACCTGTCTGGATGTTTTGGGGAAGTTCCGGGCTCCTTACAATCTTGTAGGTGTATCGCTCAAGGGAATAATTCCACCTATCATCTACTGGGGCCAAACAATGCATCACGAAGGGAAAGATCTCACATATAGGTGCCACTGCCGCTCCTACCACCTCATCGGTTTTCGGTCCAATGATGCTGTCCCATATGGTTACGTGCCTATTCGGGATAGAAATCATAATAGCTATCCAATGATTTCCCCCAACGTGAAAGGCAGTGTAGATGTAATCAATTTCCAGCCCCCAAGTCTTGTTTGATTTCAGGAATAAGGGTAGTTCACCAGTATGGTAATCCCATACACCAGCTGGCAGCCTCCTTGCCGTGGGCATCACATTTTTTCCTTCGCCGCTCTTCACAAAATGATCATAATGTTTCTTCCACAAATTATCCAGCTGTGTGTCAATGAAGGTCAGCCTCTCGGACCTGAACCATTCCGGGTGTTCATGTTGTCGAAGCCTCATCAGATCAATCCCAGCATCTATTTGCTGCATTCAGTCAACATTGTGCAAAAAATGTCAGACTTAAACAGAAGTCTAAAGAAACTCTAAAAGAGAGAACACCAATGTCAGACTGCAAAACAAGTCTGAGAAAATAAATTATTTCACCAGACTTGAAAAGAAGTCTGACACCAGACCTCTAAAGAAGTCTGAAGGAAGTCTAAAAGAGATAACAACAATGTCAAACTGCAAATCAAGTCTGAGAACAGAAAATCATTAAACCCGACCATATTATATACTAACCGTGTCATGCAGCCATTCCTTGGGGGTGTGCAGATCGTAGTACCAAGATAAGGATGTGTTCACCTCCCTCTACGGATAGCCCCTACAGAATATATTACGCGTGTTAGACATCGAGCTAATTATTCTATAATATAGGTAGAGTGTGACGACATACGGTAGTTTTTTGACGTGATCATTAAGTGTCTTCACTTCCGTCCTGGTTGCCGGAGCACAAGGATCATATGTCGGTGTGATCTGCACTTGGGTTGAGCTCTTTCTCTCCTTATTATCCTGCTCTTTCTGTTTGAGTTCTTGAGCCTTCGCCTTTACATAAGCTCCAGCAGCTGCCTGCTTAGTGTCTTGTTTCGACATATATGCATCATCGAAATTTACGCCCATGGCCGCCTTATCGACGATAAGAACACTCTGTTCGCTGCCCATGGCACTACTCTACATTTACAAAATAAAAAAACCCACCTCCGTCAGACTACAATAAAAGTCTAAGACAAATAATCTGCAATATAAATCCAAAACACAATCAGACTTCTAAAGAAGTCTGACAGAGATTAAAATAACACCAAAATCAGACCTAAATCTCAGTCTAATACCAGATAACCATGTTCACATCAAACACAACAACAAAGCGAAATAACTAGTTTTTAGTTGCACATAGGTTCATGTTTTTACAAACAACTATCACACTTATGCTGCATATTAAGCAACGGCTTTGCCCTTAAGTCTTCGACTACTTCTCATTTCTTGAACATTTTTTGGTAGAGGGTTTGGGACACTAACCCCAACATCCACCACAGTTTGAATCTTGGCCTCAGACGGTTGGGCAGGGTTGTCTTCAGCCAGGGCTTCCTTTGCATCCTCTACCGCTGAAGCTTCTTTTTGGTCTGCAGCTTCAACAACCGCATCATGCTTAGGAGGCTTCACAACAATTTTTTTGGGTGTAATATTCTTCCGCGGAGCTTTTTTGCGTTTCCCCGCCCCAGCCTCACCACCATCATCAACCTTACCACCATCATCAGACTTCTTCTCAACACCACCATCAGACTTCTCAACACCAGATTTCCTCCTCTTTTCTCCCCTTAACAACCTAACTTCCTTCTCAAGTTCATTCATCTTCTCACCCACCTGCTTTAACAAGACAAAAAAGTTCATTCATCTGAGAACCCACCGACTTGATCAAGTAAACAACCTCACCACCATCATCAGCACCTGATTTTGCTCGCTTCTTATCATCATCAACATCCTCACCATCATCATCAACAACCTTCCTCTTAACACCCTTTCCCTTGGCCTTCTTCAGACCACCCTCAGACTTAACCACCTCAGACTTAATAAGGGGCACCTCTTTCTTGACAATGGCGAACACACCTTCAGACTTCCAGTGTTTAAAACTCCACCTCCAAGGGCGCTCAAACTCACCAAACATTGCTTTCACAATGTTCACAACTTTCTCATCATCCTCACCATCGTCCCACCGGGGGAACATGTCCTCAAACTCCTTGACGACGAAATTGTTGACGCGGGTCTGCAAGTACAAGTCAACGAGCAAAATGTATATTAGTATGTAAAAAATAAATAAAATCTACCAGACTGCATATCCCGTATGGTACAAAGTTTCATACTTCAAAAAAGGTCTGACTTCAATCCTTTCGGATTTAAAGAAATTTCCGAGGGATTTCCGACGGATTTAACCAATTTCAGTTTTAGCCGGGGCTTTTTCAGGCACCTCGGCTAAAACTGATTTAAGGATGTTCAGATCAGTTTTAGGATTTTAGCTGGGAAAAAGTTTATTAGAATACCAAGTATATATTCCCGGGATTTGCCAAAACAAAGTTCAAGTTAAAAACCCAAATTAAATTAAGCTCATTATTAATGTTAAAGAAGGATCGGAGTTGAACATTAATATTTGAAAAATAGGCTAAAAGGATGGGTCGGCTTCCATTTCACTATTGGACGAGTCGTCTATAACCACTGGGCTGAGCTCGGTCTCCGCGAGGCGAGCATTCCGTAGGAAAATGTTGATGCGCTTTCCACGGTCATGTAGTCCCATCTCGGTAAGCTGCAGTCGAAGGTCAGGTCGAAGTCCTTGGAAAAAGATCATCGCCAATTCTTCTGCGGATCGGTGAAGCCCAAAGAGTCCCATAGTCCGCACGAACTCCTCATGGTATTCTTGCAGAGTCTGGTTCCCTTGTCTTGCCAAGCCTAGCCCCCAGCTACCACTGCTGCTGGTTGAATCCACGTTTGGCTTTTTGGGCCCGGAGGAACTTCGCTGACACTTGCGGGCCCTTCCCTCTTCAACTTCGTCACAAATCCAACGGTTGGACTTAATCTTGATTGTAGATGGACAAATGACTCTCTTACGAGCAGTTTCCCGCGTAAAAGGCATCATTTTGAAAAAGGTAAGAAAACAATTTACAAAGCTCTAGTCTCTCCAACTATATATACACATATATATATCGAATCTTCAAAATACCATAGCCAGGAAAGGTATATATATATGTTTACAAACAAAGCAAACATATATGCAAGAGAAGAAGTATTTACAAAGCAAGTAATATATCCGTCGGAAATCAGTCGAAAATAAGCGTATTTCCGACGGATTTACGATCATTTTTAGTCCGTCGAAATAACCTCGGAAATTCATCGGTATTCCGTCGGAAATTTCCGACGGTTTATAATCCGTCAGAAACGCCGTCGGAAATGCGCTTGTTTTCTTGTAGTGGATACAGAAACTTGTTCAAGGTCTAGGATTGCTGTATCAGATTATAGATGTATGCATCGACAACTGTATGCTTTACTGGAGAGAGGACGCAGACCGTTCGTCATGCCGTTTTTGTCGCAAACATCGGTATAAAGAAACATGTGGATCAGTGCCAGTGCCATATAAACGGATGTGGTATTTGCCGTTAATAGAGAGATTGAAGAGGTTATATCAGTCAAAGCGCACAGCGGGATCAATGAGATGGCATGCAGAGCATACAACGGATGGAGAAATAGCCCATTCGTCAGACGCAGGAGCATGGAAACATTTTCAATCTACGTATCCCAGCTTTGCGTATGAGGCGAGGAAAGTATACCTTGGATTATGTACCGATGGTTTCAACCCTTTTGGAAAGCACGGTAGGCAATATTCTTTGTGGCCAGTAATTGTAACACCTTATAATTTACCGCCATCTTTGTGCATGCGAAGGGAGTTCTTGTTCCTTAGCATTCTCGTTCATGGACCAGAGCATCCGAAGAGATCACTCGATGTATTTTTGCAGCCATTGATTTATGAACTGCGAATGTTATGGGACCAAGGTGTTGAGGCGTTTGATGTTTTTTGTCACCAGAATTTCATCATGCTGTCGGTACTTATGTGGATCATTAGCGATTTTCCAGCATATGGCATGTTATCAGGATGGACAACTCATGGAAGGTTATCGTACCCGTACTGTCAAGATAACACTGATGCGTTCCAATTGAAGCACGGACGAAAAACCTCTTGGTTTGACTGTCATAGGCGATTCCTACCTAGCGATCATCCTTATCTCCGTAGCACGACATTGTTTAGGAAGAACCGTAAAGTATTTGATGGTCCACCTCCTGAGTTAGATGGAGAGTATTTGTTGACTCAGTTTAGAGATTTTGGTGCAGAGAGAACCGTTGATTGTGGTGGTAAGGGGCATCATCCAGTTGATGGTTGTGGCAACGTACATAATTGGCACAAGAGGAGTATTTTTTGGATTTGCCTTACTGGAAGGACCATCTTTTGAGACATAATCTAGATGTAATACACATTGAGAAGAATTTTTTCGACAACATTATGAACACCGTTCTCAATGTCCAAGGGAAGACAAAGGACAATCTGAAGTCTAGATTGGACTTGCCAGATATTTGTTCTCGAAGAGCACTACATGTGATAGGGAGCGGGAAGCCTCCGGTCCCGGCTTTTCGTTTGGATGAACCTTCAAAGGCCGCATTTTTTGACTGGATTACCGAAAGTGTTAGATTCCCGGACGGATACGCATCTAACCTTCGGAACTGCGTTGATCATGGAGAAGGGAAGTTTACTGGGATGAAGAGTCATGATTGCCATGTGGTGATGAAGCGCCTACTTCCATTTGCCTTTGCATGTCTTCTACCACGTACTGTCCACGGAGCAATTGCAAGTACAATCATTAAATTTATTTGTTAATACTTTACATAATATATACTTTAGTATTTATTTATTAATTTTTATCCATATTATGCAGGGATTGGTGCCTTTTTTCGAGATATATGTTCGCGCTCTCTTACATCAGACGGTATCCGCAATCTTGCGGATAATATACCTGTAAATCCTTTGCAATTTGGAGAAAATATTTCCGCCTTCCTTCTTAGATGTTATGGAACATCTAACCATTCATCTCCCTCGAGAAGCAGAGTTAGGGGGCCCGGTTCAGTACCGTTGGATGTATCCTTTCGAACGGTATATGTTTCATCTAAAGAAGAAGGTAAAAAATTTGAGCAGAGTTGAAGGTTCTATTGTTGCACAGAGCATCAATGAAAAATCCTCACATTTTGCCGAGTTTTACTTTCCATCACAAGTGAAAACGAAGAGTCGTAGAGCAGCTCGACATGATGATGGAGGTGTACTACCTTTCTATCCTGTCGATGTTCCTCATATATTCTTAGAGATTGGACGACTTAGTGGAAAAGGCAAGAAGCAGAGACTTTCATCACATGAGTGGGATCATTTGCATATGTATATTCTCACAAACTGCGACAGAATTGAAGAATATGAGAGGTATTATATTGAACCAAATTATTAATTACTTATTAGGTCATTGATTATATATATGTTAACGTGATGATCGTTTCAATGTCACAGCTTGTATATGGCTTATCAACGTTATGAATATCCAAACAAAACAGAGGATGAGCTACTCGAGGTCAAACAGGAAGAGTTCAGACGCTAGTTAAGAGATTATGTTAGTGTTTTAATTGCCTTGTTTGAACTTTCATATATAATGAATGATTTCTTTCACTCATTTATTTTTAATTCGTGCAGGTGATGACCGAGAAGGCTAACGGTCAAGGATTTCCCACATGGTTAGAAGAAATTGTGCGCTTTCCACTAGCAAACGTACAGTCACATGTGATGTACAGCACATGGGGGTACGCTTTTAAGATTCTTCAGGATGATAGGAGTGCGACAACTTCAGATTACGGTGTATCTACTCAGTCCGGTGATCTTGTATACTATGGTGTCGTTTGTTATATTTTTGATGTTCATTACCCAGGAATGCTCGGTTTGAGATGCGTTGCATTTTTATACGACTGGAACGACCCATTAGTTGGAAGCGGTGTGCGACACGACCAATTTGGTGTTACATCATTACATAACAGAAGGCGACTCTAGAAATACGAGACATTCGTACTTGCATCACAAGCAGACCAGGTTTGTTTTTTCTTTTACGTTAATTTAAAATTTAGCATTTCTGCATTCATGTGGTTAAATTTGTACATGGTGTAGGTATGCTACATTCCCTATCCTCGGGTGACAAACAAGCAAGACCCGTGGATTACAGTCACATCGATAAATCCAAGAGGTAGGGTTGATGGGATGTCTGATCATGAACCCCTCCAACAAAGCTTTGTAGGTTTGGGTTCAATCGAGCATTCCCTAGAGGTCGACCTTGCTGTTGATTTCACCATACATGCAGACGATTGGGTATTTGAGGATTCAGAGGAAGAATTAAACGAATTTGGGGAAAGTTCGGATTCAGGAGAATCAGATTACTCATCATCGGATTAAGAGTAGTTTTATAAACTTGGCATTGTAAAATATGTACTTGTACTTGTAATAGATATTTGTTATGTGGAATGTATTAGTTATGTGAATTGCACTTGTACTTAAACATTTGATATACTAAAGTGTAATATTCCATTTCAAAATTTAAAAAAATGCTAAGTACTAATCCGTCGGAAATTTCCGACGGATTAAGGTTTAACCGAAGGTTCAGGCAGTCCAGACAGTCCGAAACCAGTTTTAGCCGGAGGAAGTATAAATCAGTCGGAAATTTTCGACGGATTTCCGATGGATTAAGGTTTAGCCGAAGGTTCAGACAGTCCAAAACCAGTTTTAGCCAAAGGGAATTCTGCCGGATGCATACTTAGCATTTTTTGGTTTTTTATTTAACAAGTTTACATCATGTTTACCCCTCATATCCGTCGGAAATTCCGACGGCTTTTTGACGGATTTAGGGTATATTTGGGGTTTAGGGTATGGTTATATCCGTCGGAAATTTTTGAATTTTTTTTGAATTTTGAGGAATTTTTGAAAATTTTAGGAATTTTTTATGATTTTTTGAAATTTTTGGGATTTTTGGGATTTTTGGGAAATTTTCCGGAAATTTTGAATTGTTCGGAAAATTTTGCATTTTTTCGGAAAATTTCATGAATTTTCGGAATTTTTATATTTCAATGTACTAACGATTTTACGTTTTTCCTGCATTAATAACGAGGAAGCACTACAGTTGGGTGGCGGCTCCCAAGGCCGCCGTTCCCGGGGTTCTCGGCCTACGACTCGTGACGCATCGAGCTCGGGAACTCAAGTCCTGGAGTCATAGCAATCCGAATCTCGGGGCCATATTAGCATCGAGCAACTAGTCCAACAGCCCAACCGGGGCCATTGCATCCGCCTCGACCCCAAGTTCGACGAAGGGACTTGGCAAGTGAAATTTTGATTATTTTTTCAAATTTTTAAGATGTTGAATTTAATTAAACGAACTAAATACTTTTTTAAAATGTTTTCAGGTTTAAGTTGTCGCCAGAGATAACCAAGTCGATATTGCAGATGCTCCACAACTTGTTGGAAAAACCGCACGAGAAGTACTCGGAATGCAGAAAGATGAGAAGGACTTGTGGCACCGTAGTTTCGCGGTAAGTAAATTTTCGATTTGTATTCTTTTTTTTAATTCATTTTTTCAATTTTAATTTCGAATACTAACTTACGGTTTTTTAAAAAAAAAAATGTAGCAAGAATTCACGTGGCACCATTCCCTTACGAGGGAAGTACTTTCCCAATTCGACAAGTATGCTGCGCTTTCGTACTCGAACAACATGTACGTGTTGAAGCAGAAGTGGAAGCACCGCAAGGACAAGACGAAGGACCTCGACGACGACGTATGGAAGGGCTTCTGCGATTATTGGAGCAAGCCGAAGACGAAGAAGCTCTCCGAAACAAACACAAAGAACCGGAAGAGCGAACGAGGAGGGAAGGGGATGTACATTCACAACGGCGGCGCAAAGACCGTCGAACGGGATACAATGGAAATGGTAAGTCTAATTTCAATTTTTGTTTCTATTATTATTTATTTAACAACATTTTACAGGAGAAGTGATGTAAGCCTCGGTGGTGAGAGCTTAACCGGATAGATGGTGGAACTAAAGACAGGCGGTCGCCCTCTCCTTTAGTCGATTTATGGTCGATGACGGGGTTGACTTGACACGATGGCGGTCGCTTCTCTCGTGTGGAGTCTAGGAAATGGTGTGCTGATGGAACGAAGAACGCCACTCAAGGGTGTGAAAGCCCTTGTGATGAGTTCACAAACCTAGTCTCAAGGAATCTCACACAAGAGACATAGATTCGAATGTTTACTAAGTAAAGGAATCCCACCTAACTTAGATAAACAAAACAAAGCATAAAGCTTTAAGAGGAAAAACTCTCTTTTATTTTCCAAAAATTTCTATATTTTTACAATGAGAAATTATGAGCTTTTATAGGCTCATTTACAAGATCTTGAAGGTCAAAGAAATTAATTACAAGAGAAAAATTAGCTAATCAAATAATGGTCTTTATGCCACCAATTTAGTCTTTGACTTTGAATGAGAATCATTTGCTTTTGTGAAGTTATGAGGATGAGATTCTCATAATAAACTCATGTTTTGATGACCTTGATTTACTCCTTTTGGATACTGCATCATTCTCTCCCTCTTCAAATGGTTTTGTCCTCAAAACATTTTCACCTTGAGAATTTTTTTTTTTTAATTTTTTTTTTTTTTTTTGAACGCAAAACAGAAAAATATTTTTTTTTATTTTTTTTTTTTTTAAAGAAATTTTGAAACAAATGATAAACCTTTTTTTTTTTCAACGAATCAAAACAATAAAAAAAAAAAAACAATTTTTATGGATTTTCGATTAAAAGACAAGAGCAAAATTGAAACAATTTTCTTTTGGATTTTTTTTTTTTGAAAAATCAAATAAAAAGAACAATGAAGAATAAGAATTTAAATGCAAACAAGGATGCAAACGGCGAGATACTCAATCGATTGAAACCAAGTGAATTTTTTTTTTTTTTTTTTTTGATAAAATTGATGAAACAAAAACAAAAACAAATGATAGGAGCTTTTAGCTCTGATACCAAAATGATGTAAGCCTCGGTGGTGAGAGCTTAACCGGATAGATGGTGGAACTAAAGACAGGCGGTCGCCCTCTCCTTTAGTCGATTTATGGTCGATGGCGGGGTTGACTTGACACGATGGCGGTCGCTTCTCTCGTGTGGAGTCTAGGAAATGGTGTGCTGATGGAACGAAGAACGCCACTCAAGGGTGTGAAAGCCCTTGTGATGAGTTCACAAACCTAGTCTCAAGGAATCTCACACAAGAGACATAGATTCGAATGTTTACTAAGTAAAGGAATCCCACCTAACTTAGATAAACAAAACAAAGCATAAAGCTTTAAGAGGAAAAACTCTCTTTTATTTTCCAAAAATTTCTATATTTTTACAATGAGAAATTATGAGCTTTTATAGGCTCATTTACAAGATCTTGAAGGTCAAAGAAATTAATTACAAGAGAAAAATTAGCTAATCAAATAATGGTCTTTATGCCACCAATTTAGTCTTTGACTTTTTGTGTTCTTGTTGTTTCATTTTCCTAAAACCCAAAATAAAATTTTTTGTTTAAGTCTTGTTAAAATTTCGTGTCATAAAATCATAAAACCATAAAAAAATATTTAGCATAATTTTATTTCCTTTTATTTTGAATTTCGAATTTTGTTTCCTTAAAAGTTTAAAAACAAAAAAAAAAAATTAAAACAAGTGAACATTCCATCTTTTTAAAATCGCAAGTCCTTGTTTCCTTTTTCCTTTATTTGCTTCATATCACGAATCTGATTTTTTCCTATTTGCTTTATTCTGTGCGAGGTGAAATACTCAAGGAGTATCAATGGAGTACTCGGAATCAGGAGATGAAGATCCATTCGACTATACTTATGAAGAACCGAGCAGCTCATGGGAAGAAGTCGGAAATTGCGACTATGGCTCTTGGAAAGAAGAAACCGATTCTGAAGATGAGACCGAGAGTGAAGAAGAGCCATGGCATGAAGATGCTTATTCAGAATCAAATGTCGAGGACGAACCAGGCTGCCAAGAGACTCCACCAAAGCCACCGGACAACACATGGAGCCACACCTATCAAATCCCGAACAAATCTATGGTAACTTATAAACCAGATTATAAATCGGATTATAATCCTCGAATTTTTGGATTTTCAGGTGGTAGACGTGATTGCCTAACTAGGGAAGAATTGAGAACCAGAACAGCAAGAGAAGACAAGCTGTACCACGGCCCAAGAGCAGGCCAAGTGCAAGCCCCATTCATCCGAACCTACATGAGAAAAATCAGGTTATCTCTAGACAATGGCTATAAATATTATGGACCAGAATTCTTTGAATTTCGTGGTGAAAGAACAGGCTATCTAGAGTGGGAAGGCAGAATGGATAAGTACTTTAGGTATTATTACATTCCCGAAAAAGAGCAGCTACCCATAGCACTTGGACAGCTCATCGGCGAAGCACAAAAATGGTGGGACAAGGAAGAACGCGAACGTTGGTACTATAAGGAGCCAAAGATCAGAACGTGGGAGAACTTAAAATGGATTATGTATGAGAGATATTCACCACAGATCCCGAAACCAGCCAGCAAGACGATGCACCTTCCAAAGGAGCCAAGCCGAGAAGGCACCACTTCAAAAATTGTGCAAGACTCTAAACAAGTCAAGGATCAAAGTAAGTGCTCTGTTCTTAAAAATCCCTTAGAGCTGACTTGTTATCATTGTAAGAACAGGGGTCATATAGCAAAAGATTGCCCAAGAAAAAGGGCAACATCGCCAAACAGAGTCCAAGCTGAAAAGTGTATACCACAAGAAACCGTGAGTGGTGAAATCCGACCAGCAGCCCCTGGACCGGCTAAGGAGCTCATTACCATCAGCCCAGCACCAATGGGACGTGCTCAAGAAGCCCTTAAGAAGGACCCGGAGCCATGCTCCAACTCATGGTTCAACTCGCAAGAGAGCCCACTTGAAAGCATTCAAGTCTCGACTAGTAACAAGGTTAATTCTGAACTTAATGAGATTAATTCCTTGTGTCCAAATACTAGTATGCTGCAATTGCCACAAGAACAGAATGTTGAAGTAGACTTAGGTACCGAAAGAAAAATAGATAAATGCCTAAGTAATGTTCGGCAAGAAAACAAGAAAAAAGAGATTGTCTCATCCCTTAAAAATGAAACGGTCCAACCTAAATTGTTTCAATCTATGACTGTGATAACGCACTTGCCCCTTGTCAAAAGTGTAGAGACTATTTCAGGAACCGAGGAGAAGCAACAAGAGACAAAACTGCCAAAGACCGACGGCAATATCAAAAGTGAAAAAGGAGATTTCACTAAGACGACTACCGTCCTGCCCAAGACAATCAGCAACGCACCATGGAGAGGAGTCATTGCCTCTTTGTTGATCAAAGAAGAACCACCAGATACACAGCATCAATCCCACCGGAACCGCAACGAACAAATTCCCCGAGGTAAGTCTCTAGACCCACTTCTTTACGAAGATACTAACTTGCTCTATTTTGGTGCAGGTAAAGAAGAAGTTTCGAGGACGAAACTTTTCCAAGAGAGAGGGTATGATGTGGACATCGGTATCAAGACAGCCCATGGAACGACTACCACCTCAGAAAGAGACTGTACTGTGCGTACGGCAGGCTTAGACCCTGATCCTATTGGCGACAGCAGGACCTTTCTTGTTGTTGGGACAGTTGCGCCTAAGCTACTAACTGAGGGATCGCACTTTCATCGACAAAGTGACTATAGCCGGCACTTTGGTCAAATCCCTCAGTCCCAATTCGAGAAATCCGACGACGGAGACATTTTCCCCGAAACTGAGGGAAAACTTACCGGAGCTGAACTGAGGAATCCGTGCATCAAATCAACCCGGGAAAACCATTTCTCCCAACCAACCAACCATGCTGAAGACCCTGGTCGAGTCCCTCAGTTGCAATTCAATCGTTTCCAAAACGCCCAATTGCAAGCTTTAGCCGGGAGAAGAAAGCTCACGCCCTATGACCGTCCGAACGATCTCACCGTCACTAAAGGATGTAAGTTCCCCCACCCAAGTGACCATGACAAGACTAACAGGTCGAGTGGTTTTGGCCATACAGCCCCGGAACCAGTTTTAGCCGAAGAACTTTACTCGGAGACAGTTTTAGCCGAGACAAAGAAGTCAAATCCAAACGACGGCCCAAACGACCTGATCTCCACTGAGGGAGACTACTTTCACCGACCTAACTCACCTCCTAGAACCAATGGTCGAAGCAGAATCCCATTTGGACGAGCCAATTCTTCCATGGCCCCTAAAGCCGCCTCTAGGCCGTCCTACGAGCTCAAATCACAACCCAACTTCAAATCGGATGAAGCAGGCCATCTCAGCTTCAAAATTCATCCACAAACCATCTACAATATTGTGTTTGATCGTGGAAGAATACACTTTGAACAAGCTCTACCCGAAGCTCCCCGAAGCACTCCATTCGGACCCTACCGGGAGACGTATCGTGAGTTCAAAGATGAACTCCATCATTTTAGAGTTGCTGCAGGTTCTCCAGTCATTAGAGATCATCTTAGACGTGCATGGAAGAAGAAATCACGTTCATGCAATACTTGGCGCGTTCACACTAAGGAAAAGCCACATGGACCACGACTTGCCTTAAACGGACCCGTTCACACTTGGGTTCACCGTGGACGAAATTCAGGGAATAAAACTCGTGGTCCCACTTGGAGGAAGCGCCCTCCAAGGCTTCTAGAAGACCAATCACGACAGAATCAAGCTTCCCTTCTTCTTCGCCAAGGCATTAACATGCAACGGCTAGTTTTCATTTAATGTGTAATATTTGTTTTCCTTATTTTCCTTATGGCCGATTCTGTACGAGCTATTATAAAAGCTCAGCCCTTGTCATTGTAACATACGCTTCTTCTCAATATCAATAAGAACTTTTAGTTTTCGGCAAAGATTTGTCTTTGTGTGATATCATTTCAAGTCTAGTGTGGATTCACTTTGCTTGTGTGATTTGCGGGTCTAATAACTTGTGGATTCAAGTTATTCTATTCGTGGTTGAGTGTGGATTCATTCAACAAATCTCCATCTCCATCTCTACCTTCGGCCATCTTCCGCTAAAGCTTGGAATCTCTCGATCACCGCGTGATATTAATTTCGGTGGATTCCGAGGCTTACATCTCTGATACCAAAATGATGTAAGCCTCGGTGGTGAGAGCTTAACCGGATAGATGGTGGAACTAAAGACAGGCGGTCGCCCTCTCCTTTAGTCGATTTATGGTCGATGGCGGGGTTGACTTGACACGATGGCGGTCGCTTCTCTCGTGTGGAGTCTAGGAAATGGTGTGCTGATGGAACGAAGAACGCCACTCAAGGGTGTGAAAGCCCTTGTGATGAGTTCACAAACCTAGTCTCAAGGAATCTCACACAAGAGACATAGATTCGAATGTTTACTAAGTAAAGGAATCCCACCTAACTTAGATAAACAAAACAAAGCATAAAGCTTTAAGAGGAAAAACTCTCTTTTATTTTCCAAAAATTTCTATATTTTTACAATGAGAAATTATGAGCTTTTATAGGCTCATTTACAAGATCTTGAAGGTCAAAGAAATTAATTACAAGAGAAAAATTAGCTAATCAAATAATGGTCTTTATGCCACCAATTTAGTCTTTGACTTTGAATGAGAATCATTTGCTTTTGTGAAGTTATGAGGATGAGATTCTCATAATAAACTCATGTTTTGATGACCTTGATTTACTCCTTTTGGATACTGCATCAAGAAGAGAGACAGCGTAGCTCCCGACTACCTCAAAGTGATCGAGCAGAGGCACACCAACAAAAAACCTGGTGTGATACAGGATCCCGGCATGCGTGAGCTCGTTGCGAAGTGCAAGAAGAAGAAGGTGGATCGGGAACAAGAAGTTTGAATCTCACAGCTCATTCTCGATGGGTCGTCGTCCTCGAACGAGTTACCCCGGGAAGAGATCAACGACATTGTCCTCAATGTAAGTTTCTAATTGTTTTCAATTATCTTTTTTTTCTTTTCCAAATTTCATTACTAACATTATTTTGATGTTTTATTTTCATAGGAAACTCGGAAAGTCAAAGCTCGATTCGCTGGGTTAGGCGGACTTCCGACCCAGGAATCGTCTTCTTCCTTTCCTTAGTTTCATTAGGGGTACATAGACGAGATCGAGAGGCTCACCCAAACGGTGAAAGACCGTGACGAGGAGGTCGCGAGCTAAAATCCGCACACACCGAGCTTAAGAAGATCATGCAAAACGCATTCCCCCATCTCTTTCGTCCTAACAACCCTGATGATCCCAACAACTCTCCAACCGTTTAAAATTAATGTTTTTTTTAACATTAAAATAATTTGAGTAATGATTTTTTTTTTATTTTTATGATAATGAATTTTTATTAATAAATTTCATTTAAAAAAAAAAATTTCATATAAATTATTTATTTATAATTATTAAATTAGAATTAATTGAATAATTTCAAAAAAAATCAAATCCAATATCCATCGGAAATCTGTCGGAACGTAATCTGTGGGAATATCCGTCGAAATTTTGTCCCGTCGAAAACATATCCGACGGGTTTCTGACGGCGTTCCGACGTTTTGTTCCGACCTTACATCCGTAAGAATATATGCAGAATTATGTCCCGTCGGAATCCCGTCGTAAACATATCTGACGGGTTTCCGACGGCGTTCCGACGTTACATCCTTTGGAATATCCGTTAGAATTATGTCCCGTCGGAATCCCGTCGGAAACATATCTGACGGCGTTCCGATGTTTTGTTCCGACCTTACATCCGTCGGAAACGTCGCCGTCGGTAATCCGTCGGAATTTTCTGACTCTTTTCCGACGAGCCATTTCCGTCGGAACTTTCCAGCGGATTTCCGATGGATACTAATTTCCGACGAGCTGGAACCGACGGATATTTCCCATCGGAAAGGGTTAATTCCGACGGAAAAAGCCGTCAGAAATCGCCTGTATTCTTGTAGTGTTAATTCCAATTAATTCACTAACCACCCTAAACATCAACTCTCGTTCGCTAGGATGTGAAAACTCACAATAGGTTTGGTTCAAGCATTTCATCGAGCACCTTCCGGGTGTGAAACGCCTAAGTTCTAGATTTGATTTCTCAATCCTAATCTAGCATTATGAATTAACCTAAGTGAAAGAGATAACAAAGATCGACCTAAATCATCATCATCTAACAATCAAGACAATTGACTAATGATGCTAATGCACACAATATATGATATTCCTTAGGCATAGAACACTTGAATAAGATTAATTCGTTATCATGACACTAATCCCTTTGTTAATCACTTAATCAATATCAAACTCTCATTTGTCAAAAAGTGATTAACAAGCATTAATAACAAGTTCTATTAACCAAAATACACCTTAGACATCCATTCTCATGTGCTAAGATATGTAAGTCCTTTATTTAGTTCATTGGGGAATTTTATCAAACTCCTTGTGGGTGTGAAATTCCATATATTCTAGATAAGCTCTCTCAAGACAGATCTTGCTTTAAGGACACTAACTAAGGAAGGAAATCAAGGATATATAACCTAAGCATCACAAATGATACACATAGTTTTAACCCTATAATAAACTACCGAAAGTGCATAACAAAAGTTGTAGTAATGTAGGGATCGAATCCACAAGGACCAAGTGAAAACTACGAGAATGCAGGAGGAAAGTAAATCTAAGACGAATGCAATTGTTTATGGTTTGTAACTTCTAAAATCTAAGAATGACTATTAAAAACGATGCAAATTCAAGAGAGAAAAGCGCTAGGTCTTCGGGTAATTAACAGGAAATCAAGAATCCCAAATCAGAGAACTAAACAGGAAAATCATTAAGCACGTTCTAGAACTCCAATCATTGTTTTATAATCAACCTACTATCGTAGTATTAATTACTATACCTAATAACCTAATATTATAAACTGTTGTTTGAATTCACAAAATGTGCTTTAAGATCGAGTTTGATATTATCACAAAACGCCTTAACATCAGCTTTCGTTGTTTAAAGACGTTTTGCTCATCTATGTTCTTTCAGGCTTTTAAACAAACACTTTTGATGCGTTAAACAACCTAAGATCATAAACTAGGTAGTTAATCTAGTTTCAGCACTAAGAACAACAATATGTGAAGAACTAGAAGATAGATCCCTATTCTAACCATTATGATTCAATGATTCATGAACGTCATTTGAAACCCTAAAACCTAACTAAGAGATTACTCAGACATAAAATCAGAGAAACCACAAAGAGATGAAGAAGAAATAATAAAATAGGGTTCAAAAATCTTCTCAAAAGCATGTAGAGTCAGAGATTTGTCTTCCAAAGAAAGAAATGAACAAGTCTGTAGAAAATAAATCTTGGCTTAAAATAAGTATAAATAGGTCTTGGGTCGAATTAGGTCGAGTTGGGATGAATCCAAGGCAAAATAGGAAGTTAAAAACTTCCTTTTTCGCCAGTAAAGACGAGTCTGATCGATGTAGAAAATGTCCGCAAAATAATCGGAGCGATCGATCCAAGGGTGGATTGATCGATCCAGCCCCACTCTCTGCGCATGCTTCTTCTGCTCGACAGACTGGACTGTCTTCACGAAAACTGGCATAACTTTTGATACCGTTGGAATGGCCTCAAACCACTTCCATATGAAAGCTAATTCATTGACATATCTTGTAACAAAATATGAGCGCGATCCATCGGTATGAAGTTCTTCAATGAATGCCAAACGTCTTATGCCTCTGCATGATTCTGCATCTCCATATGCTTATTTTCACCCTAAACGGCTCATTTTCTCCCCAAGTCACCTAAAACCTGAAAAGACTCGATAAAGGAATAAAAGACTCTAAAAAAAACTTTGACTCGATAAAAGACACAAAAAGGTTAGAGATCAGTAAAAACATGGTTTATCAACAAATCAACATTAAAATCATCTAATTCAAACATAATCCAAAATCCAACAAAAACTAAACTCACAAAGAACATGAAGAACACAAGAGAAAAAGACATAAAAATGAAGAACAAGAATCAAATAAACATAATATAAAGATAGACTGGAGAAATCTTCTCTAGAATGAAATTTGTATGAAGAAAGAAATCCAAATCCCTCAAAAGAGAGAGTTTGGGTCGAGCCCCCACTCTTACAAGAAGAAAACTTGCTAAAAAAATTAGGACTAAGGCCTTATATAAAAGTCTTGGCCGAGTCCGAACACCTGGCAGTGGTTGGCCAGTGTGGAAGACCGGTATTTCTCCGGTCCAAGCTTCTCTTTGACACATGGTGGTGACACCGGTCCACAGTTGGTGGGTGTGGTGATGTTTTTGGAGCAAAGAGGCAATACCGGGTGGAATGTGGTCGATATGTTTGCCAGTGTTCTCCTTGTCCAAGGTTTGGTTCAATACCGGTTCATGACACCGGTTGGTGGTCTAGGGAGCTCCTTTGGCCAGTGTTCTTGGCTGTTGCAACACCGGGGTTGGTTCCACCGTTCAAAGATGGGCCGGTGTTCTTTGAGAAGAACTCGTTTGGGTGTCGGACAGACCTGTCCTTGCTAAATCTACTGTATCTTTCGAACCACTGCTCCAAATGACCTTAAACTATCTCTGTGCGACACGTAACTCATTTTTCCATCATTGTTATGAAGATCTTTGAAGCTAAATCCGATTGGAAACCCTTCGTCCGGTCAGATCTTTCAGACACCTCGGGTGAACTATTCATTTTCCTTTGCTCCATCACTCTCATCATCTCCAAAACGTCTGCAAGTACCTAGAAAATACTCCAAATGATGCAAGACTCACTAGGACCTAATGTAAACTATCTAGACTCTAATTTGGACTAAAACACTAAAGAAATATATGAAAACACATGCATGAGACTCATAATACTAAGTTAAATGCATGCTAAAATGAGTAAAATATGAGAACATCAACTCCCACAAACTTATTCATTTACTTGTCCTCAAGAAAACAAACAAGAACAAGAGGAGAGAGAGGTTTGAAGGTGGGAGCTTAAATCCACACGTATCATTACAAGAATACAAAACTCAATGTCCAAGTTGCTAGTTCCAGGATGCCATCAAACAAGTTATACTAAAAAAGAGTTAGCCATGTCTATCCCTACATGAGTCAAGCTCAAGCCTCAACCTACACAAGAATTCTTAGCATATATCCCTTTGACATTCTTTAAATGATATAGTGAATCATGCTCATGCAAATCAAACAAACTCATTTGGTCAAGGGAATTGGTCTTGAGACAAAGATGATCTCAACATATGTGTGGGTGCTCCAATTACAAGGGATCTCTCTATGAATGAGCAAAGTTCAGAAAAATGCTAAAAGTAAAAGGCAACCGGCGCATACAAAGATAAATTCTCATCTAACCAATGCCCCCAAATATCTTTAACTCCTAGTCTTCTAAGCCCACGAAGTATCACCCTAGACTACCCTTTTTCCAAAGGCGTTTTGCCTTTTTAACCCACATCTTTTTCTTGCTCCACTTCATCTTCTTCTCACTTAGGGAAATTCTTTCTCTTTTCCAATCAACACATGGCTTGGTGTCTTTCATTTCCATTCCTTTAGCTCTTCTTTTGAATTTCTCATTTATCCTCCTTTCTCATCACTTTGATGCTTTAGCCATATTTTTGGCCTTTTGTTTTCAAATACCTAGAGGCTAAATTCTACACTTAGAGCATATCCACTTTTATGCCACCAACCATATCAACTTATTGTATTCCCCCATATCTTTTTCCCAACTTTTATTTTTGTACCACCTTTCTCTTCAATTTCACCTCCCATCGTTTTTCTTTTCTTTTCTTAACCGATCTCACCAACCACCCCAAAGTTTCCAAACCTATCTAGCCTATCCTAGATTAGTTCATTGATGTTGGAACTAGATCTACATGGAAACATATCCTTATCGCCCTAAACTTAACACGCTTTGCCAAGTTTGCTCAAAAATAAGGCCTCGCCATCACTCACTATTGATATTGGCTTGAAATGAGGTATGATTTAGGATGTGGAGAACCAATCCAATGATGGGATTTGGCTATTTGGATCAGCAAAGTGTGGTAAAAGGAGTAAGAAGACCCAAATATATATAAGGTAAGCCATTAGTATATTCTTCAATGCATGATCATGATAATTGTGAGTCAAATTAAGGTTCTAGTTGATAGGGATGGACTTAATTCACAACTTGCTTCAACTAAAACATGATCAATGAATCAAAAGACTAAAACAGGGTGCATCCTTGATTTCAAACTCCATCTAATCGCATCAAACAACTAAGAACTAGGACATTGAGCCAAAATCTTAAAATGATACTCTACAAGGAAACTACAACATTGCTCCCAATGCAATATGCAATGCAACATATATGCAAACTAGACTAAATCTTACACATGATAATGCAACTATATATTCTCTTTTTGTGTTTCAATTTTTTTTAATTTTTTTCAATTTTTGTGTTTTTCTATGCCATTAGTGAATGCATGATATGTATGGAACTCAAGTATGCAAAAAGTAAAATAAGAAAACAAAACACAAGGTCAAATGATACAACCCCTCCCCCAAACTTGAATTGCACCGTCCGGAAAGTCAAGGAGAAGGTAAAAATATGCAAGAATGTATATACAATGAAATGGAGTGAGGATCATACCTTGTATTAGAGAGAAGGATGACATGTTTTGGCTCAAACCATCCTTTCATCTAACATCACGACCATTGGACCCAAGAGACCCTTATTGATTGGCTTGGGAGAAATCACAAGAGCACGTTTAACGTCATTAGCTTGACAGTTGCTTCATTTTATTCAATCTCTCCTTGAATGAATCTTTTTCTCATAGTTGTACACCTAAGTGATCAAGATCACAAGAAAAGGGAAAAAATTAGCAACAAAAGAAAATAAAAAGGTTCTAGTCTCAAGAAGAATCTAAATCCTAATGATCAATGCTAAACCCAAATGGCAACGACGCCAAATTGATAGGGGTGAAGATTAATGCACTAAAATTGCATGAAACTTCTTAATCTAGAGCAATTCTTTTGGGTTTTTATGTTTTTAAACTAAGAAAGTAAAATGCAAGAATTAAAACAAGATAAAAAGTGTTGGATCATGGATTAAACTATCAAATAAATGATTAACAATCAAACAATGATTCATTTGGAAGCATTAAACACTATCATAGTACATGGAATTCACAAATATGACTAATCCATTCTCATATCACTAATCACTTAACTAATTACCTAATTGACATAAACTCTCGTTTGCAATTAGATAATCCATGAGCATTAATAAACAATTCTAATTAGTTTACTAATTACCCTAAACATCAACTCTCGTTCGCTAGGATGTAAAAATCTCACAATAGGTTTGGTTCAAGCATTTCATCGAGCACCTTCCGGGTGTGAAACACCTAAGTTCTAGATCTTATTTCTCAATACTAATATAGCATTAAAAATTAACATATGTGAAAGATATAACAAAGATCAACATAAATCATCATCATCTAACCATCAAGACAATTGACTAATGATGCTAATGCACACAATATATGCTATTCCTTAAGCCTAGAACACTTAAATAAGATTAATTTATTCTCATGACACTAATCCCTTTGTTAATCACTTAATCAAGAGCAAACTCTCATTTGTGAAAAAGTGATTAACAAGCATTAATAACAAGTTCTATTAGCGAAAATACACCTTAGATATCCATTCTCATGGGATAAGATATGTAAATCCCTTATTTAGTTATTCATTGAGGAATTTCATCAAACACTTTGTGGGTGTGAAATTCTCTATGTTCTATATAAGCTCTCTCAAGACAAATCTAGTTTTAAGAACACTAAATAAGGAAGGAAAGCAAGGATATAGAACCTAAGCATCACATATCAACATTAAAATCATCTAAATTAAGCATAATCCAAAATACAAGAAAAAGCCAACTCACAAAGAACATGAAGAACACAAGAGAAAAAAACATAAAAATGAAGAACAAGAATGAAATAAACATAATATAAAGATAGAGTGAAGAAATCTTCTCTAGAATGGCATTTGCATGAAGAAAAAAATCCAAATCCCTCAAAAGAGAGAGTTTGGTAGCATTTTTCAGCTTTGAACCAGTCACTGTTAATAGCTATCGGATTTACTCGACCATGAGGTGACCACGATATCTTGAACCTCACAGGCTTTGATGTATACCGAGACAATAGCTACAACACAACTTCATTTTGTCACATAACTAGGTTCTATATTGTGTTCATTTTTGGCCTTGAACATGTCTGGTTAATCATGAGTAAGCTTGGAGTATATAGCCTGGCCTTCATTCTCCTAGAAACGGCCCCATTTCACACTCACAAGGTGATTCACCATTAGCTTTGTATTAAGGAATATATTGTGATACTCCACTAATATCTCAAAGTTATGGACTCAAATCATTAAAAGCAACTGCGTATCCTCTACACATACAGGAAGCACTGTACATCATCATAGGAACTGGGAAGAGACAAGAGTCTCACAGTGCTCTTAGCATATTGAGTTTGACTTAGTTTTCCCTTTGAACCTACATCATGGGATCTCAAGTCCGTAGGTGGGGTTACTGCCAAACCTCCTCTTAAGTCATTGGCTTTAATCCCATTTCTCTTGATGATTTCACAACCTGATCTCAAGAAAAACCCTTAGTGAACGGATCCGCTAGGTTGTCATTCAACTTGATGTAATCTACTGTGATTACACCAGTTGAGATCAAGTGTCTAATGATGGTTTTATGTCGTCTTCTTATATGACGAGATTTACCATTACTGTTTTAGGTCCAAATTTGACATTTTTAGGAGGTGGCACTGCGACTTTTGCCATACACCCCCACACTTTCGGGTATTTGTACGGATGTACTTTACCTCTCCAAATCAACTTATTGTCAATAACTTTATGTGGTAAGAAACGCTTCCCCCCCCCACATATCTTGAGATAATTCAGAGTCATGCTTTTTTGCATTCATCATCTCACTAGGAGTTCAATTTGTTTTGTTCCGCAACTCCATTAGATTCAAATGACTAAAACAGTTTTTCCGACGAATAATGCCATGTTCTCTAAAGAACATATTTTATTCTCATCAAAATTGCCACCTTTATCACATATAACTATTTTCATAGTTTTTTTCAAGTTGGTTTTAAAATTCCATCTTGTATGCTTTGACCTTTTCAAAGCCATATTCTTGCTTCTTAGCAAGTACACACATCTATCACAATAGATATCATTGTGGTAGCAGCGTAATGCTATACCATTCAATTTGGTTATTCCCAACTATATTGATTTTAGAAACTACACTACACATGTCATTTTCAGTCAGATTGGTATGGGATATCCCATTGTCATTGCGTCAATGAAGCTAGGGAACGGTTTAGAAGTTACACATCTGAATGCCCGCATCATGGCTTCTCCAATTCCTCTCTTTTGAGTACCCCCTATCGCGGTGCTCTACCCAAGATAAGGATGCTCTTAGACATGGCTTCTAATGGGAACTTCTTAGCCAAAGATGTAGACGAAGCCATGGAACTAGTGGAGAACTTGGCCCAAAGTGACGGGGCCTATGGCGACGATTATGACCGCGCCACAAGGACCACAAGCGACTTTGATGAGAACAAGCAGGCCAAGGACATGAAAGCGCTTAATGAAAAATTGGACAAGCAAGCCAATTTGATTGATAAACTCCTAGTGTCTTCTCAAAAGACGGTTAACTTTGTGGATGCTTATGATGAGAACCAAGGTTGTTATCAAGAGGAGAACGTGGACATGAACACCCAAGAGGAGGTGAACTACGTGGGGAACCAAGGGAACTACCAAAAGAAGGGAACTACCAAAACAAGGGAACTACCAAAGACAAGGGTTCAACCAAAACTATAGGAACCACCCCAACTTCTCTTACTGGCCGAAACACAAATGTGGAGAATCCACAAGACCAAGTCTACCCTCCACAACCTAATCAAGCTCAAGGAGCCCCACAAAAGCAATTACAACCTCAAGGCCAAGCTTCTAATACCAACCAACAAGGTGTTTTCCAAGGAAGCAATTCCAAGGGAACCAAAGTGGATTCCAAACCAAAGCCCCACCCGGTTTTCAAGGCCAACAACAAGGGTTTGTGCCTCAAGATCAAGCAACTACGTCTAAACCTCAAGAGCTTGATTTGAGCTCCGTGTTCCAACAATTACTCAAGGGACAAGCGGAGATCAATACGTGGGTGGATTGCTCTTACAACGACCTCAACACAAAGATTGAGGCTTTGAACTCCAAGATGAAACAAATAGAGAACAAAGGTGTTGCTAAAGAGTATGTAAACATCATCACCTTAAGGAGTGGTATGGTTTTGCCTCCAAGAGAAGCTTCTTCTACTCTCAATGAGGACATTGAGAAGCAAAGTGGGGGGGGGGGGGGGGGGTAAAACTTCAAGAAGATGACGATTTGGTTGAATACGAGGTAGTGACAGAGCAAGACAAGGTTGACGAAGTTGAGAAGGTCAAGCCTAGGGTTGTTGTTACTCAAGAGAAGCCGAAGAAGAATGTGTTTGTCCCTAAGCCATACGTTCCTAAGCTACCTTTTCCCGGTCGGTTCAAGAAGCAACTTATGGACAAGTATAAAGCCATCTTTGATAGCATCGATAAAGGGAAGTTCAACAATCAACTTATCCATGATTTCTTTGCATCTAGAGTCTTCTACCTCCCTCTTAGTATTCCCAGCAGCTCTGGGATAAGGTATCTTCGGCGTGTAAACTCTTTCTGTAACTACATTAGGCACTTCCTTCGAAACCTTAGGTGTTGATTCGACAGCAGGATTAGTGTTGATCGATACAGGAGTGGTATCGATCGATAACGGGGTTGTGATGTGTCCCGTGAAAGAATCTTGACAGGTGTAGATCGATGCTGACTAGTGTCGATCAATATTGGGGCGGCATCAGAATCCTCATCGTCAAGATCGATGAAAATATCTGTAGTTTGGCCAATTTTCACTCCTGGATTGACCTCTTTCCCACTCCTTAAGGTGATGGCATTGATGTGAGCCCTTGGGTTCTCTCCTTTCCCTGGAAGAAAACCTTCTTGCCTTTTCACAGCCTCTGAAGTTTGAACAACCTGAAGTTCCAGCTTCTTCTGCTGGAGATTAATAGCGTCGATCCTTCCACTCAGATCATTGTACAGGACATCAATCTTCCCATTGAAATCCACAGAAAGCTTCTGTTGTCCTTGAATAAGCTGTTCGAACATAGACTCGATCTTACTATCTGGGAGCTTAGCAGGGACAGGTTGATAAAATGAATTCCCATAGTTCCTGGTATACCCACTGTTCTGAGATGGTTTCTGGACAAACTGGTTTGAACCTCCTTGCTGAAAGTTTTTGAAGCTTTGGTTGTTGCTGAATTGATTCCTCTGACCTTGAAAACAAAAACCACCAATATAGTTAACATCCTTTGCTTCATCCTCATTGAAAACCTCAACATCTTCAGCAAAGTGCACAACTTTCGTTGTCTTGCCAATCAGAAGGTTTTGCATAGAATCCAACTTGGCTTGACCATCAGCAACCTGTGTACCGTCAATGCTACCAGCTTGCTTCTTGCGCTCAAAGTCCGCATTATTGGTGCTATTGCTAGACGCCAAGTTCTCAATCAGCACATAAGCATCTTCAGGATAGCTAGTGATGAAGTTTCCATTGCTCGAAGATTCCAAAGTCATCTGATACCTCCAATCAAGTCCTCTGAAGAAGAACCCCATCAGCTGAACATCAAAGTATCCGTGATGTGGACAATATCTCTGATATGATCTGAATATCGTCCAAGCTGCCTTGAACGCCTCAGTAGGGCCTTGAGAAAACTGGGAGATCTTGTTCTTTAGATCTTCAGATCGAGAATCATCATAAAAATTATTCAGGAAAGCAGTCTTAGTATCTTCCCAGGTAGTCAGTGATCCATGAGGTAACTGCTTCAGCCAGTAAGTCGCATCTCCACCTAAAGAGTATGGAAAGAGCTTGCAGAAGAGGTAATCGTAGGACACTCCATTGCTCTTGATGCTAGTGACCAAATCCTCGAACCTCTCAATATGATCCATGGGATGTTCATTAGAAATACCATGAAAAGGGTGCTGACCCACAAGAGTGTAGTATGCAGGTTTTAGCTCAAAGTCATTCCTCTGAAAAGCAAGAAGTCGAATCGCTGATCGATTCGCATAGAACTGATCAGACCTGTTGTATTCACCAATCGTTCTACCACGATTAACCATGACATTCTCTGCATTCGCGTTCCCAGCGAAATTCCAAGCGACGACAGGAGCAGGTGGAATGATGTTTCCCTCTCCATCCATTTGTTGCCCTTGCACATTGCACAATTGACCATCTCGGTCTCTGTAAGCACCAGCTTCATCTTGAACCAACTCCACTTGATTGTTGTTCATCTCTGCTGGCTTCTTTCCTCTTATGTTTGTGCGTTCCACAAGTGCTAGCTGCCCCAATGACAGTTCAACTAGCTGAGTGCTCTTGTTCCTTCTGGTTTCACGAATATGCATACACCTGAAAGCAAAAGGCAAGGACGTAACTAACACGGTAATACATTGAGTATCGACCGACACTGGGTGGTGTCGATCGATATCAACAAAAAGAAGTCGACGAGTATCGACCGACACTGAGTAGTATCGACCAATACCAACGAACTTAGTCGAAATTCTCAAATGAAAATCTAATGGCGAATTGAGTCCCCGGCAACGGTGCCAAATTTGATAAGCTCAAATTAATACCCTAAAAGTACTAAAGCTTTGTCGATTGTAATACTTGGGGATCGAATCCACAGAGACTCAAGGAGACACATAATAGATTATATAGATGAAAATTAAGCTAAGTGATCAATGTAATTGAAAGCAAATACGTAAATTAAACTATTGTAAATTCAATTGGAGGAAGATAGGTCTAGGGAATTTCTCAGGAAATCAATGAATGCAGATAAACTAACTAATCAGGGTTCAGTTTATGCACGATTTTTGAACTCAAATGACTCAAGTATAATTAACCAACTCTCGTTGCGAGAATTATCTAAGTCTAAATCCTAGAATTCCAAATCTCTTTGCGAATCCTAAAGTCTAAACCAGCTTTTAGTTATTTTGTTCACAAAACAACTAAACCAAATTTCTTTGCGAATAGTTATTTTGCTCACCCTAAGTTCTATCAGGTAATTAATCGCACTCTCGTGCCTAATCAATTATCCTAAGATCTAAGTTCTAGATGATCAATCCAGAATTAGCTATGAGAGCAACCTATGGTGAAGAACTAATTCAGATAGTGAACCCTAATCAACTAATCAACCTAGCATTCAAAGAAATCCCTAATGAGAATCCCTAAACCTAACAAGAGATCTACTCAGATATGGAAATTGAAGCAATAAACATGACTGAATAAATACTTGAATAAATAGAAAGAGTAACAGGAGGGTTCGAAATCTTCTCTCGGATGAACAGAGTTTCAGACTTGTCTCCCTTCCAAAATTCTCTCACAAAACCAAAGTAAAATAAAGCATAGCCATCAAAGTGGCTGTAAGATCCTATTAAATAACCTAAATCACGTTTTGGGGCTTCTTGTAAATAATAAAGTCTTCTGGGCAATTTTGCAATTCTTCAACTCTTCATTTAAGTCGCGACTCGTGACTTGTTGCAATGAGTATCAACCGATACTAGTCAGTATCGATCGACACTGAGGCTTCAAATCGGGTACTCAGCTACATGAACTTCAGCTTCGCTCCAAAATGCTCCAGAAAGCTCCAATATTTCCAATTATGCTTCAAACGTGATAAAACCTATAGAAGACTCTAAACCACTACAAAATAGTAGAAAGACTCTATAAAACGGACTTATATCATGGCTTAAAAGGGGTAAAAACCATGATATATCAGCAACCACGGCCAGGTGTAGGGGCGCGGCCCAAACTTGTATATAAGGCCTTAGACCTAATTTTTAGATCTCATCTCTTTTCTCTTGCTGAAAACCTCCCCTTTTAGGCTTCTAACTGATTGTAAGAGAGATCTAAAGAGAGATCTTGAGATTTTATGCAATTTAAAGTTTGTTTCTCTTAATTCCCTTTTAAACTTTCATCTTTCTATTCTCTTATCATGATTAACAACACCTTTTTCATGATATTTGGTGTGTTCTTCATGATTAGTGAGTAGTTCTTCTTGGATCATTTTGGTTTGGTAGATTAGGGGGTTTCTTTGTTAATCTATGATATCTAGAGCTTTATTCATCTATTTTCTTTCTTATTTAGAGTTTCTAATGCTAGATTAGTCTTGAGAGAGCTAATCTAAAACCAAGGGCATTTCATGCACACAAGGTATTTGATGAAATGCCCCAATAATCTAACTAACATATTTTCATACTTAGCTCATGAGAATGAATGTCTAAGGTGATTATAAGCTAATAGAACTTGAGAGATCTTGAGTTTGTATGCAATTTAAAGTTTGTTTCTCTTAATTCCCTTTTAATCTTTCATCTTCCTATTCTCTTATCATGATTAACAACACCTCTTTCATGAGATTTGGTGTGTTCTTCATGATTAATGAGTAGTTCTTCTTGGATCATTTGGGTTTGGTAGATTAGGGAGTTTCTTTGTTAATCTTGGATGTCTAGAGCTTGATTCATCTATTTCTTTTCTTATTTAGAGTTTCTAATACTAGATTAGGCTTGAGAGAGCTAATCTAAAATCAAGGGCATTTCATGCACACAAGGTGTTTGATGAAATGCCCCAATAATATAACTAAGAGATTTCCATACTTAGCTCATGAGAATGAATGTCTAAGGTGATTATTAGATTGAATTTAATGCTTGTTAATTAACATTTTCACAAATGAGAGTTTGTTCTTGATTTGGTAATTAGCAAAGTGATTAGTGCTAAAAGATTAGATTAATCTTGATTAGTGTTCTAGGCTTAAGGAAATATACTTGTATTAGTAAATGAACATCATTGATTAGCTTAGATTCCCCGAAGTAAATTGCCTTGCCCAAATATCCTCTTTTATCATTGTCTTAATCTTGTTTAGTGTTATTTACTTGTTCACTTGTTTAATTTGAATCATTTAGGATTGTTAGAAACCCAAACCAACTTGTTTGCTTAGCTTAAGCAATTTCTTGCATTCCTAGTGCGTTGTTCTTTGTGCCTCCTTGGATTGATCCCTAAGTGCTACAACGATAGTATTTGGGTAATTGATATTCGATTATCAAAAATCCATCTATCAAGTGGACTCATGGATACCATGTACATATTTGAGTTATCTTTTCCCTTTTCACCACTCTTGTTAGGTCAAATAACTGATTTCCACCTTTGGAACGGTTAACCGCACCCTAAACCAAACCTTCCTTCAAACCTTCATCTCTTGTGTGTGTCGCGAGGCCTAATTTCGAGTGAAAATAGCAAAAAGTGTTGAGTTTGGGACGACAAGGAGAAGCTTTCATGTAGAACTAGCTCACACATCAATGAGCTAGACACAGGCTAGGATAGATAGGTTGGGAGTTTGGGGTGTTGTTGAAAAGGAAAAGAGAATATGGAGAAAGCAAAACATATGGAGAAAGGAATGGGGAAAAACAAAAGTTGGATTGGTTTGAAACAAGGAAGTGATTTTGCTCCAAGTATGGAATTGTAAGGAACTCTAAGTGTGAAAGAAAGAAAAGAGCCAAAAGGGCTAAGGCATCCAAAGGATGAAATGGAGACAATTCGTGCAAGCAAAAGAGGAGCTAAAGGAAAAGAAAAGATTAGAAGCCAATCCAATCAAGTTTGAAGAAGAGGTCCCCCAAGTGAAAAGTGATGAGAAGTGCGGGTTTGAGAAGGCAAAAACGCTTTTTGATAAGGGTAGCTTAGGTATGGATCTTGATGGGTTTAGAGATAGGAGTGGGGTTCATATTGGGGCATTGGGTAGATGAAAGTCATCCGTGTATGCATCGGTTGTTCTTTACTCTTAGCATTTTGCCAAATTTCATTCTTTCGTGAGAGACCCCTTTGCTTCGGAATATCCGCATGATTGAGATCACTTTTATCTCAAGACATTTCTCTAAGCCAAATGAGTTCACTTGATTTGTATAAGCATGATCCACCATTGAACTTAATGAATGTTAAAGAGTTGTGGGTTTAGGAATGCTTGTGAATGTTAAGGCTTAGACCAAATTCGTGTAGCAACAAGTATGGCTAAATCCTTTAAAGTAGAGATTGTTCATGCATCGTATAACTACTCTCAAGGGCATTGATTCGAACTGTTTTGTTCATATTCTCAGACTTTATCTCTCACTTTAACCTCTCTCTATTCTTGTTCTTATTTTTTTGCTTGAGGGCAAGCAAATTAGTAAGTTTGGGGGAGTTGATATTCTCATATTTTACTTGTTTTAGCATGCATTCTACTTAGCGTTTTGAGTCACATGCATGCATAATCGATGTTTTCCTTAGTGTTTTGGTCTAAATTAGAGTCTAGCTAGGTTGCATGTAGTCATAATGAGCCTTGCATCATTTGGAGTGTCTTATAGGTGCTTGGAGTCATTTTGGAGAAGTTTGGAGTAATGGATCAAAAGGACCATTCCATAGCGTCTGAAATAACCGGCAGGACGAAGGATCCCCGATCTGATTCAGCTTCAATGGTCTTCATAAAATTTGTAGCCAAGTGAGTTAGCTGACTACTTGAGGTCGTGTCAGGTCATTCGGATATGTGGTTCGTGAGATATGACCGATTTACTGAGAGTATTTCTGTCTGGCCGCAGACCGTTTGACCAACACCGGCTCACTTCCAACCGATGTCCTTGCCCGGTGTAATCCATACCGACCAGCCACGGCCCGGCATCACCGTCTGGTGTTGAACCTCGGCATGGATAGGTGAAATACCGGCCCACAGCACCGGCCAATGTCCACCCAGTAACACAAGCCCAAATACATCCTCATCGAAGCTAGCCGAGGTGTCTGAAAGATCTGGCCGGCCGAATGGTTCAAAATCGGAATTAGCTTCGGCGTTCTTCATGAAAGTTGTATCCAATTGGATTATCTGTTGTCTGGAAGTAGTTCAGAGCCGTTCAGAGCCATGGTTCGAATGATACATCAGATTTAGTAAGGACAAGTCTGTCTGGCGCCCAAACGAGTTATGTTCCAAGAACATCACCACACCGGCCCAACTTCACCCGGCACGACCGACCGGTATCAGCACGTCCAAACCAGGGAGAATACCGGCCTTCCATACCGGCCAGGTTTTGGGGCACGGCCAAAACTTGTATATAACGGCGCCTTAGACTTAATTTTTAGTTGTCATCTCTTTTCTCTTGCTAAAAACCTCCCCTTTTAGGGTTCTAACTGAATGTAAGAGAGATCTTAAGAGAGATCTTGAGATTTTATGCAATTTAAAGTTTGTTTCTCTTAATTCCCTTTTAAACTTTCATCTTCCTATTCTCTTATCATGATTAATTAACAACACCTCTTTCATGATATTTGGTGTGTTCTTCATGATTAGTGAGTAGTTCTTCTTGGATCATTTGGGTTTGGTAGATTAGGGAGTTTCTTTGTAAATATTTGATGTCTAGAGCTTGATTCATCTATTTCTTTTCTTATTTAGAGTTTCTAATGCTAGATTAGGCTTGAGAGAGCTAATCTAAAAGCAAGGGCATTTCATGCACACAAGGTGTTTGAAGAAATGCCCTAATAATCTAACTAACAGATTTTCATACTTAGCTCATGAGAATGAATGTCTAAAGTGATTATTAGATTGAATTTAATGCTTGCTAATTAACATTTTCACAAATTAGAGTTTGTTCTTGATTTTATAATTAGCAAAGTGATTAGTGCTAAGAGATTAGATTAATCTTAATTAGTGTTCTAGACTTAAGGAAATATACTTGTATTAGTAAATGAACATCATTGATTAGTTTAGATTTCCCCAAGTCAATTGCCTTGCCCAAATATCCTCTTTTATCATTGTCTTAATCTTGTTTAGTGTTATTTACTTGTTCACTTGTTTAATTTGAATCATTTAGGATTGTAAGATTCCTAAACCAAATTGTTTGCTTAGCTTACGCAATTTCTTGCATTCCTAGTGTGTTGTTCTTTGTGCCTCCTTGGATTGATCCCTAAGTGCTACAACGATAGTATTTGGGTAATTGATATTCGATTATCAAAAATCCATCTATCAAGTGGACTCATGGATACCATATACATATTTGAGCTATATTTTCCCTTTTCACCACTCTTGTTAGCTCAAATAGCCGATTTCCACCTTTGGAACGGTTAACCGTACCCTAAACCAAACCTTCCTTCAAACCTTCGTCTCTTGTGTGTGTCGCGAGGCCTAATTTCGAGTGAACTTAGCAAAAAATGTTGAGTTTGGGACGACAATGAGAAACTTTCATGTAGAACTAGCTCACACATCAATGAGCTAGACATATGCTAGGATAGATAGGTTGGGAGTTTGGGGTGTTGTTAAAAATGAAAAGAGAATGTGGAGAAAGCAAAAGATATGGAGAAAGGAATGGGGAAAAACAAAATTTGGATTGGTTTGAAGCAGGGAAATGATTTAGCTCCAAGTGTGGAGTTGTAAGGATCTCTAAGTGTGAAAGAAAGAAAATAGCCAAAATGGCTAAGGCATCCAAAGGATGAAATGGAGACAAGTCGTGCAAGCAAAAGAGGAGCTAAAGAAAAAAAAGATGAGAAGCCAATCCAATTAAGTTTGAAGAAGAGGTCCCCCAAGTGAAAAGTGATGAGAAGTACGGGTTTGAGAAGGCAAAAAAGCTTTGTGATAAGGGTAGCTTAGGTATGTATCTTGATGGGTTTAGAGATAGGAGTGAGGTTCATATTGGGGAATTGGGTAGATGAAAATCATCCTTGTATGCATCGGTTGTTCTTTACTCTTAGCATTTTGCCAAAGTTCATTCTTTCGTGAGAGACCCCTTTGCTTCGGAATACCCGCATGATTTGTATAAGCATGATCTACCATTGAACTTAATGAATATTAAAGAGTTGTGGGTTTAGGAATGCTTGTGAATGCTAAGTCTTAGACCAAATTCGTGTAGCAACGAGTATGGCTAAATCCTTTAAAGTGGAGATTGTTCATGCATCGTATAACTACTCTCAAGGGCATTGATTCGAACTGTTTTGTTCTTATTCTCGGACTTGATCTCTCACTTCAACCTCTCTCTCTTCTTGTTTTTATTTTTTTAATTTGCTTGAGGGCAAGCAAAGGAATAAGTTTGGGGGAGTTGATATTCTCATATTTTACTTGTTTTAGCATGCATTCTACTTAGCGTTTTGAGTCACATGCATGCATAATCATTGTTTTCCTTAGTGTTTTGGTCTAAATTAGAGTCTAGCTAGGTTGCATTAAGTCCTAATGAGTCTTGCATCATTTGGAGTGTCTTATAGGTGCTTGGAGTCATTTTTGGAGAAATTTGGAGTAATGGATCAAAAGGACCATTCCCAAGTGTCTGAAATAACCGGCAGGACGAAGGGTTCCTGATCTGATTCAGCTTAAATGGTCTTCATGAACGTTGTAGCCAAATGAGTTATCTGACTACAAGAGGTAGTTTAACGTCTTTCGGATATGTGGTTCGTGAGATATGGCCGAGTTACTGAGAGTATGTCCGTCTAGCCGCCGAACGTTCGACCAACACCGGCCCACTTCCAACCGATGTCCTTGCCCGGTGTAATCCACACCGACCAGCCACGGCCCGGCATCACCGTCCGGTGTTGAACCTCAGCATGGATAGGGGAAATACCGGCCCACAGCACCGGCCAATGTCCACCCGGTGTCACAAGCCCAAATCCGTCCTCATCCAAGCCAGCTGAGGTGTCTGAAAGATCTGGCCAGACGAAGGGTTTACAATCGTAATTAGCTTCGGAGTTCTTCATAAAAGTTGTAGCCAATTGGGTTATATGTCGGCTGGAGGTAATTTCAAGTCGTTCAGAGCCGTGGTTCGAAAGATATATCCCTTCTTGTTTAATATTCGTAAGGGTAGATCTAGCTTGAAAAAGTAAGTCTAGATCATAAGGCATTTCATGCACACCAAGTGTTTGATGAAATGCCTTGATGAACTAAACAAGAGACTTATACTCCTAGCCTATGATAATAGTTGTCTAGGGTATATTTTTGGTGATCTTGCTTATTTAAACTTAATGCTTGCTAATCAATGATCCACAAATGAGAGTTTGTTAATGGATTAGGTGATTAGCATAGTGATTAATTGCTTGAAAGAGAGTTAGTCAAGTTAAGGGTCTTAAACCTAGGGATTAGCTTGCTTGAGTAAATGAACATCATGAATTGAACTTGGGTTATCTTACATCCATAATCCCATCTTTGAATCCGCTTTTGTATATTGATTTACATCTTGCTTAGTTACTTTACTTGTTTTAATTTGGATACTTAATCACAAAACCCCTTTTAATTAGCTTAACTAACATAGGTTCCTTGCATTCTCAATGCTTAGAGTCATCTCCTAATACGGATGGATAACCTCTTATACTACTCGTATTTAGAGTTATTGATACTTCTTTAAGACACAAAAGACTTAGTATCAAATACCGGCCCACAGCACCGGCCAATGTCCACCCGGTGTCACAAGTCCAAATTCATCCTCATTGAAGTCAGCCGAAGTGACTGAAAGATCAGGCCAAGTGAAGAACCTACACTCGGATTTAGGTTCGAAAGTCTTCATAGAAGTTGTAGATAAATGAGTTAGCTGTCTTCTGGAGGTGGTGGAAAGTCATTCTGATCGGTGGTTTGAAAGATACATCAGATTTAGCAGGGATAAGTCTGTCTGGCGCCCAAACGAGTTATGCTAAAAGAAGCAATATCAAGCAAAGACCACCAATACCGGCCACTCATACCGGGCCACCACCGTCCGGTATGGAGTCCCGACCCAGATTTGACCGGGTCAATACCCGGTTTGTTCCGGGTTGATCCGGTCCGCCCAAGAACCTATAAATACCAAAACAAAATCCTATTTTCTTTCTAAGTCTTTTTCTATCTTATTTCCTAAGGCAAAAACCTCTCTTTTGAGTGTTCTTGGATTTTTGTAAAAGACCTTTTTATTTTTATGCAATCTAAGGTTTAAATCTTCTTAATCTATCTAATCTTTCTTTTATTTTAATCTCCCTAATCTCTAATCATGGATTCAATCATTTTCCTTATGGGATTTGAGGGTTTCACCACGATTAGTGAGTAGGTCCTTTTAGAGCTCATGGATGAGGTTGATTAGGGGTTTTCTTGTTTGATCTATGATTTCTAGTGATTAGATTACATGTTTTCTCTTTTGTTTAGTGTTCATAATGCTAGATTAGGTTTGAGAAAGCTAATCTAGATCATAGAAAATTTCATGCACACAAGGTGTTCGATGAAATTCCCCAAGAACTAAATAAGAGGTTTTACTTGCTTAACATATGAGAGTAGATGTTTAAGGAGTATTATGGCTTTATGAACATATAATTAATGCTTGGTAGTCAACTTTTTACGAATGAGAGTTTGTTCTTAATTAGTTAATTAGCAAAGTGATTAAGACAATGAGAGTGGATTAGTATTGTTTAAGTGTTCTAGGCTAAGAAAAATATGTTTGATTGTGTGTTTAGACATCATAGGTTAATCATAGAACTCCCCAAAGTCCATAACCTCATCCAAGAACTTGCCTTTAGTAATTTGTTAATCTCGTTTAAGCTATTTAGTCTTGTTTACTTGTTTGCTCGTTTAAGCTATTGCTAGATTAAAACCGCTTGATTTGCTTAGCTTATATAGTTTCTTGGATTCCTAGTGTGTTAGACTCTCAACTCCTTGGTTCGATGTCTTAAATACCACAATGACATGAGTGAGATTTGAGTAACTGACTTAAGATTTGCAAAAGTCCTACTATCAAAAGTTCAAAACTAACTCACATGTGTTTTGCTGATGACCTGCTGATTATTCTATATGGTTCCCTAACATATGTCCAGAATATCCTCTATGTGTTAAAAGAATTTGAGCAACAATCAGGCTTGGCTGTCAGTATCCACAAGTCTTGCTTCTTTGTTGCTGGTATATCTGACACTGAAGTTGATTCCAACCACTAGTTTAACCCTAGGAAGCCTTCCAATGCGTTATCTAGGGGTTCCTCAATGCACTAAGAAACTAGGCAACAAATAAAAGGGAGGATAAGTTCATGGTCTATGAAGTCTTTGTCCTTTGCATGACGTCTACAGCTCACTAACACAGTCATTCCTGGCATTTCCAACTTTTGGTGCTCCACTTTTGTTCTGCCAAAATTCATCATTCGTAAGATCAACTCTCTATGTAGTGCTTTCCTCTGGAAAGGCTCTATTGAAGGGCATCACTCTGCTAGAATGTCGTGGGATTCAGTTTCAAAGCCAAAAGTTCATGGTGGTTTAGGAATAAGAGACTTACTTTTGTGGAATAAGGCTTGCAGCTTTAAACTAATATGGTTTCTCTTCTTCCAATATGGGTCGGTGTAGGTAGCTTGGTTCAAGGAGAAGGTTCTCCAAGGATGTCTAAACAACTTCTGGTCAGTGCAGCCAAAGAGAAAGAATTCATGGTTAGTAAACAATCTTTTGAAGATTCGGGAAGGTGCTTATGATTAGATCAAATTCAGAGTGGAGAATGGTCAATCTTGTTTCTTTTGGACTGATAATTGGTCGCCATTTGGAAATTTACAATCTTACCTATCGACAGGAAAAGGAAGTTGATATACTCATATATTGCATGTTTTAGCATGCATTTCATTTAGAGTTTTGTTTCTCATGCATGTGTCTCGCATATCTTTTATAGCATTTAGGTCTTTATTAGAGTAATAGGTGTTTGCATTAGGTCTTAGTGAGTTTTGCATGCATTTGGAGTGTTTTTAGGTGTCTTGGAGACAATTGATGTTTGGAGTTATGGAGCATAAGAGGAATGCAAATCCCATCCGAGACGCCGGAAAGATGTAGCTAGACGAAGGCCCTTTGTTATGAATCAGCCTTGAAGCTCTTCATAGGAGTTGTAGAGGAGTGAGTCATACGTCTACAGGAGTTGGAATCAGGCCATTTCGACATTTGGTTAAGGAGTTACCGCTGATTTACTAAAGACCACTCGGATCGGAAGACGTTTGGGAGCTTTTCAGCATTTACATCGACCCAAACTCTCCCCACAGATCGATGTTGATGCTGGATGCAAATTCAGGGCCTTAGCATCGATCATGCCCCCATATTCACATCGATGCTCAGCTTCAAGGGAATTATATCGACCCAGATCTTCCCACAAATCGATGCAGCCGAAGTGACTCAAAGATAAGGCCACATGAAGACCTTCACGTGCCCATTTTAATCTGAAGTCTTCATGAAAGTTGTAGCCTAGTGCGTTAGCTGACTACAGGAGGTGGTTTAGGGTCATTCGAATACGTGGTTCGTTAGATATGGCCATTTTACTGAGAGTATGTCCGTCTGAACGAAGCCACCCGACATGCCTAAAAGACCTGGCTGGACGAATGGTCTCCAATCGGATTTAGCCTCGGTGGCCTTCACAAATTTTGTATCCATGTGTATTAGCTGCCCACAGGAGGTGGTTTGAGGCCATTCGGACATGTATCCCAGGAGATATAATGGTTTTAGCGAAGGTTCTACACAAAACCAGATTTGACCCATTTCGACCGGGTCAATACCTGGTTCCGGTCAAATCCTCAGCTATTTAAAAACTCAAAAACCATAATTTTTTTTTTATGCTTTCTTTGCTCTAAGAAACCCTTTCCCCTTTGAGAGAGTTCTTGGATTTGGAAGAGAGGATCTTCTACTTTTAATGCAATTAAGTCTTTGTTTTTATTGATTCATTCTATCTTATCTTCTTTTCTTGTTGATTATCCAAGATCCATCCATGAATTCTTCTCTTATCAAAATCGATTTAGAGGGGTTCTTTATGGGTCTTGAGTAATCATTTTAGGATCTTGAGATGGGTTAGATTTAGGTGATTCAAGGCATGATTCAAGGTGTTTAGGGTTAAATTATCTATTATCCTTCTTTGTTTAATGCTCTTAATGCTAAATCTAGCTTGAGAGAGTGGATTTAGATCATAGGCATTTCATGCACACCAAGTGTTTGATGAAATGCCTAGATCAATTATTCAAAGGATTTATGTTCTTAGCCTAAGAGATTAGTTGTCTAAGGCATATTTTTGGTTGATCTAGTTTATATTCTCAATGCATGTTGATTGATAATTCACAAATGAGAGTTTGCTAATGAATTTAATAATTAACATAGTGATTAGTGCCTTGAAAGAGGACTAATCAAGATTAGAGATCATTAACTTAGGGATAGCTTGTTTGTGTGAATGAATGCCTTGGATCATGCTTTGGTTACGTAATATCGATTACCCTATCTTAGGATTCGCTTTGCTTATTGCTTTTACATCTTGCTTAGTTGCTTTTGTTTGTTTGTGTTCTTGCTTTTGATTGGAATCATTTAGGTTGTTTAGAAACCAAAACCACCTTTGTTCGTTTAGCTTAAGTCATTTCTTGCATTCCTAGTGTGTTGTTCTTGTGCCTCCTTGGATTGATCCCCAAGTGCTACAATGATAGCATTTGGGTAATTGGTTTGGATACACACAATTATCCACTATCAATTTGGCGCCGTTGCCGGGGAGGCTATAGCAATAACCATTAGGATTTAGATTTTGCTTCAGACTAAGCTTTTATTTTCACTATGTTAATGCATATCACTAAGAGTATGCATCTTGTTGAGATGATGAATTTTCTTTTATTTATTGTTACTAACTTGTCTTCCTTAGCTCTTTTGTGCTTTCAAAGGTACCAAGATCAATGGAAGAGACATGGGAAGACAAAATCAATTGAGGTGTTTGAGGCGGTCAATCAAAAAGTCATTCTTGAAGATCTTCAACCTCAAGAGATGGACAACCAAGGTAACATCTCTCAAGCTCCAAAACCTCAAGAAATGGCACAGCTTCAAGGAAAGCCACGTCCTCAAGTGTTGGCATCAAGTCCGACCCAAGCTCCAAGGGACAAGCCAACGGTTGGAAGCTTTGACACTCCTTGTTGTCGTGGATTGAGGTATGGTGTCCACTCTCCTCCAATTAAAGCCAAGGCTTATGAGATCAAAGCAAGCTTGGTTATATTGATTCAAGAGTCTAGGTTCTTGGGGACGAAGGAGGAGAATCCTTATGATCATTTGGACTCATTTGAGAGATTGTGTGACACAATTAGGATTAAAGGAGTGCCCCATGAGTGTATCAAGCTCATCTTGTTTCCGTTTTCTCTTGGAGAAAAGGCAAGCCGATGGGAGAGAGAATTACCTTCCCACTTGGTCAAGTCTTTGGATGATTGCAAAGAGATCTTTCTTAACAAGTTCTATCCCATCCAAAGAACGATCCAAACTAGGAAGGACATCTTGAGCTTCAAGCAAGGCACACATGAGAGTTTTGATGATGCGTGGGGAAGACTCAAGGGATACACTCGAGAGTGTCCCCATCATGGGTTCAAGAAGGGAGCCATTCTTAGCATCTTCTATTGGGGAGTTAACCAAGAGCACAAATGGATGTTGGATGCCGCTAACAAAGGGCGTTTTACAAACGTCACCGTCGAGCAAGGAGAGCTACTTGTTGAGAACTTTGCTAAGAGTCTTGAAAGCTATGTGGAGAGGAATGATACGACCCCTCTAGAAGGATCATGTCAAGACTCTAAATTTAAAGGCTTGCAAGATGAATTGGATACAACTGAAAAGCTCATAGGTGTGCAACAAAGAGAGGTGCTCCATCAATTCCTAGAAGATCAACAAATGAATGATATCAAGGTTGGCAAGATGATGGGAACAATGAATGATAAAATAAAGAGATTGCATGATGAGATCACCAATAAGATTGAGCAACTAGTGTTCCATTTGGAGACCTTGGAACCCAAATTGGTCACACTCTCTTCGCCATCCGAGGAACCAAATGAAGTGAGGGTTTTACCAAATGTTAATGTTGAGATTGATGAAGAAAGGACTTCCATGGGTTTTAATGAGCGAATTGGAGACTCCAAGCAAGAAGAGGAAGTTAGAGACGTTGACAAAACTCCAAGGTATGTCTTAGCCTCCACCCGATGCACTCATGAAGAAGAGAGTTGTTTTGAGAAAAACAAAAGGGAAACAACTTTTGGAGATGCTATTGACGATGAAATTGCTCTAGATGGAAAATGCCTAAGCTCTTTCTTCTTTCCCTCATTTGAGATTAATGAAAATTATGAGCAAGAGAGGAATGCTAAGAAAGTAAAAGACATGGGTAGTTGTGAGAAGATAGAAAAAGCTTCACCCCCAAAAGCTCGTATAAAGAAGATAGAATCCCATGACAAGAATGCTTTGGATTATGGTAATGTTGAAGAAGCTTTAGCATTAGATGGAGCTTGCTTGGAATCTCTTTTCTCTACCACAATGGGGAGAGAGAAAGAAAGTACCAATGATCAAGAGAAGGGTGAAAGCACTAAGTTCAAGAAGAAGAAACCCAATGGCAACCACTCTCCCACACTTGAACCATCTTCTCACATAATGACACTCATACCTTGGATGTATGACGATGTAGCCATTCATTACAAGGTGAAGTGTAAGGGAAGATGTAAGCCATTTGCAAAGGTTAAAGCGCTCCTCACCACCGAACTTAAGGAGAAAGGTTCAAAGGGTCTTCAAGAGTTCATGAGCAAGGTGCTCAAGCTCGAGCTCAAAGATTCGCCATGGACTGCTCACACTCCTCTCTCACCCGCCTAAAAGGGTAACCAAAGTCAAACTTAGTGACTTTAAACAAAGTGCTCTTGGGAGACACCCCAAACTTATTATTGTACATACTTTCTTTTTATGTTTCTCTATGTTTTCTTGTCCTTTTTGATGAGTTTGCTAAGTGTGAGTAGGTTCTTGATGGTTTAATGGTCATGGATTTAAGGACAAAGGTGTGTAGGATTGAGGTGATCCCTCTTGCCCCCCCCCCCCCCCCCCTCCATCATTTTCCAAGGTAACACTCCAAACTTTGTATATAGCATTTAGAATCATATCTTTTTCCTTCTTTCATGCATTGTTTAACTCTTCTTTAAGCCTCTATTACACAAGGGACTGTGTAATTTAAGTTTGGGGGAGGGTTTATGTGTTATCTAACATCGTTTTTGGTGTTCTTATTTTGCCTTTTGCACCTTGAGTCTCATGCATATCATGCATTTTAAATAAATTTGAAAATTTTGAACTTTTAAATTTGTGCATTCCATATAGGATTGAGTCTAGATGCATAACATATAAGGTAGCTTTGCATAAGCATTAGGAGCAATGATAGATTTGTCCTTGTAAAGTACCATATTAAGAGCCTAGTCCAATGCCATTGTTGCTAGTTAATTGATGCTTTGATCTCGTGTAGAAATTAAGAACGAACCATGCCTTGATCTCATGTCTTATTGTTCTTGCCTTGATTGAAGCAAACCTTGACTTGAATTCAACCCTATCTAAATGATAACCTTAATTTTGACTTGTAAATATTGTGTTTATGCATTTTTGAATGAATTCGTGGATCACTTCATACATACTTGGATAATATTATCCCTTTCACTACTCTTGTTTATCCAAGTAGCCATATCCCATCATTGGAATGGTTTCCCCTACCCTAACCTCAACCTTCTTTCTAGCCATTGATATTCGTGTGTGATTGGTGAGGCCTTCTTTCGAGCAAACTTGGCAAAAAGTGTTAGGTTTAGGGCGACAAGGAGGAATTTCCATGTAGATTTAGCTCCATCATCACGGAGTTAATCTAGGAATAGGCTAGATAGGTTGGCGGTTCTTGGTTTAAGTTTGGGGGAACGGTTTGGAAATTTGGTGAACGGATGTGTTTGGAATAGATTTTGGAATGGGAAAGATGAATAAGGAGAAGGAAAAGGGGATCGAATTTATAGATTGGTTGGTGCAAAATTATAAGACTAGCTCTAAGAATAAAATAGCCTCAAGAGATCCAAAGAAAAAGAAGAAAGCCGAAAAGGCCAAAGCATCAAAGAAGAAACAGAGGCGTGAACAAAAATGAAGAAAAAGGAGAGCTAAGTCACAACAAAGAAGCACCAAACCATGAGAACAAGGAAGAAGAAGTTGATCCCCGAATGAGAAGAAGGTGAAGTGAAAGGACAAGAAGCATGTGTGGGTTTAAGAAGGCAAATGCCTTAAGATGAAAAGGGTAGCTTAGGATGTGGGCACAAACGGGTTAGAAGGCTTTAGGTTATAGACACTCTAGGCATTTGGGTAGATGAGAATTCTCCCTTGTATGCATAGGTTGCCTTTTACCTTTAGAATTTTGCTAAAGTTTGCTCTTTCCATGAGAGATCCTTATACTTGATTACCCATGCATGATAATGAGGTTATCTTCATCTCATAACCTAACCCTTAGCCAAACAAATTCATTTGATCTTGCATAAACATGATTAACGCTTATTACACTTAATCAATGTCAAGGGGTTGGAGGATTTGAAAGTTTGTGTAGGTTGAAGTTCGAATGTAAGTCATGCAAGGATAAGTATGGCTAGTCACTTTTGAGTAAGTTATTTGATCACATCAAGAAGTTTGCAACTTGGACATTGGGCTCGAATTCTTTTTATGGCACTTTTGGATTTGAGCTCCCATTTCTAGTCTTCTTCCTTACTTTATTCTTGTTTGCTTGAGGACAAGCAAATGTTTAAGTTTGGGGGAATTGATATACTCATATATTGCATGTTTTAGCATGCATTTCTTTTAGAGTTTTGTGTCTCATGCATGTGTCTCGCATATCTTTTATAGTATTTAGGTCTTTATTAGACTAATAGGTGTTTGCATTAGGTCTTAGTGAGTTTTTCATGCATTTGGAGTGTTTTTATGTGTCTTGGAGACAATTGATGATGTTTGGAGTTATGGAGCATAAGAGGAATGCAAAGCCCATCCGAGACGCCGGAAAGATGTAGATAGACGAAGGCCCTCCGTTATGAATCAGCCTTGAATCTCTTCATAGGAGTTGTATAGGAGTGAGTCATCTGTCTACAAGAGTTGGAATCAGGCCATTTTGACATTTTGTTAAGGAGTTACCGCGGATTTACTGAAGCCATACGGATCGGGAGCAAGAGAAGCGGTTGAAGACGTTTGGGAGCTTTTAAGCATTTACATCGACCCAAAATCTCCCCACAGATCGATGTTGATGCTGGATGCAACTTCAGGGCCTTAGCATCGATCATGCCCCCCATTCACATCGATGCTCAGCTTCAAGGGAATTACATCGACCCAGATCTTCCCACAAATCGATGCAGCCGAAGTGACTTAAGGATCAGACACAATGAAGACCTTCCCATGCCCAGTTAAATCTGAAGTCTTCATGAAGGTTGTAGCCTAGTGCGTTAGCTGACTACAGGAGGTGGTTTCGGGTCATTTGAATACGTGGTTCATTAGATATGGCCACTTTACTGAGAGTATATCCGTCTGAACGAAGCCACCCGACATGCCTGAAAGACCTGGCTGGACGAATGGTCTCCAATCGGATTTAGCCTCGGTGGCCTTCACAAATGTTGTAGCCATGTGTATTAGCTGTCTACAGGAGGTGGTTTGAGGCCATTCGGACATGTATCCCAGGAGATATCACGTTTTTAGCGAAGGTTCTACACAAGACCAGATTTGACCATTTCGACCGGGTCAATACCCGGTTTGTTCTGGGTTGACCCGGTCAAATCCTCATCTATTTAAAAACTCAAAAACCCTAATTTTCTTTTTATGCTTTATTTGCTCTAAGAAACCCTTTCCCCTTTGAGAGAGTTCTTGGATTTGGAAGAGAGGATCTTCTACTTTTAATGCAATTAAGTCTTTTTTTTTATTGATTCATTCTATCTTATCTTCTTTTCTTGTTGATTATCCAAGATCCATCCATGAATTATTCTCTTATCAAAATCTATTTAGAGGGGTTCTTTATGGGTCTTGAGTAGTCATTTTAGGATCTTGAGATGGGTTAGATTTAGGTGATTCAAGGCATGATTCAAGGTGTTTAGGGTTAAATTATCTATTATCCTTCTTTGTTTAATGCTCTTAATGCTAAATCTAGTTTGAGAGAGTGGATTTCGATCATAGGCATTTCATGCACACCAAGTGTTTGATGAAATGCCTAGATCAATTATTCAAAGGATTTATGTTCTTAGCCTAAGAGATTAATTGTCTAAGGCATATTTTTGGTTGATCTAGTTTATATTCTCAATGCATGTTGATTGATAATTCACAAATGAGAGTTTTCTAATGAATTTAATAATTAACATAGTGATTAGTACCTTGAAAGAGGACTAATCAAGATTAGAGATCATTAACCTAGGGATAGCTTGTTTGTGTGAATGAATCCCTTGGATCATGCTTTGGTTACCTAATATCGATTACCCCATCTTAGGATTCGCTTTGCTTATTGCTTTTACATATTGCTTAGTTGCTTTTGTTTGTTTGTGTTCTTGCTTTTGGTTGGAATCATTTAGGTTGTTTAGAAACCAAAACCACCTTTGTTCGTTTAGCTTAAGTCATTTCTTGCATTCCTAGTGTGTTGTTCTTTTGCCTCCTTGGATTGATCCCCAAGTGCTACAACGATAGCATTTGGGTAATTGGTTTGGATACACACAATTATCCACTATCAGAAGTCAACTGGGAATTGCCAAGACATCCACTTTGTCGAAGCTATGCCAACAAGGGATCTGGCTCATCCCATCTCCCAGAACGGATAATCAACTCTCTCTCCAGGTCCACCTTACTACTCTTCATCTCTCTGAAGTAGAAGACTACTATGAATGGGAAATTCAAGAAAAAGTTAAAAATAAATACAATACGGGTCAAGTCTACAAGCTCTTACAAGTTCCCTCCCCGCCAGTCCTTTGGAAAAAAATAGTTTGGAATCCAAGAGGGACTTCGAAACATAGCTTTCTAACCTGGATGTTTATTCTCAATCGTTGTCCGACAAGAGACCGTATTTCTACCTGGGGCCTCTCAACAGATACAAGTTATATCCTCTGCAACTCCTCCCTGGAGAGTCGTAACCACATCTACTATGAATGCTCCTACAGCTGGAGTGTTTGGACTTAAATTGCAGGAAGATGCAACTTGCTTCCTCAGCGTTCTTGGAAAAGTACTATCTCTGATTTACAATCCATGTCTAGTTCGAGAGACAAGAAGTGGCTAACCCTTCTCGCTTGGCAAAGCACGATCTACCTCCTTTGGACAGAACGCAACTGTTAGAGGGGAGTTTAGCACTCCCCGGTTTAGCCCGATCTGAATTAAAATCAGCCCAACTACCGACTTTAAACCCCATCACGACCGATCTACGTAATAAAAGGAAGATTTCTTTTTAATTGATAAAGGAAAATCCAAGAAGAAAATAAGTTAACATTTTCCCGATGAAACAAGGAAAAAGAGATTATCCTTTTCCCAATGGGATTAGGAAAATGATATCATCCCGTTTTGGATCGACCTCAAGACTTATAAATAGGGAAGCTCCTCATTCAGAATAATCATCCAACAACTCAAAGAAGAGATCTTAGAATCCTAGAACTTAGAAAGAAATCCTGAACATCATTTGTAACAAGAACTACGTTTTGGCTTGATCCCTTTAAAGGGTACGTAAGCAGCCTTCACAGGCACAACTATAAATCTAATAAAAATAATTCTCCTAAACCCTATACCGAATTCACCGATCTACGATATGTGTGAATTCTGGTTCTTTCAATTGGCGCTAGAGGAAGGGGGCCAAGAAAATTTTGGGGTTTATGGAGAATTATTAAACCCAAGGAATCTGAAACTCAAAGACGATATGAACGTATCGTCATGTTTATTGAGATCTCGAATCATCGATCACCGACATGATCGGTTTAATAATTCTCCGATCTACTCATCAACAGCTCACGTCGTCCAAAAAAAGGCTTGACGCCATCTCCGTTTTCCCGAGAAGCTATCTCTGTTGTGAAAACCGCTCATCTTCTCCGATCATATCACGACCATTATCACAGTCAGCAATCCATCGTCGCTCGGGCTCCCAGGAGCTCCGTCGCCCCTGCAACAAATCAAGCCGACGATGGTCCAGATTTAGGCCCTATATGATGCAAAAATCGAGGCCCGATCTCCTTCTTCACAACCATCTTTCGACGATGAACAACCGGCGAGACCTGCAACTTCCGACATGAGCCGTCTCCGCCGATTGGTCCCATCAACACAGCACCACTTCTGTATGTGACCTCCTTCGCCGACCACCACCTTGGATCTGCTCCCTTATTTCGATCTCGGCATGACCACGCCATCACCATCCTCCGGTCTATTCACAAACCACGAACAGCAATCCGCCGCCACTTCGGGCTTCCCAAAGCTCCGCCATCGTCGCCGCAGCATGGCCGACCTGCAACAAAATCAAACCGATGAAGGAAAATCAGATTTCCCTTATTATTGGGCATGAAAAATCAATTGGCCCATCTAATGTTATAAAGCAAAAGAATGAAGAAAGTCGAGATAATATTGAGCAAATAAAAGAAGGACACGTTTAAAGAACAATAAAAATCAAAACCCGGTTTACTTAAAATCGAACCAAGCTGGAGTATTTATAACTACAACAGATTTCTATTATCCCGAGCTAAACTGTTGGAGGTGGGTTTAGCAGCAACAATTAGCTAAGTTCATCTCAGTAAATAAAGCCCATAAAATCTGAGCCCAGACAAAACTCAACACTGGGACTCGACGAGCTCGCGCTGACAATCCCACCAGCCTTGCGAGAAAAGACCAAGGGAAAAGATGACACGTGGAGAGCAGCTTGCTAAAAAATGTGCACCGAGCTCACGCTGACATCTCACCAACTCTGCACAGAGGGATCAAGGAAGAAGGTGACACGTGGAGAGCAGCTCTCCGAATAGTGCCCTACCTACGTAGCAGTTCGGCGACGAACTCATCATTACCTATCCACTAAAGAGACTGGAACGCACGTCTCAAGGTACCTTACCCGCGAAAAGCGCTCTGAGTGCCACGTCACCCCGGCCATGTTACCCCGGAATTGCGGGTAGCAGGTGGTATGCCCTTGCTATAAATGCCCATTGGCATGCATTTATGGGGGGTTCCCCGAATTTAATGCTCTGGCCCAAAAACACACACTCTCTCTCTCTCAGTATCATTGTAACATAGTTATTTAGAACCCCTAACTGAAAGTCTAAATAATTTGTCCAGTTTTATCCATAAATACAAGGAACACGGTCCCCGACCTGTTCATCGTTTGCACCCGACCTGTCTTTCGCAAACCCCGATCTAGTTCTTGCAAAGTTGTCTCCCTTCTATTTATGAAAATCTCACCTCCTTTTTACATTATCCCATATTTAAACACTATAATCTCTTCGGTGATCCTCTGGATCAACAATTGGCGCTAGAAGGAGGGGGACGAGATTTTCTATACGCAAAGAACGGACTCAGCAGCAGGAACAATGACGGGCCCACCAACTTCGAAGGCACCAGCACCGCTTCCGATGATCGACCAACCGTCACCAGGACAAGTTACACCGGCCCAAGCATCGATTCGCCAAGAAGCTCCCCATATTCAGCACCTCGTGACTCCTCACCAGCAGCTCACTCCACCCATGGCGCTAGAACCTGCTCCGCTCAACAGCTCCGTCACGATCAGCCCACTCTGTCCGCCGTGATGCAAACTCTGCTCGCCCGGATTGACGAGTTAACTCGCACCACCGACCAACGGTTCACCGTGTTGGCGGCCTCTCGCGACCGGTCAGACAGCACCGGATCACCCGCCGCTCAAACCCGAGAGCCGGCTTCTCGAGCAGAAATATTGCATCTCCAAAGGAACCTATTCGGGAACTCGCCATCAGAATTCGAAGGGCCAACCAGACAGTTCGCCCCCGCAGTGAATGGCTTCCCAGGCAGTGAGGCGCGCCCTAAACATCTTAGTTCGGAGCGCTCCAGAGACGCCGAGTTCGAGGCCATGAAAGAGACGATCCGTGGAATGACTTCCAAAGTCCACCAGGCCACCAGCTCGGCCCCGGAAATAGATCGCGTCCTGAGAGAGACACATAACACGCCGTTCACGCAACGGATCGCATAGATCCCATTTAGACAAAAAGGCAAATTCAAACTCCCTCCATACGCCGGCAGCACCGACCCGGCCCAGTACCTGACGACATTCACCATCGCCATGGGACGCGCCCATTTTGCCCCAGATGAACGCGAGTCCGGTTAGTGTCAACTCTTCGTGGAAAATCTAACTGGCCCCGCTCTGACTTGGTTTTCTCGACTGAAAACACATTCCATCGATAGCTTCGGAGACCTCTCGACCGCCTTTCTCGAACATTACTCAATATACATCAAACAGACCGCTTCTGGCGCCGACCTGTGGGCATTACGCCAGGGGGCGAAGGAGTCGCTCAAATCCTTCATTGAGCGCTTCAAAGCGACGGCCTCTCAAAGCAACGTCGCAGACGAGTCCGCGCTTCCCGCCCTAAGAAATGGACTCCTGATCGAGTCGGCCTTTAGAGACGACATGAAACTCAACAGGCCGCGCTCATTGGAAGACGCCCTGCACCGCGCCGGGCTGTATATCGAGATCGAAGAAGAAAAGGCGGCCCACTCAAAAAGCCACACCACGACCAAAGCAGCGCCCCAGAAGGACAAACCTCAGGACGGATACCAGGAGCCTCGTCAGTATTACGACGACGAGTACCTAAGCAGCAAGAGCAAGCGACCCGCCACATTCCTCGTCGACAAACCACCGGCTTCCCTCTACATACACGATCCCGCTTTTTTCTCCAACCCCAAGCCAAAATTGCTATGGAACAAATATGTGCGCGATCCCCACCAAATAGACCGTCGTCCCGACGTGCCGAAAGATAAAAAGCCCCGAGCGGAGGAGCAATACGACAGAACGGCCTTCTGCAAATTCTACCAAAGGAAAGGACATCCGACCTCGCACTGCCGTGCACTCCAAGAGGTCCTGCTGAGCCAATACCAGAAGGAAGAAATCCGCCTTCACGAACAGGCACGCCCCCGAGCCCTGGATGGCGATCTACAACAGCAACCAGATAGGCGTTTTCACGAATCCAACCGGGCGAGGCCTGAGAACCGAGGTCAAAACGACGACCGTCGCCAACGATCTCTCTCTAGGAATCGGGAAGAGGCCAGGTCGCCTCCCCTTGTGCGAACGATGATCGGGATGATCATGGGAGGGCTCCTGTCGTGTAACGACTCAGTACGGTCCATCAAGCTGCATGTAAGAAAGACCGACCCCTCCCTGAAGTGGCACTCCGACCCAGAAATTAGCGCCTAGGACACAATCAAAAAGGGGATCTGCTTCATCGAGGCCGACGCAGCCGGGGTCCATCAACCCCACAACGACCCTCTCGTCGTACAGATCCGCATGGCTGACTGCGACGTCAACCGGGTCCTCGTCGACACGGGCAGCTCGGTCGATCTCATCTTCAAGGATACCCTAGCACGAATGAACCTGAACAGAACCGAAGTCAAACCACTCTCTATCCCACTGATCAGCTTCGCCAGAAACACCGCCAATGGAATCGGCACCATTGAATTGCCAGTCTACGTGGGCCGGGTCACCAAAATTGTCAAGTTCGTGGTCTTTGACACCATCCCGATCTACAACATCATCCTCGGGACCCCCTGGATGCACTCAATGAAAGCGGTCACCTCGACGTACCACTAATGTCTCAAGTTTCCTAATCAGGCCGGAACCTATGCTCTCCGGAGCAATCAGAGGGTTTCGCGGGCTTGCTTCGCCATCGAGCACAAACTGCGCAACGCCCCGCCAACCTGTCTTGTCATCGAAACACTGCACACGGCCGAGCCAAGTCACTAAGATCTCCCAGGTTGGGATCTAGTCACGCAAATCAACATCGATCCGCGCGATCCTACCCACTGCGTCGGGATCGGAGCAGACCTGAAAGGAAGCATCAAGGAAGAGCTGGTCAAATTCCTAAAGCAGAACATCTCCACCTTCGCCTGGTCGACAAGTAACATGCCTGGCATCGACCCGACGATTTGTAGCCACGAGCTCAACGTGGACCCAACCTTCAGACCGATCAAGCAGAAGCGACGGAAGCTAGGGCCCGAGTGCGCGCAGGCCGTCAACGACGAAATAGAAAAACTGACCGCGGCTGGCTCAATCACCGAGGTCAAATATTCGTACTGGCCGGCCAACCCGGTAGTTGTCAAGAGGAAAAAAGGGAAATGGAGGGTTTGCATAGACTTCACCGACCTCAACAGGGCGTGCCCCAAAGACAGCTTCCCACTTCCCCGAATCGATCAGGTCGTGGAAGCCACTACTGGAAACGAGCTGCTCTCCTTCATGGACGCCTTCTCGGGATACAACCAGATCCCCATGCACCACGATGATCAGGAGAAAACCGCGTTCATCACAGACCGTGGAACCTACTGTTATAAGGTTATGCCCTTCGGGCTCAAAAATGCCGGAGCCACCTACCAACGGCTCGTCAACAAGATGTTCGCCGACCAGATCGGCCGCACTATGGAGGTCTATATCGACGACATGCTGGTGAAGTCCTAAGTAGAAGGCTACCACGTCGCTCATCTCCGGTTCTGCTTCCAGACACTGAATGAGTACAACATGAAGCTAAATCCGGCCAAGTGCTCTTTCGGCGTCACATCGGGAGAATTCCTCGGGTACATCATCACGCAGCGCGGAATCGAAGGTAATCCCAAACAAATCCGGGCCGTCATCGACCTCAAGTCCCCAAAAAACATGCGCCACGTCCAACGACTCACTGGGAGGATCGCCGCGCTCAACCGGTTCATCTCCCGCTCAACCGACAGATGCTTACCATTCTACTAGCTGCTCCGAGCTAACAAGCGATTCGAATGGGATGACAAGTGTGAGGAGGCTCTCCAGCAACTGAAGACGTACATATCAACTCCCCCCGTCCTGGTTAAACCCGAGGAGGGTGAGACCCTCTATCTCTACATCGCGGTATCCATCTAGGCAGTCAGTGGAGTACTAGTACGAGAAGACCGCGGTGATCAAAAGCCCATCTTCTACGTCAGCAAGTCCCTAGACGGCGCAGAGAGCAGGTACCCGACTCTGGAAAAGCTCGCACTCGCAGTAGTCGTCGCAGCCCGGAAGCTCCGACCTTACTTCCAGTCGCACACGGTTTCCGAGCTGAGTACCTACCCGCTCCGAACTATCCTCCACAGTCCAAACCGGTCTGGCAGAATAATAAAGTGGACGGTCGAGCTCAGCGAATATGAGATCGAGTACCAAGGACAGACCGCTGCAAAATCCCAAGTCCTGGCCGATTTCCTGGTCGAACTGGCGCCCGAGCTAGCAACTGATGAACTCCCCGAGAAGTGGAGCCTGCACGTCGACGGGTCAGCTTCCAAACACGGTTCCGGCATCGGAATACGCCTCGAATCCCCGACCAAGGAAGTCCTAGAATAATCCTTCCGTTTGGCCTTCCCAGCGTCAAACAACGAAGCAGAGTATGAGGCTCTTATTGCCGGGCTGCGCCTAGCGAAAGCAACCGGGGTGAAGAATCCATGCCTACTACGACTCCCAGCTCGTCGCCAATCAATTCAGTGGAGAATACTAGGCCAGGAACGACTGCATGGATGCTTACCTCAAAGTAGTACAAGACTTAGCAGCAGAATTCTCCGAATTCACCCTGACCAAGATTCCCCGAGGCGACAATACTTCTGCAGACGCCCTCGCTGCGTTAGCTTCCACCTCAGATCTAACCCAACGACGGGTAATTCCGGTTGAAAGCATCGACTTCCCCAGCATGAGCTACCGAAAGGGGTCTGCCTAATCAACCCCCAAAACGAAGACCTCGACGAAGACATGCCGCTTCCCGACGAAGTGCCGCCTCCTGAAGAACTGCCACCTCCTCCACCCGAGCCCGAGCTACCGGACTGGTGCATAAACATACTCCTATACATCGCGGACGGCACCCTCACTCCAGATCGCTGTGCGGCTCGTCGACTAAAGAAAAAATGTGCTCAGTACACGATGATGGACGGTAACCTATTCCGATGGAGCACTTCAGGAACCCTGCTCGGTTGCCTCCACGGGCAGGAAACTATTGACGTAATGAAGGAAATGCACAAGGCGCAGACGGGAACCACTCTAGCGGCCGAGCTCTCGCCCTACGAATTCGAAACCAGGGCCACTACTGGCCAACCATGCTTTAGGATTGCAAAAAGTTCGCAACTCGGTGTGAGAAATGTCAGCGCCATGGCTCACTCATCCATTGTCCCACCGAGCTCCTGACCACCGCGATGGCGCCCTATCCGTTCATGCGATGGGTCATGGATATAGTCGGACCACTTCCCCAATCTCGCCAAAAACGGTTCCTCCTAGTGATGACCGACTACTTCACCAAGTGGGTCGAGGCCGAGGCCTACGCCAAGATCACGGCGGACGACGTCCACAAATTCATCTCGAAGTTCATCATCTATCGACACGGCCTGCCATACGAAATCGTGACTGACAACGGCACCCAGTTCACGTCGGTACTATTCGAGGATTTCTGCGCAAAATGGAAGATCAGGCTGAGCAAGTCCACCCCGAGATATCCACAAGGCAATGGATAGGCCGAAGCAACCAACAAAACCATCCTCGACGGCCTCAAAAACGGCTAGACGACAAGAAGGGTTTTTGGGCTAACGAGCTAGATGGAGTTCTCTGGTCTCACCGCACAACACCAAAGACGGCAGCAAGTCGAACACCATTCAGCCTGTCTCACGGCATGGAGGCAATGGCTCCCTCTGAGGTCGGACTTCCCACCCCTCGCCTCGCTATGCTCACTCAGCATACCGACCTGAACGACGCCGTGCACTTGAGCGAGCTCGACTTTCTCGAAGAACAACGCGACCAGTCCCTGCTCCGAATCCAGAACTACCAACAACTCGCCTCCAAGTACTACAACAAAAAGGTCTGAGGCCGGTTCTTCGCCAAAGGCGACCTGGTTCTACACAAGGTCTTCGAGAATACGGCCTAGCTGAACGCAGGCAAACTCGGCGCCAATTGGGAGGGCCCGTACCTCATCTCCAAGGTCGTCAAACCCGGCGTCTACGAGCTGGTCACAATGAATGGCGATGCAATCCCACGCTCGTGGAACTCAATGAACCTTAAGCGCTACAACTACTAGGCCCCCGGGGCTCCACTTCCCTCTTTACCTTTGTAAATAACTGAGCTACGATTGGCTTGATCCCTTCTACTAAAGGGTACGTAGGCAACCCCTAACCAGGGCTCAGCTATAAATCTAATAAAATCTTTTTAGATTCAAAAAAAAAAACACACACACACACAAACGACGAATACGGCCCCGGCCTGTTCCTACAAAAGAATACGGCCCACGACCCTGTTCCGAAAAGAATAAGGTCCACGACCTTATTCCACAACTCAGCTCGCAAGGCAAAAAAAACGGAGGGGGGGGGGGGGGGGGGGGCGAGCTCCAATGCTTACACTCCAACAATTTCCCCCCCCAGCACACAACCTATAAGTGCTGAAGCCGAGCTCCAATGCTCGCACTCCCATAGTACACAAGCTATAAGTACTGAAGCCGAGCTCAAAGCTCGCACCTCTACCAGACACACAAGCATTAAGTGTCTTAAGCCGAGCTCGCTACTCGCACCAAAAAAAAGACACACAAGCTTTAAGTGTCTTAAGCCGAGCTCCACCTCGCAGCAAAGAACACGGTCTCCGGCCTTACAATAATAAAAACCGAGCCCGGCTCGTACCAAACCCTTACGAGAAAAACAGGAAATTGTGAAAGAAAGGAAGAAGAAGGAGGAAGAGGGTTTAAATAGGAGAAGGAAGGAAAAGTAAATTGACGACCCGACACGTGGCGAAAAAGCACGATTACCAAAACCCTAATGATGACGTCGTTTCGATTTCCACGCAAGTAGGAGTCGCTTCGGTATCCACGCGAAGAAAGTAGACGTCGCTTCGATATCTACATCGCTTCGATATCTTTCACACTCCCCCGCGTGCCCAACACGCGCAGTCGATCTCCGATTTTAGCGGAGAAACCAACACGTGTGATCAATTGTTCCCGCCAAACCGATCTCACCATTAAACCCTAACATCTTGAGGACCAACCTAAGATGCGCCGAGCTAACAAAAATCAAAATTCGATGCATTCACCACGCCTCCTGGCACTAAACTTGGGGGGGGGGGGGGGGGGGGGGGGGGAATTGTTGGAGGTGGGTTTAGCACCCCCAATTAGCTAGGCCCATCTCATCAAATAAAGCCCATCAAATATGAGCCCTGACAAAAGTCAACACTGGGACCCATCGAGCTCGCGCTGACAATCCCACCAGCCCTGCGAGAAAAGACCAAGGGAAAAGATGACACGTGGAGAGCAGCTCGCTAAACAGTGCGCACCGAGCTCACGCTGACATCTCACCAACTCTGCGCAGAGGGATAAAGGAAGAAGGTGACACGTGGAGAGCAGCTCTCCGAATAGTGCCCTACCTACGTAGCAGTTCGGCGACGAGCTCATCATTACCTATCCACCAAAGAGACTGGAACGCACGTCTCAAGGTATCTTACCCGCGAAAAGCGCTATGAGTGCCACGTCACCCCGGAATTGCGGGGAGCAGGTGGTATGCCCTTGCTATAAATGCCCTTTGGCATGCATTTATGGGGGGGAGGATCCCCGAATTTATTGCTCTGGCCCAAAAACACACTCTCTCTCTCTCTCTCAGTATCATTGTAACATCGTTATTTAGAACCCCGAACTGGATTCCTTTCGGAACTAGTTCGAAAGTCTAAATAATTTATCCCGTTTTGTCCATAAATACAAGGAACACGGTCCCCGACATGTTCATCGTTTGCACCGGACCTGTCTTTCGCAAACCCCGATCTAGTTCTTGCAAAGTTGTCTCCCTTCTATTTACGAAAATCTCACCTCCTTTTTACATTATCCCATATTTAAACACTATAATCTCCTCGGTGATCCTTTGGATCAACATAAACGTAATCAACGTCTGACCTCCGTGACATGATATCGGGACTCGCTTCACAAAAAAATATATAACAAAGACAGTATGACAGCCCGTCAATCGAGCTTTGCAAAACTCAGGTATTTCTTATCAAAATGTTTACTTGTAATTCGAAAATATTTTCTTTTCAGATTATGTCGCAGGGCATAATGTCCCTCTAAAAACCAAAACCCATTCAATACAAAAAAGGAAGATAGACGTCCGCCTACCTCCCAATCGAGCATATCGCCTACTTCGCAGTAAGGCAACTCGTGGTCGTAGCTCCCCGATCCTAGTAAGGTAGCTAACGGTTGCAGCTCGTCAGTCTAACATTTAGGTAGCTCAGTCGCAGCTCACTCGTCGCGCAGTCGCAGCTCACTCGTCGCGCAGTCGCAGCTCGACGACCTCGCAGCTCATCCTAACTCATGACCACAGCTCACCGACCTCACCGCTCGCAAAACTCACGATCCAGTTCTCCTACCGCGCAGCTCGCTGATCTCGCAGTATGGCAACTCGTAATCGTAACTCACCGATTTAACAATTGGGCATCTCACAATAACAGCTCGCCGACCTCGCAGTCTCGCAAGAACTATCGAAACCGAAATCGAACGTCACTCATAGGAAAAGCCGAGGCCGACCTCGCTCAATCTCGCGTCTTTAGTCATTTTTTGCAAGAACAAAGCCGAGCAACATCTAGTATGCAAAGAAAGTTCGATCATTAAACAACATAAGTTTGAACAATCAAGAGAGGATGCTGATTTCAACTCCAACCGGGCTAAAGAATTTTCCATAAATTTCGCCGAACTCAAAGACTAATTCGCCGAACTGAGCGGGGGACTTATTGTTAGAGGGGAGTTTAGCACTCCCCGGTTTAGCCCAGTCCGAATTAAAATCAGCCCAACTACCGACTTCAAAACCCATCACGACCGACCTATGAAATAAAAAGAAATTTCCTTTTATATAAAGGTAAATCCATGAAGAAAGGAAGTTAACATTTTCCCGATGAAACAAGGAAAAAGAGATTATCATTTTCCCAATGGGATTAGGAAAAGGAAATCACCCCGTTTTGGATCGATCTCAAGAATTATAAATAGGGGAGCTCCTCATTCAGAATAATCATCCAACAACTCAGAGAAGAGATCTTAGAATCCTAGAACTTAGAAAGAAATCCCGAACATCCTTTGTAACAAGAACTACGTTTTGGCTTGATTCCTTTAAAGGGTACGTAGGCAGCCTTCACATGCACAACTATAAATCTAATAAAAATAATTCTCCTAAACCCTAAACCGGGTTCGCCGATCTATGATATGTGCGAATTATGGTTCCTTCAGTAACCACTGGCTCCATAGGCATACGTTCAGATCGAGTGATGCTCTGATTAGACTGAATGATTCTTTCATTCGAAATAGGGCGGCGCTAAGCTACCGTGATACAAATCCGACATGTGCTTCATCTCTTCTCCAACTATAGCTATCCACCACCGCTTGATTCTCTCAGGTCTATCACTTTATCCCCTCCAATCTGCCAATAATCTGATCGGCTATTCCATCTAGGTGATATCGCCTCTCATTATTGGGCTTCTAGACTTGGGCTATTGGGCCCTCTTATTTTCTAGTTCAAATTTGTAATATATTTCAATGGCTCGTTTGTTTCTTCTGCTGGACATTTGCTCAAAAAAACATTAGAATGGACTTGTAATATCTTTTTTCTCCTGCATTTTAATATGAAAACCCTTGTTACAAAAAATAAAATAATAATACAGAATCCAAAAGAAATCTAATAGGGTGTTATTGGTTTATGTATCAATGTATTATTATTTATTAAGTTATTCTGGAAAATAAATTTTATTTTGTAAATTATTACATATTATATTATTACAAATAACAAAAAAAAATTAAAATAAGAAATGATATAATTGTCTTATAAAATTATTGAAAAAAATATGAAAAGTATTTTTTGCCATTAAAAGGTTTTTTTATTAAAATTCTTAATTATTTTTAATACTAGATATTTTAAAATAATAATCAATCCACATATATTCAAAGAAAAAAATCTATTAGAAATCATGTTATATTTTCACTATAATTTATTATATTTTATTTGAATATATATCAAAACAAAAGTTAAAAAATATTTTACTAATTTTATAAAAAGTTAGACACAAGAAAATTAATTTATTTTTAAGAGTTCGTGAACTAACCATAAAAACCAGAGTCATTAAACATGCATATTAGAGTTATGTTTTCAAGATTATAGGTTTTTGCTGGTTAGTTCGAATAATATTTTAGTTTATTGCAAAATGGGTTAAACAAACCAATTATTACGAATTGACACTTTTATCTATAATCATTATTTAATCATATTATAAAATTCAGATAAAAATATTTTTCTTAAATTTCAAAACAATTTCTTTAAAAAAACTACTCCGTGCTATAATTAGCGCGGGTTAAGTCATATTTTTAATTGATTCGGAAAATCCTTGTAAAATCTACTAATTTTCAAATCTTTTTTTTAACGCTTGTATTATTAGAACCAAGAAAACAGAGAATCAGAGAGTGATGTCAGTAGACACCTTAGAAAGGAGGAAAATCAAAACACCCTCTATGAACAAATCAGAAAAGGTATAAAGGACAAAGGACAAAAACAAGAGACAAATTGAAAAGCCCAATTAAAATCGCAGGTCTTAAACCGCAAGAGCTTCGGAGAGAATGAGCTGATGCAGCCAAGACGGACATCCGCGAGCAATATAGGATTGATGTCTCTGGTCGCGAGTCACGCTAAAAGCGATCCTAGTCGTCACCTGGTTGCAACCTATCGGAGAATAATCAAGGCTCCAGAACTCAAAAGCTTGTAATAGGCTGAAAATAGCATCTAGAAGATAACATAGTGAGGGGAAGTTCTGAGGATGAATGAGAGCTTCTCTTGCGAGGACGAAGGGAGATTCATAAACAACCATCTTCTGTTTCATATCCTTCAACGATTCCACCGCCCAGAAAGTAGCCAGAAGCTCTGCTTCCAACGGTGACGAGATCCGAGAGAAGGAGCAACGACTGTGGAATAAGGCTTCACCTTTGCTATTGCGGACTAACCACGAAGCTCCACAAATAACCTCAGCAACCAACCAAGAAGAGCCAATATTACACTTCAACACGGGAGGAGATGGTCTACTCCATTGAGTAGTTAGATTTGGATCCGGGGGAGGGATTACCATGTGAATTTTAATTAATATTTGTAAATTTGTAGGTTTTAATTTGGATTTGAGTCTTTGTATTTTTAACTAGAAAATCCTCTAAACCCATTAAAATCTATTATAAAATCAAATCCATAAATAAATATGTATCATTTAATAACATGTGATTTGAATTACTATTTATAAATCATAGAACCAATAATAATGGATTTGAATTTTGATTTTAAAATCATAGAACCAATAACAATGGATTTAAACATAAATTTTAAAATTATAGAACCAATACCACTTGATTTGGTTTGGATGTCCAAATCCATTAAAATCCATGAACCAATGACCCCCACTAAGGTTTAATATTCGGTTTTCGGTTTTTTTCAGTTAAAAACAAAATCAAACTGGAAACAAAATTTATTTTTTATGTATGTCGATCGGTATCATAGTATAAACCGAATCGAAACCAAAAACCGATAACTTCGGTTCGGTAGGTTCGGTTTGGACCGAATGCCCAGGCCAGTGACTAATGTACATATTATTTTGCAAATTGTCCTAAAATGTAACATCTTTCTTACTTCGATCTGCCAAACCTACTCCACCTGACTTGTCTGCAATCACATTGGAATCTCATAAAGCCGTACTATAAACAAAACTATCTCTCACTTCTTTCTTCACTCTCGATCTCTTCGTCTTCTCCGCCTCTCTCTGTTTCACTCCGATCTCTGCCTCTCTTCAGGATTCATGGCTTCCGTTGCTGCTGCATCTACTTCCCTTCACTCTCATCCTCGCCAAATGGTCTATCTCTCTATTTCTCTTCATCTCCACAAAATCTCCAATCTCCAACTTTTTTTCTTCCCATTTTTTAATGTTTTTGATCTCATCGTGCTATAGATCTGATTGTTTTCTTAGCTTTGTTTTCTTCCCCTGTGGGATGCTGATCTCGATCTAGTTTTTTTCCTCTGCTTCAATTTTATTACAGAATCGTTTGCTCAGATCTTATTGTTTGAAATGGCTCTGTGATTTATCTTTTGGTTTTTCTGGAAACTAGAGGAACTTTTAATCTCGTCGATCTGATGAATGATTTCTTTATTTCTCTTATATCTGAATTTGCTTAAATTCTCTAACTTTTTTTGTAAGTTCTTATATCAAATTTAGTTGCCTCGGTTTTAAGTTCTAATACACTTGCTGCTGTTTAATTTCTCCAGTATTCAAGAACAGAAGCTTTTTTTCTTGTAGATTGTTCTCATAAATCTTACATTTGTAATTGCATGCGGGAACATTGTTAACATAGAGGATTAGTTCTTATATAGTTGATTTATGTTTAAGTTCTCTTGTATTCAAGAAATCGAGAAGCTTGTTCTCGCAGATTGTTCGCTGTTTTTGTTATATGTAATCTTTCGTTTGTTTGTAGTGCAAATGATTGCTTTGCATTTCGAGTTTTAACTTTCGACTGATGGAGTGTTAACATGGAGGATTAGTTCTTAGATAGACATACTTAGTTGCTTCTGTTTAAGTTCTCTTGTATTCAATAAATCGAGAAGCTTGTTCTCGCAGATTGTTCGCTGTTTTGGTTATATGTAATGTTCCGTTTGTTTGTAGTGCAAATGATTGCTTTGCATTTCGAGTTTTAACTTTCGACTGATGGAGTGTTAACATGGAGGATTAGTTCTTAGATAGACTTAGTTGCTACTGTTTAAGTTCTCTGATATTCAAGAAATCGAGAAGGTTGTTCTTGTAGATTGTTCGCTATTTTGGTTATATTATTTGACAAAACCTCTTTTTCGTTACTGATTTGCTTTGCTTTTCAAGTTTAACTTTTACTGATTGAATTGTTTTTTGAATACGATGGCAGGCAATTGCGATTACTAATCCAGTTAAATGTTTTAGCCATGGAAGAAGCAATCTTTCTTTTACGCGTCGCCCGCTTCCTACCCGATTGAGTGTTTCTTGCGCTGTGAGCATTTTGCTTCTCTCATCTGATGTTTCCATTGTACTTTTACACATCTTATACTAAAAAAAGTGATTACGGAGAATGATATTAGAGGTATTGATTTGCGAATCTAATTTGAACTCTCGAGCCAATTCAACTTTTGCGAACAATGTGATTATGCTCTATCGTTGACTTGAAAGAATTTAGTTGATTTGGTTGCCGACAGCAAGATTGATTCATCCCTTATGGTTTGTTGGTAAACAGGCAAAACCTGAGACAGTGGAGAAGGTGTGTAAAGTTGTCAAAAACCAACTCTCACTTAAAGATGGCGACAAAGTTACAGCTGAGACCAAATTTGTTGATCTTGGGGCTGATTCTCTTGACACGGTAACTTACAACCTTCTCATGTCTAACATCCACCCGTTTTTAGATACATTCCATTCAACTGTTGTAATGGTTTGTTCAGTGGACTTATTGATGCTTAATCAAAGCCCCTTGAAACCACCAAACAGAAAGGAAAATCGTGTCATGTTTTTATGCTCATACTGTCTCACGATAATGATTAGATTGATGGTTTATGAAGGGTTCCCTTGTACACCTGTTTAATTGTAAAACAACAATTTGAAAGACAGATTCTGTGTTTATACTATTATATTGATATGCACAAACTCATGGCTCGTGGTTGGGTTTCAGGTGGAGATTGTGATGTGCCTTGAGGAAGCGTTTGGGATTGAAATGCAGGAGGAGAAAGCACAGGCTATCACGACGGTCGAGCAAGCAGCTGAGCTCATTGAGGAGCTCTTGTTGGAAAAGGCTTAAGTATAAAGTCATTATTACATCGCCAAAAATGGAAAAACAAAACCCAAACCGGTAATCTTGTTATTGTCTGGTTAGCTAGAGACCAAATTTCGTCTGTTGAGATTTTTATGTTATTTTGGGCAAATTCTTATTACAAGGCTTTTGTATTTGACTTCTCTTTCTTCTAAAACTTTTTAGTTCGTTACCTAGTTTTTTTTTTGTCATTTGAAATTTGATCTCACACGAATGCTGGCCTATCTCGTTCCCTCAGAAATGAGGAGCGAACACAGATTTTCAAATACCTCAAATCGATTTCTACTGTTGGTTTAAGATTCGGTTTTTACTTGGGACCCGGTTCAGTTTTAGTCTTGGTTTATTAGTTGCTTCAAAATTTAAGTAACATGGTAATGTAAAGTGTTTAACTAGATTTGTATCACAACAATCACTAATCTGAAACAAATATTCACTAGGTTTAGCAGATTGATAAACTCAAAAATAATAGCAACAAAAAAGGTAGTGTATATTCGTTTTTGAAAAGAACGAAACACTTTTTCTTCTTCTAAGCTTTAGCTTCTCTATCTTTCTCAGAATCAATTCGATGGCCCAATCCTCTCCAATCTATATACGAATTTCTCAATCTTGAAGCGTTCCATCTTTCTTTCTTTTTTTGTTGAACAACTACTTCATTAATAAAGTTTGAGATTACACACAAAGGATAGAGACAGCAAAGCTAAGAGCTCGTTTTACCAGAGCGTCAGCCGAAGCGTAAGCTAGACGCGAAATAAAAACAACAGAAGAAAAGAGGAATTGAGATAACAGGGAGTAGATGTCGAGGAGGAGTCCGTGGAGCTCCTTAATCTGTTCCCGATAGTTTATAGCTCGGACAAGGTCATGAGCATCCGATTTTAAACAAATCTTAGTGTATCCCTTCTCCAAGGCATGTGTCAACGCAGCCCGGATAGCTAGCGCCTCTGCCATTAGGGGGGATAACACAAAGTTCTCTGCCGAATGGTTACGACAAAGTTCCATTTTCATCCTTGTCAAAGAAAATCCAGCCAAAACCTGCCAATTTTGAGCTTTTAGCCCAAGCTGCATCTGAATGGAGGAGGATCAAGTCATGCGGTGAAGCAACGTGAAGCGTAGTTCTTTGAATGGTCGGTTTCGATACTATTGAGAGCTGAGAGCCTTGCCATTCTCTCGCAGCAGTGATATCATTGCTTAGAGTTTCTTCGGGTGATAACAATCATGTATTCAAAGAGTCGGCAGTTCCTAGCTGTCCAGAGAGCCCAACACAGCCATGGAAACAGAGGGCATGTACTTAAATCGTTGGAGGGAGACAAAGCATTTGAATAGATTGCAAGAAACATGGTTGAAAATCAGAGATTAATTATGAATCAACTGTGGTTTGGAAAGGAGCGAGTTGCCAAACTTGTAGAGAGAAGGGGCAGTGGAAGAACAAATGTTCAGCAGATTCTAATTCACCACAGTGAATGCAACCTTGACCATCAGGGAATCCTCTGTTAAGAAGAGTCTCGCCCACCGGAAGCGAGGTTTGCATTACTTTCCACATAAACACCCTAATTTTGGGGGAGAATTTTCCGGACCATATCATGGAAATCCAATTAAAGTTTTGATGAGAAGTATCGATCTGTTGGAGAAGTTGTGATCTAGCGATATGGTATCCAGATTTGGAGGAGTAGATTCCTGATTTGTTTGGTAACCAAGCATACGCATCGTCAGATTATGTTTTGCTTGGTCTAAGGCAGATAATTTGTGAAGAGAGATCAGGGAGCAGCTCTTCAATTTGTGAAGTGTTGCATCTTAGTTACAAGTTACAACAATAAGTTGGAAGGCCAAGTACCATGTTGGGTACAAAGATTGACGACATTGAAGCTTTCTCACAATACTTTCAACAGTTTTGGAAGATCATGGGAAGTTCTTGATGATGATTTACAAATCCAATATAGAATCTTAATTCAATTCATTTCGATGACCATTTCCAGGGCCGGCTCAATATTATTATGGGCTCTAGGGCAAAAAAAAAATTTGGACCCTTAAATTTCTTTTTTAAAGGTGTTACAATAATTTTTTTTTTTTTAAACATTTTTGTGTAATGTTTTGTAGAATTGTTTTATGAAAAATATATATAAAATAATTTTATGGGTCATTTTCAATCTAAATTTTATTATTTTATTTATTTTTATAATCAAAAAAATATATATAAAAAATTAGTGCCCTTAATTATTAGGACATGGGGTTGGACCCTGTGACGATCGCACCCCTTGTCTTCCTCTTATGCTGGCACTGACCATTTCCCCATTGATATGCAAGCTTAGATCACTGACTCTTTTCATTCATGTTTAAAGAATTAGTAATATGTATATGGACGAATTTGTGAATTCGATCTGCAATCTATAATAATTCAATGGAAATAGTGGATAAACGAGTATAAATGGAGTTTGAGCGGATCCACAAAGCCATAGATTTTTCTGCGAACAGATTTTGTGCTCCATTGGTTTCGTGAAGAAATTACATCTTCTCAATTAGTCAAAATAACACATTCAAAGGCTCCCTCAATCATTGGCAAATCTTGAGGCATTAGACCTATCGCTGAATCGGTTGTCAAGTCAGAGTCCTCAAGATCCTGGTAGCCCCTCCTCTCTGTCCTACATGAACTTTTCCAACAACCTTCTTGAAAGTACAATACCACAAGGCACGCATTTTCTGCTCCAAATAATTTGAACCCAGGGCCGGTCCATGGCATAGGCCGAGTAGGCGACCGCCTAAGGCCCCAAATCTTTTTTATGGGCTGTCGTAAAGTTTTACTTAAAAAATTATGAGTATTCATTTTTTTAATCAAAAAAAATTGAAACTGTCTACTTCCTTAGTCTTTTTGTATCGTTAAAAGTTTTTATAAATTTCTAAATCGGTGTCGTCAATAGATTTTTTGCTTGTGATTTGTGAAGATCAAGACTTATTCGGTACGAATTAAGCTAATAAACTCTCGTCGTTTTAGTTTTCAAGTGTATATTGAATTTTTTCTAACTTTTAAACTTCTATCATCTCTGTTTTTGGTTTTTGAATTTAACTGGACGAAGAAAACAATTGGTATTATTTGTCGTTTGATTTAAAAACACAAGGCACATTTTTTTTTTTTTACTAGGACCTCCGATAAGTATCGACCGACGGTGTTTGAACCCAACTTAAAACCTAATAAACTTAATCCCAATTTCACATGGTCAAATACTTCTTAACCTAAATAACCCAAAGATCCCAAACGCAACCTAAAACTTAAAAACCTAATCTAAAACCTAATTTGGCCACCTCTAATTTATTAGTAGCTTCAAAATTTAATTTCGAGCCTAATTTTAATTATTAGACGTTTTATTAATAGCGGTTTAAGTGTTTCATTTTTTCGACGAAAAATAATATGATTTAACGGATTTCAAAAAATAAATATGGTGAGTTTTAAAAATTAGGATAGGTTAAAGATAATTATGTGTAAGTTGTTTAGTAAAATCAAGAGGACAAAAGTTTGGGTGAAAGAGTACGTTCAAAAAGATTTGTGTATCTTACTAGTAAACATCCCGACTCAACGCAGAAAAAAGTGTTTAACTAGACTGGTATCACAACAATAATGAAACACTTTCTCTTCAGGAAAGGCACAAAGATTAATAAAGTTAAGCTATCACTGCTCTTTGTAACAGTACGAGGGTTGTTTGTGTGATACTAAAACCTGTATGATCACAAAATAAGTTAACATTAAAAGCGAAGAAGAGAGTGCCTGAGGGATAGTAGGTATTCTCATATTTTACTCATTTTATTATGTATTTAACTTAATGTTTTGAATTTCATGCATGTGTTTTCATAGTTTTTCTTTAGTGTTTTGGTCTTAGTTAGAGTCTAACTAGTTTGCATTAGGTCCTAGTGAGTCTTGCATCATTTGGAGTGTTTTCTAGGTACTTAGAGACATTATAGAGGTGATTTGAATACCTTGTACACTCGGTTTTGGATCAATGAGAGGAGGTTAGAAGAAAAGAAGAAGTTTGGGATGAGCACACCGACCAGCCCTTGGCCGGTGCACTTGGCCGGTGTTGGGACATGGAAGAACGCCGGCCCAAGTTCCTTCTAACGTCGGTCAACTCCTACCCGGTGCCCAGCTCATGACGACCCAACACCGACCGGTTTTCACCCGGTGTCACACGGCCGGTACTGAGATAGGAGAAAACACCGACCCAGGCCACTTCTTAAACCGACCAACGGCCACTAGGTTTCCAGCTTCAGAGCATCCAACATCGACCGGTCTTCACCCGGTGTCACACAGCCGGTATTGAGGCAGGAAGAGACACCGAACCAGGACTTTCACAACACCGACCGGATGCTGCCCGGTGTCCATCAAGACCATGCCAGCACCGACCCACCTTTGCTCCATGTCCCCAACCAGCGTGAAGAAAGCAAGCATCGACCCAAGCAACACCGACCAGATCTTAGTCGGTGTGAGGCCATTTTACCCAGATTCGACCGGGTCAACATCCGGTTTGTCTCGGGTTGACCCGGTCGCCCATATTTCTTATAAATATTTGCAAACCTAATTTTTGATGATCTATCTTGTTTTCTCTTAGCAAAAATCATTCATTTTTAAGGTTCTAAGTCTTTTGTAAGAGATCTTCTTTTCTTTTATGCAATCTAAAGTTTGAATCTTCTTAATCTCTCTAATATCTCTTTCATTTTAATCTTTCTATTCTCTAATCATGAAATTTAACACTTTCTTCATAAGATTTGTTGGGTTCCTCGTGGTTAGTGAGTAGTCTCTTAGAATCTAGGGATGAAGTAGATTTAGGGTGATCTAATGGATAATCTATGATGTTTAGGGCTTAGATTAATTGATTTATCTTCTTAATAAGTGATCTTAATGCTAGATTAAGCTTGAAAGAGCTAATCTAGACCATAGAGAATTTCATTCGCACAAGTTGTTTGATGAAATTCCTCAAAGAACTTAGTAAGAGATAAACATGCTTAGCCTATGAGAGTAGTTGTTTAAGATGTTTATTGGTTGATTTGAATATTGATCTTAATACTTGCTAATCATTTAATCACAAATGAGAGTTTGATCTTGATTTAGAAATTAGCAAAGTGATTAGGCCTTTAAAAAGGATTAGTCATAATTAGTGATCATAACCTAGGGATTAGTATTGTGTGTGTAATTGAACATCATAAATTAGCTATAACGTCACTCTAATTCCATAACCTCATCCTTGGATTCGTATTTTTTATTGCATTTAATCTCGTTTAGTATTGCTAGTTCTTGTTTATTCACTTTTAATTTGGATTAGCTTATTGGATTAAACTTAAAAACAATTTGTTTAGCTTGAATTAAGGAGTTTATGCATTCATAGTGATTGAAACTTAACCCTTTTGAATTGATACCTCTTATGCTACATAATATTGATAACACCGTATTTTTACCCGTTTTACCATTTATTTTAGAACACTTTAATAAGTGTTTCATTTGCTTTTACATGTTTTTATCGTAGTTTTCATATATTTGTAGTTTCAAGACTCTTTTCATGTTCCTTAGGCAAAACGATGCATATTGGAGAAAAACTAGATTTTGGATAATTTCGTTCCGTCAGACGTTTGACATCCAATTGAGACATTTTCAGTGTCCAATCACGCCCATATTTGGATAAAAGATAGACGGGAGAACCACCTTTCATACCCAGTTTGTTTTAACATAATCCAACGATTAGATCTCAAGATACATCCAATTGACCGAAGGCATGTTCTGCAGTGCGAAAGAAGCAAGAGAAGTATTGAAGTTTCAACCTCATAGGCCAACCACCGCAGTTCCAAACCTCCTGGCCGCGGCAATTACACTCCTGTCCGTGGGTCTATTCTCTCCATCCGCGGCGAAACACCCTTTCGCCGCTGGTCCAAGCCACGCACACGCGGTGAACCAGTTTTGGCCCAAAACAGCTCTTCGAAGTCCATCTTCAAGCCCACTTCGTTTTCTCTTCAAAGAAACCCTAAGGATGACCAAAGCAAGAGTTGAAGACCTATAAATACTTATTTTACAGACACAATTTTGTAGACCCCTTTTGAGTCACTTTTAGATTAGTTTTTGCACCAAACTTTTGTTATTTGTTCTTTGTTCTTTCTTTAGGGAGATAGGGATTTCCCTTGAATCCTTTTGTTTAATTTCTCATCTATTGATTATGCAATTCAGAAACTTGATTTTGTCTTGCATGGTCGTGACTAAGTAGTTTTTCCGTTGGGCAAAGAGATCTCAAGGGGCTCTTATGGATCTATTTCTCATTAGGTTTTAGTGTAGGGTATCGATTATGATTCTTCGTTCTATCCTTATTCTTAATGCATGTTTGCTTGATTAGCTTCCTTTCAAATGATATTATATATTTTTATAGCTACGAAAGTACTGAATCCATATGTTTGACCTAGGGTAGACGAGCAAAACCGTCACAAGATTTCGAAAGTATACTTGTGGAGGGATTGTGAGCGGGGGATTGTGAGCGTTAACGATTTTTGAGTATAATCACTATTTTTTGCGCGGGCAGAGATGAAAGCTACCGGTCGAGTACTAAAGATGTAAGTGTGTAGGGTGTACGAAAGTAGACTACACATAGTGTTCGTGTTCCAAGTTCGAGAATCCAAAGACGACAAAAATTTGCTTTAAAAACCATAACAAAATTCTTATGATTTTCGGCCATGATCCTTAGAGAGTTTCCGATTGCCCAACGCTTAGTTTAATTGTTTACATTTTAGCTTTGCTTATTCGTTTAATTTATTTACTTGCTTTCTTATTTACTTGCATGCCTTCTTACTTTCACGTTTAGTTTACAATCTTATTATGCGTTCTCGGTTATTAGTTTACAACCTCGTTTTGCTTACTTGCTTTTATTACTTTCTCGCTTAGTTTAGTTCAAATTTCTAGCACTCGTTTCGTGACAAAAACCATAAACCTTATTATCGTTTTAGACTTCTTTACTAACTCTCTTTCTAAGGTTTCACAGAATAACATTCTCTCCCTATGGATCGATACCTAAAGTATTACAACGCACGTCTGTGCACTTGCATAACTTTTAGGTTTACAAATTTAAAACATGAAGTTTCGGAGACGAGTCCGAGCGTATCAAATTTTTGGCGCCGTTTCCGGGGAGGAAATTGCTACTTGTTCTGCCACACTTTAGAGGTTAGTAAATCGACCTAAGACAAAATTTTTCTTTTTAATTTTCGTTTTTGTTTTTCTTCGTTTCAGCTTTGCAACATGAACTCGCATGTGGAGCGAGATCACTACTACAAGCAAGGTTACTACGACCCATCTTACGCTCACTACTCTCACGATTCACACACCAATTGTGATTCGCTCTACATGGATCGGAAACTGGCACCGACCATGGCATGCAAACCATACGACCGCAACTTCTTCACACCCGAATATATGGACATGTTAAAATCGGTTGCCCAATCATCAGACACCGATTTTGATGAAGATCTCTTTGAACGCGACAAAGAGGACTTCCTATAAGGATGCTTCAAGCCAAGGCGTCACCCCAACACCCATTCATATTGCAAATGCCAAAGCGTCACTGACGAGAATCTCTATGATAAGGAAAACACGAGGTATTGCAACGATACGATTTCATCAAAACGGAAAAAGCTTAGGGCCATGATAAAGAGACATTCGGAGGGAAACTTTGAGGGGTCATATTTTTCCAAAGCTAATGTGGACAGTATTCTTTAAGAACTTAACGAATCTACGCACGAGGATGAAGGGTATTGGATAGTTACTGAAATCGATGGAGAACTCGCAGTCGAATTGGTGGTTAGAAAGAAATCATCAAATGAAAGACCATTGGATTCTCAAGCTCATGTCATCAAAGAAGAACATCAAGGAGAAGAAGGACCTGTTTCTACTCCTACTCCTCACCACATTGAGCGTGAGACAGACCTCATGAAGGATGAGACACTAACAGAAGCATCCGAGCAACCATTGAAGACGCTTTCTAAGATGAAGGATCCAGAAAACTTGTTGTTCCATGCTCGATCAAGGTAATGAAATTTTGTGATTCCCATTTTATGAACACATGCAGCGGAGAAGAACCACTCTTAGACCATGGAGGAGTTACAAAGAACGTTGAAAACGTTATAGAAGAAGGTTCACCATCACACTTGAAGAAAATGTCAAACCGACAATTTTGACGTGCGAAAAGATCCCTTTTGATGCACATTATGCCCTTGCTCATATGAGACGTGATGGAGACTTAAATGAAGCCAATGAGAAGCCAAATATTCCCGTAGGACCGAAAAACATCATTGAAGATGAAGGAGACGACGATCCGAGCAAGACTGCCCGAGACACCACCACCGCGGTCGCGCCTCCTCGACCCGCGATCGTGCCTCCTCGACCCGCGATCGCACCTCCTCGACTCGTGGTCGCGTCTCCTCGACCCGTGATCGCGACTCCTCGACCCACGATCGCGCCTCCTTGACCCGCAGCCAGCCCTCCTTCCACCGCTGGTGCGCATCACCGACCCGCGGCCAAGCCTCCTTTTGCCGTGACCAAGCCTCCTTTTGCCGCGGCCAAGCCTCCTCCACACGCGGCCAGCACCTTTTCATCTCAAGTTCAACGTCTTGCGTCCCGATCCTACTTCTTCGAGCAAGCTTTCTTCTCCATCATCACTCAAGCTCCAACCAAGACGCAAACTGATCTAGAGCCTACCATCTATGCATTGTGCAACATGGCTCTACCATCCGAGAATATCAAAGAAGAAGAAGCATACTCCAAGGAAGCTCCAAGTCTGATTTTCTATTGTGATCCCGGAGGAGAACACCATCTCGGACTTGATGACATAAATCGCGAGTGGAAATGGCGTGATATGTTTTATACGAGGGATTACAAGGTTAAATCAAAGGAAACTTATCTTCGGACAAGACCTTTCTTCGACTAAGATTACCTAGCTACCGGCGTCGAGCTAAACGACTTTAAACAAAAGCGCTCAATATGTGGCAACCCATTTCGGTACGTTTTTATTTTTAGCTTTTCTTTCTTTTTCTATTGACACTAGGTGTGTAGCCCGCGCCTTGCGCGGGCAGAGAGGTCCATCCATAAACCTTAATTATGCTTAAAACAGACTTATCGAAACAAACTAAAGCAATCTAAAGTAGACGAACAGAAAAAACATAGATCGAGAGAATACACTGAGAATATGCTAATTAGAATGCAATTTGAAGATACAAACAAAGAAAGGAGCATTCGTATTAGAGAGCAGGACATCGGTTCCAAGGCAAATATTAATTAAAAACACATAAAGGATATCAAAACATATGAAAGTCGAATAAAGGTATTAAAACTAAAACCGTAACCAATACAAAGAACTCAAAGAAAAAAAGAACCAACTACGTTTATAAAATTCAATAAAAGCCTAAACTAAACCAAACGTGAGGACGTGAAAATGCTTTAAAAAACATCTTTGTAAACAACGTTCATTGTCTTCCGTTGTGGCTTCCCCTTTTGATCGGTTATTAAAATCCTCAATCATTTTCTCGATGTAACCCTAGAAACAGCAACATAAAGTTGACCATGTGAGAATACTGTCTTAGGTAAAAACAAACCAACCTTTTGCAAAATCTAACCCTGGGTTTTATTTATCGTCATAGCAAACACAATAGCAACGAGAAATTTTGATAATTTTCTAGGTGTTTTATGTTTAATTGTCTCTATTCCCGTAGGAGAGGTGAAAATCATCACATTACCTTCACCACCTCATTTGAGCTAGATGTAGAACGCGTCCCATTGTAAAGTTCCTAAAATTGTCGGACTCCAAAATTAGCAAATTCTACAACCACCATTTGTTTCTCTGGTGTACAGTTCATCACGGTATTTAGCATCATATCGTTGCTTCTCGAAGGTATATTTGGCCGTTCTCTTCCACGGTTTCACCCATACCGGATAATCCTCTTATACAAAACTACGAACCATGTCAATTCACCAACATGAAATTAATAGCTTCAAATTTCACATCTTTTTCTTCCTCGATAATCATCCACATGTTCTCCTTTTCCTTCTTCAGAAAAGTTCTCCGTATATGGTACAAGCATAATTTAAATTACGTACCATAGATAGGTTTAATTATGGTTTCTTGTCTTTTTCTTAGAACTAAGAAAAACTTTTTCTTCATCTTCTTGAAAGTCAATGTTCGACTTTAGCTCGCCAATTAGATTTATATAGATTTAAATCCAAAATAGTATCTAAAATAACCATAAAACCAAAAGAAAGGAAAATCAAACGTTATGATATTTTTTTTACTCGTTTTCTTCTTCCTCCTTTTCTTCATATTTTTACTCTTTTACTTCTTCCTCCTCTTCTTCAAAAACAAACTATTATCTAAGATAGCCGTTAAACCAAAAGAATTTAAAAGTATATGTTCTAATTTCTTTTCTCCTTCCCATTCTTTTCCTTTTTTGTTCATCATCTTTGGTTGCTCCGGCTTATCCATATTCTCCTCCAAATCATATCCCACCATGTGTAGTGTTAATTATGATAAAGGTTATAAATTATTGTTTGAAAGTAATTTAGTTCAAAATAGGTAAAAATTTAATTCAATTTTTTACTTTTGACTATTCTAATAAAAGAATGAAGGAAATCTTCAACATCAAATTAATGTCGTCCAAGACTTGGTGACTATAAAGTACACAATACCACCACGTCCAAACCATCTTTCTTTATCGATGAAATGTTCTCTGTGAAAATACTCCATCGCGATTTAATTCAAACCGCGATGAGGCAGCCAACTTATATATACCAAATCAAATGCCTAAGTAGCATATGAGGTATCGAATCCATGGGTATAAGTTTCGATCACTAAGAATGCATACAACTTTGTAAGTTAAGCTAATAAAGGTGGTTTTGGTTTCTAACAACCTAAATGATTCAATTTAAAGGCAAGAACACAAGTAAACAAAGCAAAACCGAGTTTAACAAATAGATAAAGGCAAGCCCTTGGATGAGGTTATTGATTTCAGATCCTTCCATGATCTATCTAGATGTCATTTCACACAATCAAGCAATTCCCTTAGCCTAGAACACTTAAACAAGATTAAGCCACTCTCATGGTCTTAATCACTTTGTTAATCACCAAATCAAGAACAAACCATCGTTTGTGATAGGATGATTAACAAGCAATAAACATAGGTTCCTATGGCCCTAATACTCCTTAGACAACTACTCTCATAGGCTAAGAAAGCAAAATCTCTTATTTGGTTCTTTGGAAATTTCATCGAACACATTGTGTGCATGAATTCCCAAAGATCTAGATTAACTATATCTAACCTAATCTAGCATTATGAACACCAAATAAGAGAGGGAAGATGTAAATTAAGTCCTAGACATCAAGATCTACCACGAAATTCACCTAATCTACCTCATCCATGAGCTTAAAAATATCTACTCACTAATCATGAAGAACATGATATGCTCAAATTAATACCCTAAAAGTACTAAGCAGTAGTTGCAGTATAGTAGGGGTCGAACACAAGGACTCACAGAGACACACAATAGATTATAAATATGAGAATCAAGCTAAGCAATCAATAATATTGAAAACAATACTTAAATTAATACAATTGTAAATTCAATTGGAGAAATATAGGTTCAAGGTTTTTCTCAGGAAATCAATGAATGCAGGTAAACTAACTAACAGGATTCAGATTTAGCGCGGTTCTTGAACTCAAATCACTAAAGTATAGCTAACTAACTCTCGTTGCGAAAACTATCTAAATCTAAATCCTAGGAATTCCAAACCTCTTTGCAAATCCTAAAGTCTAAATCAGCTTTTAGATCAGGTTTGATTTGTTCACAAAACAACTAAACCAAATCTCTTTGCGAATAGTTATTTTGCTCACCTAAGGTTCTATCAGGTAATTAATCGCACTCTCGTGCCTAATCAATTATCCTAAGATCTAAGTTCCATATTCGTCAACCTAGAATTAGCTTTGAACACAACCTAAGGTGAAGAACTAATTCAGATGGTGAATCCTAATAACTAATCAACCTAGCATTAAGAGAAAACCCTTATGAGAACCCTGAACCTAAAGTGGATCTACTTAGACATGGAGAATGAAAACAACATGATTGAATAGATTATCAAAGAAATCAAATAAGAAAACAGGAGTTCAGAGTTGTCTCTCCAAAAACCAAAGTAGAATCAAGAGTAATGAAAGCCTAGCCACCAAAGTGGCTGAAAAACCTAATTATAAAGCTAAAACACATTTTGGGGCTTCTGGTAATTATTAAAGTCTTCTGGACCAAGTTGCAGAGTCTTTAAACTTGTAAAATCACTTTTTCCCCGTATGCAGTTGGTGTCGGTCGATACTGGACTGTCGGTCGACACCAGTACACTGTGCTCGCCAGACTGGACTGTCTTCACGAAAACTGGCGTAACATTCGATCGCACCGTTGAAATGACCTCAAACCACTTCCAAATGAAAGCTAATCTATTGATCTGTCTTGTGTCCAAATTTGAGCTCAATCCATCGGTGGGAAGCTCTTCAACGAATGCCAAACTTCTGACGTTTCTACATGACTATGCATCTCCATATGCTCCGAAATGCTCCAGAATGCTTCAATATCTCCAATTAAGCTCCAAACGTACCTAAACCTGTAAAAGACTCTAAAAGACTCCAAAATACTATAAAGACTCCATAAATAGGAATTATATCATGGTCTAAAAGGGGTAAAATCCATGATATATCAACTCTCCCATACTTAGCCTTTGCTTGCCCTCAAGCAAAGAGAAGACTAAACCAGAGAAAGAGGTTTGAAAACATAGAGACTCACCTGTTCTTGAAACATTGCAATGACCATTTTCCCAAGCACCCAAATGTCACCTAACCAGCTTTTGATCTAACCACCATTTACTTCTCCGTAGACATTCGCAGCTTCCCAGACTACACACATTATCTCACAGCATCGTTCAATCAAGCCATCCTCGCCAGTTTCACCGCTGCGATTACTACCAAGAACCTTCTAGATTCTTTCCCATACAATATCATGACAAGGAACCACCCTTTTTCACACTTTTTAGTATTATTTCTCTCCCCCATACTTATTTCTTATTATATCTCTTGCACGTGTAAATTAAGGTTCGAGACGCGAGTATTGATGGTGTTTGCCACCGAATCCCCGGTTTTTCCCTCAATCAAAGGTGTAGGCGAATAATGGTATCACAGGAAATTTTCCTAACCTCGCTTCCACCTTTGTGTGATCATTTCCTCTGAAGTAGAATAATGAGATCGCAGGAAATTTTCCTAACCCTCTACTCAGAAGAAAATTATTTCATCTTTTAATGCATCTTATTTATTAACTTATAACTGGGAGAGAAATATCATAACTTCAAACACATGGGTTCCTTTGTCAGATATGAATGAGGAATCAAGCTCTTTGAATACTAACCACATCGATGAAGTGCAAAAATTTGGCTCAGGCTTTAAGGAACTTTGCTGGAAACATGAGTGTCTTCTAGTTAACTGGTCAGTCTTTGGATTTTTCATTAGTCGATCTAGAACTGATTCTGTAACAATGGTCACTTAGAAGCAAGGTCAGATCAATAGATTCAAGAAAAAGATCACAGTCTCCAACAGATTTTGACTCAATAAAACAACGAATGACTCAAAATCGACTGACTCAAAGAAAAACAAAAACAAAGTCAGCGACTACCTCCCCCAGACTTGAACAACACTATCCCCAGCGTTATCTAGCCTAAGGTTGGTGAAAGAAACAAAAAATCCAATGGATTGTGAAAATCGAAAATCGTACCTTTGAAGGTGATGAGTGTCGATCGATACATACTGGTATCGATCGATATCAGCTGTATGTCGACACACTGATTTCAAATCAGTGGCATCGAGTTGCTTAACCCAGGGAAAGTGATCCAAAGTGTTAGAAGTTAGCACTGTTAGGAACACTCAAAAACAAGTTAATGGCAACAAGATAATCAAGCATAAATCCATGAGCTCAAATGCAAAAAATAAAAATAAAGCTGAGATAAGTTTAACACAAACGAAAAATAAAAACAAAAATAAAAATATATGTACATACTCACTAGTGGGTTGCCTCCCACCAAGTGCTTGTTTTAAGTCACGAGCTTGACTTTACGGACGATCAGTCAGCAGAAGAATGAGAACTTGCGCCGAAACAAGCTCCACAATTCCACATCGCCAGCTTCAGAATTCTGCTCATCATGATCTCCACAAACTCATGTCCTTTCTCTTTCAGCTCCGGAGTAAGGAGAATTATAGCCTTAGAAAATGGCTTCGAAGTTCCCTTGCACTTCACCTTATATTCAATTGAATCTTCATCGCACTTCTGAGGGGTTAAAGACGTCACATGGGGAACACTTTTTACTCCTTTGCCCTTCACCTTCTTATTTGCCTTGGCTGTTTTGACGTCTATCTTGGTGATGACATAAGGAATATCTAGAAGGGCTATGACAGTTGGCTCGTCATGAGGCTCTTCCAAAAGATCAACTACCAACGTCTCTCCTGTAACCATAGTGATGCAAGAGATATGTGTGGGAGGTCCTCTAGTAGGAATGGCTTCGTAGTACACCTCCTTGTCAATGTACGACAACGAGATGTGCTTGTTGGGTGTGTCCATAATGGCACCAACCGTAACCATGAACGGTCATCCAAGGATCAACTGCGTACGAGAATGTGCACTCATCTCCACAACATGAAAATCTGTAGGAACCAGGCAATCTCCTACGTTAACCAGCAAATCAGGGATTGTACCATATGGAAGTGAGGTGGAACAGTCTGCGTATGTGATAGATGCCTTTGGAGGTCGAATATCAGCTCCAAATCTTTCTGCAATTGCCCTTGACATGACATTGACGCTAGCCCCTGAGTCAACGAGAGACTCTTTGAATTCAACGCCAGAGATGTAGCATGGAACAGAGAATATTCATGGGTCTTCCCTCTTTGTCAACTGCCTCAGTAGTAGTGACTTGCTTCTGGCTTTGAGGAATAGTGCCTTAATCTCATCCTCAGTTTCTCTGCAATCTCGGAAGTGACTTAGCAAAGGCATGTACTCTAGAGCTTCTTCAAAAGTCAGTGTGCGTGGAATTCTTCGTACCATCTTCTCAAAGCCAAGCAACTGCTTTGGAGTGATGGGGGCTCGAAGGTGTTGAGGAATAGGTATCAGCTTCTTGGGCCTGTAAAGTCTGTCAACATTCATACGCGGCTCCTTTTCAGTATCTGGGAGTGTATCGATCGATACAGGGAGTGTGTCGGTCGATGCTTGCTCCTTCGAGGCATCCTTGACAGATTCTTGGATGGGTGTCGATCGATATAAGAGGGTATCGGTCGACACAGAGGTGATTTCCGAAATCTCTTCGTTATCCTGGGCAAGATTGACCAAACTCTTTGCAGTTGAGCTCCTCTGCACTCCTGGGTGTACCTCAGTTCCACTCCTCGAGGGGATAGCAGTGACGTATTCGTTCTGTGAATGACCCATCAATTCCTTGACAGTCACTGCAGTATGACCTACCTGAGTTTCCAGCATCTTTTGCTGAATATTAATAGCGTCGATCCTTCCACTCAGATCATTGTACATGACATCGATCTTCCCATTGAATTCCACAGTTAGCTTATGCTGCCCTTGAAGAAGTTGTTCAAATATAGATTCAATCTTGCTCTCAGAAGTTCTGGGTGGTGTGGATGGGCGTTGATACCTTTGATCCTGAGATCCTACTCCATCAATGTAGTTAACATATTCCACTCCATCTTTTTCAGCAAAATGAACAGCCTTCTGCTGCTTGCCCATCAACAAATTGTGCATTGAATCTAACTTAGCATTCACCTCAGCAATCTTACTGCAATCCAAATTACCAGCTTGCTTCTTGCACTCCATGTCTGCATTCTTGGTACTATTGCTAGAAACCAAGTTCTCAATAAGCACATAGGCATCGTCAGGATACATCGTGTAAAAATTTCCATTGCTCGCAGCATCTAGAGCTATCTGATCCCTCTGTAGAAAGTACCCAGCAGCTGAACCTGAGTGAACCCATGGTGTGGACAATCTCTTTGATATGACCTGAAACGAATCCAAGCAGCCTTGAGTGCCTTTGTCGGACCCTGAGAAAACTGAGAAATCTTGTTCCTCAGATCATCTGATCGTGAATCATCATGAAGTTGTTCAGGAATGCCTTCTTCGTCTCTTCCCAGGTATTCAGCGACCCAGTAGGTAACTGCTTCAGCTAGTAAGTTGCATCTCCACCAAGAGAGTATGGGAAAAGCTTGCAGAAGAGGTAATCATAGGACACTCCATTGCACTTGCTTGTAACCAAATCCTCAAACCTCTCAATGTGATCCATGGGGTGTTCATGAGAAAGACCATGAAAAAGATGCTGACCCACAAGAGTGAAGTATGCAGGTTTCAGCTCAAAATCATTCCTCTGATAAGGTGGAGGACGGATCGCTGATCGATTTGCATAAAACTGATCAGGCCTGTTGTACTCACCAATCATTTTTCCGCGATTAACCACATCATTCCCTGCATTCGCAGCAATTGCAGGGACAATGATGTCTCCAGCTTCATCAAGTCGCTGCCCTCTCTCATTGCACAATTGACCCTCTTGGTCTCTCAAAGCTCCAGCAGCATCCTGAATAAAAATCATTGGATTGTTCATCTCTGCTGGTTTCTTTGCTTTCCTATTTGCACGTCCCAAATTCACACCTGAAACACACTAGGCAAGACACGTAAGTAACAAAAAAAACACGTTTAGTATCAACCAACACTGGGTGGTGTCGATCGATATCAACAAAAAGAGAACGATGAGTATCGACCGATACTAGTGAGTATCGATCTATACCGACGAACTTAGTCAAAATTCTCAGACTAAAAACTAATGGCGAATTGAGTCCCCGGCAACGGCGCCAAATTTTATATGCTCAAATTAATACCCTAAAAGTACTAAGCAGTAGTTGCAGTATAGTAGGGGTCGAACACAATGACTCACAGAGACACACAATAGATTATAAATAGGAGAATCAAGCTAAGCAATCAATAATATTGAAAACAATACTTAAATTAATACGGTTGTAAATTCAATTGGAGAAAGATAGGTTCAGGGTTTTTCTCAGGAAATCAATGAATGCAGGTAAACTAACTAACATGATTCAGATTCAGCGCGGTTCTTGAACTCAAATCACTAAAGTATAGCTAACCAACTCTCATTGCGAAAACTATCTAAATCTAAATCCTAGGAATTCCAAATCTCTTTGCGAATCCTAAAGTCTAAATCAGCTTTTAGATCAGGTTTGATTTGTTCACAAAACAACTAAACCAAATCTCTTTGCGAATAGTTATTTTGCTCACCTAAGGTTCTATTAGATAATTAATCGCACTCTCGTGCCTAATCAATTATCCTAAGATCTAAGTTCCAGATTCATCAAACTAGAATTAGCTTTGAACACAACCTAAGGTGAAGAACTAATTCAGATGGTGAATCCTAATAACTAATCAACCTAGCATTCAGAGAAAAATCTTATGAGAACCCTGAACCTAAAGTGGATCTACTCAGACATGGAGAATGAAAACAACATGATTGAATAGATCATCAAAGAAATCAAATAAGAAAACAGGAGTTCAGAGTTGTCTCTCCAAAAACCAAAGTAGAATCAAGAGTAATGAAAGCCTAGCCACTAAAGTGGCTGAAAAACCTAATTATAGAGTTAAAACACGTTTTGGGGCTTATGGTAATTATTAAAGTCTTCTGGACCAAGTTGCAGAGTCTCTAAACTTGTAAAATCACGTTTTTTTCCGTCTGCAGTTGGTGTCGGTCGATACTGGATTGGTGTCGGTCGACACCAGTACATTGTGCTCGCCAGACTGGACTGTCTTCACGAAAACTGGCATAACTTTCGATCGCACCGTTGGAATGGCCTCCAACAACTTCCAAATGAAAGCTAATCTATTGATCTGTCTTGTGTCGAAATTTGAGCTCAATCCATCGGTGGAAAGTTCTTCAACGAATGCCAAATTCTGACGTTTCTGTATGACTCTACATCTCCATATGCTCTAAAATGCTCCAGAATGCTTCAATATCTCCAATTAAGCTCCAAACGTACCTAAACCTGGAAAATACTCTAAAAGACTCCACAATACTATAAAGACTCCATAAATAGGAACTATATCATGGTCTAAAAGGGGTAAAATCCATGATATATCAGAACACACCAAATCTTGTGAAAGAGGTGATGTTAATCATGATTAGGGAATAGGAATGTGAAAGATTAGATAGAGACGAAAAGATATAACCTTAAACTTGCATAAATCAAAAGAATCCAAGGGAAAAATTCCAAGAACCCTAAAAAGACAAGGTCTTGTTCTAGAGAGAAAAAGAGAGAGAAAAAGAGTGAAAAAGCATAAAAAGGAGATAGATCTAAAAAATGGGTTTCAACAATATTTAAATGTGTTTCTTGAGTTGGGTCGGACCGGGTCAACCCGGAAAAAACTGGGTATTGACCCGGTCAAGTTCTAGTCGAAGTTCTAATACCGGCCAAATTGGGGCCGGTTTGGAGACTTTGCTTCTTTGAGCATAACTCGTTTGGACGCCTGTCAGACATGTCCCTTCTACATCGCGTGTATCTTTCAAAACACCGATCAGAATGACTTGTGACCACATCCGGAAGACAGCTAACTCAATTACCTACAACTTCTATGAAGGCTTCAGAAGCTAAATCCGAGCATAGGTCCTTCGTCCAGCCTGGTCTTTCAGACACTTTGGCTGGCTTCGGCGAGAGCTTCCACGCCGGGCGAGATTGGGCCGGCACAAGAGGCCGGTATTTCCCCTGGTTGAGTGACGGAGAAGTACCGTTCAGGGATGGAGGGGTGTTGTGGGCCTGTAATCTTCCTGTCCAAGCTGAAGTTGAACACCTGACGGTGACGCCGGACAAGATTAGTCCGATATGGTGCAACGGGTTCGCGGCCAGACGGAGATTCCTTAGAAAATCGGCAATATCTCTCGAACCACATGTCCAAATTACCTGAATCTAACTCCTATAGACAGATAACTGACTCCGCTATAACTCTCATGAACATCTCCGAAGCTGAATCTGACTGGAAACCCTTCGTCCGACCCGTTCTTTCGGATATTCGGGACAGACTTTTCCTTCTCTTATGCTCCATAATTCCAAACATCATCAATTGTCTCCAAGACACCTAAAAACTCTCCAAATGCATGCAAGACTCACTAGGACCTAATGCAAATGTTCTAATCCTAAATGAGAGCTATATGCAAGACAAAACCATGATTATGTATGTAAATGACACAAAACTCTAAGTGAAATGCATGCTTAAACATGCAATATATGAGTATATCAATTCCCCCAAACTTAAACCTTTGCTTGTCCTCAAGCAAACAAGAATAAAGAAAGGGAAAAGACTAAAAATGGGAGCTCAAATCCAAAAGTGGCATAAAAAGAATCCAAACTCAATGTCCAAGTTGATGCGATCAAAGAAACTTACTCAAAAGTGACTAGCCATACTTGTCCTTGCATGACTTACATTCGAACCTCAACTTCCAAAAACTTTCATATCTTCCAACCTCTTGACATTGATTAAGTGTAATAGGCGTGAATACTGTTTATGCAAGATCAAATGAATTCGTTTGGCTAAGGGTTAGGTTATGAGATGAAGATGATCTCATTATCATGCATGGGTAATCAAGTACAAGGATCTCTCATGGAAATAGCAAACTTTAGCAAAATGCTAAAGGTAAAAGGCAACCTATGCATACAAGGGAGAACTCTCATCTACCCAAATGCCTAGAGTGTCTCTAACCTAAAGCCTTCTAACCCGTTTGTGCCCACATCCTAAGATACCCTTTTCATCTTAAGGCATTTGCCTTCTTTAACCCACACATGCTTCTTGTCCTTTCACTTCACCTTCTTCTCATTCGGGGATCAACTTCCTCTTCCTTGTTCTCATGGTTTGGTGCTTCTTTGTTGTGACTTAGCTCTCTTTTTTCTTCATTTTTGTTCACGCCTCTTTTTCTTCTTTGATGCTTTGGCCTTTTCGGCTTTCTTCTTTTTCTTTGGATCTCTTGAGGCTATCTTATTCTTAGAGCTAGTCTTATAATTTTGCACCAACTAATATATAAATTCGATCTCCTTTTCCCTTCTCCTTATTCATCTTTCCCATTCCACAATCTATTCCAAACACATCCGTTCACCAAATTTCCAAACCGTTCCCCCCAAACTTAAACCAAGAACCGCCAACCTATCTAGCCTATTCCTAGATTAACTCCGTGATGATGTAGCTAAATCGACATGAAAATTCCTCCTTGTCGCCCTAAACCTAACACTTTTTGCCAAGTTTGCTCGAAAGAAGGCCTCACCAATCACACACGAATATCAATGGCTAGAAAGAAGGTTGAGGTTAGGATAGGGGAAACTATTCCAATGATGGGATATAGATACTTGGATAAACAAGAGTGGTGAAAGGGAAAAGATTATCCAAGTATGTATGAAGTGATCCACGAATACATTCAAAAATGCTTAAACACCATATTTACAAGTCAAAATTAAGGTTATCACTTAGATGGGGTTGAATTCAAGTCAATGTTTGCTTCAATCAAGACAAGAACAATAAGACATGAGATCAAGGCATGGTTCTTTCTTAATTTCTACACAAGATCAAAGCATCAAGTAACTAGCAACAATGACATTGGACTAAGCTCTTAATATGGTACTTTACAAGGACAAATCTATCATTGCTCATAATTCTCATGCAAAGCTACCTTAGATGCTATGCATCTAGACTCAATCCTATATGGAATGCACACAAAATCGCACAAAAAATCAAAAATGTTTTTTTTTTTCAAAATTATTGAAAATGCATGATTTGCATGAGACTCAAGATGCAAAAGACAAAATAAGATAACAAAACACAAAGTTAGATAACACATAGACTCTCCACCAAACTTAAATTACACAGTCCCTTGTGTAAGAGAAGCTTAAGAGAGAGCTAAACAATGCATGAAAGAAAGAAGAAGATATGATTCTAAATGCTATGTACAAAGTTTGGAGTATTACCTTGGAAGTGAATGGAGGGAACGAGAGTGATCACCTCAATCCTACACACCTTTGTCCTTAAGTCCATGACCATTAGACCATCAAGAACCTTGCAACCATTCAACAAAATATCAAAAAGAACAAGAAAACATAGAAATACATGAAAAGAAAGTATGTACAATGATAAGTTTGGGGTGTCTCCCAAGAGCACTTTGTTTAAAGTCACTAAGTTTGACTTTGGTTACCCTTTTAGGCGGGTGAGAGAGGAGTGTGAACACTCCAAGGCAGATCTTTGAGTTCAAGTTTGAGGACCTTTCTCATGACCTCTTCAAGACCGGCTTCCCCTTTCTCCTTGAACTCGGGTGTGAGGATTGCTTTCACTTAGGCAAAGGGATTGGACCAACCTTTGCACTTGATTTTGTACTCAATCACTCCATCCTTGTACTTCCAGGGAGTGAGAGTCATCATAGAAGCTTGGCTTGGCTCAGACCTAGACACATCAAGCTTGCTTGGTTCATTCTTAGCAAAGGCAAACGGGTGATGCTTGTCTTGTTTCTTCATTTTGGCTTTAGTGCCTTCACCCTTCTCTTGCTTATTTTAGTCTCACTCACGTTCTCTGTTGTGGTGAGAGGAGGAGATTCCAAGCAAGCTCTATCAATTTCCAAAACTTCCTCACCATTACTATAACCCAATTCCTTTCTCTCAAGAGTCTTCTCTTTCTCTTCACAAACTTTTGGGGGTGAAGCTTCATGAACCATCTCACAACTACCCACATACCTCACTTCTTCTTCACGAAACTCATCATCTTTTATGGTAATTGTGCCACAAAGCTTGTTGGAAGAAGTCCTCATTGGGTAATATACCTTATCATCCACATTCAAGAGAACTACCCTTTGATCTTTGAAATCCATTCTAGCACCGGTAGTAAGTAGGAATGGGTTTCCAAGGAGTAGTGGGAGCTTGTTGGTCTTCTTCATTTCCATGACAACGAAGTCCGTTGGGACTATGCAATATCAACTTTAAGTGGATAGTCTTCGAGGAGACCAAGTGGCTTCCTTGAAGAAGCATCTCCAAAAGTGATAGGTGATGGGTGATAGGTGAGGTTTCTTATCCCTAGACTCTTGAACATCTCTCGGTACATGACATTCACACTTGAACCAGAGTCACACAAAGCATCCTCAACGTCTAAATCACCAAGAGAGCAAGCTATAGAGAACTTACCAGGATTACCAAGCTTGGGGAGAGACTTAGGCTCGATCCTAGTTGTGCTTGGTGAATCTTTGCAATCAACACTACCATTGTCTTCAACCAAGGTCACGTTCTCATCCTTCTCAAGGGTCACTCCCCCACCTTGTTCCTCAATGTCCACATTGAGCTTCAAGGGAACGTCTCTAGGGGGAAGGTGTTTAACATGTAAACTGTAAAGTAGAAGCTCAATCTCGTTAGTGGCGGCTTCATGATCTTCAATGGGACGTGGGTCATATGAGGAGATGGCATTGCAATACTCCTTTGCAGGTTGTATTGCTTTCCCATTTGAAGAGCTTTGTTGCACTTTGTGTCCATTGGCTCCCTTGGTCTCCATTTGTTGAACTTTTGAACTCAATGCCTCAAGTTTCTTGTGGAGATAATTATATGAGCAAGCTACTTTGGTATTTATTTCCTCCATCTTCTTGCTCATATCCAATGCTCCACTAGCTTGGCCTTGTAGAATTTGTTGAAACATGTTCTTCATATCAAGGTCTTGAGGCATGGAGTTGTTGCCTTGAGTTTGAGGGACAAAACTTTGTTGAAAACCTCCTTGGTTCCCTTGAAAGTTGTTCTTGGAAGCAAAGCTTTGTTGGTGATTAATGGGGGCTTGACCTTGGTTGCCATAGTTGTTGTTGAAACCTCTTTGATAGCCACCATTATTCCCAATATAATGCACTTCCTCTTGGTTGCTCAAATCCATCATTTCCTCATGGGACCTTTGATTTTCCTCAAAATTACCAACAAAGTGAATCGATTTTTTGGAAGTATTGAGAAGCTTGTCAATCATAGTGGCTTGCTTGTCCATCATGGAAGACTGCTTATCCAACTGCTCATTGAGAGCCATCATGGCTTTGGTTTGTTGTTGATCCTCGAAGTCACTTATGGTTCTTGTAGACCGATCGAACTCATCACCATATGTTCCATCCCTCAAAGCAAGGTTCTCAACCAACTCCATTGCTTCATTCACGTACTTGGCTAAAACGTTTCCATTAGAAGCGGTATCAAGCAACATACAGATCTTGGGCAATGCTCCACGGTATAGAGTGCTTAAGAGGGAAGCATCCGTGAATCCATGATGAGGGCATTGCGTTGTATATCCCCTAAACCTCTCCCACGCTTCATTGAAGCTCTCATTAGCACGCTGAGTGAAGCTTCAGATCTCATTCCGGAGTTTGGCCATTCTAGAGGGAGAGAAGAACTTGGCAAGGAATGATGTCTTGCATTGGTCCCATGAAGTGATGGAACCGTGGGGAAGGTTCTTTTCCCATTGCCTTGCCTTGTCTCCATGAGAGAATGGGAACAACCTTAGCTTAAAGCTATCCTCCGAGACTCCATCCATCTTTGTCAAGCCACAAATCCAGTCAAAGTGATCCAAGTGATCAAGTGGATCCTCCACCGCCAAGCCATGGAATTTGTTGCTTTGTACCATGTTGATGAAGCTAGCTTTGACCTCAAAGTCATTGGTCTCAATCGGTGGTGCTCGAATGCCTTGGCGGTTGACATGAGCATTGGCCGCATCACCCGCTCCAACTATGTTAGGACTATTACGGGCGGGTGGGTGGTGGTTTCCATTACCACCATTTGCTCCTTGATGTGGAGCATAAGCAACGTGGTCATTACCACCATCCGGGTTCACTTGCACGTTTTCCATACCAAGCCTAGCAATGTGCACAACCCGTTCTCTATCTCTTCTTGCTCTAAGACCGCGGTGTAGAAGGTTGATATCGTCTCTTGGCTCAACAAGATTGTTGTTGCCTTTAGAACGCAAGTTCATGCACCTACAAGAGAGAGCTAGAAGGAGAGATTAGTAAACAAAAGAAAGAAAAAGGCTTAATCTCAAAAAGAAGTAAAATCCTAATGTCGAAAGCTAAACCCAATTGGCAACGGCGCCAAATTGATACAAGGATTTTGCCGTGTATCAATTACTCAAATGCCTAAGTGATATATCATGGTTTTTACCCTATTTAAGCCATGATATAAGTCCTTTTTATAGAGTCTTTATAGTATTTTGGAGTCTTTTAGAGTCCTTTACAGGTTTTAGCACATTTGGAGTATCCTTGAAGATATTGGAGTTTATGGAACATTCTGGAGCGAAACTGAAGCCTGCTGGCTAAATTACTCGAATTCACGTCAAGTATCGATCGATACCCCCTGGTATCGATCGATACCAATCGAAGCAGATTTCAAAGTCGCGACTTAATGAAGTTTGAAGAATTGCAAAAAGTGCCCAGAAGACTTGGATAATTACAAGAAGACCCCAAATCGTGATTTAGGTTATAAATAGGATTTTACAGCCATTGTTTAGGCTATGCTTTATTTTGCTTTAGTTTAAGAGAGATTTTGGTGAGAGACAAGTCTGGTTTCCCTTCGTCCGAGATCAGATCTCAAAACCTTGTTTCTCTTTCTGATTTAATATAAGAGTATTTATTCAACATGTTTATTAATTTAATATCCATGTCTGAGTAGATCACCTGTTAGGTTTAGGGTTTTCTCATAGGGATTTCTTTGAATGCTAGGTTGATTATCTGTTAGGATTCACTATCTAAATTAGTTCTTCGCCTTAGGTTGTTCTCAAAGCTAATTCTAGGTTGACGAATCTGGAACTTAGATCTTAGGATAATTAATTAGGCACGAGAGTGCGATTAATTACCTGATAGAACCTTAGGTGAGCAAATTGATTATTCGCAAAGAGATTTGGTTTAATTGATTTGTGAACATATCAAACCTGATTTTAAAGCTGATTTAGACTTTAGGATTCGCAAAGAGATTTGGAATTTCTAGGATTTAGATTTAGATAGTTTTCGCAACGAGAGTTGGTTAATTATATTTTAGTGATTTGAGTTCTAGAACAGTGCTTAATCTGGATCATGTTAGCTAACTTAGCTGCATTCATTGATTTCCTGAGAAATACCCTAAGCCTACATTCCCCAAATTGAATTTACAAACGTTTTACTTGCAACCCTGTTTTTTCAATTACATCATCTGGTTTAGCTTGTTTCTGATCTATAGAATCTATTGAGTGATTCTTGAGTTCTTGTGTTCGACCCCTGATTTACTGCAGCAACTGCTTTAGTACTTTTTAGGGTATTAAATTGAGCATATCAATTTTGGCGCCGTTGCCGGGGACTCAATTCGCCGTTAGATTTTAGCTAGGAAATTCGTCTAAATCGCCCGAGTATCGATCGATACCCTTGAGTATCGGTCGATACCCGTCGTAAATTTCAGTTACTTACGCTCTTTACTTGTGATTTCAGGTGCATGCATAATCTTGAAACCAGAAGCAAAAAGAGCACTCCGCTAGTTGATCTATCACTGGAACAGCTAGCACAAGTGGAACGCACAAACAGGAAAGCAAAGAAGTCAGCTAAGATGAACAACAATCAAGTTGGGTTGGTTCGTGATGCTGCTGGAGCTTACAGGGACCAACAGGGTCGGTTGTGCAATGAGCAAGGACAACGTCTGGATGGAGAGGGGATTGTCATTCCACATGCTCCTGTTGTCGCTGAGAATGCCGCTAGGGACGCAAGGGATGCTGTGGTTAATCGTGGTAGAACGATTGGTGAACACAACAGGCCAGAGCAATTTTTCGCCAATCGCTCTGCGATTCGTCCCCCTGCGTATGAGCGGAATGACTTTGAGCTAAAGCCTGCTTACTACACTCTAGTAGGACAGCATCTCTTCCATGGTTTGCCTCATGAGCACCCAATGGATCATGTAGAGAAATTCGAGGACTTGGTCACTAGCATCAAGAGCAATGGAGTGTCCTACGATTATCTCTTCTGCAAGCTCTTCCCCTACTCTCTAGGTGGAGAGGCTACTTACTGGCTGAGGCAGCTACCTCCTGGATCACTGACTAATTGGGAAGACACCAAGAGAGCCTTCCTAATTAACTTCTATGATGATGGACGATCTGAAGATCTGAGGAATAAGATCTCCACTTTTTCTCAAGGACCTACTGAGGCGTTCAAGGCTGCTTGGACAAGATTCAGATCGTACCAAAGAGACTGTCCACACCATGGATACTCTGATGTGCAGCTGCTAGGTATCTTCTTCAGAGGAGTAGATTGGAGATATCAGATGGCTCTGGACTCTTCAAGCAATGGGAACTTCAACACCAACTATCCTGAGGACGCCTATGTGTTGATTGAGAATTTTGCATCTAGCAGCAGCACAAAGAGTGCAGATTTCGAGCGCAAGAAGCTGGCTGGTAATCAAGATGGATCGCAGATCGCTGAGTTTAAGGCTCAACTAGATTCTATGCACAGTCTTCTGCTGGGAAAGACAACAAAAGCTGTCCATTTTGCTGAGGATGTTGAGGTTTTCAATGAGAATGAAGCAGAAGACGTGAACTACATTGGTGGTTCTGGCTTTCAGGGACAGAGGAACCAGTTCAACAACAATCGGGGCTTCAACAACAACTTCCAGCAAGGAGTATTCAACCGGAAACCTGCCCAGATCAGTGGTTACACCAGGAACTACGGAAGTCCTTCTTACGAGCCTGTGACTGCTAAGACATCAGAGAACAAGATTGAAGCCATGCTTGAAACACTCGTTCAAGGACAGCAGCAGATTACAGTGACCTTCAATGGTAAGATGGACGCCATGTACAAAGATCTGAGTGGAAGGATCGATTCTCTGGGTATTGGTCAGAAGAAGCTGGAAACTCAGGTAGCTCAGACTTCAGAGAGTTCAAGAAGACAAGAAGGTTTTCTACCAGGAAAAGGAGAGAACCCAAGGGCACACATCAATGCCATTACCTTGAGAAGTGGTAAGGAGGTCAAATCAGGGGCAAAAGTGGATCAGCCTACTGTAAATTTCGAGATGTCTGACGATGAAGACACTGAAATCGCTAAGGCATCGATCGACACTCCTCTGCATCGATCGACACCGATCGCGATTCTCAGACGGGAAGACTCAAATTCCCGTGTATCGATCGATACCCCCCCTGTATCGATCGATACCGAACCTGAAGACGATGCAGAAGTTGAGGTTGTGAAGGAGAAGCCTAAAGCAGCACCAGAGAGAGTCTACATCCCGAGGGTACCCTATCCCAGAGCTCTTGGGAAGACTAAGAAGGAAGTAGAGGATGTTAAATGCAAGGAAATTTTGGATAAGCTGGTTGTTGAACTTCCCTTCATCGATGCTATCAAGACCTCTGTAGCTTTCAAGAGGTATGTCAAGAAGATGGTGTCCAGCAATTTGAACCTTGAAGAGGGCTGTCTGATGATCACTCATGAGTGCAGTGCAATCCTAAGCAACAGGATCCCAACGAAACTTCCAGATCCAGGGAGCTTTGTCTTGGATTGCACAATCGCTACTGATAGGTTTGAGCGTTCTCTCTGTGACCTTGGCTCAAGTGTCAACCTCATGCCATACTCGGTTGCTAAGAGGATGGGAATGACAGACTTCACTGCTACTAGAATCTCGCTGATTCTCGCTGATCGTTCAATTAGACTTCCAGAAGGATTGCTCGAGGATGTTCCGATTGTGATTGGGAACTGCTTAATCCCAACTGATTTCATTGTCTTGGAGTATGATTCGGAACCCAGAGATCCTCTCATCTTGGGAAGGCCATTCCTAGCAACAGCTGGTGCTCTGATTGATTGCAGGAATGGGAAGATATCTCTTAACATTGGTGAGTTGGTCATGAATTTTAACATGGAGAAGATGATGAAGAGACCAACCATCGATGGGCGGACTTTCTTCGTTGATACCTTCTGTGATATTGCTGAGGAGTACTTCTTAGAGATCCATCCTGAGGACCCATTGGAGAGAGCATTGGCCTGTTCGGCTGAGTCAGAGGTTAAGCCACACGATGCTGCTGCTGAATATGGAAGGATACTCGATTCAGCACGACCAGTATCGATCGATACTCTGATGGTATCGATCGATACCCTACGGCCAGAAAGAAGTTTGGCCGAAAGAACTATGCAAGCTGCTGGGCTTGGAGATTGGAGCGAGGAGAACGCTCCTAAAGTGGAACTCAAACCACTTCCTGCGAATCTAAGGTATGGTTTTCTTGGTCCTAATTCCACGTACCCTGTAATCCTTAATTCTTCTTTGAACAACGCAGAGGTCACTTTACTGCTAAGCAAGATGCGCAAGTATCGCAAAGCTCTTGGCTATTCTCTTGATGACATTTCAGGTATTTCACCGAACCTGTGCATGCATAGGATTCATCTTGAGGACGAGTCAAAGGCTTCAGTTGAGCATCAAAGGAGGCTGAATCCAAACCTGAAGGAGGTGGTTAAGAAAGAGGTCATGAAACTCTTGGATGCAGGAGTTATCTATGCCATCTCAGATAGCTCTTGGGTCAGTCCAGTGCACGTTGTTCCTAAGAAAGGAGGGATAACTGTGGTGAAGAACAACATGGATGAGATGATTCCCACAAGGACTATCACTGGACATCGAATGTGCATTGATTACAGGAAGTTGAACGCGGCCACACGGAAAGATCATTTCCCATTGCCATTCATTGACCAGATGTTGGAGAGGTTGGCCAGTCATCCCTACTACTGCTTCCTTGATGGATATTCAGGTTTCTTCCAGATTCCTATCCATCCAGATGACCAAGGGTATACCACTTTCACGTGTCCCTATGGCACGTTCGCATACAGGAGAATGCCATTTGGATTGTGCAACGCTCCAGCCACTTTTCAGAGGTGCATGATGTCTATCTTCACAGACATGATCGAGGACTTCATGGAGGTGTTCATGGATGATTTTTCAGTATATGGGTCATCATTCAAGATCTGTTTGGCTAATCTGTGCAAGGTGCTACAGAGGTGTGAAGAGAAACACTTGGTCCTTAACTGGGAAAAGTGTCATTTTATGGTTCAGGATGGCATTGTACTTGGGCACAAAGTCTCTGAAGCTGGAATCGAAGTTGACAAAGCCAAAATTCAGGTCATGACAAGTCTCCAACCACCTACTTCTGTGAAGGATATTCGGAGCTTCCTTGGTCATGCTGGGTTTTACAGGAGGTTCATCAAGGATTTCTCCAAGATAGCACGTCCACTCACTGCTCTGCTGTGCAAAGAGATCAAATTTGATTTCACAACTGATTGTCTTGCAGCCTTTGAGGAGATCAAAAAGGCTTTAGTGAGTGCTCCTGTTGTGCAACCTCCTGATTGGACTCTGCCTTTCGAGATCATGTGTGATGCCAGTGACTTTGCTGTGGGGTCAGTTCTGGGTCAGAGGAAAGACAGGAAGCTGCACGTCATCTACTATGCCAGCAGGACTTTGGATGATGCTCAGAGGAATTACAGCACCACGGAGAAGGAGCTACTTGCTGTTGTTTTCTCCTTTGAGAAATTCCGATCTTACTTGATTGGGAGCAAGGTGGTTGTTCATACTGATCATGCTGCTCTCAAGTATCTGATGAATAACAAGGATCTCAAGCCTCGTCTCTGTCGTTGGGTTCTTTTGCTACAAGGATTTGACATTGAGGTTAAGGACAAGAAAGGCATAGAGAATGGAGTTGCTGACCATCTCTCGCGGATGCGGATCGATGAGGACGTCCCCATTGATGATCAACTACCTGAGGAAGCCATCTACTTCATTGAAACTGGGTTTCAGATGAATCTGGCCGAGAATCAGCAATTTCCACGAGTTGCAGGTTTCGGTATCGATCGATACCATGATGGTATCGGTCGATACCCTGACGATTCAGAAGCTGTTTTCATCATCGATCATTCAGTCGCTTCTAACCACCATCTCGTCGCTGCAGCAGATTCTGATACTCCATGGTACGCTGATATTGCAAATTATCTCGCTGCAGATGCAAAGCCAAACCACCTCAAGAAGTATGACAAGAAGAAGTTCATGCGCGACATAAGGAGATTCTTTTGGGATGAACCTTACTTGTACAAGCATTGTTCTGATGGCATATACAGGAGATGCATTGCTGAGTCAGAGGTTTCAGATGTTTTGTTTCATTGCCATGGATCAGACTATGCTGGACACTTTGCCACCTTCAAGACAGTATCCAAGGCTCTTCAAGCAGGCTTCTGGTGGCCTACCATGTTTAAGGATGCTCACACTTTCGTCTCACAGTGCGACGCTTGTCAGAGGAGAGGGAAGATCAGTAAGAGACATGAGATGCCACAAAATTTCATCCTTGAGGTTGAAGTTTTTGATTGCTGGGGCATTGACTTTATGGGTCCTTTCCCATCTTCACACAAGAAGAACTTCATCCTGGTTGCTGTGGACTATGTGTCCAAATGGGTGGAAGCGATAGCTAGTGAGAAGAATGACTCTGCGGTGGTTCTTAAGCTGTTTAAGACCATCATTTTCCCTCGCTTTGGAGTACCTCGAATTGTGATAAGTGATGGTGGCTCTCACTTTATCAACAAGGTGTTCGAGAGGTTGTTGAAGAAGTATGGTGTAAACCATCGTGTGGCTACTCCATATCACCCTCAGACAAGTGGGCAAGTTGAAGTCTCCAACAGGCAGATCAAGGAGATTTTGGAGAAGACAGTGAATGCTTCTAGGAATGATTGGTCTACAAAGCTGGATGATGCACTTTGGGCATACAGGACTGCCTTCAAGACACCGCTGGGTACTACACCTTTCCAAATGCTGTATGGGAAAGCATGCCACCTTCCAGTGGAGATTGAGCACAAGGCTGCATGGGCAACAAAGATGCTGAACTTCGACATCAAGCCTGCTGCTGAGAGGAGGTTGATTCAGCTGAACGAGCTGGATGAGATCAGGCACCATGCTTATGAGAACTCGAGGCTGTACAAGGAGAGAACCAAAGCTTATCATGATAAGAAGATCATCTCCAGACACTTCGAGCCGAACGACCAGGTACTTCTGTATAACTCTCGTTTGCAATTGTTTCCTGGTAAACTGCGTTCACGTTGGTCAGGTCCCTTCACAATCAAAGAGGTCAGACCACATGGTGCTGTAGTGCTGATAAATCGCAAAGGCGAGGAATTCACTGTCAATGGACAAAGAGTGAAACACTATTGGGCGCAAGCCGAGATTCCAACAGGGCTGATAATGCCTCTGGATGATGCACCAACAGCCTGAATGGCGTTACAGTCAAGCTATTGACGTTAAACGAGCGCTTGGTGGGAGGCAACCCACTGGTGAGTCTGTCCTTGAGTCGTTTTTCCTTTTGATTTTTCATTTGTTTTGAGTCTGTGTCAGGATGAACAAGGAGCAACTCCAAATCGCCTAAGTATCGATCGATACCCCATTGGTATCGATCGACACCAATCGCGGATGAAAGTTCACCAAGTCGATCTAAGCGTGGTATCGATCGATACCATGCTGTGTGTCGATCGACACTCGCTATTCCAGGAAGGTAATTTCTTGTTTCTCTTCGTTCTATCCTTTTTCTTTGTTTCTTTCACTGACTCTAGGCTAGATAACACTGAGGACAGTGTTGTTCAAGTCTGGGGGAGGTGTCTGCTGACATTGTTTTCGTTTTTCTTATAGTCAGTCGTTTTATCGAGTCAAAACTGTTTTATTGAGTCAAAATTTGTTGGAGATGATGATCCTGTGCTTGAACCTATTGATGTGATTTTGTTTTTGAGTGCACAGTGTTACAGGATCAGTTCTAGATCGACTAATGAAAAATCCAAAGACTGACCAGTTGACTAGAAAACATCCATGTCTCCAGCAGAGTTCTTCTGAAGCCTGAGCCAAATTTTTGCACTTCATCAATGTGGTTAGTGTTCATAGAGCCTGATTCATCATTCATATCTGATAAAGGAACCCGTGTGTTTAGAATTATGGTATCTCTCTCCCCTGAAATAAGTTGATAGATTAAGAGCATAAAAGATTGAAATGATTTTCTTCTGAGTAGAGGGTTAGGAAAATTTCCAGCGATCCCATTATTCTACTTAAGAGGGGATGATCACACAAAGGATTGGAAGCGAGGCTAGGATTTTCCTATGATGCCATTATTCGCCTACATCCTTTGATACATAGAGAGGGAAGAACCGGGGATTTGGTGGCAAACACCATCAATACTCGCGTCTCATACCTTGATATGTATATGCTAAGCTGAAAATAATAAAAATAATAAGAACATAATAAGTGATAAGTCTGGGGGAGAGAAATTGATACAAGAAGTGTGAAAAATGGTGGTTCCTTTGTCAAGATATTGTCTGGTAAAGAGTCTAGAAGGTTCTTAAATATTAGCTGCAGAGATGAAACTGGCGATGAGGGCTTTACTTGAACAATGCTGTGGGATTTTGTGTGAAGTCTGGAAAAGCTGCAAATGTCTACGGAGAAGTACATGGTGGTTAGATCAAAAGCTGATCAAGTAACATTTGGGTGCTTGGAAAGAAGGTCATTTCGATGGTTCATGAACAGGTGAGTCTCCGCGTTTTCAAACCTCTTTCTCTGTTTAGTCTTCTATTTGCTTGAGGGCAAGCAAAAGGCTAAGTCTGGGGGAGTTGATATATCATGGTTTTTACCCTATTTAAGCCATGATATAAGTCCTTTTTATAGAGTCTTTATAGTATTTTGGAGTCTTTTAGAGTCCTTTACAGGTTTTAGCACATTTGGAGTATTCTTGAAGATATTGGAGTTTATGGAACATTCTGGAGCGAAACTGAAGCCTGCTGGCTAAATTACTCGAATTCACGTCAAGTATCGATCGATACCCCCTGGTATCGATCGATACCAATCGAAGCAGATTTCAAAGTCGCGACTTAATGAAGTTTGAAGAATTGCAAAAAGTGCCCAGAAGACTTGGATAATTACAAGAAGACCCCAAATCGTGATTTAGGTTATAAATAGGATTTTACAGCCATTGTTTAGGCTATGCTTTATTTTGCTTTAGTTTAAGAGAGATTTTGGTGAGAGACAAGTCTGGTTTCCCTTCGTCCGAGATCAGATCTCAAAACCTTGTTTCTCTTTCTGATTTAATATAAGAGTATTTATTCAACATGTTTATTAATTTAATATCCATGTCTGAGTAGATCACCTGTTAGGTTTAGGGTTTTCTCATAGGGATTTCTTTGAATGCTAGGTTGATTATCTGTTAGGATTCACTATCTAAATTAGTTCTTCGCCTTAGGTTGTTCTCAAAGCTAATTCTAGGTTGACGAATCTGGAACTTAGATCTTAGGATAATTAATTAGGCACGAGAGTGCGATTAATTACCTGATAGAACCTTAGGTGAGCAAATTGATTATTCGCAAAGAGATTTGGTTTAATTGATTTGTGAACATATCAAACCTGATTTTAAAGCTGATTTAGACTTTAGGATTCGCAAAGAGATTTGGAATTTCTAGGATTTAGATTTAGATAGTTTTCGCAACGAGAGTTGGTTAATTATATTTTAGTGATTTGAGTTCTAGAACAGTGCTTAATCTGGATCCTGTTAGCTAACTTAGCTGCATTCATTGATTTCCTGAGAAATACCCTAAGCCTACATTCCCCAAATTGAATTTACAAACGTTTTACTTGCAACCCTGTTTTTTCAATTACATCATCTGGTTTAGCTTGTTTCTGATCTATAGAATCTATTGAGTGATTCTTGAGTTCTTGTGTTCGACCCCTGATTTACTGCAGCAACTGCTTTAGTACTTTTTAGGGTATTAAATTGAGCATATCACTAAGTAGCATATGAGGTATCGAATCCATGGGTAATAGTTTCGATCACTAAGAATGCATACAACTTTGTAAGTTAAGCTAATAAATGTGGTTTTGGTTTCTAACAACCTAAATGATTCAAAATAAAGGCAAGAACACAAGTAAAGAAAGCAAAAACGAGTTTAACAAATAGATAAAGGCAAGCCTTTGGATGAGGTTATTGATTCGGATCCTTCCATGATCTATCTAGATGTCATTTCACACAATCAAACAATTCTCTTAGCCTAGAACACTTAAATAAGATTAAGCCACTCTCATAGTCTTAATCACTTTGTTAATCACCAAATCAAGAACAAACAATCGTTTGTGATAGGATGATTAACAAGCAATAAACATAGGTTCCTATGGCCCTAATACTCCTTAGACAACTACTCTCATAGGCTAAGAAAGCAAAATCCCTTATTTGGTTCTTTGGGAATTTCATCGAACACCTTGTGTGCATGAATTCCCAAAGATCTAGATTAACTATATCTAACCTAATCTAGCATTATGAACACCAAATAAGAGAGGGAATATGTAAACTAAGTCCTAGACATCAATATCTACCACGAAATTCACCTAATCTACCTCATCCATGAGCTTAAAAAGATCTACTCACTAATCATGAAGAACACACCAAATCTTGTGAAATAGGTGATGTTAATCATGATTAGGGAATAGGAATGTGAAAGATTAGATAGAGATGAAAAGATATAACCTTAAACTTGCATAAATCAAAAGAATCCAAGGGAAGAATCCCTAGAACCGCCAGTCAGACATGTCCCTACTAAATTTCGTGTATCTTTCAAACCACCGATCAGAATGACTTGTGACCACCTCCAGAAGACATCTAGCTCAATTACCTACAATTGCTATGAAGGTTTCAGAAGCTAAATCCGAGCGTAGGTCCATTTTCCAGCCTGGTCTTTCATATACTTTGGCTGGCTTCGGCGAGAGCTTCCACGCCGGGCGAGATTGGGCCGGCACAAGAGGCCGGTATTTCCCTTGATCGAGTGAAGGAACAGTACCGGTCAGGGATGGAGGGGTATTATGGGCCGGTAATCTTCCTGTCCAAGCTGAAGTTGAATACCTGACGGTGACACCGGACAAGATTGGTCCGGTATGGTGCAACGGGTTCGCGGCCAGACGGAGACTCCTTAGAAAATCGGAAATATTTCTTGAAACACATGTCCAAATGACCTGAATCCAACTGCTGTAGACAGATAGCTGACTCCTCTACAACTCTCATGAACATCTCCAAAGCTTAATCTGACTGGAAACCCTTCGTCCGAGCCGTTCTTTCGGACACTCCGGACAGACTTTTCCTTCTCTTATGCTCCATAACTCCAAACATCATCAATTGTCTCCAAGACACCTAAAAACACTCCAAATGCATGCAAGATTCAATAGGACCTAATGCAAATGTCCTAATCCTAAATGAGAGCTAAATGCAAGATAAAATCATGATTATGCATGTAAATGATACAAAACTCTAAGTGAAATGCATGCTAAAACATGCAATATATGAGTATATCACTTCTTCATCTTCTTTGACTTCTACTTCTTCTTCTTCTTCTTCTTCTTCTTCTTTATATTTCGATTTCTTATTCCTCATCTTTTCTTTCATTTTCTTCACCGTCTTCGATTTCTAATTTTTCTTCTTCTTCCTTCTTCCTTCTTCTTTACCTTTTAGTTTTTTTTTTCTTCGCATGTTTCTTATTCTTTTCATGGTCCTCGATTTCTTCTTCTTATTTTTCTCCCGTTTTATAGTCGTCTTCTTCTTTCTCCCATTTCAACACATTTGTCTTCTTCTTTCTGTTTTTCTTCTCCAAATTTTTCATCTTCTTCTCCTTCTTATTCTTCAACATCTTCGTCTTGTCCTAATTTTTCTTATTCAGATTTTTATTTTTCTTTTCTTCGGTCTGCTTCCTCGTCTTTTCCTTCTTATTCTTCATCGACTTCGTCTTTCTCTTCTCTCTCTCAACCATCTTTTTTATTTTATTCTTCCTCGTCCTTTCCTTCTTATTTTTCATCGTCTTCGACTAATATTTCTTCTTTTTCTTCTTCTTCCTATTATTTATCTTTCGATTTTTTTATTCCTCATCTTCTCTTTCCTCATATTCACCGTCTTCGATATCTACTCCTTCCTCTTCTGATTTTTCTTCTTCTTATTCCTCTTTTGCTTTATTCTATTCTTCTTCCTATTCTTTATCTTTCGTTTTTTCCGTATTTTCCTTATTCTTTTTTATCGTCTTCGACTTCTTCTTCTTATTTTTCCGGTTTTTATTCGTCTTCTTCTTCCTTCTCTCATTTCAACGCCTTTGTCTTCTTTTTCTTCTCCTATTCTTATCCTTCAATGTCTTCGTATTTTTCTACTTATTATTATTCTTATTTTTCTTTTCTTCATCTTTTCCTTCTTCTTTTTCTTCTTCATCGAATTCGTCTTTCTCTGCTTCCTCTTATTCATTTGTCGGATTTTCTTCTTCCTCGTATTTTCTTTTTCTTATTCATCGTGTTCAACTTCTACTTCTTCTTCCTCCTCTTATATATCTTTCGATTTTGTTATTCCTCCTCATTTTCTTTCATCTTCATCATCGTCTTACTTCTTCTTCCTTTCATGTTGTGTCTTCTTCTTCTTCCACTTGTGCTTTGTCTTACTCTTCTTCCATTTTTTATCTTTCTCGCAAGCACATGCACAAAACTATGGTATCAGAGCGTAGGTAAACAATCCATTTGGTAGCTTTGATATCATGTTAAGTTTCATCTCTAAAGTAGCCATTATTTGTATACATTAAGTTTATGGATTATTTTAATTCTTCATTCTCCCTAGCCGGAAATATCTTCTTGTTTTGCCGGAATTTTCCTCGTCCTTTCCTTCTTGTTTTGCCATCTTTTTCTTGTTGGTTCTTATATTTCTCGCAAGCGTGGGCACAAAACTATGGTATAAGAGCGTAGTTAAACAATCTCTTTGGTAACTTTGATACCATGTTAAGCTTCATCTCTAAATTAGTCATTATTTGTATACATTATGTTTATGGAATGTTTTTATTCTTTGTTCTCCGTAACTGGAATTCTCTTTCCGTTTTACGGGAATTGTTTGTCTGGTTCTTATCTTTATCGCAAGCGCGGGCACGAAACCACAATATCATAGCGTAAGCAAACAATCCATCTGGTAGCTTTGTCAACTGAATCATTCTATACCGTTTAATGAATCTAGACACGATTTGTTTTCTGTTAATGTCATTAATAAACTCCAAAATATATTATACATGCATATTTATCAGCATCAAGGAAATTTTCCGATTGTTGGAAATCGTTTTTATACATACTCAATTATTCTTGCAAGTGCAGGCACAAAACCATAGTTTTATAGCGTATGTAAACAAACCCTTTGGTAGTTTTGATACCATATTAAGTTTCATCTCTAAATTTGTTGATTTTGATAAATAACATGTACGTTTTGGTGATTATCAAGTACAATCTCAAATATAACACAAGTCTCAAAAATATCAAAAGGAATAAAAGAATTTTGCATTATTGATCAGTTACTTAAAAAATAATTTACCTATTTATCCAACCACCTAAGCAACATAATGTTTCAACCAAGGTAACCCGCCAAAATTAAGCTCAACAGTTGACTAAGTCCTTCTATACCGATCGTTTAATGTATCGAGACATAATTTCAAACATTTAGTTATTTTCAGAATTTTGACTTTTGGTTCACGGTATTTAGTTTTAGCTAAAACACACTTCCAGTTAACTCTAAAGTAAAAGTATAGTTATCATTTGAAAACTCTAAAACAAAGTAGTCAAAAGTATGACCATGAAGAGAATGTGTTTTGCTTTTGAATTACTCCGCTTTTTGGTTTTATTTTCCCTTGTCTTCTCCTTCCCCTTTGTGTTCTATACATTTTTCTTATAATTCTCCTTCTTCTACTTCAACGTCTTCGTCTAATCCGTCTCTTTATTATTCTTATGGTTTTTTTCTTTGTATTCGTCATCTTCCTCGTCTTTTCCGACTTCTTCTTCATCGGTTTCGTCTTCTTCTTCCTTCTCCTCTTCTATATCTTTTGATTTTTATTCTTTTTTGTCTTCGTCTTTTCTAGCTTATTATTCTTCTAGATTCCCTCCGCCGTCTTCCCCTTCTTTTGCTTCGTCCCCTTCTTCATGTTTTTCTTCGTCTTCATCGTCTTTAACTTCTTCTTTTTCTTCATCTTTTTTCTTATGGGTTTTCTTCTTCTTCCGGTTTTTCTTCATCTTCTGAAATCGGAGAAGAACAGAGCTCCAATGAGTGAGACAGTAATGTCAAATACTCATTAGAATCAAGAGGGGGGACCTGAAGAGTTGTTTTCATAAGATTGGATCAGAACCACAATTTTCTCTGCTTTGCTTCCAGATTATCATTTTCTTCACTCTGTTTCTTTTTTTTTTTTTGTGGTGATATAGTTTCATCTTAAGAAGTAATCTTTAACAAATCACTGGGTCTTTCTTAATATTCCCCTCAAGTATACTTCTTCCAAGGGCACAAACTCTGTTTTTTTATCTGGTTTCTTCTGATTTCCCATTCCCTAATCTTGGCTAAACTCTTCTCCACCTGCATAATACGTGATATATATTCAACGCTAGCAAATTTATTGCAAGATTTCTCTGCTTAAATCTTTCATTAGCGTTATCATGTTCCTTCTCATTGCATATCTACTTTTTTCTATCTTCATGCACTGCAAAGTTTCTCTGCTTAAATCTTTCATCAGCATCATCATCTTCCTTCTCATTGGATATCTACTTTTCTCTATCTTCATTCACCGAACACTAATCTACCTCGGGTCCATAAACGACCATAGTCTTCTTCTCTGCATTGATTCCCTATACATCAACCTCATCATCACAACCACAGTTTTGTCTTGCCTCTAGTGGTGACATAACAATGTTCAACTACTCCTCTAGAACCAAGATAAGGATCTAAAGAGTTGTTTTCATTAGATGGGATTAGAACTGCAATTTTTAAGGATGTACCAAAACAGAATAACCTTTTTCCTCTTCTTCTTCAGCATTACCTTTTTCTAACCAAACAAAAAAAACTTTGAAATACAGAACAACTAACGTTGCCCTTTGAATTAAGCAAATAAACTAAATAAACCAACGTAACAAAACAACCTAAAGAATTAGATTCTTCCTACTTCTTCTTCCTCTTCGTACTCATGCCATCTTCTATGGTTGAAGCTTGCTACAGCTTCTCCTCCATTACCACTTATCTTCTCTTAAAGAACCTTTTACTACTGGTTGTTCACGGGGTTTTTGAACATTTGCGGGTTTCTGTCGCTCTTGTCTGTCAACTTCTCACATTCTAAATGCATACTAAATGCGAGGATGGGCATGATAAATAAAATGGTCATTGTGATTCCAAACTCACAATGCTAACGATATTTTTATGATAAATCAATATAGCTAACAGTTCCTTAATCTAACTGATAGCATGATTGCAACAACGATATAGATGAGGCTGAGGTGGGTGGAAACTGCAAGCTAGATTGGAAGTTGTGGTTATCAATAAGTCCTTCCTCTCTTGTTGTTTTGCATAATTTCTCGCATCCTCCGATGAAATTACGGTAACCCGAAACAGTTTCAACCTCACCTCTAAATGCCTTTAATACCTAGCCTCGATTGTCTTGGTTTAATCGTTTTGATGAGAAGTTCACGTTTGTACTTAATGAATTTAGAGAGCTAGTTGACCTGATTTTTGGATTTTGAAAGTTTATATTTCGTATGACGGATACCGTGTAATAGTGTTACGGAAACTTTCTGTAAGAATTTTCTAGGCTAGGTTTCGTTTGATGTAGTTCGATGGTTATGGTTTTGAAGGACGGTCTCCGAGATTTCTAGTTCCCTATAATTTTTGTTTCATCATTTCCAATCTTAAGTTTTGTCTTTTTTGAGGGAAAACAAGGTTTAAATCTGGAGTGTGATAACACCCCATTTTTACCCGTTTTACCATTTATTTTAGAACACTTTAATAAGTGTTTCATTTTCTTTTACATTTTTTTATCGTAGTTTTCGCATATTTGTAGTTTCAAGACTCTTTTCATATTCTTTAGGAAAACCGACGCAAATTGTAGAAAAACCAGATTTTAGACAATTTCGTGTCGTCATAAGTTTAACATCCAATTGAGACTTTTTCACCGTCCGATCACGCCCAAATTTAGATAAAAGATAGTAGGAATAACCACCTTTCATATCCAGTTAGTTTCAACACAATCGAACGGTTAGATCGCAAGATACATCCAATTGACTGAAGTTATGTTCTGTAGTCTCGCGAAAGAAGCAAGAGAAAAATTGAAGTTTCAACCTCATAAGCCAACCACCACGGGTCCAAGCCTCCTGGCCGCGGCGAATACACTAATGGATGCGGGTCTAGGCTTTCCAGCCACGGCGAAACACCATTTGGCAGCTGGTCCAAGCCACGCACACGCGATGAACCAATTTTGGCCCAAAAACAACTCTTCGAAACCCATATTCATGCGTACTTCGTTTTCTCTTCATAGAAACCCTAAGGACGACCAAAGTAAGAGTTGAAGACCTATAAATACTTATTTTACGATCAAGGAAGTGAGAGCATATGGAGCTATTGTGCTTGTGAACAAGAATGGAGAAGAATTTGTTGCCAATGGGCAAAGGCTCAAACCATACCTAGCTCATGAATCCATTAAGGAAGGGATCTCACTCCCTCTCGATGATGCTCCTCAAACCTAAAAGGGGTAATAAACTTCGAACTTAGTGACGCTAAACAAAATGCACTATGGAGACATTCCCATGTTTATCCTTGTACATACTTTTCTTTTTCGTTTTTTTTTCCGTCTTTTCTAGTTCTTTTTAATGTTTTTGTTAAGTGTTTACAGGTTTCTTGGTGAGCTAAGTGGTCATGAGCTTCAAGCAAAGAAGTTAGGAGGTGAAAGTGTTCAACACCGATCTGTAACACCGAGAAAAACCAGTCGGTGTTGACTTGTGGATAGGAGCACCGGTCGACGTTTGAGCGGTGTCAATGGTCGGTATGCAACCAGAAGCAAGCACCGGCATGTGACACCAAGGGAAAGACAGCTGGTGTTGACTTGCATATAGGAGCACCGGTCGACGTTTGAGCGGTGCCAAAGGTTGGTATGCAACCAGGAGCAAGAACCGGCACGTGACACCGAATGAAAGCCAGCAGGTGTTGAAATGAAGAAGGAAAGCACCGATCTACATCAGAGCGGGGCATGGTGCTCAGTATTGGACCAGGAGAGAACACCGAGCTGTAACACTGCATGGAGGCTACTCGGTGTTAGAAAGGGGAGACTTGACTGCTCAAAATTCAAAACTGGTCAACACTGACCCACAACACCGAGCCAAGCTTGATTGGTGTTGACCAAATTCAAAAATGGTCAACCCAGATCTATGGACCAGCGGTCCGAGCCTTAGTCCAGTGGTCCGCCCGGTATCTCAACCCTCCCGCACCACGATCCGCCCACCCAACCACTCCTCCTTTTCACCTTGATAAGAAAAATCGAACCATCTCTCTCATTTTCTTATGCTCTTATTTTGCTCATAACTCTCTTACTCCTTGCTCAAATTCACTCATTCAAGTTGCTCCAATCTTGATTTTCTCCATAGTTTGTGCATTCATCATTGTATTAATCAATTGTGCACAAAATCCCAAGGTAATCTCATTAAACTTATCATTTTTATGGAAAACCAAGAACTTGAATTTGAATGCAAAACAATTCTTTGTTTTGATTGAAAAATGCTTTCACTTGAATTGGAACCTTGGGATTAGGTTAAAAATGGCTAGACCACTAGGATTTTTGGAGCAACTTGTGCATTTGCTTGAGAAATTTTGAGATTTGGGTTCATGATTCTAAGAGCTTTAAAGATAGCATTTTTGGAGAATTTTGTTGAGTTTAGAAACATCTAGTTTAGACACTTGGGTCTAATACATTGTTCTTGATAGATTAAATTGCTTTCTTGCTCATGAAAAATTACCTCATCTTGAATGCTTATGATTAAATCCTCCTTGCATTCGTTTCTTGTCTTCGTGAACTCATGGCTTCTTTGAGCACATGTAGGGACGATGGGAAGAAAGTGGGCTGCACCAACTCAAGATGAGACTCAAGCTCAACCCAAGGCCAAGAAAGCGGTTGTGGCAAAGAGTTCAAAGGCCAAGGAAGTGGTTGTGACAAAGGGTTCAAAGGACAAAGAAAAACAAATCACTTTGGCGTCATGTTCCACGACCAAGGGGAAGAACAAGTGCGTTGTACAAGAAGATGAAGAAGAGAGCTCGGAGACGCCCGAAAACACTAACCGCCCATCCGAATCCGTGTGTGTAAAGAAGTTTATGACCATGGAGTTTGAACAAGGACGGTTTGTGGATCTCGTAGTGTTGGAAAAGATGGGGATACTTGATGATTTGAAGATCATTTTCAACAACATGGGGCTTGGGAATTTTTTTGGAATGATGGATCAAGCTTACCAAGTGAAAACTTGTAGATTCTTTGCAACTCTAAAGGTGGCCTTCTTTGACGAAGGGGATAAGAGAGCAAATGCGCAAACCGGGCACGGGATCATTGAGTTCCAATTGGATCGCTTCACTACTAGGGTGACCTTCCATGAGCTTAGTGAAATATTTGGTTTCAATGAAGAAGGCACTTGCGGAGGAGCACTCTTTCGCTATCCCGAAAAAGAGTTTCAACATCTTTGGGACACCATTGGCTCTGGAAGTTATCAACCGTGCACTAGCAAGAACTCTAGCATTCGAAACCCGGCTATTAGATATGTGCACAAGGCACTAGCTCATATGTTCTTCCCCAAAATTGAATTTGGGACGGTTGCACTTGATGAAATCGAGTTGATGGGTCTTGGTTTGAAGCCTCTTCTAAATACTTTCACGAACGAGATGGTTTTCAGTTGCAATGAGAAAAATCCATCTCTAGCGGCTATTTTGGTGAGACATTTGCTTAATTACAAGGCTTGGGCAATGTCCACTAAAGGGAAGAAATCCACATTGAGTATTGGTTGGCTAATCACGCCTGTTCTAAGGGCTAAATGGATCAAATTAGCGGTCAACAAGATGGAATTGGAGCGAATGGATGAAGCTTATCTTGCAAGAATCAAGTTCTTCAAGGGCAAGATGTGAAGAAAATATGCTTACAACCTCAAGCTCATCCCAAAAGATCCGGTACAAGTCATGTTGCCTAATGCCTCTCTCACTAATATCCATGAGAAGAGAAATATCTTCTTCTATCCCACCAATGACAACTTCTATAACCCGGCCTTTGATCCACCAATTGAGCTCATCCGCAAGAGAGGAATCAAGAAAGCCAAGACCGCAAGGAATGACACCACTGAGGGTTCCAATGGGTCCAGAGATGAAGATGCTCCCAAGCCTAAGTATGGGAGTGAGCGGTATCATTTTGAGCTATATGATGGAGGAATGCTGGATGTTGCCACTCGCCATGCTCATCACCAAACTAGACTTTTCCAATGGTGGTGCAAGTGGCAAGAGAATACCATCCGGAATCTTGTGAAGACGGTCAAGAGCATGGGCAAAACCATCAAGGAGATCAAGGGGAAAGTTGGTGAGGCTAGCACGTCTAGAACATGAGTGGAGATGCAACAATTGGAGCAAGAAGAGGGCGGCAACTTGGACCATGCCTTTTTACAACGTGGAGGGGAGATAGTGATCTACAAGGGCATGCACCATTCGACAATCTCACCTCAAGAGGAACTAAAGGCCAAAAGGAAGGCCATGAGGTCCCCATCTCCATGCTCAAACAATCCATCCTACTCCTAGGGGTCACAATCCCCATCCAATAGTCTCTAGAGGTACCACTCCAAACTTGTAAATAGTTTTCTTTTCTTTTGAGTCTTAGCCTTTTGTTTTTGTTTTTGGCCTATTCCTTGAATTTATTTCACATCGGAACGGTGTGATTTAAGTTTGGGGGGAGGGACCGGTATCTAATCTTATTTATTGTGTTCTTATTTTGAATTTTTCATCTTGAGTCTTTTGTATTCATGCATTCATATAAGGCATAGAAAAACACAAAAAAGGTAACGATGATCGCAAGCCAATCTTATTGCTTTTCTGATGTTGTTTTCTTGTTCTTTTTATCTTTGTTTCCCTCGTTCTACACACTCTTGCTTCTCCTACGCTCCAATATTGTCGCCATGACCAGAGAGATGCTCTTTTGGAGTTCAAACACGAGTTTCCGATAAAAGAACCCAACCTAGGTTATACACCGTTGTTCTCATGGAACAAGAGCAGTGATTGCTGTTCTTGGGAGGGTGTCACGTGCGATGCTAAATCTGGCAAGGTGATTTCACTTGCCTTGTTTTGGATTATTCTTAACCGCTCTTTGAAAACTAATACTAGTATTTTCAAACTCTAATATTTTCAAAATCTAACATTTGTAGCGTGCGAACTTTCTGGAGAGATTCCTTATTCGATCGGAAACCTTTTTCATCTCACAAAACTTGACATTTCGTTTAATAATTTAGTATGTCAAGTTCCATCTTCAATTGGAAACCTTTTTCGTCTCACCTATCTTGAACTTTCGTTTAATACTTTAGTAGGTCAACTTCCATCTTCAATCGGAAACCTTTTTCGTCTCACAAATCTTTACCTTTCGGGTAATACTTTTGTAGATCAAGTTCTATTTTCAATCGGAAACATTTTTCATCTCACATATCTTCACCTTTCGCTTAATAATTTAGTAGGTCAAGTTCCAGCTTCAATAGGAAACTTAACCCTACTTACACAGCTGGACCTTAGCCAAAACAATTTCAGTGGCAATATTCCTATTTCATTTGCCAAATATAACAAAACTGTTCAATTTAGACATCTCGGACAATCAATTCATAGATGAAATTTTCCCTCTTGTACTATCAAATTTAACCTTATTGTCCTCTTTATGCCTGCACTCTAATAACTTCCAATCCACGCTTCCACCTGACATGAGTGGATTCCATAACTTGGAGCATTTTGACGTGAGTGAAAACTCTTTTTTTCGGGCCTTTCCCTACATCCTTGTTCACGGTTCCTTTGTTACAATGGGTTTCTTTGGAGGAAACCAGTTGACCTATAGAGATTTGGAATACATCTTCTTATGAGCTTCGATATCTTGATCTTTCTCATAACCAATTTGATGGCCCAATCCATGAATCTATATACGAATTTCTCAATCTTGAAGAGTTGCATCTTAGCTACAATAGTATCATTGGGCCAATCGCCAGAACTATATCAAAGTTAGCCTAACTCGGGTTTCTTGATCTTTCCAACAATAGATTGGAAGGCCAAGTACCAGGTTGCTTACAGAGATTGACGATCTTAAAATAAAAAAGTATATATATAGAAAAATTGATCAAAATAGCACTAAATAAAAAAAATTGACTAAACTAGCACCTATATTAAAATGTCCAATTTATAGCATTAATTTAAGAGACAAATTAAGTAATCATATCAACTCCTCCTCCGATTTTCCCTCCTTAGCCGCTGCGGCGACCACCAAAACAAAAAAAGAAGAAGGGTCAAACCTTATCACTCGCCGAATTCGCTTCCTACGGCTCTGTTAAGGCGGCGCCGGCTCCAAAGACGGAGCGGCTCATTCACGATGAGCTCGTCTCCCTCCGCACCGGTCCACGCGAGCGCTCCTCTGAGGAGCTCGATAGATCTAAGCTTGGATGCGGTTTCCGGAGCTATGGATCTGGAAGATGGGGAGAGGAGAGGATGATAACTAGGTGACCGAGAAGAAACAAATTCGAGAGGAGAGAGAGAGGCGGCAGATTCTTCGAATCTCAGTCTCAGTCCAAAGCTGATGAAGTCGATAGCTGGATCTCGACTAAGGCATCAGAGCCCCGGAGAATCGTTTCTAGCAACATCGGTGGTGATAGATTCAAGATTGGTCATGGCAATGGCCGTAATGACGATCGTGCCGAAATAAATTGGAGGAAAAGGTCTCAACTTTGACTAGAAAACCTTGGTTGTTTCAATTGTTTTACTTTGCTTGTCTCTTCTCTAATAACATGCATCTTAGAGTGGTTATGGTCTCTTAGTGTCATAATTATATACGTCTAAGAATATATGAACTTTGTGAGAGAGACGGATTCATAGATGCTATAATTGATAGTGGCTCATGATGAACCTTGGGTTAATGGATCACTGATTTGTTGTACTAGTTAAGTTGTTAACGGGGGAGAGTAGTTTCTAGTATGTAGGATTTATGCATCGATGGTGGAAAACACATGGAAGTAGTGATGGTTTTACTAATTAATGTTTAGGAATGTAGTGATGGTTTTACTAATTTACTACTGAATTTAGATTTACTGTGTTCTTGATAATTCATCCTAATCTTTTGCTTTTGCAAGTTATATGATTGTGACTGCTAATTCTATTGGTAGGTCTTTTACTATTCTAGTTCATTTGATGAATCGTACCATATATAAAGGAAGAAAGTTTTTTTGTGTATGTAGATGTTCTTGAAACTTAGTAATGAATGTGGTTTCGTAAAGGACCATCTTGTATTCACTTGCTTGAACTATTTTTGGAACTTAGTAACGAAAGTGGGTTCTTAATGAAAAATATCTTGTTCTCTTATGGGCATTATGAGCTTTGTCGTGTTGTTTCAGTTTCTCAGACTCGTTGATATCTCAAACTTGAGTCTTGGATCCAACAAACTTCATATTCGAATGTTTTTTTGTTTGTGGTGGTTATTTGAGGTTTCTTTTGTGTTAATGCACATTGCAATTAGATTTGTAGTTGCATATCGAGTTTTGATTTGGAATCATTCTTGTAAATTTTGTAAACGATTTCATGTAGTGTCTAGATTTGTTTTCTGTAGCAGTTTCTGACTAATTTGTGTTTCTGTCTTGAATAATCAATGTTAAATCATGTATTACATTGTTCTGTTAGGAGTTGTGTTACAGTCAAAATGTAAATTTACGTCATTTTTCTTCATGTATGAGATGCAGGTGAATCATTTATAGGCAATAAAATGAGTGTTGATGAAAAGAGATAGCTTGTTTATGAACTGTCGACAAATTCAGATTTAGCCTTTGAACCCTTGCTGAAGTGGACCCTTAAAGAGATTCTACAGATCTTATGCGCAGAGTTATGGAAGGAAAGAAATTACAAGAACTTGACCGAAGCTAAGATCATCAACAACCTCTTAAAAATTGTATAAGAGAAAAGATTCATCGCCAATTGAAGGGGATTCTTGAGATCAAGATAACAAAAAGAGAAATTCATCAACAACTAAGAGAAACTCAAAAAGACGAAGGAAGAACGCTAATCCTACTCGCTATGTGGCTCCGCCCAGTTTTAATTTGGGAATTTAGGAAACCTTCTTGAGTTTTTAGATAAGATTCTTACAAATTTAGAAAAACCATCCTAAATTGTATCAAAGAAAAATTTAGAAAGTCTTTCAAAATAAAAAAGATATCCAAACTTGCTTTTCAAATGTCGTAAGAATGTTTTTCTAATTTTTTTTATTATGAAGTTGAGCACAAAAGCCAAAACCGTGAAAGTTGAAATGATCTCTTCACACTCCGAGATGCGCCTGATTTTGTGTTTGTTTCAGATAGAGCTCCAGCCATTGCAAAATCACTTTCACTGATTTATCCACTTGCACATCACGGTATTTGTCGAATCCATCTCTTGATATTAAACCAAAGTTTGGGAAAACTGGATTGTTGCCACTCGTAGAAGATGCAGCTGATGCTTATACTCGTCATGAGTTTAGTGAAATCTTCAGTGACATAAGAAGAAGAAACCCAAAATTAGCTAATTATTTAGACATTACTTCGTTATAAATATATATGTGGAGAGTGCACTTGAATGGACTTATGTATGGCTATTCTCATGTCAATGCTTTATTGACGCATGGAAATCAACAAGTAAAATAGTACTTTTATAATTCGTCTTTGCATGATACTTTTTATGTTTCTTGTCGATTTATGAAGGCTTTCCTAAATACGTTATCTATGTTCCTAAATGATTTCTAAATACGTTGCATTTCTAGAAAGGATCATTTCAACATTTGTATCTTTCTTTCTTTGTGTAGGCAAAGAACAACACATGTTCGGATGCTTCATTTACGCATGAGAATCAACATGTAATATAGTTTTTTATAGTTTGTCTATGCATGACTTAAGTGAAATCATACTTTTCTGTTTTTTGTTGATTTATGAAGGCTTTCCTAAATACGTTATATATGTTCCTAAATGGTTCATAAATACATTGCATTTCCAGAAAATATACTTTAAAGTTCAGGTGACTGACAGATGACTATATTACATGTTTTGTTCAAGTGACTGACAGATGCAACATTCTTGCTCATGAGAATCATGAATGCAGCATTCAATCAAAGACTTTATGCAATGAAGATATTTGTGAAGTAGAGAACAGCCAACGCACAAACGCGTCGCGAACTGTAAATGGTTATTCTCATGTCAATGCTTCATTTACGCATAGAAATCAACAGGTAATATAGTACTTTTATAATTCGTCTCTGCATGATACTTTTTCTGTTTCTTGTCGATTTAGGAAGGCTTTCCTAAATATGTTATATATGTTCCTAAATAGTTCCTAAATACGTTGCATTTCCAGAAATGATCATTTCAACATTTGTATCTTTCACATGTTACTAAAATTTCATAAATCAATGAACCAAGAATCTAATCAATGTGGATTAGCGTTTGAAACAAACAATTAGACATTTTTCACAACTATTACTTTTAGTATTCACTAGTAATGATAATCTTAAAGTTTTAGAACTCAAATTAACGTTTTTAGGACAATCTTACTAAAACAGTAACATGCCTTCCTAAATCAACAAGAAATGTTACTAAATTTGCACAAATCAATGAACCAAGAATCTAATCGATATAGATTAGCGTTTGAAACAAACAATTAGACATTTTTCACAACTGTTACTTTTATTAAAACGATCTATTTCCCCCTCGGAAGTTTCATATAATAACAAATCCTCCCAGAGTTTGAGCCTAGTTCTATTTCTCCACCGAATCAAAGTTCAAAACCTATTTCCCTACCGAATCAAAGTTCGAAACCTATTTGCCCCCGAAATCAAATTTAATCGGTTTGTTATCGGTTTCGAGCGGTTTATAATGTAAACTTTAAACCACCCCTATTACACCCCAAAATTAAACCGATCTAGAAAACCAAACCCGATCCTAGATCCGACCCGCCTTAAATCTAATTGAAACCCAGAAAAACAACTTCTCCGACGACTGTTATGGGTTTGCCGACCGTCTCTCTATGCCGTGACCGCTGCAACTCACTGGAGGAGACGCTCCGCCGTAGCTACGCCTAAGCCGACGCTCACATCGCTTATCTTCTCTCTCTAAACACCGTCGGCCCAGCTCTTCATAGATTCTTCGATCAAGTCGTCGAGTCTCCGCCGGATGCTGAATCTGAAGCCGACGAATCGCCAGATACGTCTTCGCCGGAATCTTCTTCCTCGCCTCATTCCCTCAGCAGCTCAGATTCTGATTCTGATTTGCCTCCCAAATCCGACTCGGATTGCGAGGAAGATGGAAACAAAGGTACGAATTGCGTTCTCTTTAGATGTCCAAAACTCGATCCCAATCATGACCCGCTCTACTCCCGGAATTATGAATCCGGTAATGGAACGCCGCCTCCGAGAAATTACGACGATGAAGAGAGACCACTCGTTGTCTTGATGAAGATAGGTCTACGACGAAGAAGACGCAGAAGGATGCTCCAATTCGCCGAAACGAGCGGAAGATTGGAGCAGAGGAAGAGAAATGTATCCTAAAAATCTCAGAGAAGAAGAAGAAACTTAAATCAGAGAAGAGCAGAAAGAGTGTTCCGAGAGAATCAAAGGAACAACAAGCTTCGTCCTTTGAGGAGATTGGAACAGAAAAGTACAGATCTAAGCAAAACTAAAGCCATTCGTTCTTCGATTGAGTGTCTGTCTACGAGAATAAGAGTCTCTATCCATAAGATAGACAACATATGTCTGATGATAAAAAAGTTACACGATGAAGAACTCTGGTCCCAGATGAAAGAATTATTGTGTCGGGGATTTTGTTTTAGATGGGGATTATTGTGTTCAACCAGGTTGAAATCGGGTTTAAGGGCTTGAAATTAGGTTAATTTTAGTTTAATCGGGTTTAATTTGGTTAACAGTTAATTGGCATACAGTAAACCGACTTAAATCGTGGTTTGTGGGGAAATAGATTTCGAACTTTGATTTCGGAGGTAAATAGGTTTTGAACTTTGATTCGGTGGGGAAATAGGGTTTAAACTTTGATTTGGTGGAGAAATAGAATTAGGCTCAAACTCTAGGTGGATCTGTTATTATATGAAATTTTCAAGGGGAAAATAGATCGTTTTCCTGTTACTTTTAGTATTTATAATGGGAATCTTAAAGTTTTAGAACTCAAATTGACGGTTGTAGGATAGTCTTACTCAAACAGTAATAAGTCTTCCTAAATCACCAAGAAATGTTACTAAATTTGTACAAATCAATGAACCAATAATCTAATCGATGTAGATTAGCGTTTGAAACAAACAATTATATATTTTTCACATTTGTTACTTTTAGTATTCAATAGTAATGAGAATCTTAAAATCTTAGAACTCAAATGGACGGTTTAAGGATAGTCTTCCTAAAACAGTAATCAACCTTCCTAAATCACTAACAAAGGTTACTAAAATTTCACAAATCAATGAACCAATAATCTAATCAATGTAGATTAGCATTTCAAACAAATAATTAGATATTTTCACAATTGTTACTTTTAGTATTCACTAGTAATAGGAATCTTAAAGTTTTAGAACTCAAATTAACGTTTTTAGAATAGTCTTACTAAAACAGTAATAAGCCTTCCTAACTCAACAAGAAAGGTTACTAAATTTGCACATAGGTGCAGATTTCTTGAGCTAAACCTCAGAACTGGTCCTAAAAAAGATTCCTTTATCCTATGGAACAAGTCATCGCCGATAATTTGTTTGACTTTGTCGATGTTTTTGTATACTGAAAAATGGTTTATTGCTGGCCATGCATCTTGATTAGGCTCATCTCCTATTGAAAATTGGAGCTCATGGAGCCTGATCCTCGTAGGCACTGAATCTTCCATTGTGTTTTCAACTGTTAAAACAGAGAAACAATTAGATATTTTTCACAATTGTTACCTTTAGTATTCACTAGTAATGGAAATCTTAACACTTTAGAATTCAAATTGACGTTTTTAGGATAGTTTTACTAAATCAGTAATAAGCCTTCCTAAATCACCAAGAAATGTTACTAAATTTGCACAAATCAATGAACCAAGAATCTAATCAATGTAGATTAGCATTTGAAACAAACAATTAGACATTTTTCACAACTGTTACTTTTAGTATTCACTAGTAATGGGAATCTTAAAGCTTTAGAACTCAAATTGACGTTTTTAGGATAGTCTTCCTAAAACAGTTATAAGCCTTCCTAAATCACCAAAAAATGTTACTAAAATTTCACAAATCAATGAACCAAGAATCTAATCAATGTATATTAGCGTTTGAAACAAACAATTAGATATTTTTACAACTGTTACTTTTAGTACTCACTAGTAATGGGAATCTTAAAGTTTTGGAACTCAAATTGACGGTTTTAGGATAGTCTTCATAAAACAGTAATAAGCCTTCCTAAATCTACTGAAATACTTAGCGACCAACAGTTATATTATATATTTGTTCCAAACAAAACAAAAATTTGAGTTCATACGAACGATCATAGCATACACGATCTACCATGCTTTATATGACATGCATGCACAGAACGGGATAGTAAGTGCCTAGAAGTTTGGGATAGTCACACTACAAACCCAACAATGGAAACATTAGACATCTTCTCAAATCATCAGATCTCCTAATTATATCGATGCCCTAATAAGGCGAACTTAAACTAAAAAATTCAACTCATACTCATCTCACAACAATACTTAACACTGCCACATAAAAAGAAGGTGAAACCTGAGAGACCATGTGCTTAAGAAATAAAAGACACATTCAGCAACCTTAACACTATCAAAACCACAACATTGCAGAGGAAAATTTCAATTCAATACACAAAACTCTTCCATCCAACGATTTCGATTAAAAATGAATCAAAAGAAGACAAAGGATTCACCTGTAATTCGGCGATTATGCTTTGTTATTAAAATCATAGGAACAATCATAGCATACACTATTCTTACTCATTCCGTACAAAAAGCTAACTATAGTGCTTAATCATATATATGTTCCAAACAAAACCAGTCATCTTTTACAATCTTAGCCTATAAGATTCCCATTACTAGATTCTCATTTCTAAAACGATTTCCAAATGTACAAGATTCCTATTTCCCAAACGAGGTTACCTTTCCTTTAGTAGACAAGCCCCAAGAGATGGTTGAATGTTCGAAAGCTCTGTCAAAATCCAAAACTACACCTATAATTCACAAAGAGTAAACAATGTAATGTTTAATTAACTAGAACTAATGTCACCCTGGGTTTTAAATAGCGCATAGCGCCCTAAAGCGACAAGGAGCTCGCTTAGTGCTTAGCGCTATAGCGATCGCTATGGATAGCCTTACGCTATTTTTTTTTTTTTAATTATAAAGCGATATCACAATCCGCCGACACCTTCTCCGGCGTCGGGGACTTTCCTGGATGATGACGAATCGTCGGTTTCCTGTGTCGATGACCTAGGCGGCGTTGGCTCGTTGGATTCCACGTGTCGGCGTTGGTTTACACGTGTAAGCAGCGTCGCCGATTTGTATGACCTAGGCGGTCTGAGACACAGCAATGTTCAATTACTGTCAATATCTCCGGGAATTTCTCATTTGCTGAGAACTCGACGATTATCGTCGGAATCTTCCGAGATTCGACGACATATGGTTAACCTGTTTCTATGGTTAGCAACTAGAAATAACGAGAAATACATAAAGTGATCGCTTCCGTCGCTCCTTGCTTCACCGCAAAAGCGGTTTCAGGCGGTAAAAGCGGTCGCTCTCTGTAAATCGCTCTGCTACTGTGTACTGAGGCGTCGAAGCCATCGCTTCACGTCGCTCCGCGCTATAGCGTTGAGAGCGGTCGCTATTTTAAACCCAGATGTCACCTAAATCAATCTATGATCTCAATCGACATAAGCACTAGAGATACAAACAAAATCTCTACATAATCCACCAATAATTTCTGGGACCATATTTTGAAACCTTGTCGGCGAATATATGATTAAGCAACTGAGCGGAATTTGTCTGTCGAAATAAACAAAAATGGATAAACAAATTTTAACGGAAATAGATTCATTTTAGCAAAGCGGCATCTTCAACAATAGCAAATTCACATGGATCATTGACAATAATGTATGCCTATGAGCTAAGAATCACGAAGAAGAGAGATGAGATTGATTACTTGAGAACCATGGCTCCGACGCGCTGAAACTCTTTACACTCGAAACTCCCTTCAATTGAAACAATACCTCAAAAAAGCCACAACCAAGCCAAGTGCAAGAGCCGAAATCGTTGGATGAATCACTAAAACTGCAAACAAAACCAGAAATGAAAAATGGAGTTGAAACTGCAAACAAAATCTCTCAATCGAAGCTCTTCAAAGAAAAAATCTTTCAATCGAAGCTCTTCAAGACAAAATGCTTTGATAAAATCGAAGCTCTTCAAGACAAAATCTCTCAATTGAAGCTAGACAAGGATGAAATGTTGTTGAGAATCCAAGATGATAAAATACCTTTTCGCGATCAAAGAAACTGAGCCCAAAAAGAGATGATATCTCTTCCAATACTCTTGCCAATCTCATGTAGCTTGTTAGGTCTGAAAATCAATGCAACGACGCATGCAATCACAACAAGCTCTTAGGCACCAATACCAAACACGCTGAAAAAACAAATTTGGAGAAAGGTTTTGAAAATCAGTCGAAGAGAATAAACAAGAGTAAAAGCTTAATTTTCGGCGACGAAAAGCTTCCGGCGATGATAAATCTCTGGCGATGGCGACGATTCCAGCGAATCACGATTTGCGGCAGTTTTTTTTGTCGAAGAAAATCTTTTTTTTTAGGTTACCGATTAATAGTAGAGTATATGAGAGAGAGTAGTTTAATATATTTCCCTTTAATGAATGCTATGTTGGTAGCTTCCCAAATAGGATACTAAATTTGTGAACTTTAAGTTTATATATATATATGTTATAAATTAGTGTTTATATATGTGTATATATATATATATTATATGTTTGTTGATGAGATGTGAGAGAGAGCGACGTCATATATAAGAGAAAGTAAAAACTTTCTTATTTTCTAATTGCTTTTTGTGTGTGGAGAGGATCAGAGGAGAGAGAGAGAATATGTTTCTTTCTTATTGCTTATCGGATTTTTACCATCTACACATCATACATATTTATACTACAGAGAAATATATTTTTATATTAGTTACCGACATAGTAAGACGATAAGAGACGGTGAAAAGATTGATAATTATTTTTTAACACTCCCCCTTAATTATCAATCACTGCTAATGTATTACATACTGCCTCGTTAAAAACCTTATAATGGAAAAATCCAATGAGATAAAAATCACGACAAGGGAAAAAGAGTACAATGACGCAATCTCTCCCTGAAATGATGGATATAGCATTCTCTTCATAAATCACGTAGATGACGCATTCCGATACTTTGAATATGTTTTCTGAATGTTGTAGTGGGAAGCGCCTTTGTAAAGAGATTGATATTCCCATATTTTGCATCTCTTAGCATGCATTCTTGTTATTGTTTTGTGTCTCATGCATGTGTCTTGCATAGTTTTTATGACATTTTGGTCTCAATTAGAGTAATAGGTGTTTTCACTAGGTTTTAGTGAGTCTAGCATGCATATGGAGTGTTTTTAGGTGATTTGGAGACAATTGATGATATTTGGAGAAATGAGCCAAAGTAGAATGCAAAGTCCATCCGAGACTCCGGAAAGATAAGCACTAATTCTTAAGCTTGATTTATATTGTGATGAGTATGGTAAAATCTTTTGGAGTAGAGATTGTTCAAGTGCATTTTAGAATTACCAATGCATGGTTTTCTTTTGTTGACATTTTTTTGGACTCTATCTTCATTGCTATCTCTCTCCCTTTTCGTGTTTGTTTGCTTGGGGACAAGTAAATGAATAAGTTTGGGGGAGTTGATATTCCCATATTTTGCATCTCTTAGTTTGCAAATGAATAAGCTTGTGTCTCATGCATGTGTCTTGCATAGTTTTTATGACATTTTGGTCTCAATTAGAGTAATATGTGTTTGCACTAGGTTTTAGTGAGTCTAGCATACATATGGAATGTTTTTAGGTGATTTGGAGACAATTGATGATATTTGGAGAAATGGGCAAAAGTAAAATGTAAAGTCCATCCAAGATGCCGAAAAGATGTGGCTGAACGAAGTCCTTCAGTTTTGAATCAGCTTCAACGGTATTTCAAGAAGTTGTAGAGGAGTGAGTTAGCTGTTCACATGAGTGAGAATCAAGTCATTTGAATGTGAGGTTCGTGATATATGGTCGTTTTACCGAGAGGCTGTCCGTCTGGCCGCCAAAAAGAAGAAGGGAGTTTCCGGAAGTCAACACCGACCCATCCTGGGTCGGTTCTGTGGGTCGGTGTAGACACAAAAGGAAGTTCCAAAGCATAAGAATTATCACCGATCGTTTGCACCGATCCAGGGTCAATCGGTGCAAACGATCCCATAACCAGTTTGATCCATATCCGACGTGCCTGAAAGACATGGTTGGACGAAAGGTCTCCAATCCGAATTAGCCTCGGTGATCTTCACAAAAGTTGTAGCCCAGTGAGTTGGCTATCCACAGAAGATAGTTTGAGGTCATTCGTAGCGGTGGTACGAAAGTTATGTTGGATCTAGCGGAGACGTATCCGTCTAGCGCCCGAATGAGTCATGCTCAAGGTTTAGCACCGATCGTTTGCACCGATCCAGGGTCGATCGGTGCAAACTCCCAGAATCAGCAAAAACCCATATTTTGCCGGGTCAATACCCGGTTTGTTTCGGGTTGACCCGGTCCGCCCCAACTTCTATAAAGAGCAAAAAAAACCCAATTTCTATTCTAAGTCTTTTTCCCTAAATTTTCCTAAAGCAAAAACCCCTCTTTTATTTTGTTCTTGGATTTTTGGAAAATACCCTTTTGATTTTAATGCAATCTTGAATTTAATTATTCTCTAATCTATCTTATCTTTCTTTTATTTCAATCATTTAAACATCTAACCAGGGGATTTAACATGTTCTTTATGGAACTTGTTGGGTTCTATATGGTTAGTGAGTAGTTTCCTAGGATCTTGGGATGAGGTTGATTTAGGGTGATATATTAGATGGTTTATGATGTTAGGGCTTAGATTATTATGTTTCTTTTCTTCCTAAGTGATCTTAATGCTAGATTGGGCTTGAGAGAGTTAATCTAGATCCTATGTAATTTCATGCACACCAAGTGTTCGATGAAATTCCCCTAGAAGCTTAGGAAGAGATAAATATTCTTAACCTATGGGAATAGTTGCTTAAGGTGTTTATTGGTTGATTTGAATGATGATCTTAATGCTTGCTAATCATTTTATCACAAATGGGAATTTTTTCTTGATTTAGTGATTAGCAAAGTGATTAGTGCCTTGGAAAAGGATTAGTCATAATTAGTAATCTTAACCTAAGGATTAGCATTGTATATGTGTTTGATCATCATAAATTAGCTAAAGATCACTCTAATTCCATAACTTCATCCTTGGATTCGCCCTTTTATTATTGCATTTAACCCGTTTAGTATTGTTAGTTCTTGTTACTTGTTTTAAATTTGAATCACTAGGTTGCTAGATTAAAACCACTTGATTTGCTTAGCTTTATAGTTTCTTGGATTCCTATTGTGTTAGCCTCTCACATTCTTGGTTCGATATCTTAAATATCACAATGACATGAGTGGGATTTGATTAATTGATTAGTAAAAATCCTACTATCAATTTGGCGCCGTTGCCGGGGAGGTTTAGCGTTAGCCATTAGGATTTGGATTCTTAATAAGACTAGGCTTTTATTTACATTATGTTAATGCACATCACTAAGAGCATGCATCTCATCGAGATGATGAATTTTCTCTTGTACATTGTCACTAACTTGTCTTCCTTAGTTCTCTTGTGCTTTCAAAGGTACCAAATAAAAAAAAAAGAGCAATGAAAAGACAAGATCACTTGAAGTATTGGATATGGACGATCAATGAGGGTACCAAGTCCAAAGGAAAAGTGATGGAGAGACAATGTCACTTGAGGTGTCAGAGATGGGCTACCAAAAGAACATTCTTCAAGCCCCAAAACCTCAAGAAATGCCACGACCTCAAGAATTGGCATCAAGTCCGACCCAATCTCCAAAGGACAAGCCAACAGTTGGAAGCTTTGACACTCCTTTTTGTCGTGGATCGAGATATGGAATTCACCCACCACCAATCGAAGCCGAGGCATATGAGATCAAGAAAAGCTTGGTTAGGTGGATTCAAGAGTCTAGATTCTTGGGGACAAAGGTGGAAAACCCTTATGATCACTTGGATTCCTATGAGAGGTTGTGTGATACGTTTAGAACCGGAGGAGTGCCCCATGATAGCATCAAACTCATCTTGTTCCCGTTTTCTCTTGGAGGAAAAGCAAGCCAATGGGAGAGAACATTGTCATCTCACTTGGTAAACTCTTGGGATGATTGCAAGGAGATTTTCCTCAACAAGTTCTACTCCACACAAAGAACGGTCAAACTAGGAAGGGCATCTTGAGTTTCAAACAAGGCATACATGAGACCTTTCATGAGGCATGGGGAAGACTCAAGGGATACACTCGAGATTGTCCCCATCATGGGTTCAAGAAAGGAACCATTCTTAGCATCTTCTATTGGGGAGTTCACCAAGAGCACAAATGGACGTTAGATGCGGCTAGCAATGGACGTTTTACAAACCTCACCGTGGAACAATGAGAGCTACTAGTGGAGAGCTTTGCCCAAAGCGGAGAGAACTATGGAGAGAACTACTATAGGTCTCCACTAGGGAGTGGAAGGCACGAAGACCAAGGTAGAGAGGAGATCACTACAAGAAAAAATGTTTTTCTTAGCGGCTGAATAACGCTATCTAACGATACCATAGCGTTTTAACAAACGCTGTATTATCACCGGTCATAATCGATCAGACACTTTAGATAGTAGTTTTTGACATTGCTATCGTGTTTTCATCTAATATAACGCTTATTTCGATACAATCGTATAATATACAATAACAATTATATTTTGTTATTACATTCAAAATATATAATAGCAATCGTATAATATACATTCAAAATACGTAATTGATTACCATAATTAATAAAATAAATTGTAATTAAATTACGATTTACTAGAATTTCTTTTAGATTTTTAGATAATTTGATAAATTAAAAAAAAAATCATATTTTATTATATTTATATGAAACCATTATAAAAAAAACATACATTACAACGTAAAATTATATAACTAAAAAATAAATTCATACAACTACTACAAAGTAAAATTAAAATTACATATGCTCATACATCGCAGTGATGAACCCCCAACTTCTTTTTACAGCACCTTCTTGCTTGACGACGTCTTAAATGAATACCTGAAGAGTTAACTCAAGGAACTTGTTGGTTTCTTCTTTGACAACTCCCAGGTCCCATTTATTGTTCAAGCTCCCAACCATGATCAGGAACCATGGAGTTACCATACGTAATCTTCGCGTTTAGAAAACAAGAAGAGAGTCATGGCGATAAGCGTATTCCCACAATGAATTGAATCTCAACAGAGAGAGGTTCTCATGATCATGGTGAACAACCTGCACCGAAACGTGTTACACATCAATCAAACAAAGCTTCACTTGTTAATTATATAAAAAACAAGGAAATGTAAATGGCGACGGCTTACCATAGTATGATCAAGATCCGAGACTATCATCAGACGAGGATGAGATGTTATGCGCTCCATGATTACTAACTATCGTCGTCCTGAAGATTGCATATTCATAACGACGAGTGTCAATTATATAATATTTCGAAAATTTAACCCAAGAAAAGTGGATCACCACTAACTACTAGAGATTCTACAATCAACAGATTTGATATCTATAGCTTATCAAACTCTGTAAATGACCCAAAATTCCTAGATTTGATTGTGAGATAAATTCCCAGATTTGATTGTGGGTCTAAGGTTTCTAGTTCGAGAAGAGAAGGAAAGGTATTACCTTTGATTTGCGAAACCTAATCCCAAATCTCTTGACGAATCCGCGACGGCGGAGGAGTGCTGCTCCAACGAGCTGTTCTATGGCGAGTCTAGATCTTCGCCGTCACTGTTCTTTCTCCACCGCTCCTTCTTGTTCGTCATCCTCAATGTCTTCCGCTGAAATCCCACTCGTCGATTTCGACCTCATCCTGCCCTCGTCCGAAAGAGAAGTGAGACGAGGAAGATAAGACGAGAAAGAGAAGACTAGGAAGAGTAATCTAACGGAGAGAAAGAAAAGCGAGGAATGAGGAATGAATAAACGAGATTTGCCCACGTCATCGATCTTAGTGATCATTCCTCATTGACTTTCTATTTTTATTTAGTTTTTAACGAATAATGTTTATATTTTGTAGTTTATGAGTAATTTATTTTTAAATTAATTTAAATTTTTGTATTTTAAATTTTTAAAAGATTTATAATGATAGATTTTCTATTTATTATATAAAACAATATCTGTTGTGTTTTCTTTTTTATAATGATAGATTTTCATACCCTAAATAAAACAATTTTTAATATGTTTTATCTACAATTTTAATTTGTAAAATATTTTATAACATTGAATTTAGGATAAATTATTTACTTTCATAATAATATATAATTTTGGAGTTTACAAAAAATTTAAAAACAAAAACTATATAACAAATGTTGTGTGACACTAAACTATATATGAAAGACTTAGTAACTTATCATAAGTTTGTTTGGTTTGTAATCATTTTTGCAATCATTGGCAATCATTTTCATTTGTTAATTGACAACATAACCTAAACCATAAATCAATATAACCTAACCCCTAAATCAACATAACCTAAACCCTAAACGTCAATACCTTAAACCCTAAATCAAATATTCAACACTTAATTCTTTTTTAGTTTTATCTTAAAAAATTATTATATATATTATGTTATACATATGAGATAAAAATTTATTGTATATTCTATTGTTAATTGGGAAATTACAACGAAATTATATTTCACACAATAAACTCTATACTACAATGCTCTAAACCCTAAATCAAATATTCAAGATTAATTCTTCTTTTTTTTTTTTTTTTTAAACTTATATATTTCAAATCTTATACATTATACCCTAAACCTTATATTCCCTAAACTCTAAATAGATGATCATAATTTTTTCTTTTTATTTTGTAAATTTTAATTTTTAGTTGTGTATTGATAATGTTCTGTTTATTGATTTTGGATAGCAATAACATATTTTATAACAATCAACAACAACAACATTCGATTGATTTGAAATACCACACAAAGAGCTAAGGTAATAAACCATCAAAGTTTGTTCTTAATCGTAAGTAAATAAATAAAAGTCATCCGCCTTCTTTTAGTTGCTCTTCTTCGATCATCCCTTGACCTGCATAAAGGTTTTCATAAGCAGAACTTGCAACAGGTTTGGTTCATTAGCAGAGTCGTAAGGGCTTTGCAATCTTCAGTTTTATCCTTTAATGTCTCATCATCAGCATTATCTTCATCTGTTTTATTGAATTATCAATACAAAATCTACCTCTATGGTTCCACTTCCTCTTTGTCCCTTCACTTCTTTCATAATACAATACTTGACCTTACACAACCAACAAAAATATTAACTCAGAAATCAAACATTCGTCCAAAAATAGACAACAAAAGAATCACAACAGCACTAAGAAAGTTCCTGCCTTGCACACAAAAGGGGAACAAATCCATTAACAATCGTACAAATTTCTGAGTTCTAACAATTAATTGAAATAGACCTAGAGACAAAGAAGACCAATCTGAAGTAATTAGTAGAAATCGAAGGGAAAACAGAGGGAATTGTCGAAGTGGGAGTAAGAATCGAAGTAGTAATCGGCGCTGGTGGTATCATCATTGAAAACATATTACGAATATTCCAGACTTTCATATTTTGATGCATCCACAAAAAAACAGTAATGTGCTCACCACAACATCCACAACTCCCTAAACAAGGTTTTCACTAATGGACAAGGACCAGAGAGGTGATTAATTTAGCCCTTCTTCATAGAAGACTCAAATGTCAACCCCGCAAATCTAGAAACACGTAGAGCTAGCTCTCTATGAACAGACAAATATTGATTCCGAAGGTAATTCGAATGGAGATGCGATCAAGTCTAGATTTTTTTTTGAGATAAAGCTATCACCTGGCGATTCAAGGTGGTCAGATCATTGTCTAAAAGTTATATAATATTTTAGGAAACACAGGTAAAGAATTTGACTTACTAATTAGACAAGGACAAATGAATCCAAAGCTTTTCGAAAAAACCTTAAGAGAAGATGCATCTATTACACTGGTTGAGATGCAGCTAACGATACATCTCAGTGCGAGTATAGATACAGATATGCAGTCATGCTAGTCCATATTACGAATAAGAAGAAGAAAAGAGATTACCAAGAGGAGATATCAGAGAGGATCTGAGAAGCTTGGAGAATTGGATGGCTGAAAGTGAGAGAGATCGAGACTGAAAGAGAAGAAAATAGGAAGAGAGATCTAGACTGAGAGAAGAGAGATCGAGACTGAAAGAGAGGAAGAAAGACCGAGACTGAGAGAAGAGAGATCGAGAGAAGAGAAGGAAGAGCAAATGGGAATTTTTGTGAAAACATTGTTGACCAATTTTTTTTCGTGCACAAATTTTATGCCGCTCAATCTATCATAGCATTTATTATTTCAGAAACATTATTAAAAAATTAAGCATAAATCAACCATAGTAGAAACACATAAACCGCTATACTGAAATGTTATTAATACCCAATTTTTTTGTAGTGGATGAAAGCTCTACATGAAAAAATGGACAAACAATTTACCATGATTGAGATGCAATCTACACTTATAGACAAACTTCTCATTGCTACTAAAAAGTCGGTTCATTTTTTTGAAGACTTCAATGACAACCAAATGTGTGCCCCTCGAAACCATGCTCCTCTAATTTCTCCACAACGTTTTGCACAAGGTTTGGTTCCTCAAGGGCAACATAGATATTCCATGCCACAAGATGTGGATCTTAATGGGGTGTTTAAACAAAATCTCAAAGGTCAAGTTGAAACCTCAACTAAGATAGATTGTGCCTACAATGATGTCAACTCAAGGCTTGAAACCATGACTTCTAGGCTCAAAAATTTGGAGAATCAATATGCTCAAGTAAGCTCCCTCTCTAGTAAACACATGGAGGAACTCAAGGGTAAAGTCGATGAAAGCCCAAGTGAGTATTTCAAAGTTATCTTCTCGGATGAAGAGAGTGAAGAGGCTTTAAGAGAGGTTGAGAGAGTTTTCCATGGCTCCAAAGACGAAGTTCATGTTGAGGAAGTGGCGTTTGTTGGTAGTTATGAGATGATGGATGTTTCTTCACCCCCAAAAGGTTGTAAAAAGAAGATAGTATCTCGTGAGGCAAAATTTTTGGGTTATGGTATTGTTGAAGAAGCCCTTGCATTGGATGGTGATAGATTGGAATCTCTTTTTTCTACCACTATGGAGGAAGAGAAAGAGAGTACCAAGGGGGAAGGCACTAAGCCCAAGAAGAAGAAACCCAATGATAACCACCCTCCCACCCTAGACCCATGTCCTCACACAATGAAACTCATACCTTGGAGGTATAATAATGGAGCCGTTGAGTACAAGGTGAAGTGTATGAGAAGATCTAAGCCCTTTGCCAAGGTTAAAGCATTCCTCACCACCGAACTTAAGGAGAAAGGTCCAAAGGGTCTTCGAGAGATCATGAACACGGTCCTCAAACATGAGCTCAAAGACCCACCAAGGAGTGCTCACACTCCTCTATCACCCGCCTAAAAGGGTAACCAAAGTCAAACTTAGTGACTCTAAACAAAGTGCACTTGAGAGAAATTCCCATGTCTATCATTGCATATATTTTCCTTGCTTTCTAGTTTGATTTGTGTTTCTAAGGCCTTTTGATGTTTTTGTTGGGTGGTTGCAAAGTTTTTGATGGTCTCATGGTCATGGGAAAGCAACAACGGTGTTCAATGTCAGAGCTCAAGTGCCTCTCCTAATAGGTCACTCCATCACTCCCTTTTCTCCATTCCAAGGTTTGAACTACACTACATTGCATTGTACATTCATCTTTTGTGTTTTGTTTGCTCTCTCTTTGGCTTTTGTTGCACCGAGACGGTGCAATTCAAGTGTGGGGGAGGTGTTTGTGTTATTTGACCTTGTGTTTTGTTTTCTTACTTTTCTCTTTGCATACTTGAGTCTCATGCATAGAAAAACCACCAAAATTTGAAATTTTGCATTCATATATGTCATCTAGTTGCATCTCATGTTAAAATTGAGTCTAGAGTTCATATAGGATTTGCATTCATACGCATGGGTGCAATGATGAAATTGTCCTTGTAAAATGTCAACTTAAGCTTTAGTAGTTAAATGCATTTGAAAAACTTGAAAGTAAGGATTTACCATACTTGGATCATATGAATTGATGCTTTCGTCGTAGTTGAAACAAGCTTTGAATTGAACCTGTTCCTAACTATTTGAACACTTAATTTTGACTAGTAATTATCATGTTTACGCATTTAAAAATGAACTCATGGATACCATAGACATACTTGGGCTATCTTCTTCCTTTTTGCCACTCTTGTTAGTCCAAGTAGCTGATCCCCATCTTTGGGACGGTTATCCTCACCCTTAACTTACCCTCCTTTCAAGCCTAATTCTTTAGTGAGTGTTGTAAGGCCTATATATTATCGAAGGGACTTGGCAAAAAGTGTTGGGTTTAGAGTGACAAGGAAAGGTTTTCATGTAGATTTAGCTCGCACATCATCCGGCCAAACATAGGTTAGGTTAGTGGAATGAGAGTTTGGAGTGCGAAAAAAGAAAAGTGGAAACGAGGGAAAGATTTGGAGAAGAAGAAGGGGAAAAGCTAATGATTGAAATGGTTGGCAAGGAATGTTTGGTATAGCTCAAGGTGTTAAAGAAATGGTGGTCTCTACCTACAAAAAGAAGAAAAGAAGCCAAAAATGGCTAGTGCATCCAAAGGATGAAGAAAGAGACCAAATAAGGGAAGCAAAAGATGAGCTAAAGAAGAAAAAGAAAAGAGCCAAGCCAAGTCAATTGTTGATCAAAGGTGAAAAAGAATTTTTCCCCAAGTGCTTAAACAAAGAATAATCAATGGGGTATGTGGTTTATGAAAGGCAAAATGCCTTGGAGATAGGGTAGCTTAGGAGTGATCTTCATAGGGCTTAGAGATAGGGGTTAAAATCATTTGGGACATTGGGTAGATGGAAGTCTATCCTTGTATGCATCAATTGCTTTTTACCTTTAGCATTTTGCCAAAGTTCATTCATTTATTGAGAGATCCCTTGCTATGGAATTGCCACATTCATTGAGATAATTTTTTTTTATCTCAAAACCCTTGTCCCCTAGCCAAGTGAGTTTATTTAATGTGCATAAGTGTGATTTAATGAATTTTAAAGGATTTAGGGATATGAACGCTTGTGTAGGCTAATTCTTAAGCTTGATTTATATTGTGATGAGTATGGTAAAATCTTTTGGAGTAGAGATTGTTCAAGTGCATTTTAGAATTACCATTGCATGATTTTCTTTTGTTGACATTTTTTTGGACTCTATCTTCTTTGCTATCTCTCTCCCTTTTTGTGTTCGTTTGCTTGGGGACAAGCAAATGAATAAGTTTGGGGGAGTTGATATTCCCATATTTTGCATCTCTTAGTTTGCAAATGAATAAGTTTGTATCTCATGCATGTGTCTTGCATAGTATTTATGACATTTTGGTCTCAATTAGAGTAATAGGTGTTTGCACTATGTTTTAGTGAGTCTAGCATACATATGGAGTCTTTTTTAGGTGATTTGGAGACAATTGATGATATTTGGAGAAATGGGTAAAAGTAAAATGCAAAGTCCATCCGAGATGCCGAAAAGATGTGTCTGAACGAAGTCCTTCCATTTTGAATAATCTTCAACGGTCTTTCTAGAAGTTGTAGAGTGAGTTAGCTGTTCACAGGAGCGGGAATGAAGTCATTCGGATGTCAGGTTCGTGATATATGGCCGTTTTACCGAGAGGATGTCCGTCTAGCCGCCAAAAAGAAGAAGGGAGTTTCCGGAAGACAACACCGACCCATCCTGGGTCGGTTCTGTGGGTCGGTGTAGACACAGAAGGAAGTGCCAAAGCAAAAGAATTATCACCGATCGTTTGCACCGATCCAGGGTCGATCGGTGCAAACGATCCCAGAACCAATTTGATCCAGATCCGACGTGCCTGAAAGACCTGGCTAGACGAAGGGTGTCCAATCCGAATTAGCCTCGGATGTCTTCACAAATATTGTAATTTAGTGAGTTGGCTATCCACAGAAGGTGGTTTGAGGTCATTCGGAGCCGTGGTTCGAAAGTTACATCGGATCTAGCGGAGACATATCCGTCTGGCGCCCAAAGGAGTCATGCTCAAGGTTTAGCACCGGTCGTTTGCACCGATCCAGGGTCGATCGGTGCAAACTCCCAGAATCAGAAAAAATCCATATTTAGCCGGGTCAATACCCTGTTTGTTACGGGGTGACCCGGTCCGCCCTAACTTCTATAAAGAGCAAAAAAACCCAATTTCTATCCTAAGTCTTTTTCCCCTAAATTTTCCTAAGGCAAAAACCCCTATTTTATTTTGTTTTTGGATTTTTGGAAGAGATCCTTTTGATTTTAATGCAATCTTGAGTTTAATTATTCTCTAATCTATCTTATCTTTCTTTTATTTCAATCATTTAGACATCTAACCATGGGATTTAACATGTTCTTCATGGAACTTGTTGGGTTCTTTATGGTTAGTGAGTAGTTTCTAGGATCTTGGGATGAGGTTGATTTAGGGTGATCTATTACATGGTTTATGATGTTAGGGCTTAGATTATTATGTTTCCTTTCTTCCTAAGTTATCTTAATGATAGATTGGGCTTGAGAGAGTCAATTTAGATCCTAGAGAATTTCATGCACACCAAGTGTTCGATGAAATTCCCCTAGAAGCTTAGGAAGAGATAAACGTTCTTAACCTATGGGAATAGTTGCTTAAGGTGTTTATTGGTTGATTTGAATGATGATCTTAATGCTTGCTAATCATTTTATTATAAATGGGAACTTGTTCTTGATTTAGTGATTAGCAAAATGATTAGTGCCTTAGGAACAGATTAGTCATAATTAGTAATCTTAACCTAAGGATTAGCATTGTATATGTGTTTGAACATCATAAATTAGCTAAGGATCACTCTAATTTCATAACTTCATCCTTGGATTAGCCCTTTTATTTTGCATTTAACCCGTTTAGTATTGCTAGTTCTTGTTATTTGTTTTAAATTTGAATCACTAGGTTGCTAGATTAAAACCACTTGATTTGCTTAGCTTTATAGTTTCTTGGATTCCTATTGTGTTAGCCTCTCACCTCCTTGGTTCGATATCTTAAATACCACAATGACATGAGTGAGATTTGATTAATTGATTAGTAAAAATCCTACTATCAATTTGGCGCCGTTGCCGGGGAGGTTTAGCGTTAGCCATTAGGATTTGGATTCTTAATAAGACTAGGCTTTTATTTACATTATGTTAATGCACATCACTAAGAGCATGCATCTCATCGAGATGATGAATTTTCTCTTGTACATTGTCACTAACTTGTCTTCCTTAATTCTCTTGTGCTTTCAAAGGTACCAAATCAAAAAAAGGAGCAATGGAAAGACAAAATCACTTGAAGTATTGGATATGAACGATCAAAGAGGGTACCAAGTTTTAGAATTCATACCGGTTTATAACGTTTTATAAATACTAATTATGAATTCACTTCCAAGGACAGATCGCAATGAAAATGAGCTGTGAAGGTTTGACATAGCTGGATCAAAAGAATAGGGAATGTTAATATGATGTTCATGTATTTGAGAAATCTCAACAATTAAGAAGACTCACATTATATTCAAAACAAAATTATCCTCAAAATGAATATAATGATCCAAGATCCATATTTTACTAGAATTCAAGTGAGCTTTGGCTCATCACCTGATTGTCTAGCTATTTAGGTAAGCAACACCTTAGCTAATTATATCCTATATAACTCTTGGTTAGTGGATGACATCTTATGTTTTATCGAACCTATGCCTCAAAATCCAAAACCGTTTTGATAGCTCAGTCAAGTAAACCAATCTTTATTTCTTATGGTAACCATTACCATCTATCTCACTTATGTAGTTGTAGATGTCCTGCTTGGCAAGCCCATTAAACAACGAAACAAGCCTTGATAGTTGATAAGATTGGATAGGCATCAATAATACTTGATATTAATTGAGGAATTAATTTTAATCCAATTTTATTTTATATTAAAATTTATATCTAATATAAATAATTAAATATAACTATACATATCGAATATGTAGTTTAGTTGGATTATAAATAATTAAATTAATTTTAATCTAATTAAAATCATAAATTATTTATATTAATAATCTTAATAAATTGTAAAATTCTAATCGTATTAGAACTGGAATTAAAAGATTAAAAGTAATTCGTATCAAAGTGAAAGTTTTCACTGGGCCGAACACACGAGGAACAGAACCCATACAAATTGAACCCCTCGAGTTACAAGATGCATATGTTATTATTTATTTAATAATTATGTAGTCATGTATTACCATAATACGCGCTACAACTAGACATTATAAAATCCAATATATGCACACACTTTATATTTATGACATGCCATGTTACTAAATAACAGAACGTATGTGTCCTTGAAAATTTCAATATCAGTTTTGTACTTATATTAATTATGACAAGCACTATCACACGTACAGATAGATTCTGGGTATTTACTAATCAAATTACAACTCTCAAAATCATTATATGTCAAAATTCGACAAACGCATTGATTAAATTAAGACCATAAATCTCATAGGTTAATCAAATCTAATATATGCACAAACACGTTCCATTAAATTGTATAAATTCAAACGTGTTTGAGCCAATCAAAATTAGTATGTATATCACACATATACATCAAACTAGATTCAAAATCAGTATTATGCAAGTTCTCTCTGATACCACTGTTAGAATTCATGCCGGTTTATAATGTTTTATAAATACTAATTATGAATTCACTTCCAAGATCTTATGCAAATACAAAACTGAATCTAGATCATAGGACTTTGAATATACCTGCAGCGGAAAAGGTGAACAGTAAGAATCAAGGTCGTATAGCACTCCAAACGTCGTGCCTCTACTGGTATCCACACGCACACAAATTGGATCAGGACGGGATGCTAGTGCTGTAGAGATCTGATCTCAAAACGTGACAAACAATTTGCCTCTTTTGGGTTTTAGGGTTCGGCGTGAGAGACTGAGTCATTAAGCACATCATTATATCCCTTATATAATGAAACTTACGTAACCTAATACGTTAACTCTTAATGGGCCAAGGCTGGCCCAATCTCTTCTAATAAACGTCGGCAACGTAACTTACGTTTCTTGCCCATCACGTGTATATCATCTTATATAGCATACATATATTATTCATTTATTTCTCATGTATATGGACTATATGTTATATCTCATATAACATATTATTCTTTAAACCCAAAATATCTATGATCCAATTTGCTTAGGTGTGTGACCCTGTATGATCGTATAATATTAGTAACAGATTCATAATCCGTAGATTATAAGCGGCTTCTAGCAAAACATTATAACCACCTAATATTATACGATTGTCAAACCTTGACATTTCAACTTCAACTAGAGAAGTACGGATGATTTTAGGACATTCCCAACACCAAGTCCAAAGAAAAAGTGATAGAGAGACAAGGTCACTTGAGGTGTCGGAGATGGGCTACCAAAAGAACATTCTTCAAACCCCAAAACCTCAAGAAATGCCACGACCTCAAGAATTGGCATCAAATCCGACCCAATCTCCGAAAGACAAGTCAACAGTTGGAAACTTTGACACTCCTTTTTGTCGTGGATCGAGATATGGAATTCACCCACCACCAATCGAAGCCGAGGCATATGAGATCAAGACAAGCTTGGTTAGGTGGATTCAAGAGTCTAGATTCTTGGGGACAAAGGTGGAAAACCCTTATGATCACTTGGATTCCTTTGAGAGGCTGTGTGATACGTTTAGAACCGGAGGAGTGCCCCATGATAGCATCAAGCTCATATTGTTCCCGTTTTCTCTTGGAGGAAAAGTAAGCCAATGGGAGAGAACATTGCCATCTCACTTGGTAAACTCTTGGGATGATTGCAAGGAGATTTTCCTCAACAAGTTCTACTCCACACAAAAAGCGGTCCAAACTAAGAAGGACATCTTGAGTTTCAAACAAGGCATGTATGATACCTTTCATAAGGCGTGGGGAAGACTCAAGGGATACACTCGAGATTGTCCCCATCATGGGTTCAAGAAAGGAGCCATTCTTAGCATCTTCTATTGGGGAGTTCACCAAGAGCACAAATGGACGTTAGATGCGGCTAGTAATGGGCGTTTTACAAACCTCACTGTGGAACAAGAAGAGCTACTAGTAGAGAGCTTTGCCCAAAGCGGAGAGAACTATGGAGAGGACTACTATAGGTCTCCACTAGGGAGTGGAAGGCACGAAGACCAAGGTAGAGAGGAGATGAAAGCTCTACATGAAAAAATTGACAAATAATTTACCATGATTGAGATGCAATCTACACTTATAGACAAACTTCTCATTGCTACTAAAAGGTCGGTTCATTTTGTTGAAGACTTCAATGACAACCAAAGGTGTGCCCCTCGAAACCATGCTCCTCTAATTTCTCCACAACGTTTTGCACAAGGTTTGGTTCCTCAAGGGCAACATAGATATTCCATGCCACAAGATGTGGATCTTAATGGGGTGTTTAAACAAACTCTCAAAGGTCAAGTTGAAACCTCAACTAAGATAGATTGTGCCTACAATGATCTCAACTCAAGGCTTGAAACCATGACTTCTAGGCTCAAAAATTTGGAGAATCAAGATGCTCAAGGAAGCCCCCTCTCTAGTAAACCCATGGAGGAACTCAAGGGCAAAGTCGATGAAAGCCCAAGTGAGTATTTCAAAGTTATCTTCTCGGATGAAGAAAGTGAAGAGGCTTTAAGAGAGGTTGAGAGCACTACAAGAAAAATGGGCATTGATAGCACATTCGGATAGCACGATTTCTGTAACTGCTATTAAAGAAGGTATACTGGATTACGATACTCTATCACAGTATTTTAAAAATGCTAAGCTGAAATTTAACTTAGCGGTAGTAAAAATTTGACTTTTGGAGCCTAATTTTCGTCATTGGAGCCAACACTTAGCAAAAAAAACACAATTAACTTCATTTTAACTTTTCCCTTTGTATTGTTTGAAAACCAAAAAAAAAAAATACTCTTTCAACGACAGAAAAATAAAAGGAAGAACATCTCTCAAGAGCGATTCTTCTCATGCCTCTATCCTCATCAGATCTACTCCTACACTGTCGTCGCCGATGGCTAAATCTCTTCGTTTTGATTCTTTTTTTGCTACTTTGAATTCATTTTCTACCTTCATGTTCTATTTATCCCTCTTTTTAGAGAATATGGATCTGGATCTTAGCTGTATCAGATCGGAAATAGAAGGCCGTGAGTTTTCGACCATTGATTCAACTATTGGAATAGGAGATGTGAGAGGATTTCAAAGCCTCGGACCGCAAATAGCTTCCTTGCCTCAGTTGGAGAAGGGTTCGTCGGAGGAAAAGCTAGGGTTCACGGAAAGAGTTTTCTTGGCCACCAGAGCTGCGTTTTTGGCCGCCGTTATTCTAAATCCTCTCGACGTTGTCAAGGTAGGTTTTAGTTTTTGGGGTGTTAATTTCTAAACCTCCGGAAAGTTATATACGTTTTACCGGTAAGGGACTTGTGTTTCTGTTGTGGTTTGTTATCAGACTCGATTGAAAGCTCAAGCCGCCAGAGTTTCTTAGTCTCACCCACTCAATAACGCCATTAGCCGCATGACATTCTTTGGACCAAACATGGTATGTGTCTTAAATCTGTTTTTGTGGGAGAGATGTTTAAAGGAGAATACTTTCGACATTTTAGTCTTCATTTCACCAGTCACCACTGAATTAGTCTTTTTGGGTTCAGATGTTTGCGGACTTGAGATGTTCTCCTTCATGTTCTCGCGCTGGTGTTAAAGGTAAATGTATTGTCTTTATTTGCCCGCCTAATTGTTTCCAGTACAAGGAACATTTGATGTCTACGCCAAGATCATACGACAGGTAAGTGTGCCTTTTTAGACGAAAGGACAGTTAAAACTCATTTGCTTATCTTATTGGAAGTCTTGCAGTGTTAAGCAAACGATAATTAGCTATGTGAAAGTATTTTTGTATGTGGATTGCCTTTTAGCAATAATCTTCGTGTTTCAGAAAAGTCTGGATGCTTAATGCTTTTGTTTCCATGAGATGCAGCGTCACTTCAACACTTTTGTTGGAGATATCAGTCTAGAGGTTAATGACACGGCATATCAGCTACATCAATTTGAAAAATCCATCAAAGGTAAATGATTGTTTTCTTTCATATTGTGTACACATAGAATTCTCATCTATTTTCTTCTTGTGTGAAACCCTTATTGATCCCTAAGATCTATTATGTGGGTAATAACTTTATTCTAATGTACAAGTAACTTTGGTGAAATTATACGGGTCGACGATCTATTTTTCCATGAAAACTTTCATATAATAACACATCTACACAAAATTCAGCCATAGTTCTATTTTCCCATAATTTTGAAGTTAAAACCCTATTTTCCCACGAAATTAAAGTTTGAAACCTATTTACCCACGAATGTCGGATTTATCAATTTGATGTCGATTTGATATCGGTTTGATGTCGGTTTTGAGCGATTTGTAACTTAAACATTAAACCACAATTCTTGATTCTAATTAAACCTGAACCTAAAAAACGACCCGTTAAAAAACCCGACCCTACTTCTTCTTCTTCTTCACCCGAACAGTTTTTCTCTCTCCTCTCTCCAAAAGCCGATCTGAATCTCTACTCAATCTCACCCATCTCAGATTCCGATGAATCTAAGTTACGAACCCATTTAAAAAATTCGCCCTAAATATTGCTCAAAGCTTTTATCAATCCCCAAAATATGACAATGAACCTCACGCGTAGCTTCGTCTTCTTCCTCTACCATGAAAGAAGCTCTTCTCTTTCTCCCTACCCTTTTTCTCATCCCTTTTCTAAACCCAATTTCAGTCGTCGATTTCGTCTTCAACGGCTTCGATGTCTCTCCCTCCTCCTCCTCCTCCTCGCGTCTGTCTCTCTTCGGGAACGCGACAATCGAATCCCAAATCCTTACCTTGACCAACCAAACAACGCAATCGATTGGTAGAGCTTTATACAGCAAAATCATCCATACAAAATCCGAAGAAAAATCATCCGGGTCGGATCCATGAGATCCACGAAGTCAGAGGCGGAGACGGCTCGGCGCTAAAATGGATTCCATGGACTTATAGCGAGAGAAAGGTATCACCATCCAATCCGCCACCACCTACTGTACTTGGAAGGATTACAAGGTGAGTAGAGAGACATTTTTTCTTCCGATTCTCTGGTTCTTGATTTTTTCTCACACTAGTGTTTGATTTTTGGTTTCTTTTGCTTAATCGCATCGTATCCTATTCAGTTTTGTTTTTTAATTGTTGTCAGGTTAATATTATTGACACTCCTGGTCACGTCGACTTCACCATTGAAGTGCATAGAGCTTCACGTTGTGTTTTAGTTTCGCGCGGGGATTATTGTGTTTCGGGTTGTAATCGGGTTTAGGTGAATCGGATCTTAATTGGGTTAGTTTTGGTTTTATTTCATGTTTAGCCAGTTAATATTTAGTTAGTATACACTAAACCGAGTCAAATCGTGGTCCGTGGGCAAATAGGTTTCGAACTTTGATTTCGTGGGGAAATAAGTTTTGAACTTTGATTTCGTGGAGAAATATGATTTTAACTTTAAAATCATGGTGAAATAGAACTATGGCTAAACTTTGTGTAGATATGTTATTATATGAAAGTTTTCATGGGAAAATAGATCGTCGACCCAAATTATACATGTTGAACTTCTGATAGATCGAGCTGTAAGTTCTTATTAATTGCTCTCAGCTTTATTGTGCATATTTGTTTGCTAAGTATTTCGCTCATTGTCAGACTTTCTGTGATCAACCTGCATGATTTCATCACATTAAAAAATAACCATATCGAACAACAAGTAGCCACACCTCAACATCAGTTACGAGATATGGCTATAGAACTTACAAGTCCAAACAATGTCGATCTTTGCTTATGATGGTTTCAGTTAAAATGTTGTCTTGATTCCCTTAGTTACGCTACTGCAGGCATGGCTGATGTACTTCTGGGGCAGAGCTAAGTTACATGTGTGGAAGATGACATTGCAGAGGAATGTGTCCAGATATGGATCAGCCGTAGCAACGGAAAATCTCCAACTTCTCACGATTCCGCTGTACTGGTGCAAGTTTATCAACCAGAAAACTAGCTCATCGTTTAAGGTATGGACTGTTATATATTCTATGATTTTAGATTGTTTATTGGTTTTTAACTATGCTCTCAACTATAGGCTGTGAGTGATATATACAAGGAGAGAAGGAAGAATCAGATTCCTCACACTTGTAGCCGTAAAGGAATGGTTAGGCTGACAGAAGAAATGGTAAGCCTACTTCTTGTCACTGTATTATTGAGTTCTCAAAATGGAATTGGATCTGATTTTGTTTTTTCACAGAAACAAAGTAGTGAAGATCCATCTAGGGTGACAAGGATGAAAGTGTGGATCAAGTCGCGTACCAGAAAAGATGGTACACCTGTGAATACAAATGCTGCTGAGAAGATAGTAAGTTTAGAATTTTCTGTTAACTTTACTATGCTTGATGACTTTGTGTTTTGAATACAAATGATGAGTATGACTTTGTGTTCTGTCAGAGGAAGGCAAAAGAGGTTGAAGCTTGTCCTACATCATCAACAATGACAAAGTGGTAATGTGCTGAAGTCGGTTGGACGTGTTGCCTGTTAGTTCTGTTTTTCTTTGATTCCAAGACATGGTTGCTATGTTAAAACTTCTGTCTGTGTTGCTACTTTGGTTGTGTATTGTACTTGTGGGTTTCGGTAATTATGAATCATCTTCAGTTTCAATATTTTTGTTAATATGATTCATAATTCAGGTACCAAATAGAATAAAAATTATGCATGAACAACATGCCAAAAGTGAAATAGCTCCAACAATGATACGTCTAAAAAGAGAGCAAAATATTAGAGCCACTAGAACAAATGAAATGGCAAGAGTCTAGTGCCACAATAAATCTTAAAAGAGCACAATAATAGAGCCACCATAAAATAAAAATGGCAATAAAAAGATGTTATTATAAAATAACAACAAAGAAAATCGTGCTATTATATATCACCATATAATAGCAGGACAACTTTTCGCTATTGTATGTGGGGGGTCTAAGATAGCTCCTCATAACACGGCCAACATTAAAACGCTGTAATATATATATATATATATATAATAGCGTTTTCACGACGCTAACAATGTGCATTTTTCTTGTAATGGAGAGTTCTCCATGGCTCCAAAGACGAAGTTCATGTTGAAGAAGTGGCATTTGTGGGTAGTTATGAGATGATGGATATTTTTTCACCCCCAAAAGGTTGTAAAAAGAAGATAGTCTCTCGTGAGGAAAAATTTTAGGGTTATGGTAATGTTGAAGAAGCCCTTGTATTGGATGGTGATAGATTGGAATCTCTTTTCTCTACCACTATGGAGGAAGAGAAAGAGAGTACCAAGGGGGAAGGCATTAAGCCTAAGAAGAAGAAACCCAATGATAACCACTCTCCCACCCTAGAACCATGTCCTCACACAATGACACTCATACCTTGGAGGTATGATAATGGAGCCGTTGAGTACAAGGTGAAGTGTATGAGAAGATCTAAGCCCTTTGCCAAGGTTAAAGCATTCCTCACCACCGAACTTAAGGAGAAAGGTCCAAAGGGTTTTCGAGAGATCATGAACACTGTCCTCAAACATGAGCTCAAGGACCCACCAAGGAGTGCTCACACTCCTCTATCACCCGCCTAAAAGGGTAACCAAAGTCAAACTTAGTGACTCTAAACAAAGTGCACTTGAGAGAAATTCTCATGTCTATCATTGTATATATTCTCTTTGCTTTCTAGTTTGATTTGTGTTTCTAGGGCCTTTTGATGTTTTTGTTGGGTGGTTGCAAGGTTTTTGATGGTCTCATGGTCATGGGAAAGTAACAACGGTGTTCAATGTCGGAGCTCAAGTACCTCTCCTAATTGGTCACTCCATCACTCCCTTTTCTCCATTCCAAGGTTTGAACTACACTCCATTGCATTGTACATTCATCTTTTGTGTTTTGTTTGCTCTCTCTTTGGCTTTTGTTGCACCGAGACGGTGCAATTCAATTGTAGGGGAGGGGTTTGTGTTATTTGACCTTGTGTTTTGTTTTCTTACTTTTCCCTTTGCATACTTGAGTCTCATGCATAGAAAAACCACCAAAATTTGAAATTTTGCATTCATATATGTCATCTAGTTGCATCTCATGTTAAAATTGAGTCTAGAGTTCATATAGGATTTGCATTCATACGCATGGGTGCAATGATGAAATTGTCCTTGTAAAATGTCAACTTAAGCTTTAGTAGTTAAATGCATTTGAAAAACTTGAAAGTAAGGACTTACCATACTTGGATCATATGAATTGATGCTTTCGTCGTAGTTGAAACAAGCTTTGAATTGAACCTGTTCCTAACTATTTGAACACTTAATTTTGACTAGTAATTATCATGTTTACGCATTGAAAAATGAACTCATGGATACCATAGACATACTTGGGCTATCTTCTTCCTTTTTGCCACTCTTGTTAGTCCAAGTAGCTGATCCCCATCTTTGGGACGGTTATCCTCACCCTTAACTTACCCTCCTTTCAAGCCTAATTCTTTAGTGAGTGTTGTGAGGCCTATATATTATCGAAGGGACTTGGCAAAAAGTGTTGGGTTTAGAGCGACAAGGAAAGGTTTTCATGTAGATTTAGCTCGCACATCATCCGGCCAAACATAGGTTAGGTTAGATGGAATGAGAGTTTGGAGTGGAATGAAAAGAGGAAGTCTTGGGCGTGCGGAAAAAAAAAAGTGGAAACGAGGGAAAGATTTGGAGAAGAAGAAGGGGAAAAGCTAATGATTGAAATGGTTGGCAAGGAATGTTTTGTATAGCTCAAGGTGTTAAAGAAATGGTGGTCTCTACCTACAAAAAGAAGAAAAGAAGCCAAAAATGGCTAGTGCATCTAAAGGATGAAGAAAGAGACCAAATAAGGAAAGCAAAAGATGAGCTAAAGAAGAAAAAGAAAAGAGCCAAGCCAAGTCAATTGTTGATCAAAGGTGAAAAAGAATTTTTTCCCAAGTGCTTAAACAAAGAAGAATCGATGGGGTATGTGGTTTATGAAAGGCAAAATACCTTGGAGAAAGGGTAGCTTAGGAGTGATCTTCATGGGGCTTAGAGATAGGGGTTGAAATCATATGGGATATTGGGTAGATGGAAGTCTATCCTTGTATGCAACAATTGCTTTTTACCCTTATCATTTTGCCAAAGTTCATTCATTTATTGAGAGATCCCTTGCTATGGAATTCCCACATTCATTGAGATCATTTTTTTTTATCTCAAAACCCTTGTCCCCTAGCCAAGTGAGTTCATTTAATGTGCATAAATGTGATTCATGGTTTCGTTTAATGAATGTTAAAGGATTTAGGGGTTATGAACGCTTGTGTAGCCTAATTCTTAAGCTTGATTTATATTGTGATGAGTATAGTAAAATCTTTTGGAGTAGAGATTGTTCAAGTGCATTTTAGAATTACCATTGAATGGTTTTCTTTTATTGACATTTTTTTGAACTCTATCTTCATTGCTACCTCTCTCCCTTTTCGTGTTTGTTTGCTTGGGGACAAATAAATGAATAAGTTTGGGGGAGTTGATATTCCCATATTTTGCATCTCTTAGTTTGCAAATGAATAAGTTTGTGTCTCATGCATGTGTCTTGCATAGTGTTTATGACATTTTGGTCTCAATTAGAGTAATAGGTGTTTGCACTAGGTTTTAGTGAGTCTAGCATGCATATGGAGTGTTTTTGGGTGATTTGGAGACAATTGATGATATTTGGAGAAATGGGCCAAAGTAGAATGCAAAGTCCATCCGAGACGCCGGAAAGATATGTCTGAACGAATTCCTTCAATTTTGAATCAGCTTCAACGGTCTTCATGGAAGTTGTATAGGAGTGAGTGAGATGTTCACAGGAGCTTAAATAAAGTCATTCGGATATTAGGTTCGTGAGATATGGCCGTTTTAACGAGAGGATGTCCGTCTGTCTAGCCGCCGAGAAGAAGAAGGGAGTTTCCGGAAGACAACACCGACCCATCCTGGGTCGGTACTGTGGGTCGGTGTAGACACAGAAGGAAGTGCCAAAGCAGAAGAATTATCACCGATTGTTTGCACCGATCCAGGGTCGATCGGTGCAAACGATCCCAGAACCAGTTTGATCCAGATCCGACGTGCCTGAAAGACCTGGCTGGACGAAGGGTGTCCGATCCGAATTAACCTCGGTGGTCTTCACAAAAATTGTAGTTTAGTGAATTGGCTATCTACAAAATATGGTTTGAGGTCATTCGGAGCCGTGTTTCGAAAGTTACATCGGATCTAGCGGAGACGTATCCGTCTGGCGCCCAAAGGAGTCATGCTCAAGGTTTAAGTTTAGCACCGATCGTTTGCACCGATCCAGGGACGATCGGTACAAACTCCCAAAATCAGGAAAAACCCATATTTGGCCGGGTCAATACCCGGTTTATTCCGGGTTGACCTGGTCGGCCCCAACTTCTATTAAGAGCAAAAAAACCCAATTTTTATCCTAAGTCTTTTTCCCTAAATTTTTCTAAGGCAAAAACCCCTCTTTTATTTTGTTCTTGGATTTTTGGAAGAGACCCTTTTGATTTTAATGCAATCTTGAGTTTAATTATTCTCTAATCTATCTTATCTTTATTTTATTTCAATTATTTAAACATCTAACCATGGGATTTAACATGTTCTTCATGGAACTTGTTGGGTTCTATATGGTTAGTGAGTAGTTTCCTAGGATCTTGGGATGAGGTTGATTTAGGGTGATCTATTAGATGGTTTATGATGTTAGGGCTTAGATTATTATGTTTCCTTTCTTCCTAAGTGATCTTAATGCTAGATTGGGCATGAGAGAGTCAATCTAGATCCTAGGGAATTTCATGCACACCAAGTGTTCGATGAAATTCCCCTAGAAGCTTAGGAAGAGATAAACATTCTTAACCTATGGGAATAGTTTCTTAAGGTGTTTATTGGTTGATTTGAATGATGATCTTAATGCTTGCTAATCATTTTATCACAAATGAGAATTTGTTCTCGATTTAGTGATTAGCAAAGTGATTAGTGCTTTGGGAAAGGATTAGTCATAATTAGTAATCATAACCTAAGGATTAGTATTGTATATGTGTTTGAACATCATAAATTAGCTAAGGGTCACTCTAATTCCATAACTACATCCTTGGATTCGCCCTTTTATTATTGCATTTAACCTGTTTAGTATTGCTAGTTCTTGTTACTTGTTTTAAATTTGAATCACTAGGTTGCTAGATTAAAACCACTTGATTTGATTAGCTTATATAGTTTCTTGGTTTCCTATTGTGTTAGCCTCTCACCTCCTTGGTTCGATATCTTAAATACCATAATGACATGAGTCAGATTTGATTAATTGATTAGTAAAAATCTTACTATCAGAGATCTGCTGCATTATCACTTGAACGAATGTACTGGATATCGACTTCTTGATTCTTCTCGAGTTCTCGAGTGTAAGAGAAAACTCTTGGAGGGATATGTTTCGTTCTATCACTCTTGATATAACCTTCTTTGAGTTGAGCAACACATGCATCATTACCTTCGAACAATATCATTGGCTCCTTATTGGTGACTATTCCGCTTGTTTCTTTAATGTGATGAGTCATAGATCTGAGCCATACACATTCTCTACATGCCTCATGGAGCGCAATAGTTTCTGCATAATTTGAGGAAGTGGCGACTAAAGTCTGCTTCTGAGAACGCCAAGATATTGCAGTACCTCCAATTGTAAATTGTAAAAACGTATCCGGTTGAGATCGAGCTTTATGTGGATCTGATAAATAGCATGTGATACAAGGATTTTGATGTATATCAATTACTCAAATGCCTAAGTAGCATATGAGGTATCGAATCCATGGGTATAAGTTCCAAGCTCTAGGAATGCATATAACTTTCTAAGTGAAGCAAGCAAAAGAGGTTTTTTGGTTTCTAACAACCTAAATGATTCAAATTAAAGGCAAGAACACAAGTATACAAAGCAAAAACGAGTTTAACAAATAGATAAAGGCAAGCCCTTGGATGAGGTTATTGATTTCGGATCCTTCCATGATCTATCTAGATGTCATTTCACACAATCAAGCAATTCCCTTAGCCTATAACACTTAAACAAGATTAAGTCACTCTCGTGGTCTTAATCACTTTGTTAATCACCAAATCAAGAACAAACCATCGTTTGTGATAGGATGATTAACAAACAATAAACATAGGTTCATATGGCCCTAATACTCCTTAGACAACTACTCTCATAGGCTAAGAAAGCAAAATCCCTTATTTGGTTCTTTGGAGAATTTCATCGAACACCTTGTGTGCATGAATTCCCTAAGGTCTAGATTAACTATATCTAGCCTAATCTAATGCAAGGGATCTCTCAATGAATGAGCAAGCTTTAGCAAAATGCTAAGAGTAAAAGGCAATCTATGCATACAAGGATATACTTACATCTACCCAATGTCCAAAACGTTTCTAACCCTAGCATATCTACCCATGAAGTCCCAATCCTAAGCTGCCCTTATCCCACAAGGCCTTTTTGCCTTCATGTCCCATACATGAACTTTTTCTTCCACTTCATCTTTTCTCAGTTGAGGAATTTCTTCTTCTCCATTGAGTCTTGTGGTTTTGTGCTTCTCTTGTTGCTTCCTTAGCTCTTCTTTTCTTTCTTTTTCTTTGCCTTACCTCATCTTTTACCATTTGATGTTCTAGCCAATTCTTTGGCTTTTTCTTTTTTCTATGAGGCTATGATATTTGCTAAGAGCTAATCTTGTTAACTTGCACTAACCACATTACAATATTGCATTCCTTCTTCACCTTCACTTCCTTCTTATCCACAATCCCATTAGTCACACCATTTCGTTCACACCAAACCCAAAACTTCCCTTTCCCACAAGCCTAACCTAGTCTAGCCTTTGATGCTTGGCTAGATCTACATGCAAACCTATCCTTGTCGCCCTAAACTCAACACTTTTTGCCAAGCTTACTCAAAAACTTAGGCCTCACATACGCACACTAAAGATTTTGGCTCGAAAGGAGGGTAGGTTAAAGGTATGGTAAAGCGTTCCAATGATGGGAATCGGCTACTTGGACTAGCAAAAGACTGGTGGAAAGGATAAGAGAGCCCAAGTATGTATATGGTAACCATGAGTTCACTATGCAATGCACAAGCATGATAATTTCAATGTCAAAATTATGGTTTGCACTTAGGTAGGATTGGAATCAAATCAAAACTTGCTTTAGCTAAGACCCTAGTAATTAAACGCAATATCGAGATATGGTTCATCCTTGATTTCAACACGAGATCAAAAGCATCAAACAACAAGCAACGAGGACATTGCATCAAGCTCTAAAAATGATACTTTACAAGGATAAATCTATCATTGCTCCTAATGCTCATGCAAAGCTACCTAAAATGATATGCATCTAGACTCAATCCTAGATATGCATGAGACTCAAGATGCAAAAGGCAAAATAAGAACACCAAAAACAAAGTTAGATAACACACAAACCCTCCCCCAAACTTAAATTACACAGTCCCTTTTGTAAGGGAAGCTTAAGAGAGAGCTAAACAATGCATGAAAGAAAGAGGAAGATATGATTCTAAATGCTATGTACAAAGTTTGTAGTATTACCTTGGAAGTGAATGGAGGGAACGAGAGTGATCACCTCAATCCTACACACATTTGTCCTTAAGTCCATGACCATAAGACCATCAAGAACCTTGTAACCACTCAACAAAAGATCAAAAAGAACAAGAAAACATAGAAAAACATGAAAAAGGTATGTACAATGATATGCTTGGGGTGTCTCCTAAGAGCACTTTATTTTAAGTCACTAAGTTTGACTTTGGTTACCTTTTTAGGCGGGTGAGAGAGGAGTGTGAACACTCCAAGGCGGATCCTTGAGTTCAAGTTTGAGGACCTTGCTCATGACCTCTTCAAGACCGGCTTCCCCTTTCTCCTTGAGCTCGGGTGTGAGGATTGCTTTCACCGAGGCAAAGAGATTGGACCGACCTTTGCACTTGATCTTGTACTCAATCACTCCATCCTTGTACTTCCAGGGAGTGAGAGTCATCATAGAAGCTTGGCTTGGCTCGGACCTAGACCCATCAAGCTTGCTTGGTTCATTCTTAGCAAAGGCAAAAGAGTGATGCTTGTCTTGTTTCTTCATTTTGGCTTTAGTGCCTTCACCCTTCTCTTGCTTCTTTTTAGTCTCACTCACGTCCTATATTGTGGTGAGAGGAAGAGATTCCAAGCAAGCTCTATCAATTTCCAAAACTTCATCACCATTACCATAACCCAAAACCATCTTCTCACGAGATTCCTCTTTCTCTTCATATACCTTTGGGGGTGAAGCTTCTTCAGCCATATCACATCTACCCACATACCTCACTTCTTCATTACGAAACTCATCATCCTTTATGGTAATAGTACCACAAAGCTTGTTGGAAGAAGTCCTCATTGGGTAATACACCATATCAGCCACATTCAAGAGAACTACCTTTTCATTTTTGAAATCCATTCTAGCACCAGTAGTAAGTAGGAATGGAGTTCCAAGGAGTAGTGGGAGCTAGTTGGTCTTCTTCATTTTCATAACCACGAAGTCTGTTGGGACTATGAAATTCCCAACTTTAAGCGGATAGTCTTCGAGGAGACCAAGTGGCTTCCTTGAAGAAGCATCTCCAAATGTGATAGGTGAGGTTTCTTATCCCTAGACTCTTGAACATCTCATGGGACATGACATTCACACATGAACCGGGGTCACAAAAAGCATCCTCAACGTCCAAATCACCAAGAGAGAAAGTTATTGAGAATTTACCGGGATTACCAAGCTTGGAGAGAGACTTAGGCTCGATCCTAGTTGTGCTTGGTGAATCAATGCAAGCAACACTACCCTTTGGTTCTTGAACCATGGTCACGTCCTCATCCTTCTCAAGGGTCACTCCCCCACCTTGTTCCTCAATGTCCACATTGAGTTTCAAGAGAACGTCTCTAGGGGGAAGGTGTTCAACATGTGAACCATGAAGTAGAAGCTCAATTTCCCTAATGGCGGTTTCATGATCATCAATGGGACGTGATTCCTTTGAGAAGATGGCATTGCAATACTCTTTTGAGGTTTGTATGGGTTTCCCGTTTGAAGAACTTTGTTGCATTTTGTCTCCATTGGCTCCCTTGGTCTCCATTTGTTGCACTTTTGAACTCAATGCCTCAAGTTTCTTATGGAGATCATTGTATGAGCAAGCTACTTTGATATTTATTTCCTCCATCTTCTTGCTCATATCCAATGCTCCACTAGCTTGTCCTTGTAGAATTTGTTAAAGCATGTTCTTTATATCAAGGTCTTGAGGCATGGAGTTGTTTCCTTGAGTTTGTGGGACAAAGCTTTGTTGAAAACCACATTGGTTCCCTTGAAAGTTGTTTTTGGGAGCATAGCTTTGTTGGTGATTAATGGGGGCTTGACCTTGGTTGCCATAGTTGTCATTATTCCCAACATAGTGCACTTCTTCTTGGTTTCTCAAATCCACCATTTGTTCTTGGAATCCTTGGTTTGCCTCACCATTTCCAACAAATTGAACCGCTTTTTGAAATGTAGTGAGAAGCTTATCCAACTTGTCACTTAGAGCTTTCATCTCTTTGGTTCGTCGTTGCTCTTCAAAATGGCTTGTGGTTCTTGTGGACCGATCGAACTCATCACCATATGTTCCATCCCTCAAAGCAAGGTTCTCAACCAACTCCATTGCTTCATTCACGTACTTGGCTAAAACGTTTCCATTAGAAGCGGTATCAAGCAACATACAGATCTTGGGCAATGCTCCACGGTATAGAGTGCTTAAGAGGGAAGCATCCGTGAATCCATGATGAGGGCATTGCGTTGTATATCCCCTAAACCTCTCCCACGCTTCATTGAAGCTCTCATTAGCACGCTGAGTGAAGCTTCAGATCTCATTCCGGAGTTTGGCCATTCTAGAGGGAGAGAAGAACTTGGCAAGGAATGATGTCTTGCATTGGTCCCATGAAGTGATGGAACCGTGGGGAAGGTTCTTTTCCCATTGCCTTGTCTTGTCTCCAAGAGAAAATGGGAACAACCTTAGCTTTAAGCTATCGTCCGAGACACCGTTCATCTTTGTCAAGCCACAGATCCGGTCGAAGTGATCTAAGTGATCAAGAGGATCTTCCACTGCCAAGCCATGAAACTTGTTGCTTTGTACCATGTTGATGAAGCTAGCTTTGAGCTCAAAGTCATTGGTCTCAACCGGTGGTGCTCGAATACCTTGGCGGTTGACATGAACATTGGCCGCATCACCCGCTCCAACTATGTTATGACCATTATGGGGGTGGTGGGTGGTGGTTTCCATTACCACCATTTGCTCCTTGATGTGGAGCATTAGCAACGTGGTCATTACCACCATCCGGATTCACTTGCACATTCTCCATACCGAGCCTAACAATGTGCATAACTCGTTCCCTCTCTCTTCTTGCTCTAAGACCGTGTTGTAGAAGGTGGATGTCGTCTCTTGGCTCAACAAGGGTGTTGTTGCCTTTAGAACTCAAGTTCATGCACCTACAAGAGAGAGCTTGAAAGAGAGATTAGTAAACAAAAGAAAAGAAAAAAGTTTAATCTCAAAAAGAAGTAAAATCCTAATGTTGAAAGGTAAACCTAGGGATGGGCAAATGGTTATTCGGTTCGGTTCGGTTCGGTTATTTCGGTTTTCGGTTACGTTCGGTTATGTCTTTTACTATCCATTCGGTTAGTAACAGTTTTCGGTTCGGTTTCGGTTCGGTTACCATTCGGTTCGGTTCGGTTCGGTATGGTTATCAAAATTAATAACCGTTTGGTAACCGAAATCTTTCGGTTATTTTCGGTTAACCGAATGGTTTCGGTTATTTTCGGTTATTTTCGGTTATTTTCAAATATTTTTGGTTAAATTTCAAAATATTTCAGTTATTTCGGTTAAATTTCGGAAATATTTCGGTTAGTTTCAGTTATTTCGGTTAGTTTCGGTTATTTCGGTTCGGTTATTTCGGTTATATTTCGGTTATTTTGGTTAATTAGGGGAAATAAACATAATTTTTTTTTTTTTGATATCCATGGATACCCATTGGTTATCGGTTAATAACCATTCGGTTATCATAACCAATGGATATCAAAAATAAAAACCATTCGGTTATTATGAAGTAACCATAACCTAACCGAACCATTAATTTCGGTTCGGTTCGGTTCGGTTTCATTCGGTTCGGTTATTATGCCCAGGCCTAGGTAAACCCAATTGGCAACGGCTCCAAATTGATACAAAGATTTTGCTGTGTATCAATTACTCAAATGCCTAAGTAGCATATGAGGTATTGAATCCATGGGTATAAGTTCCAAGCACTAGGAATGCATACAACTTTCTAAGTTAAGCAAGCAAAAGAGGTTTTTTGGTTTCTAACAACCTAAATGATTCAAATTAAAGGCAAGAACACAAGTAAACAACGCAAAAACGAGTTTAACAAATAGATAAAGGCAAGCCCTTGGATGAGGTCATTGATTTCGGATCCTTCCATGATCTATCTAGATGTCATTTCACACAATCAAGCAATTTCCTTAGCCTAGAACACTTAAACAAGATTAAGCCACTCTCATGGTCTTAATCACTTTGTTAATCACCAAATCAAGAACAAACTATCGTTTGTGATGGGATGATTAACAAGCAATAAACATAGGTTCATATGGCCCTAATACTCCTTAGACAACTACTCTCATAGGCTAAGAAAGCAAAATCCCTTATTTGGTTCTTTGGGGAATTTCATCGAACACCTTGTGTGCATGAATTCCCTAATGTCGAGATTAACTATATCTAGCCTAATCTAGCATTATGAACACCAAATAAGAGAGGGAAGATGTAAACTAAGTCCTAGACATCAAGATCTACCACGAAATTCACCTAATCTACCTCATCCATGAGCATAAAAAGATCTACTCACTAATCATGAAGAACACACCAAATCTTGTGAAAGAGGTGATGTTAATCATGATTAGGGAATAGGAATATGAAAGATTAGATAGAGATGAAAAGATATAACCTTAAACTTGCATAAATCAAAAGAATCCAAGAGAAAAATCCCAAGAACCCTAAAAAGACAAGGTCTTGTTCTAGAGAGAAAAAGATAGAGAAAAAGGGAGAAAAAGCATAAAAAGAGAGATCGATCTAAAAAAATGGGTTTTTAAAATATTTAAAAGGTGTTTCTTGAGCTGGGTCGGATTGGGTCAACCCGGGACAAACCGGATATTGACCCAGCCGAAATTTGGATTTTTGGTCGAAAATATTTGGACCGGGTGGAATGGACCGGACGGAAGGCATCCCGTGCAAAATTGCGTTTTCTCGGCTAGGCGGATACGCCTTCAGTGAATCGGCCAGGCGGATACGCCTTTATTGAATCGGCCATAACTCTTGAACCTAACATCCAAATGACTAGAAATCACCTCCATAAGACTGCTTACTCCTTCTTCTACAACTTCTATGAAGAACGCATAAGCTGAATCGGAGTAGAAACCCTTTTTCTGGGTTGATCTTTCAGACTTCGTATTTGGAGCAGAACTCGTTTGGATGCCAGACAGACGTGTCATTGATATATTTGCCATATCTCTTGAAGGGCTCATCTGAATAAAATGAAACCACCACTAAACAAAATTAAGCTTGATTTTCTATGACTTTCATCAAGACCTCAGATTAAACTGGGCACGGGAAGGTCTTTATTTGGCCTGATCTTTGAGTCACTTCGGCTGATGATGTAACTTGGATGTGTGAATGCTGCTGTGTTGGACCGTGTGACTTCTGGCCGGTCGTGGATTTTTGAACGGGCCGGTTATCTCTCCTGTGCTAGGACGGATGGATCAGACCGGATGGAAGGCCCGGGTGTGGTTGGCCGGTACAAGGCACTAGTTTATCAACCAGGTGGATACGTCTCCAGTTAAACCGTGGTAACTCTCGAACCACTAGTCCGAATGGCTTGATTTAACTTCTACTGGAAAGCTAACGCACCCCTCTACAACTTTGATGAAAGTCATCCAAGCCGATTCGGATCGGAAGGTCTCCTTCCAGCCACATATTTCCGGCGTCTTGGATGGACTTTGCACTCCACTTTGGTCCAACCCTCCAAATATGCCCAATTGCCTCCAATTACCTAGAAAATGCTCCAAAACATGCAAGAATGCACTAGACCTAATGCAAGTGTCCTAATCACTAAATGAGACCTAAATGCAAGTCAAAACCATGGGTATGCATGTAAATGACACAAAACTCTAAGTGAGATGCATGCTAAAACATGCAATATATGAGCATATCAGCCTGCATCTGCAAAACCGACTAAATCAAAATTGCAGTCTCGAGTGTAAAATAAACTCAGGTCAATTGTTCCCTGAAGATAACGAAATATATGTTTTATTTCTTTCCAATGTCTGCGCGTAGGAGACGAACTAAATCTTGCAAGTAGATTTGTAGCAAATGCTATATCTGGTCGGCTACAATTTGCAAGATACATAAGTCCACCTATAACGCTCGTATAAGGTACTTCAGGACCTAACACATCCTCGTTATCTTCACAAGGTCGAATGGATCTTTTTCAATATCGAGAGATCGATTAACCATTGGAGTACTCAAAGGATTCGCTTTATCCATATAGAAGCGTTGTAAGATCCTTTTGGTATAATTTGATTGATGCACAAATACTCAATCTTGGAAGTGCTCTATCTGTAATGCAAGACAAAATTTTGTCTTTCCGAGATATTTCATTTCGAACTCTTCTTTCATATGAGTTCTTGCATCATTAATTTCATTTTGAGTTCCAATTATGTTCATGTCATCAACATATACAGCAATGATCACAAATCCTGATGAGGATTTCTTAATAAAGACGCAAGGGCAAATTGCATTATTCACATACCCTTTTGTTAGCAAATATTCGCTTATGCGATTATACCACATGCGCCCGGATTGTTTTAATCCGTAAAATGATCGCTGTAATTTGACCGCACATATTTCTTTAGATTTTGAGCTTAATGCTTCAGGCATTTTCAATCATTCTGAGATTTTCATATAGATATTGTTATCAAGTGATCCATATAGATATGCTGTCACAACATCCATAAGATACATTTTTAGATTTTTAGATGTCCCAAGGCTTATCAAAAATCTGAATGTTATTGCATGCATAACCGGGGAATATGTTTCTTCCTAATCAATTCCCGGTCTTTGAGAAAATCATTGTGCCACAAGTCGAGTTTTATATCTTGTGATCTCATTTTTCTTATTTCTTTTTCGTACAAAAACCCATTTGTACCCAATCGGTTTTACATCTTTGGATGTAGTGACAATAGGTCCAAAAACATTTCTTTTATTGAGGGAAATCAATTCAGTTTCAATGGCCATTTTCCATTTCTCCCAATAAGATTTTTTCTGGCATTCTGATACGGACCTTGGATCTGGATCGTCACTTTCATAATCAATTTATTTGGATACAGAGAATGAGAATATTCCATCATTATCTTCTATTTCATATATATCCCATAATTTTCCGTCTTGGGCATAGTTAATGGAAATCTCGTATTTTTCAGTATCATGTTCATCTTCTAGATGAATCTCTTTATGTGGTTCTCTTTCCACATTTTCATGTTTGTCTTCTTGACATTTTTTTTTTAAATGGTTCTTCTGGAACGTTTTCATTTTGTTTCGGGGATTTTTGTTTTTAGAACCAATTGGCCTCCCCCTTTTCAACTGAACTCTAGCACTACAAGAAAACAACCTTTTTACAACAAACATAATCGTCGTAAATCGGTCGTAAAACATGAATTACGACGGATTAGCGACGATTAACAATTCGTCGTAATATGATCGTCGTTAATCATAAATCGTCGTAAATTGGTCGTACTATTAAGGAGGACTAAAAATCGTCGTAAAATCGATGTAATATATTCGTCGTAAAATCGTTGTATATTTACATCGAATGTACGACGAATATATTACATCAATTTTACGACGAATATATTACATCGATTTTACATCGATATAACGATAAAACATTACATCGATTTTACATCGAATTATACAATTTTTTTTCCGACAAACCGTCGTAAATTCGTCGTAATAGGATGACACATTACATCGAATGTACAACGAATTATAAAATTTCTGTTTTTACGGATTCGTCGTAAATTCATCGTCATATGTAGATGTAAATACGTTGGTAAATCGATGTAAATTCGTCGTAACTTTTGAACGATGTAAAATCGATGTAAATTATGGAACGATGTAAAATCGATGTAAAATATTCGATGTAAATTCGTCGTAATGTAAATATAATTTTTATATAAATTAAATAAAATTAAAAAACATTAAAAAATTATATTTAAAAATTAAATTTTATAAATAAATTCAAAATATAAAATAAAATTTAAAATACAAAATAAATTTTTTATTACAAACTAATTCCTAGCCGAAAAACGTAAATTATCAAAAAGTTCGTCGTCTGATCCATTCTGCTCCATATTCGCTCGTTCTTGCGCGAGCGGATCAGTTGGCTGGCCCGATGTCGAACCTTCCTGCTGCCTTAGTGCAGCCGCCAAAGTCGGGTTACTCAGGGCAATAATATCGAAGAGAGTGTTGTATCCTTGGATTGTTTTATCGTATCCTTGGATCGTTTTATCGTATCCTTGGATCTTCTCATCGTATATCACCTGCTTCGCCCGCAAATTGTTGATCTCGGAGTTGGCGTTGTTTAACTCCGTCCGCAAAATAACCGGATCGTCGAAAAGCTGACGACGGGACGACGCGGCCGCACTATCTACGATCGATCCCATCCCTAAAACTCTGCCCTTTTTCTTCGGGGCAACCTTTTAAAAAAGAAACGAAAAATTTAATAAATTGTATAAAAAAACATTAACTTTTGTAAAAAAAAAACGTTAAATTACCTCTGCGTATATGTCGTCCATCTGGGCAACCGTCAAAGTCGCAGTGGATTGGACCAAACTACCGCCAGGTGATAGCTGCTGAGAAAGCTGAGTTTGACGCTCGCCGATCCTTGCATGTGCGTCATTGTAGATTGCCTCAGCTCGAGGATCTACAAAAGATCCGTCTTTCTTCTTGTGAGTTTCCGCAAAAACTCGGGTCATCGGAGGAAGTTCGCCTCCATTTGCCTAACAAAAAAGACATTAAAAAGAAATCAAACCGTTGATGGATAATATAAATTAATAACAAATTAAAATTACATAAATAAAATTATAAGCGAAAAAATTATTACCATTTGAAGGCGTCTTCCCGCAAAAGATGTTTGACCCGACGTATGAGGCATAAGCGCTGGAAGACCGTCTGGACCCATAGTGTTTCGAGAAGCCGAACACTTAGCGGCCACTTGCTGCGCATGTGGATCTCTCCAGTATGCCGTCAAGCCGTTCCAAACATCGGAAGACATGTATGGCGGCTTCCCATGATCGCCTTTAACCTCCCACTTCCTCTTCCAATCGGAAATGGTATTGTTGAGCCGCAATTTTCCCTTCTTTTTGAATTCCGCCTTCACCGTCTCGTTGATCGTAACGTCCCAATGCCATTTTTGCTATACAAAAAAAAAATTAGAAACGATATATTAAAGATAAAGAATTCTCCAAAATAATATTGAATTAAAAAAAAAAAAATTTACCGCGAAACATTTAAACCATGTCTCGACAACATCTTCCGGAACCGAAGACCAATTGCGGTGAGGCTCCATGAAATAGGCTTTAATGGTGTCAGCCACACTCCGTCCAACTTTGTTATCTTCCTTAAACCTGAGAAAAAAACAAAAATTATTAGTAAAAAAACAAATTCATAATGTTATTAAAAAAAACAAATTGTAGGTACGTACCAAAAAGTATTCGGGAGCCGTCGTGGATCTAACCGGTCTAAAGAATCATGCCCCGGTGACTGCAAAATATCTTCGACCGTCAATCCTGCATACAACAACGGCGGTCGAGCAACTGCTTCTGGAGGCGGCGATGGTCCGGAAAAAGAATCCGGAACAGCGGATTGTGTCGCAGAAGATGACGGGAGAGGCGGATTTTCACTCGGCCCCGTCTCGAGAAACTGCCGATAGTGTGAATTACGTGGCGCCATATCTAAAAAAAATTTAAAAATAACTCAATTTTAGTATAATACAATTCCATTCCTAACTAATAATTCCAATCCTAACTAATAAATATTACAATCCTAACTAACAATTCAAAATCCTTAGAACGATAATATAATTTATAAAAAAAAATGTTACCTTTTTTTTAGAGAGAGGGCAGAGATTTTAGAGAGAGAGAGAGTTGAGAGATTAAGATTTTAGAGAGAGAGAGAGAGATCGAGAGATTGTGAGGGAAGGAGGAAAAATTTGATCGTGTATATATAGATTTTGTAGTCGTCGTAAACTCGTTGGTAATTTACAACGATTTTACGACGGATTCGTCGTAAAATCGTCGTAAAACTGTAACCAAAAATTCAACCTATCGCAATTTCCCCCCACGCGGTAAATTAAATATTTGGGTATTACAACGATTTTACGACGGATTCGTCGTAAAATCGTTGTAAATTACCAACGAGTTTACGACGAATCCGTCGTAATTTCGTTGTAATAGATTAAATCTATACCCTAAACCCTAAATAACAATACACATATCCTGGACGTAAGAACGAAGTATATTTGTGCATCTAATACTTCTAATATTTAACAATAGATTCAATAACGACGATTGAATCTATATCGTCGTCGATTTCCTTATTTTACATAATAATGTATAGCATTCGTTCTTATAAGTATATTCGTAATATGAAGTGACTTAAATAATGTAAATGATTTTGTAAAAACATAAAATTGTTTATACTATGATTAGAACTTACGTAAAACAAGATATAAGATAGAAAAAACTAAACAAGTAAATCAAACCCTAAACCCTATATTTTAAGTATTACAACGATTTTACGACAGATTCGTCGTAAAATCGTTGTAAATTTACAACGATTTTACGACGAATCCGTCGTAAACTCGTTGTAATAGATTAAATCTATACCCTAAACCCTAAATCACAATACACATATCCTGGACGTAAGAACGAAGTATATTTGTGCATCTAATACTTCTAATATTTAACAATAGATTCAATAACGACGATTGAATCTATATCGTCGTCGATTTCCTTATTTTACATAATAATGTATAGCATTCGTTCTTATAAGTATATTCGTAATATGAAGTGACTTAAATAATGTAAATAATTTTGTAAAAACATAAAATTGTTTATACTATGATTAGAACTTACGTAAAACAAGATATAAGATAGAAAAAACTAAACAAGTAAATCAAACCCTAAACCCTATATTTTAAGTATTACAACAATTTTACGACGAATCCGTCGTAAACTCGTTGTAATAGATTAAATCTATACCCTAAACCCTAAATCACAATACACATATTATGGACGTAAGAACGAAGTATATTTGTGCATCTAATACTTCTAATATTTAACAATAGATTCAATAACGACGATTGAATCTATATCGTCGTCGATTTCCTTATTTTACATAATAATGTATAGCATTCGTTCTAATGCTAATCGATGTAAAACCGTTGTAAAATTTCATTGCAAATCCGTTGGTAATTTCTAAATCGTCGTAAACCAGTCGTAAAATAACGACGATTTCACGTCGACTCTGAGAGTTTGGTAAAACACGTTTTTTTAATAGGTCACCTAATTATTTACATCGCATTTTGTAGATGTAATTTCGTCGCATATTCGATGTAAAATCGTTGTAATGCTAATCGATGTAAAACCGTTGTAAATTTTCGTTGCAAATCCGTTGGTAATTTCTTAAAAATTTCTATAAATACGTTCCACACCTTCAATGTTAACTAAAAAAAAAACACAAATTTCCTTGAGTTTTTACACTGATCATTGTGTTCCCACTTCTTGATGATCTGGCCAACAAATAATCCTGCATGATCTTGTTTTCAAGTAAAGACAGTCTTCAACTACCATAGGGTGAATGATTCATAGAATTGGACATCTATGTAAATCTTTCGTAATATAAGGATGTCCAATTCTATGTATCTTTCACTTATGGTGGTTGGTCTTTATGAATATAGAAAACTTGATCTCTAGAATTCTTTGTTGGCCAGATCATCAGAAGCGGGTATACAATGTTCTACTCCTAAACCCAAGATGACATTACGACGATTTTACGACGGAATAGTCGTAAAATCGTCGTATTACTGAAACCGAAAATTCAACCTATCAAAATTTCTCCCACGCGGGTAAATTAAAATATTTTGGGTATTATGACGAAATTACGACGTATTCGTCGTAAAATCGTTGTAAGTGTACAACGAATTTACGACGAATACGTCGTAATTTCGTTGTTATAAAATAAATATATACCCTAAACCCTAAACCCTAAATCTTTATAGCTATTGGATATACCTCCATTCATTTTCAAAATTTGCATAAACGAATATTATAAACAATTCTACCACATAAAATCCGACTTTGACAGTTGCGCACCAGTCACGCCCTCGTAACTAATACCTCTGGAAAGGTAGAGCGACGATTGATAAACCCTAATATTTCATATGTCCTCGATTTTGAGATTTTGGGTGCGATGGAGCTACGGCCCCGCAATAACGCGATTCCTTCTTCGACCAAAGGTAACCTTCTTGTGATTTCTTTCTATTGATCCTTCCTTGATCGTCTCTGGTACCCGAGAAATCGCCGAAATAGTGAAGTGGTGTCTGTGTTTCGGTGCGGTCTGGACGAATTGTTTTGGCATCAAGCAATTCTTGGGGAAAATCATGAATTTAATCGCCGAATACGTCGTAATTTCGTTTAATATATAATTTTACAGCAAAAACTTAAACATCTAACAAACCGAAAATTACATATATATATATATATATATATATATATATATATATATATAAGCTTTCAATCAGAATCATCATCTTCGTTGGGTTCATCATCTTGATTGGGTTCATCATCTTCAGGTCCATCATCATCGTCAGTTTCTTCAAACTCGTCGGAATCGCCTTCTTCTTCTGTGTCGTTAGGTAGATATTCAAGTTGCCTATTTCGTGGATCAATTAAAAGAACGTTCTCCGTAATCTCTGGTTCTGTAATATCAAGGCAAGAATCTTGTTGCATTGGAAGATCATCAACACCAACAATTTTACCCCTTGGAGCTATTTTAATAACCGATAACCATGAGATCCCAGATGTTCGAACTCGCGGATATGGAACGAACGTTACTTGTTCTGCTTGTGATGCTAGGATGAATGGCTCAAACTTGTTGTAACGTCGTGCTTTGTTGACGTCAACCACACCAAATTTGTTAATTCGCACCCCTCGACCGACTGTTGGATCGAACCAATCACATTTGAAGAGAACGCATTTCAACCTAACCAGTCCGGGGTACTCCACTTCAATTATTTCCTGCAAAACCCCATAAAAATCTATTTCACCCCTAACACATACTCCGTAGTTGGTAGTTGCTCGACGAACGCCATACTTGTATGTATGAAACACATAACCACGGGTAAAATACATGGGTGCGGTCGTTATCTTCCCGATGGGGCCTAGGAGTAACTCATGAAACCAAAATGGATATGCGGGATCGCCATGATGAACCTATGATAAGTGTAAAAGTTAGATTGAAAGCCAATATAATTAAATGAAATATTTATAACTATATTAACTTACTTGCGTCTTCAACCACTTAACAAAGTGACGATCTTTACGGTCGTTTATTTCATCATCTGAAACCCCTTCAATGCATTCTCGTACCTGGGTATCAAATAAGCTGCAAAATACATATATAGACATAAAAATTAACACATTTAATTATAATTATATTAATTATTAATTATTAATGACTGATTAATTAAATAGTTTTGTTATTATACCTTTCGAAAGGACTCACTTCATCACAGTTTAGGAGGATGTACGTATGTGCGCTGTGCCTGTCATGCTCGTTATCCCACCAAACTTCCTTCAATTTTCCACTAAGACGACCAATTGGTGAGAATATATCTGGGACACCCTCTACTGCATAAATTCGTCCCACACCGCCATCATCGTATCGTCGGGGAGCCCATTTGCGTGTACGGACTTTTGGAGCGAAATAATATGAAGTGAAGTGTGAAGTTTCTTCTGTCAAACTTCCCGCAACAATTGATCCTTCAACCCTTGCTAGATTTTTTGCCTTTCCCTTTAAATGTTTCATGAAGCGCTCGAATGGGTACATCCACCTAAACTGAACAGGGCCTCCTAATTCTGCTTCGTGGGGGAGATGAATGGGAAGATGTTCCATAACATCAAAAAACGCAGGGGGAAATATCTTCTCCAAATTGCACAACAAGATTGGAATATTAGCAGCCAGTTGTGTAATTACATCTTCTGACAACGTCCGTGTACTAAGATCCCGGAAAACGCTCCGATGCCTGCAAAGACAAAATTATATACATTGTAACATATATATATATATATATATATATATATATATATATATATAATTAATCTCAATAATTTTATATGTGATGAAGTATCTTACCTCCAATTGCTTCATGAACATTTTCTGGAAGGAGTTCGGCAAATGCGAAAGGAAGTAAACGTTGCATAAACACGTGGCAGTCATGACTCTTCATCCCTGAAAACTTTTCTCCTTTCTCAAAAGATTTAGCAAGATTGGATACATACCCATCAGGAAACTTCACGTCAGATGAAACCCAATTGAACAACGATGCCTTTTGTTCTGCACCCAACCGAAATATAGGAACTGGTGATTTTCCATTGCTCATTATATGCAACTCATTTCTGTTGCAAATATCTGGCAAGTCCAACCTTGACTTTCCGCTGTCTTTGATTCTTCATTTCACGTTTAACACTGTATGCATGATGTTATCAAAAAGGTTTTTCTCAATGTGCATGACATCAAGATTGTGTCTCAGTAGATGATTTTTCCAGTACGGAAGATCCCAAAAAATGCTTTTCTTGTGCCAATTGTGATTAACCCCGTATCCATCAGGCATATTAGCTGGAGTGTGCCAATTTCCCCCACGATTCACAGTTTCTAGTCCCCCAAAATGATTTATTTGCGCTTCTAGATCTTCCCTAGATAGATACACTGGTGGGGGGACACGCACGATTTTGTTCTTCCTAAACAACCGCCTGTTTCTCCTATATGGATGATTGATTGGTAAAAACCGGCGGTGACAATCAAACCAGCATGTTTTTCGACCATGTTTCAGTTGAAACGCATCTGTCCGATCGAGGCAATAAGGACAAGATAACCTCCCATGCGTCGTCCCACCTGATAGCATTCCGTATGCAGGGAAGTCGCTTATTGTCCACATAAGCATCGCACGCATCGTAAAAATTTTTTTCCTCGAACAATCATATATCCGCACTCCTGTATACCACAACTGTTTCAACTCATGAATGAGAGGCTGCAAAAACACATCAAGGGACCGCTTCGGATGATTGGGACCATGGACTAAAATATTCAGGAAAAGAAATTCCCTTTGCATGCACATATATGGGGGAAGGTTATAAGGAGTTACGATAACTGGCCACAAAGAATATTGCCTACCAGACATACCGAATGGACTAAATCCATCAGTGCAAAGACCAAGATACACATTTCGCTTAGATTTAGCAAAATCAGGGTGTACCGTGTTAAAGTGTTTCCAAGCTTTTGCATCTGACGGGTGAGTCACTTCTCCTTCTCTCTGTGAATGTTCTGCATGCCACCTCATCGATGCAGCTGTCCTTTCAGATTGATACAATCGTTTCAACCTATCAGTTATAGGAAGATACCACATCCGTTGGTATGGTATCTTTTTACGCCCAGTTGTTTGGGGCCTAAATCTCGGTTTTTGGCAAAATCGACATTCCTGCAGCTTATCATTATCTTTCCAAAAAAGCATACAATTGTCAACACATACATCTATCATCTCAGAAGGCAATCCAAGACTAAACACCAACTTCTGTATCTCATAGTATGTTTCGGCAGCCAAATTATCCTCTGGCAAATACTCTTTAATAAGATCAGCCCAATCATCCATGCAAACCTCAGCTAAGTTATGATCAGTTTTAATTGTCATCATCCTAGCAGCTAAAGACAATTTAGACTGACCTTCTCTACATCCATCGTAGAGTGGCTAGTTTACAGCGTCTAGCATATCATAAAATCGCTTCGCATCTACGTTGGGTTCCTCAACAGTACTATTATCAGCATTTGTTTCATTAAATGCATCATTAACCATGGCATGCATCCTATCATGATCTGAACCCTGATCAAATTGATGTTGACCATGATCATAACTACCTTGATAATTTGATTCTACTTGACCTTGATAATTACTACTACTATCCGTTGCTTGAGTTCTTTCAAAACCCTCTCCATGTTGATACCAAACATAATATTGCGGCATAAACCCTCTATTTAGTAAATGGTTCCACACCGTCTCAATAAACATATATCTCGTATTCTTGCATTTACGACAAGGACAGAACATCTTACCACTTTCCAGGGTTGTTTGCATATTTCCGGCCTGATACATGAATATTTTAAGCCCTTCTTTGAATTCTTCCGTCAAATCTCCCTCTGAATCCTTTTGCGTATACATCCATTTTCGTAGTTCGTATATAGACATTTATATATATATATATATATATTTTTTTTTTTTCTGTTTGTTTTTTTTTTTTGATTCTTTCGTTTGAAGTTAGGCTGTATTTATAGAAATTTTTTCAGAATTACCAACGATTTTCCAACGGATTTACGACGAATTTTACGATGTAAATTTAGTAGGTGGACCTATTAAAAAACGTGGTCTACCTAACTGGGAACATGTGACGTCAAATCGTCGTAATATCAACGTAATATACAGAAGAAATATTCGTCGTAATATCGATGTAATTTTACGACGACGATTTATGTTGTCGTCGTCATGTCGTCGTAAACTAGTCGTAAATTTACATTGAAATTACGACGACACATATTTACGACGATTTTACATCGAACACATATTTCGTCGTAATGGCGTTGTAAAGTTACATCGATTTAAATCGGTCGTAAATTTTCATTGGAAATAGACAGTTTTCTTGTAGTGTAGGTTCATTTGCTATATTCCCAACAATTTGTTCTTCAAGAACATTAATTCTTGATGGAGCATTTGCAGCAGGGATATATGATTTTGTCACCTTTTTTGTATCAGTGAACGCATCTGGTAACTGATTTGCCATATTTTGTAAGTGTACGATTTTCTGAACTTCTAGTTCGTGTTGATTTGTAGGGGGATCTAGGTGCAACAAAGACGGTGTGCACCATGTAACATCTTTTGGAATTTCTTTAATTCCTCCCCCTAACGCTGAAAATTCATCTTCATTAAAATGGCAATCAGCAAAACGAGCCGTAAACATATCACCAGTTTGCGGTTCAAGATACCGAATTATACTTGGTGATGTATAACCAACGTATATACCCAATCTCCTTTGTGGCCCCATTTTTGTTCTTTGCGGTGGGGCTATAGGAACATAAACCGCACAACCAAAAACACGGAGATGAGATACATTTGGCTCATGGCAAGATGTTAATTGTAAAGGGAAATGTTTATTATATGCTCTTGGTCTTATCTGGACCAATAACGCAGCATGCAAGATAGCATGACCCCATATAGAAATTGGGAGCTTTGTTCTCAATATCAATGGTCTAGCAATGAGTTGCAGACACTTAATCAAAGATTCAGCCATGCCATTTTGTGTATGTACATGGGGGACCGGATGCTCAACATCGATTCTCATTGACATACAATAGTTATTAAAAGCTTGTGAAGTGAATTCACCAGCGTTATCAAGCCTAACTTTCTTTATGGCGTATTCAGGGAATTGCTCTTTCAACCTGATTATTTGGGCAATGAATTTTTCAAAAGCCGTATTTCGTGTTGTCAATAGACACACATTTGACCATCTACTGGATGCATCAATCAATATCATAAAATATCGAAATGGTCTGCCTGGTGGGTGGATAGGCCCACATATATCACCATGTGGCTGAAGATGACCGAATTATGAGTTTTTCTTGAGAACATGCATTACATGAAAACTCTCCTGATTGAAAAATCTTCTGGTTTTTCAATGGGTGGCCACTCGAATTTTGCACAATCTTTCTCATCATGACTGAACTAGGGGGGCCAAGTCTTTCATGCCACACTTTAAATGTACTAGTAAACTTTGGGCTTACTGAAACATATGATTCAACTATATGAATCTTTGTGGAATATAATCCGGAGGGTAATGCTGGTAGTTCCTCTAATATAACTTTCCTTTCAGGAATTAGTGATGTGATGCAAAGATATTCAATGTGATATCCATTTCTTCGGATATCTCTGAAACTTGTTAAGTTTCTAAGAGATTCAGGGGAATATAGTGCATCTTGCACTTCAAACTTTGTTCCCCTTGGCATTGAAAAACAAGCTCTTCCAGAGCCCATAATAATATTTGCATTCCCATATATTCACGCTTCCAACAAAAAATTTTAAATTTAGAGAGGAGAAATACTATTTATCTTAAAGTGTTTTGTGCGTTGTAGCACTGTCTTCCAGACATAAATCTCCATCCCGAATCTCAGATCTTGACATATTCTGGATTTAAATTATGCATTAATAACTTATTTTACAATATACTTTTAAAACAAAAATACATATAACACAAATGTATAAAAAGAAAATATAAGTTATTTCGGTCAACTTGTTGGGCGTTAATATCCCCAGGATCAACGAGGAAATCAGAAAGATCGAGATGTGCATCGTTATCAATGCCATCGAAAGAGGGTCCGGATTCATCAGAGATGAAGTTGGTTTCACCTTCCTTTTCTTTTCCCTTTTGGGATTTTTGATACAGATCGGCCAAATGCCTTGGTGTACGACATGTATTGGACCAATGTCCTTTCATGCCACATATGTAGCAAGCTGTTTCATAATGCTTGTCCACAGTTTTACCAACTTTATTTTCTTGAGAATTTTTATCAATTCTTCCGGTGTTAAAATTATTAAAATAAAATCCTCTTCCCTGGCTTCGACCACGTCCACGACCACGACCACGACCTCTACTGGTCCATGTCGTTGCCAATTATTGTAACTGGATGTTACAACATTCGCTTCTGGGAATGGAGCTGATCCAGTTGGACGAGTCTGATGGTTCAACATCATAAGCTCATTATTTTGTTCAGCAACAAGAAGAGTTTGCATTAACTCTGAGTAAAGAGTGTAGTATTTTGCTCGGTATTGTTGCTGCAATATTACATTTCCAGGATGAAATGTTTGGAGTGTTTTTTCGATCATATCATAATCGTTTACTTTTTCTCCACATAACACCACCCTGGAAGTAATTATGAACAAAGCGGAATTATATTCTCCCACACTTTTGTAATCCTGAAATCGGAGATTAAGACACTCATGTTTGGCTTTAGGTAAGATCACATATTTTTTGTGATCAAACCTATCTTTGAGTGATTTCCAGAGATCCGCAAGATCTTTTTTTGTGATGTATTGGTCTTTTAGATCATCATGGATGTGATGGCACAAAAATATCATAGATTGTCGTTTTTAACACATCGGTGGTATCAAGGAGTTGTTTTCCTCTCAAATGCATATTTACTGCTACTGTTCATGTCATATAATTATTTCCAGAAATATCAAGGGCATTCATCTCGAGCTTTGCCAAGTTTGACATGATTACTGTAATTATAAATTAATATTTTAGTAATCATAAATTTAAATAAGATATTGCTATTTCAAGAAATACATAGCAATTTAAAGAAATATAACCGCATAGGAATATAAAATAAAAACCATAATATAAACAAATATTAACAGCATATAAATTGACAATAGATAAAATGCGATAAATAATTATTGCGAAATAATAAATTAATAATGGGGCGGCTGAGCCGCGCTCTGATAATAATAACTGTAAAATTTTCGTCTTCTGGACGAAATTGAGGCAGAGCCTGCCATATGATCTGAGGAAATATAGTCTACCGTATGATCATGATCGTGGAGGCAGCGCCTATCATAACAATCGATTCGGGGAAAGCAACGCCTATCATCCTGGAACAATATATAAACGTAAATAAATTGAATATAAATTAAACCTAACTTTTTCGGTATATGAATGGATCGGAAGACGATCATGCTGATAATGTATTATAAACTAGTGTTTATATATCATATGTATATTATTATATGTTTGTTGATGAAAAATGAGAGCGACGTGAGATATAAGAGAAAGTAAAAGCTTTCTTACTTTCTTATTGCTTTTTGTGTGTGGAGAGAATATGTTTCTTTCTTATTGTTTATCGTATTCTTACCATCTTCACATCATACATATTTATACTACAGGTAAATATATTTTTATATTAGTTACCCACATAGTAAATCGGTAAGAGGCGGTGAAAAGATTGATAATTATCTTTTAACAATATAAAGTTATAAATACATGACAGTCTACGCAAACTTGAAAAGAATAAACACTTTCTCTTCAGGAAGCCACAAAGAATAATAAAGTTAAACACTTACATTGTTATACATTGAAGAAATAGCATTTGCAACAATTTATCTTCTCAAGCCATCACTGCTCTCTTTCCTTTACTGCTTTTGGTATTATCTTTCTTCCTTCTGGAAATCCCGGTGATGGGATGACCCAAAGGACCTGACCAGGTCTGGACTTGCGTAGGCGGTTCATCTTTGGAAAAATTGAAGGAAGTGGAAGTGAAGGAGGAGACCATGTCTGGTGGGACGAATGTTTGATCTATGTGCTGCGAGGCCCCCAATGGTAGTCCCATTGCTCCACCATCTTGGTGCGGTGGCGGAAACTTTTCGCTCTTGCTTTTTGCGTTTGCGTGTGTGATTAATCTCCGTCTCTGTTTGTTAGAGTCAAAGATAACAAAATGTTAAAAGCTACACATATGTGAGTAAATGGATTGGTCTCTGCCTGTGTATGTAGATATGCCAGAAGCTGAGCACTAATGAAGATTTTTACTGTCCTAGAAGCATAATCATCAGTGGAATAAAACTATTATTCAGCTCACTTCCTAACATATACATCAACCTATATGCACAAGTATATAGCAAAACCAATCTATAAAAACAATATTCATTATGTACCTAGAAGCAGCCTGATTCGAGTCACAGGGATAAATGTAGAAAAGAAGAGAAGCAACTGAAAAGAAAATAGTTGAGAGGAACATACATCGAGATTTGTCTGAAGTTCTGCATTAGCTTCTGGAGCTGGAAGCGCTCGATTCGAACGATCTCTGTGCCGATTCTTCCTTGCACCATCCCCTTGGGCTTTACTAGCAGCTCTTTGTCTGCAATGAAGAAAAGTGTTTGTCTATGCGTATTAAAAATCACAGTATAAAATAGCTACAAGTGATGGTGGACACAACAATAATATCTGAATTTCCAAAGTAAATGTGTTTCACTCCACACTATCTGGATGATGATAACTTATATCCAGCCTACGAGCCTAAATCAGTATATGGTATAGTAGGAAAAACTACCTTACTTTTCAGTATGTCAATCATGATTTCAGAAAAGTACACTAAAGTATTCAAACCATTTTGACCTTTTGCATCCTCAGCAATTGAAAAACTCATGTTAAGATTCAAATATGCTAAACATGAATAAAGTCGTATTGCCCTGGCTTCCTTGACCATGTGGAAAGAATCGCAAATGTGTTTTCTAGTGTCGTGAGAAACAGAGGCTATCAATAGATAGTTAGCAATGAATAAAATGCTACAGGGGAAACGTTTATTGCCTCCGAGTTTCTTCATCTCGTCGCTTTGCATCCATTTCTTTGCTTGGAGGATACTTTGGCAGATCGGCAGGTTCACAGGCATATGGTTCGCTTGTAAAGAACTGGACAGGAAAAATAGCAGAGTAAACTGATTCATACCTACTCAGTATCATCAGACCAGTTCATGTAAAGCAGCAGCAAAATCAAACATATGAACGTACTTCACTTTTTAAAGCCGCAGTTGCAGTTTGGCGATCTTCTGGTTCGATTGAAAGAAGGGCGTCAATGAGCGGAAGAGATGATGGTGGGAAATCTTTAAATGTCTCTCTTATGCATCTTTTGTATGGTTCACGGGGCTTGTATATCGCTCCGTGTGTGAATTTTCCCTTTTTCCAGTAGTCCTCTGATGGTGAACCACAGAGCTTGTAAATCTTATGGAGTTGCTCCACCTAATTCATGATGATAGAGAGCAGAACAAACTTCAATATACAGAACAAACTTCTATACAAATATCGAATGAGAAAAAAGGTCGACCAGATACCTCTGTCCGACCGGGCATAATAGGTCTTCCCGCCAATAGCTCAGCTAAAATACAGCCGGCACTCCAAAGATCAATACCTACACCATAATCAGTAGCCCCAAGAAGAAGCTCTGGAGCTCGATACCATAGCGTGACCACTCGACTTGTCATTGGCCGCTTGTGATTAGGATCAAAAATTGTCGCCAGTCCAAAATCAGCAATTTTTAGGACCCCACCATCATCGATAAGAAGATTTGAACCTTTGATGTCACGATGAAGCACACCACGACTATGACAATGTTCCATACCAGATAGCAATTGACGCATTAAACATTTAACCTGTAATATGGAAGAGTAATCTGATCTTAGCAAGAGACCAAAATTGCTTATGAGTAGATTTCTATAAATTTTAGAATGTGAGATAGTGTACGCGTAGCCTAACCTCTGGTTCTGAGAACTTGACTACAGGGCTCGAAGCAAGACCAGCCAAATCATGATCCATGTATTGAAATACAAGGTATAAGCTACAAGACATCCTCGATGTAACCAAACCTTCCAACTTCACAACGTTAGGATGATCGAGTCTCCGCAATACTAGAATCTCTCTTGCCATAAACTTCACACTTTCCGGCTCCAAGTTGTCAAACCGAACCTTTTTAAGGGCTACGATTTTACCAGTCAATATATCCTTTGCTTTGTACACATTACTGTATGTTCCTTGTCCAATCTACCAAAGGAAAAAGTATCCAGATGAGAAATTTCCAAAACACACAAAAAACAAAACTTTAGTAGCAGAAGAGCAAAACAACGCACCCAAACAATAAAACCCACAATTTCAAGCTAACAATCACCTTATCAATTTTCTCGAAAGTGTCGGCTTTTCTTGGAATCCAACCATTTAGGGCTTCACCACAAGCATCTGAAAGCCAAGAAGGCCAACCAGCAGCGACCTGTTCACCACGCCAATGCTTTGACGGATTACTTAACCGTGGATTAGGCTTTGACCTTCTCCGATCTCCTTTTAATTTCCTATCTTTCTCGGTGTGTTCTTCCTTTGGAATCTCCTCATGCTTCTTCTCTACATCCACAATAGCACCATTGCTTTTACTCACTTTCACAGTTTCTTCCGCTGCGCTAGTTTTGGAGCTCTTTGCAACTTTAGATTCAGATGTTGTTGTTTTTGTTGTTGTCCCGGACGATGCCTCTCGGCCAAATACACAACCCATTTTATCAATCTAAGCTTCATCTCTCACCATTATTCAACTCCGAAACCTAAGAAATTAGAATGTACAAACCATTCAAAACTACAAAGAAGAAGCTACGAAATCAGAAAACGAAGTTGAGTGAAGTCGATCTGAGAATTACTTAGGTCAAATCGAGGAAAACCCCTAACCCTAATCGATGATTTCGAGCTCCATGGAAGCTCAAACTTGCGCTGAGGAAAAAAAAAAGTAGGTAGGAGTTGAAATAAGAAACCTAGTTGCAGAATCTGATGGAAGGTTTCTCCAGCAGAGATCGAGTCTTCGGAGCTTGAAACTGTGCTTGAGAGAGAGTGAGGGAGAGAGGACGAGCTAGAGGGTGAGCGAGAAGAGAAGTAGGCGAGCGTTTTTTTGTTCTTAATCTTTTCTTGTAAAAATGGACATGAGACGAAGACAAAAGAAACGCAGATCCCCTCGACGGTCAACCCAGATTAAAAAAAAAGAAAAAGAAAAAGGAAATAGTGTAATAAAAATAGGTACATTGTAATTTGTACTCAACATTGGTCAATCTGTTTAGACAAAAATATATCAAATAATTTCTTTTTAGTCAAGTAGTAATTATTACAAGAAATTAGGATTGAAAAAACAGTGTGAACTGCGTAATTCCATAAACTGCGTTCTATCCATTCAAGATGTCTAACGATATTCTCAACGAGCAAACGGCCACTCTCCTTGAAGGATCTCCAAAAAACGGTTTGAAAACATCAAGAAGATGTTGACGCGTTGAAGGCTCCCCAAGCTACTCAAGAGGAGCAGCACAGGTCGCACATAGCCGCTTTGCATACCCAACTGAGTCTGTAGACTTTTTCAATGGAACATGCATTTTAGATTTCTCATCTTCTCGTGTGTGATTCCTGGAATACCGAGTGTTCTAAATTTATCATAGATCATTTCACAGATCTGTGTGACGTCTTTCAATCCATTCCTCTATCAAATCATTCTTTTGATTCCTCCGAAAGTGTCGTACATCCAACTGAAGAGTCACCATCGTTTCTATCCATCTAACTATCACTATCGATCCTCTAGAGAGTGTCGTACAACCAACTAGAGTTTCACCATCGTTCACCCTTGTGAGAACAAGTCCCCTTCTTCCTACATCATATGATATCAGAGCTTAAACGCTTCAAATCAAGTTTATCTATCCCTTTTTGTTTCATTTCATTTTGTTTTGTTGTTTGCTTTGTGTCGATTTATAAACTTTAAAAAAAAAAATCCATAATTTTTGTTTTTGTTTTAGTCTCTTGTTGCATGAACCTTGTTAGATCTGCTATAGATCTACCTTGTTTGCATCATAATCAACTAGATCTAAGTGTTGTTAACCACATGCCCACGATTTTTCCATCCTTGTTTCATTTTTATCTTTTCAACTTCTTTGTTCAGATCTGTTGTATTTTATCTTTCTTGTCACTTGATCTGTTTGTCGAGTGTGAGACATGATAGATTCGTGATCATGGGAGAACAAGGAGGTGTGAACGTAGCTGAGATATTCGCAACCCTCCAACTGCAACTCCAGTCGCAATTCCAGACCCTTGGAGATCGCATAACTCGGTTTGAACAGCCTCCACCAGCACGTAGAGATCTCATTAGAAATGTGAATCCACCTAGAGCAATCCTAGTCGAAGATGATCAATATGAGTCGAATGATGATCCACTGCCAGATCCAGATTTTACTCATGTCGTGCTGGGACAAATTGTCATTTTTATACTCAGGTTGTGTGGAGAAAGTCGGTGTCGCTTGGGTGTGCCAAAGTGAGGTGTGATAATGATGAACCCTTACCGCTTGCTTCTATGATCCTCCTGGCAATGTTGCTGGTGAACGACCATACTAGATAAATTATATACACATACAGAGATAAATGTTCTCCACAAAGGACATGTGTCTATTTCCTATTAAATAGATATCATCATCTTTCAGGATGTGCTGATACCTTTGTCATATGTAATATATATATATATATATATATATACGTTAGTGATGGAATGAAGTGATACAAAAATATTTGGTTAAGGATAATTTGATTACTAAGATCACACGTGTACAAAAAAATTGGGAGATCTTGTTTTTAAGATCTGCGGATCGTGCATCATCATAGAAGTTATTCAGGAAAGCAGTTTTAGTCTCTTCCCAGGTAGTCAGTGATCCAAGAGGTAACTGCTTCAGCCAGTAAGTCGCATCTCCACCTAAAGAATAAGAGGAAAGCTTGCAGAAGAGGTAATCATAGGACACTCCATTGCTCTTGATGCTAGTGACCAAATCCTCGAACCTCTCAATATGATCCATGGGATGTTCATTGGAAAGACCATGAAAAGGATGCTGACCCACAAGAGTGTAGTATGCATGTTTCAGCTCAAAGTCATTCCTCTGAAAAGCAGGAGGGCGAATCGCTGATCGATTGACATAAAACTGATCAGGCCTGTTGTACTCACCTATTGTTCTACCACGATTAGCTACAACATTCCCTGCATTCGCGTTCCCAGCGACATTCCCAGCGATAACTGGAGCAGGTAGGATGATGTTCCCCTCTCCATCCAATCGTTGCCCTCTCTCATTGCACAATTGACCCTCTGGGTCTCTGTAAGCACCAGCTTCATCTTGAACCAAACCCACTGGATTGTTGTTCATCTCTGATGGCTTCTTTGCTCTTCTGTTTGTGCGTTCCAAAAGTGCTAGCTGCTCGTTTGACAGATCAACTAGCTGAGTGCTCTTGTCCCTTCTGGTTTCGCGAATATGCAAAGCACGTACGTAACAAAAAAATAATGATCAGTATCGACCGACACTGGGTGGTGTCGATCGATATCAACAAAAGAAAACGACGAGTATCGACCGACACTGAGTAGTATCGATCGATACCGACGAACTTAGTCGAAATCCTCAAACTAAAATCTAATGGTGAATTGAGTCCCCGGCAACGTCGCCAAATTTGATAAGCTCAAATTAATACCCTAAAAGTACTAAAGCTTTGTCGATTGTAATACTTAGGGATCGAATCCACAAAGACTCAAGGAAACACACAATATATTGTATAGAAGAAAATCAAGCTAAGTGATCAATGTAATTGAAAGCAAATACGTAAATTAAACTGTTGTAAATTCGATTGGAAAAAGATAGGTTCAGGGAATTTCTCAGGAAATCAATGAATGCAGATAAACTAACTAATCAAGGTTCAGGTTATGCACGGTTCTTGAACTCAAATCACTAAAGTATAATTAACCAACTCTCGTTGCGAGAATTATCTAAGTCTAAATCCTAGCTAGAATTCCAAATCTCTTTGCGAATCCTAAAGTCTAAACCAGCTTTTAGTTCAAGTTTGATTTGTTCACAAAACAACTAAACCAAATCTCTTTGCGAATATTTATTTTGCTCACCCTAAGTTCTATCAGGTAATTAATCGCACTCTCGTGGCTAATCAATTATCCTAAGATCTAAGTTCCAGATTCGTCAACCTAGAATTAGCTTTGAGAACAACCTATGGTGAAGGACTAATTCAGATGGTGAAGGACTAATTCAGATGGTGAAGGACTAATTCAGATGGTGAATCCTAATCAACTAATCAACCTAGCATTCAAAGAAATCCCTTATGAGAACCCTAAACCTAACAAGAGATCTACTCAGACATGGAAATTGAAACAATAAACATGACTGAATAAATACTTGAATAAATAAGAAAGAGTAACAAGAGGGTTCGAAATCTTCTCTCGGACGAATAGAGTTTCAGACTTGTCTCCCTTCCAAAGCTCTCTAAAAAAACCAAAGTAAAATAAACCATAGTCATAAAAGTGGCTGTAAAATCCTAATAAATTACCTAAATCACGTTTTGGGGCTTCTTGTAAATAATAAAGTCTTATAGGCAATTTTGCAATTCTTCAACTCTTGTAAAAGTCGCGACTCGTGTCTTGCTGCAGTGAGTATCGACCGATACTAGTCAATATCTATCGATATTGAAGCTTCAAATCGGGTACTCAGCTACACAAACTTCTGCTTTGCTTCAAAATACTCCATAAAGCTCCAATATTTCCAATTATGCTCCAAACGTGCTAAAACCTGTAAAAGACTCTAAAACACTACAAAATAGTAGAAAGACTCTATAAAACGGACTTATATCATGGCTTAAAAGGGGTAAAAACTATGATATATCAACTCCCCCAGACTTAGCATTTGCTTGCCCTCAAGCAAATAATAGACTAAACCAGAGAAAGAGGTTTGAAAACATAGAGACTCACCTGTTCTTGAAACATTGCAATGACCATTTTCCTTAGTGCTCCACATATCACATAACAAGTTTCAAATCCAACCACCATGTACTTCTCCGTAGACATTCGCAGCTTCCCAGACTACACACATCATTCCACAGCATTACTCAATAAAGCCCTCATCACCAGTTTCATTGCTGTGATTAATATCAAGGACCTTCTAGATTCTTTCCCATACAATATCATGACAAGGAACCATCCAATTTCACAATTTCCGGTATTGTTTTCTCTCCCCCAAACTTATTTCTTATTATATTCTCGCATATGCTTATTAAGGTTCGAGATGCGAGTATTGATGGTGTTTGCCACCGAATCCCCGGTTCGTCCCTAAAAAAAGTAATCAAAGGTGTAGACGAATAATGGTATCACAGGAAATTTTCCTAACCTCGCTTCCACCTTTGTGTGATCATTCTCTCTGAAGTATAATAATGGGATCGCTGGAAATTTTCATAACCCTCTACTCAGAAGAAAATCATTTCATCTTTTAATGCATCTTATTTATTAACTTGTAACAGGGAGAGAAATACCATCACTTTAAACACGTGGGTTCCTTTGTCAGATACGAATGAGGAATCAAGCTCTATGGATATGAATCACATCAATAAATTGCAAAAATTTGGCTCAGGCTATAAAGAACTTTGCTGGAAACATGAGTGTCTTCTAGTTAACTGGCCAGCTTTTGGATTTTTCATTAGTCGATCTAATACTGATTCTGTAACAATGGTCACTTAGAAGCAAGGTCAGATCATTAGAGTAAAAAAAGATCACAGTCTCGAACAGGTTTTGACTCAATAAAATAAAATTTGACTCAAAAACGACTGACTCTAAGAAAAAGAAAAACAATGTCAGCGACTACCTCCCCCAGACTTGAACAACACTGTCCCCAGTGTTATCTAGCTTAGAGTTGGTGAAAGAAAACAAAAGAACAGAGTAGAATTGTGAAAAACAAAAAGTTACCGAAGTGGGGTACGAGTGTCGACCGACACCCAACTTGGTATCGATCGATACCAAGTATTGGTCGACATAGGTGATTCGTTTTCAACGTCGAAGGTCAGATGTAACTCCAAAAATGTGTCAAACGACTTAGGTGTTAAATGTAAGCACTGTTAGACCAAAGCACTGTTAGACCACTCAAACACAAGTTAGGTGGAACAAAATATCATAGAAGCATAAATCCACAGGTCTAAAAACATGAGAAGGGGCTGACAAAAAACACATAAGTTCAAACGAAAATAAAAAGAAAAAGGGAAATGAAACAGCAAACGTGATGATCAGATAGAAAGAGGACTAATTCTCCTCAGTGGCGTCAGAGTCATCGCCAGCAGTGCCAGATGGACCAATGTCAGTAGGCATGCGCGGTGAATGTGGTGAAACAAGTCGCTGAGACGCCATGCAGCGGCAATCGGAAATCGAGGTCCAGATCGTATGCAGACTCGTGACTACGTATCTCTGGAAAAGGTCCATCTCTATCTCAGGTGATGGAGTAAGAGAAAACGCAGCAGCAATGGGAGATGGCTCGCATCGCGGTTGACCCCCAACAGGGCCGGTTGCAGGTGGCTGTGCTCTAGTAGCTGAACCTCGACGTCGAGTGACCGGTGCAGGCTCCATGTCAGCAGGAGCAGATGCGAAAAGCAGCTGAGCAGGGTCATGGCCTATGTCTGTCAGATCGGTGTTGGGGAGCTGAACCAGATAGTCCTCAACAGAAGTGCTGAAAACCCAACGCCTGTCAGGCTTTAGCCAACGCAGGTGCTCCAAGTGCGCCTCGTCCATAAGCTCGCGGGAAGTCACGATCGAGCAACTAGTGGTGCGGATTCCTAGGTGTAGGAAGATGGGAGTGAGAAGACTGCCTACCGTCTCGGTCTTCGGGCGACCTGCAGTCCTAAAAGTCTTGCCGCGTCCTGTAAAAGGCTTAACCTTCAGCGACACCAAGTAGTGTGCGAATACAACACCTAAATTAACCGCGAGATCCATCTCAGGCCACTCATATTTCTCATCAGAAATGAGGTCTCCAATCCCAGTAGAGAAAACAATCAGCTCAGCAACTCTCATCTTGTTTGGCTCCATCTTACACAACAAAGTGTTGCTCATGATCTTCACAAGGCAGCGCAGGACAGGATGGCGCACATCCATCTGTGTAGTGGTCTTGCTGTCATAGACCCCATGCCCAAAGTGAGACCAGAACCCCTCAATATCCATGAACTTGCGAGGAAACTCGCACCTCGAGAAATCCCGGTGAAACCCATATATGTCACAGAGCTCTTGAAATGATATCCTATACCGCACACCGCGAATCAGAAAAGTCAGAACACCCTGATGTGCAGTCACTGGAGGTTCACCATTGTAGTAGACGCGAACAGAAGCAAGGAACTGGCGAACAAAGTCAGGGTACATGTCATATTGCCGCGTAGGCATCATCCCCAATCCGATCTTGCGGATTAGTCCATCAAGCTCCCTATCAAAACCTAAACGCCTCATAGTGTGCGTATCAATAAACCGAGTGGGGCGCACATCAACCTCATGCCATGCGTTGTAGAAGATCGAGTCGTAATCATCCCACTCCTCGGAAATAGGCATGTGGGAGCAAGCTCTGCTCTCCGTAATCTCCTTATTCGAAACCTCGTAATCATCCATTAAACGTATCCTAGCCTTCTCACTGATCTTAGGCCATGGGAACCGAACTGTTGTGTGATGAGACAATGGTGATGAATGCGTAGGAGCCTCGGGTGGTGCGTCGGGTAAGTTTGTACCGAAAACCACAGTAAAGTATGTAGAATTGGCGGTCTGAACCTTGTAGCGGTTCTTGGTAAGACAAGCGATAACCGATCCTACTGTCCAAACCCCTTCATCTAGGAACTCGACTCGAGCACCCAACGAGTACTCTTTCTCTGGTGGGTTAGAGCTGGATGCGGTATCAGTGCGTGCTCTCTTCTTAGGTGCCATCTGCATCATTAACAAACACAAAACACAACATAAATCCAACATCTCCCTCAAGCACAGCAATCTCGGCCAAGTGAAATAGTGAGCATCGACCGATAGCAATGTGGTATCGATCGATACTCATACAGGTATCGAGCACCACGAAGAACACAAATCCGAAAATTCCAAAAGTGCAAACCAAGGGTAATTAAGTGTAAGGCAAGGTTCGACTAGGCCTAGAACACACTAATCAAGTGATAATCATCCAGCAAAACTAGTTCTAAGAGCCTAAAAGTCGAAAATCCAACCTTGGTTCACGGATTGAAAAGATGACAATTCGTGTTTCATACCTTGTAGATCATGAGAATGAGTGAGAGAATGAGATAGAGAACGAAAATCCGAACAGAATAGACTCAAAAATCACTTAAATCCGTTGAGAAACGAAGATTTTGCGATTTTTGGTGAAAGTGTGCGTGTATCGGTCGATGGAGGTTATGAGGGAAAAGAGAGAAACCGTAGGGTTTATAAGGAAACTTACCTGGATTATGGTATCGACCGATACCATAAGTGGTGTCGATCGATACAAGGCAGTCGGTTCAGTATAATTGCGTTGAACACCGGTATCAACCGATACCAAGTGGTATCGATCGATACTAAGCCTCCAAATCTGATTTACATGACACACAAAACACAAAACAAAAACTAGAAAAATAAAAGACTCATATACACAGACTCACCAGAGGGTTGCCTCCAACCAAGCGCTTGTTTTAAGTCACGATCTTGACTTTACGGATGATCATTCAGGATAAGAATGAGAACTTGCTCCAAAACAAGCTCCACACTTTGACATTTCCACCTTCAGATTTCTGCTTAACATGCTCTCCACAACCTGCTGTCCTTTCTCTTTCAGTGCTGGAGTAAGAATGACTCTAGCTTTAGAGAATGGTTTTGAGATTCCTTTGCACTTTACCTTATATTCGATCGAATCTCCATTACACTTCTGAGGGATTAAGGTCACGTGGGTAGCACTCTCGACTCTGTTGTTCTTCACCTTCCTCTTTGCCTTAGTCGTTTTGATGTCTTTATTGGTGATGATAGAAAGACCATCTGAAACATCTATGACAGTTGACTCATCATAAGGCTCGTCCAAAAGATCAACCATCAATGTTTCTCCTGTGACAACAGTGATGTAGGATATATGCCTGGGAGCTCTTCTATAAGGGATGTCTTTGTAGGAGACATGTTCGTCAATGTATGAGAACGAGATACTCTTACTGGGCGTGTTGATAACTGCACCAACCGTAGCCATGAACGGTCTTCCAAGAATCAAAGGCGTACTAGATCTTGCACTCATTTCCACAACCTGAAAATCAACAAGAACCAGACAATCTCCTATCTTAACCACCAAATCAGGGATTGTACCGTAAGGAACTGAGGTGGAAGAGTTTGCGAATACGAGAGTCATCTGAGTAGATCTAATATCACCTATTTTCAACTTCTCTGCAAGTGCTTTTGATATGACGTTGACGCTAGACCCTGAATCAACCAGAGATTCCTTTAATTCAACTCCAGAGATAGAGCATGGAACTGAAAATTTGCATGGGTCTTCCCTCTTAGTCAACTGCTTCATCGGTGGTGGTGTGTTTCTTGCCTTGATGAAGATTGCCTTGATCTCTTTCTCAGTTTCTCTGCAATCTCGGAAGTAACAATCCAAAGGGCGATTTTCAAAGGCTTCATCAAAAGTCATAGTATGGGGAATCCTCCTTACCATCTTCTCAAAAGCGAGCAACTTCTCTGCAGTGATGGGTTTCATGAGATGTTTAGGTGGTCTAGGATATGGCACCTTATGCTTATAAACACGTTCCTCTGTCACCTCTGGCTTCTTCACAATCTCTGGTTCAATCTGCAAGGAGTGTCGATTGACACAAGCAGTGGTGTCAACCTCAGAATGGGTATCGATCGATACAGGAGGGGTATCGATCGATACTCGATTTCAGGATCCTCATCGTCATCTACTACAGGGTTTTCGAAATGTCCTGAACTCCTTAAGGTGATTGCATTGACGTATTCATTCTGTGAATGAACCATCTTTGCCTTGACAGCTGCTGCAGTTTGAGCTATTTGAGTTTCCAACATCTTCTGATGAGTACTGAGGGCCTCGATCCTTCCACTCAGATCTTTGTACAAAACATATATCTTTCCATTGAAATCCACTGTTATATGCTGCTGTCCTTGAGTAAGTTGTTCGAACATAGACTCGATCTTGCTATCTGGGAGCTTAGCAGATATAGGTTGATAAAATGAATTCCCATAATTCCTGGTATACCCACTGTTCTGAGATGGTTTCTGGGCAAACTGATTCGAACCTCCTTGCTGAGAGTTGTTGTTGAAGTTTCGGTTGTTATTGAATTTATTCCTCTGACCTTGAAAACCAGAACCACCAATATAGTTAACATCCGCTGCTTCATCCTCATTGAAAACCTCAACATCTTCAGCAAAGTGAACATCTTTCGTTGTCTTGCCCATCAGAAGATTGTGCATAGAATCCAACTTGGCTTGAACCTCAGCAATATGTGAACCGTCCATGCTACCAGCTTGCTTCTTGCGCTCAAAGTCTGCATTCTTGGTGCTATTGCTAGACGCCAAGCTCTCAATTAGCACATAAGCATCTTCAGGATACATGGTGTTGAAGTTTCCATTGCTCGAAGCATCCAAAGCCATCTGATACCTCCAATCAATTCCTCTGAAGAAGAACCCCATCAGTTGAACATCAGAGTACCCGTGATGTGGACAATCTCTCTGATATGATCTGAATCTCGTCCAAGCAGCCTTGAACGCCTCAGTATGGCCTTGAGAAAACTGGGAGATCTTGTTCCTAAGATCTTCGGATCGTGCATCATCATAGAAGTTATTCAGGAAAGCAGTCTTAGTCTCTTCCCAGGTAGTCAGTGATCCAGTAGGTAACTGCTTCAGCCAGTAAGTCGCATCTCAGCCTAAAGAATAAGGGAAAAGCTTGCAGAAGAGGTAATCATATGACACTCCATTGCTCTTGATGCTAGTGACCAAATCCTCGAACCTCTCAATATGATCGATGGGATATTCATTTGAAAGACCATGAAAAGGATGCTGACCCACAAGAGTGTAGTATGCAGGTTTCAGCTCAAAGTCATTCCTCTGAAAAGCAGGAGGGCGAATCGCTGATCGATTGGCATAAAACTGATCAGGCCTGTTGTACTCACCTATTGTTCTACCACGATTAGCTACAAAATTCCATGCATTCGCGTTCCCAACGACATTCCCAGCGATAACAGGAGCAGGTAGGATGTTGTTCCCCTCTCCATCCAATCGTTGCCCTCTCTCATTGCACAATTGACCATCTGGGTCTCTGTAAGCACCAGCTTCATCTTGAACCAAACCTACTGGATTGTTGTTCATCTCTGCTGGCTTCTTTGCTATTCTGTTTGTGCGTTCCAAAAGTGCTAGCTGCTCGTTTGACAGATAAACTAGTTGAGTGCTCTTGTTCCTTATGGTTTCGCGAATAGGCATACACCTGAAAACAAAAGGCAAAGCATGTAAGTAACAAAAAAATAACGATCAGTATCGACCGACACTGGGTGGTGTCGATCGATATCAACAAAAGAAAACGACGAGTATCGACCGACACTGAGTAGTATCGATCGATACCGACGAACTTAGTCGAAATTCTCAAACTAAAATCTAATGGCGAATTGAGTCCCCGGCAATGGCGCCAAATTTGATAAGCTCAAATTAATACCCTAAAAGTACTAAAGCTTTGTCGATTATAATACTTAGGGATCGAATCCACAAAGACTCAAGAAAACACACAATATATTGTATAGAAGAAAATCAAGCTAAGTGATCAATGTAATTGAAAGCAAATACGTAAATTAAACTGTTGTAAATTCGATTGGAGAAAGATAGGTTCATGGAATTTCTCAGGAAATCAATGAATGCAGATAAACTAACTAATCAGGGTTCATGTTATGCACGGTTCTTGAACTCAAATCACTAAAGTATAATTAACCAACTCTCGTTGCGAGAATTATCTAAGCCTAAATCCTAGAATTCTAAATCTCTTTGCGAATCCTAAAGTCTAAACCAGCTTTTAGTTCAACTTTGATTTGTTCACAAAACAACTAAACCAAATCTCTTTACGAATAGTTATTTTGATCGCCCTAGGTTCTATCAGGTAATTAATCGCACTCTCGTGCCTAATCAATTATCCTAAGATCTAAGTTCCAGATTCGTCAACCTAGAATCAGCTTTGAGAAAACCCTATGGTGAAGAACTAATTCAGATGGTGAATCCTAATCAACTAATCAACCTAGCATTCAAAGAAATCCCTTATGAGAACCCTAAACCTAACAGGAGATCTACTCATACATCGAAATTGAAACAATAAACATGACTGAATAAATAAGAAAGAGTAACAAGAGGGTTCGAAATCTTCTCTCGTACGAACATAGTTTCAGACTTGTCTTCCTTCCAAAGCTCTCTCACAAAACCAAAGTAAAATAAAGCATAGCCATCAAAGTGGCTGTAAAATCCTAATAAATAAACTAAATCACGTTTTGGGGCTTCTTGTAAATAAAAAAGTATTCTAGGAAATTTTGCAATTCTTCAACTCTTCTAAAAGTCGCGACTCGTGTCTTGCTGCAATGAGTATCGACCGATACTAGTCAGTACCGATCGATACTGAAGCTTCAAATCGGGTACTTAGCTACACGAACTTATGCTTTGCTCCAAAATGCTCAGAAGGCTCCAATATTTCCAATTATGCTCCAAACGTGCTAAAACCTGTAAAAGACTCTAAAACACTACAAAATAGTAGAAAGACTCTATAAAACGAATTTATATCATGGCTTAAAAGGGGTAAAAACCATGATATATCAGTGAGATAGCTTTCCAGAGGACTTGGAATCAGGTCATTCGGATGTCAGGTTCAGGAGTTATGGCAAAATCACTAAAGCGATGTCTGCCTGGCCGAGCCCACCGCACAGCACCAAACTATGGACCATCACATTCTGAAGCATATGAAGATGCAGAGTCATGCAGAGACGTCAGAAATTTGGCATTCGTTGAAGAACTTCCCACCGATGGATTGAGCTCAAATTTGGACACAAGATATATTAATGGATTAGCTTTCATTTGGAATTGGTTTGAAGCCATTCCAACGGTGCGATCAAAAGTTATGCTAGTGTTCGTGAAGACAGTCCAGTTTAGCGAGCAGAAGAGTCGACACAGAGGATGAGTATCGACCGATACTACCTAGTGTCGATCGATACTGCTCGGGAAAACAGGAAACTCGACCTTTTACAAGTCTGGAGAGTTTGCATCTTAGTCCAAAAGTCTTTAATTATATCAATAAGCCCCATAACTTGTTTTAGCATTATATTTAGGTTTTTCACCCACTTTTGTTGGCTACGCTTGATTTTACTTTGGTTTTTGGAGAGACAACTCTGAACTCCTGTTTCTTATTGATTTCTTTGATGATCTATTCAATCATGTTGTTTTAATTCTCCATGTCTGAGTAGATCTACTTTAGGTTTAGGGTTTTCATAAGGGTTTTATCTGAATGATATGTTGATTAGGATTCACCATCTGAATTAGTTCTTCACCATAGGTTGTTCTCAAAGATAATTCTAGGTTGACGAATCTGGAACTTAGATCTTAGGATAATTGATTAGGCACGAGAGTGCGATTAATTACCTGATAGAACCTAGGGCGAGCAAAATAACTATTCGTAAAGAGATTTGGTTTAGTTGTTTTGTGAACAAATCAAACTTGAACTAAAAGCTGGTTTAGACTTTAGGATTCGCAAAGAGATTTGGAATTCTAGGATTTAGGCTTAGATAATTCTCGCAACGAGAGTTGGTTAATTATACTTTAGTGATTTGAGTTCAAGAACCGTGCATAACATGAACCCTGATTAGTTAGTTTATCTGCATTCATTGATTTCCAGAGAAATACCCTGAACCTATCTTTCTCAAATCGAACTTACAACTTGTTTAATTTACGTATTGTTTTCAATTACATCTTTTGGTTTAGCCCAATTCGAATCTATCTGATCTATTGTGTGATTTTTTGAGTTCTTGTGTTCGACCCCTACATATACTACAACAACTGCTTTAGTACTTATAGGGTATTAATTTGAGCATATCATGATGGCATTTACATACTCCTTGGGGTTAGTCTCGGACTTTCCCGGTAGTTGACCTTGTAGCCGTGAGGAGGAAGCGGCTCCTTTGCCCTCGAGTTGCTTAACCTTGGAGCTCAACGTCTCGAGCTTGGAGTTTAGATCGTTGTAAGAACAATCGACCCATGTATTGATCTCCGCTTATCCCTTGAGGAGTTGTTGAAACATGGTGTTCAAATCACGTTCTTGCGGTTTAGACGTAGTTGCTTGACCTTGGAGAATGAATCCTTGTTGAAACCCGAACGGTGCATTGAAAGGTGCTTTGGCTTTAAACCCGCCTTGGTTTCCTTGGAAAGTGTTCTTTGGAACATAGCCTTGGTTGTTGGATGCTTGCCGTTTTTGTTGTGGAATAAAAGGCTTTTGTTGACCACCTTGGTTCCCTTGTTGTTGTTGAGGGTAGATTTGGTCTTTTGGATTTTCCACATTGGTGTTCCGGTAGGAGAAATTAGGATGGTTCCGGTAATTGTTGTTGAACTCACCCCGTTGATAGCCTTGATTACCCACAAAGTTCATCTCCTCTTGGGTGGTGCCTTCTACAACCTCATCTTGATAACCTTTGTTGTCTTCATAGTCCCCGACAAAGTGAACTTTCTTTTGAGATGATTGGAGAAGCTTGTCGATCTTTTCGTTGAGGCTCTTCAATTCCTTGGCCCTCTTTTGCTCATCAACGTCGCGTGTGGTTCTCGTTGCGCGGTCATAATCATCCCCATACGTACAATCGCTTTGAGCAAGGTTCTCCACGAGGTCCATCGCATCAACCACTAGTTTTGCCAAGAAGTTTCCGTTAGAAGCGGTGTCCAATAGCATCCGTATCTTTGGTAAGGCACCACGGTATATCGTACTCAAAAGCGAGGCATCCGAAAATCCGTGGTGTGGACATTGGGTGGTGTAGCTTCTAAATCTCTTCCAAGCTTCATTAAAAGTCTCATGGTTCCATTGAGTGAAACTAGAGATGTCATTTCTCAACTTCGCGGTTCGTAAATGTGAGAAGAAATTTGCCAAAAGTGCTCTCTTGCACTCATCCCAAGTGGTGATCGAACCTTGAGGAAGACTCTTTTCCCATTGATGATCCTTGTCACCGAAAGAGAAGGGGAAGAGTGATACGAATCGTCTAAGGACCGGCTTGCTTAGGGATCGGTGATGGTTTGATAGATCCTCGAATTCAAGGAAACCACGCCGAGAGATGCTAAGGCACGAGTAACCCTCGAAATTCCTTAGGCCCAATCGTCAATGAATGGATTGAAACAAGGGGGTGGCTTCGATGCTTGAGGGATCCGGGGAGAAGGATGACAAAGCGAGGGTGTTAACCCAAAAATCTTTGTGCCCCTTGTCACGAGAAGAATACCTACAAACGATCGGACCGATGGATGCGCCGAAGTGTTGCGGAATACACTCGATAAACTGAAAAGTTTTCGTTGAATAACCTTCAAGAAAACGAGAGAGAAAAGAGTAGAAACTCTGAAATATTTTTGATAAAAATGATTGATTGTTTTCGACAATTAGGAGAAGAAGGTTTATAAAGAAAAACAAGAGAAGTAGTCAAATGGACTATTCTCGATAATGAAAGAGATTGTGAGGAAAACAAGACCTCGAAAATGTAAACAAATACTAAAATTAAATAACAGTTTGAATGACTCTTGGGGTTCCACCGAAATAATCCCTCGGAAAAATTCCTCGGAAAAGTCCCTCGGAAAAATTCCTCGGAAAAGTCCCTCGGAAAGTCCCTCGGAAAAATATCTCGGAAAATCCCTTGGAAGAATTCCCTCAGAAAATCCCTTGGAAGAATTCCCTCGGAAAGTTCCCCCGCAGAATTCTCAAGAGATCGGACTGTTAGACGGTGTAAGCCGGTTGCCTCGTTAAAACCTCTATACGGAGAACCCATTGGGACAAAACCGTATACAGAAAAAGAGTACAACGCAACTTATACAAACGGCCAAACCTCAAGAAGAATTCGAAGATAGTGAGGTGAAGACTGGGTGCATAAGTTTATCCTCCTTGAGCCGGGTATCCGTAAGTAAGCTCCGAACCGCTCCAGCTAGCTTCCGTGTCTTGGACCGGGTGATAGGGCCTGTTGGAATGATCATTGCGTCTTCTTGAACCTCATCCAATGCTGATACGAATCGACTAAGGACCGACTTGCTCGAGGTACGGTGGAGGTTGATAGATCCTTGAATTCAAAAGGATTCACGAAGAGAGATGCTAAGGTGTGAGTGATGAACTCGAAATTCCTTAGGCCCAATCGACAATGAACACGTGAACAAGGGGATGGCTTGGATGTTGGGAGAATTCGAGGAGAAGGATGATAAGGCGTGGGAGATAAATCCCGAAAGTTTCTTATACCCCTAATCACGAGAAGAACACTCACAAACAACTGATCGATGGCTACGTCGAAGTGTCGCGGAAATGCACTCGATAAACCGAAAAGAATTTCGATGAATAACCTTCAAAGAAATCGAAGAACAAGAGCAAAGCTCTGAAATTATTTTGATTGAAAAATGATAAGTGTTTTTCGCAAATGAGGGAGAGAAGAAGATAAAGAGAAAACAAAGGGAAGTCAATGGTCAATCTCGAAAATGAGAGAAGACCATCGAAAATTACAACAAAAATAAATGAAGGTTGAATGTCTTTTGGAATTCCTTTGTTTGAATTTTCCACCGAAAATTCCCTCAGAAAAAATCTCTAGGGAAGTTTTCCTCAGAAAGTTTCCCTCGGAAAATTTCCCCCGCGGAATTCTCGAGAGATCGGACCGTTAGACGGTGTAAGCCGGTTGCCTCGTTAAAACCTCTATACGGAAAACCCATTGGGACAAAACCATATACAGGAAAAAGAGTACAACACGACTTATACAAACAGCCAAACCTCAAGAAGAATTCGAAGATAATGAGGAGAGGACCGGGTGCGTATGTTGATCCTCCTCGATCCGGGATTCCGTAAGTGATAGATCTTCCCAAAGAATGGCACACTCGAGATTGGTAGATAGTTGGATAGGTCCTTGACTCCAAAGGACTCCACGAAGAAAGATGCTAAGGCGTGAGTGAAGCACTCGAACATCCTTAGGCCCAAACTTGCGGTGAAGAGTTGGAACGAGGGGTTGACTTCAAAGGCTAATAGCAATCGCGGTAAAAGGATGACAAGGCGTGATATATTAATCCCGAAAATCCTTGTGCCCCAAATACGACTTAAAACGAATACTATGAGACAATGGAATGAGGTCTGCGTCAAGTGTGATGAAGAACACTTGATAAACCAAATGATCAAGAGGCTAACCACCTAAAGATCGAGTGAAAACGTTGGCTAACCACCAAAGAATTCGGAAGTTCCAAAGGAACAAAGGAGAGAAAATTTCTCTAAAAGATTTAATAAAAAGTTGGATTATTATTCTCAATGAGATTACATGGTTTTTATAGGAAAAATAAGAGAAGTGGTCAAAGAGACCATTCTCGAAAATGAAAGAGATTGTGAGGAAAACAAGGCCTCGAAAAAGAAAACAAAGACTAAGACAGAAATAAAAGAGTTTGACTAAGAATTAAAACAAGGTTGAATAACCCTTGGCCTTCTTTGACTAGTCTCCCTCGGAAATAGTCCCTCGACAAATCCCTCGGAAAAATCCTTCGGAAATAATCCCTCGGAAAAGTCCCTCGCAAATCAGCTTGCGATTGGACCGGAAACGTAAGTGAAAGATGATGGTGATGATGGTATGCATAACATCATGGTGGAGATTAGGCCAAAAGTTTGATATAAGCCCAAGCCTCATTAAAACCTTAACTTGGTAAACCCAATGGGACAAACCCAAGTCAAGGAAAAAGAGTACTTAAACCTATATCATTGGGCCGAACCTCAATCACCAAGATGGGCACGAGCCATTTTGAGAATGGTGTTCGGTGGTGGCTCTTCTTCCTTGCTCCAATAGTCCAAAAGTGATCCACGAGTGTCCTTGATGAGCTTGCGGATCCTTGACCTCGTCATTGGTCCTTTGGGTGTGCACGTCAAGTCTTTAGGCGTGTCCATGAATATATCAGTAAGTAAGCTCAGCACTTCTCCCGCTAGCTTCCGTGCCTTGGAGCGGGTGATGGGGCCTTCGGGAATGATCATATCATCTTCTTGAACCTCATCCAATGCCTTCGTGTCCATGATCATATCATCCCCCTCCACTTGAAAAGGATTTGCCCTCAAATCGATTTCATCTGCAACATAAGGAATAATATCAGCAACATTGAAACTTGAGCTTATGGAATACTTACCTTGGAGATCGAGTTTGTAGGAGTTGTCGTTGATCTTTTCCACGATGGTGAACGGTCCATCAACTCTCGGCAAGAGTTTGGATTTCCTTTCTTCCGGGAACCGTTTCTTCCTTAGATAAATCAACACAAGATCACCGGGTTCAAAAACCTTCTTGTGTCGTCCTTTGTTTTCATGCTTACGGTATTGTTCCGTTTTATGCTCAATGTTTGCTTTCGCCTTTTCGTGCATCTGTTTGACCATCTCTGCCCGTTTCTTTCCATCCAAACTTACATGTTCACTCTCAGGTAAAGGAGTTAAATCGAGAGGAGTAAGCGGATTAAAACCATAAACGAGTTCAAAAGGTGAAAACAAAGTAGTAGAATGTTGTGCACGATTGTAAGTAAATTCTACATGGGGTAAACAATCTTCCCACGACTTAAGATTCTTCTTAATCACCGTTCGCAAAAGAGTTCCTAAGGTCCTATTGACCACCTCGGTTTGACCATCGGTTTGCGGATGACAAGTTGTAGAGAAACAAAGCTTAGTTCATAATTTAGCCCAAAGGATCTTCCAAAAATAACTTAGAAACTTTGTATCTCTATTCGAAACTATGGTTCTAGGCATCCCATGCAAACGAACAACTTCCCTAAAGAATAAACCAGCTATGTTCGATGCATCATCGGTCTTATGACATGGAATAAATTGCGCCATTTTAGATAACCTATCGACTACAACAAATATTGAATCACTACCTTTCCTAGTCCTAGGCAAACCTAAAACAAAATCCATGGATATATAAGTCCAAGGTGCACTAGGAATGGGTAATGGAGAATACATGCCTTGATTTTGGCGTTTGGATTTGGCATACTTACAAGTCGTGCATCGGTTGTAAATTCTTTCAACGTCACGTTTCATGTGCGGCCAGAAGAAGTGATCTTGCACGATATGAAGAGTCTTGGCTACGCCAAAATTTCCCATAAGTCCACCGCCGTGTGCTTCCCTAATAAGAAGATCTCGCAAAGAGGGATTAGGAATACAAAGATGGTTCTCGTAAAACAAGAAACCGTCGCTTCTAAAATATTTTCCAAAAGCGAATTTAGCACAAGATAGAAAAACTTCCTGGAAATCGGAATCTGATGTGTAAGCTTCCTTGATCATCTCAAACCCAAGTATCTTGGCATCAAGAGTAGAAATCAAAGTGTACCTCCGAGCTAACGCATCGGCGACCACGTTTTCTTTACCTTGCTTGTATTGGATTATGTATGGAAACGTCTCGATAAATTCAACCCAACGTGCATGTCTCTTGTTCAACTTTTTCTGGCTCTTCAAGTGCTTGAGGGATTGATGATCCGTATGAATATTGAACTCCTTCGGCCATAGGTAATGCTGCCACGTTTGGAGAGCTCGGACTAAGGCATAAAGTTCCTTGTCGTATGTCGGATAGTTAAGTGTTTCTCCTCTGAATTTCTCACTGAAGAATGCTACCGGTTTCTTCTCTTGCATTAGTACAACACCTATACCAATACCAGAAGCGTCACATTCGATTTCAAAAGCTTTCATAAAATCAGGTAAAACAAGAAGAGGGGCGTGAGTGAGTTTATTTTTCAGCAGTTGGAAAGCGTCCTCTTGTGCTTGCTCCCAACGAAATCCCACGTCCTTCTTGATTACTTCAGTTAGTGGCGCGGCAATAGTACTGAAATCACGAACGAATCGTCGATAAAATCCAGCTAAACCGTGAAATCTTTGGACCTCGCTAACGGTCTTAGGGCTCGGCCAATCTCGGATTGCCTTAATCTTGTTCTCGTCCACCTGTATGCCCTGAGAACTTACCACAAAACCTAAAAAGACAACGTTATCTGAAAAAAACGAGCATTTCTTTAAATTGCCAAACAAACGTTCCTTCCTAAGCACGCCTAACACCAATCTCAAATGTTCCACATGTTCGTCTAGGTTCTTACTATAAATCAGGATATCGTCAAAGTATACAACTACAAACACGCCTATATACGACCTAAGAACATGGTTCATTAAACGCATAAAAGTGCTAGGTGTATTGGTTAAACCAAACGGCATAACAAGCCATTCATACAAGCCGTGTTTAGTTTTGGAAGCGGTTTTCCACTCATCACCTTCCTTCATTCGGATTTGGTGATAACCACTTTTCAAGTCAATTTTCATAAACACGCTAGATCCATAAAGCTCATCTAACATATCGTCTAACCTCGGGATCGGATGACGATACTTTACCGTAATGTTGTTTATCGCACGAAAATCGACACACATCCGCCAAGTGCCGCCCTTCTTGGGCACGAGTAACACGGGCATGGCACACGGGATCACACTCTCCCGTATGTGTCCTTTCGCCATCAGCTCATCAACTTGGCGTTGTAGTTCCTTGGTTTCCACATGATTAGTGCGATAAGCCGGCCGGTTCGGAAGTGTAACGCCGGGGACGAAATCAATTTGATGTTCGATTCCGCGGAGTGGTGGCAAACCACTTGGACCATATTCCGGAAAAACATCTGAATATCCCTGCAAAAGAGAAGAAATACTACTCGGAATATCCGGCTCGGGATTAGTCATGCTTGTAAAAGCATCCCTAAAAACTAACAAAACAAAAGATTGCCGAGAAATGAGAGCATGTTTAAGTTCACTCGGTTTAATAAATAAAGATTCATTCACGGGTGTTCTTTCACATATTTTAGATCCAACACTCTCGGTTTTAACAGAAGTAGAAGTCGAGGGATCGCTTACCATGCCTTTGCCTTGGTTTTGTTCAAGTTAAAGTTGATCGAGAGATACCTCGTGTGGAGATAATGGTGCAAGAATGATCTTTCGACCTTGATGTTCAAAGGAGTGCTTGTTTGTAAACCCGTCATGGACGGCTCTACGGTTGTATTGCCACGGTCTTCCAAGTAGGAAATGACCAGCCTCAATAGATAAAACATCGCACACGATTTCATCCTCGTATCCACCTATCGTCAAAGGGACCGAAACTTGTCGAGTAACTTTGAACTGTCTTTGATTGTTCAACCATCTAAGGTTATAAGGCCGTGGATGCTTCCTGGTCTCCATACCTAGCTTATCCACTAAGGTAGTGCTAGCAACATTAGTACAACTTCCACCGTCAATTATAAGACTACATACCTTGGTTTTGACCATGCAACGGGTATGGAAGAGGTTCTCTCGTTGTTCGTTCTCAACAACCGGTTCCTGGGCAAGAAGAACACGTCTAGCTACTAATAGCTCTCCATCAACCGGATGTTCCTCATAATCGTCAAAGATTGGCGCGGTTTCGTTTTCTTCTTTCTCGTCGGTTACAATTTCGCCGTTTTCTAACATCAACATGGCTCGGGGATTTGGGAATGTGTTCACATAATGTCCCTTGCCTCTGCACTTAAAACATTCAATATCACGATTACACATAGGATTAGAATCAACCTTACCCTTGTAGTCATGACCGGACGAACTCGGCTTATAGTCCGGCTTAGGCTTAAAATTGGTTCGGGGAGGGTAACTTGGTTTCTCTCCTTTAGTGTAGCTCGGTTTTGAGCTAGAAGCATATGGTTGGCGTGAAATGCCTTTCCTTTTGAGCTGTTGCTCTACCAAAATAGCCTTGTGCAATATTTCTTCCAAGGTTGCATACGATTGCATCTCCATGCGGTCTTGTAAATCGCGGTTCATGCCGGCTAGGAACCTTGCCATTGTGGTGTCACTCAGCTCATCTACATCAGCCTTAAGCATGAGTTTTTCCATCTCTTGGAAGTAGTATTCCACGCCTTTACTTCCTTGGCTTAATCATCTCAACCGTTGGTGAAGTTCCCGAAGGTAATGGAGCGGCACAAAACGTCTTCGCATTAAGACGATCATTTCCGTCCATGTTTCTACGTGATTCTCTCCATTACGTCTCCTGTTTGTCACAATTTGATCCCACCAGTCAATAGCATATTCATGAAATTCGGTGGCGGCTAACCTGACTTTTTTATGTTCGGTGAAGTTATGGTAATCGGAAACCAATTCGATTTTCTTTTCCCACTCGAGGAAAACGTTCGGGTCGTTCTTTCTGTAGAACGGGTGATAAGCTCAAATTAATACCCTAAAAGTACTAAAGCTTTTTCGATTGTAATACTTAGGGATCGAATCCACAGAGACTCAAGAAAACACACAATAGATTTATATATGAGAATTAAGCTAAGTGATCAATATAATTGAAAGCAATAAACAATAAAAGAGGATGTAAAATCGATGGGAGAATATAGGCCCATGGTATTTCTCAGGAGATCAATGAATGCAGGTAACCAATCAGTCATGATTCAGATTTAGCGCGGTTCTTGAACTCAAATCACTAAGCTATAATTAACCAACTCTCGTTGCGAGAATTATCTAAATTTAAACTTCAGAATCCCAAATCTCTTTGCAAATTCCTAAGAAAAAATCAGCCTTAATATCGAGTTTGATATGTTCACAAATCAACTAAACCAAATCTCTTTGCGAATAATTAATTAGCTCACCCTAGGTTCTATCAGATTACTCAATTGCACTGTCGTGCCTAATCGATTAACCTAAGATCTAAGTTCCAGATTCGTCAACCTAGAATTAGCTTTGAGAACAACCTATGGTGAAGAACTAATTCAGATGGTGAATCCTAACTAATCAATTACCAACAATCAGAGAAATCCCTATGAGAAAACCCTAAACCTAAGATGGATCTACTCAGACATGGAGAATGTAACAATCAACATAACTGAATAAATCCTTGAATAAATAATAAAGAAAAGAGTAACAAGAGGGTTCGAAATCTTCTCTCGGATAAATAGAGTTTCAGACTTGTCTCCCTCAAAAAGCTCTCCAAACCAAAAGTAAAATAAAGCGTAGCTTAAACAGGTGGCTGAAAAACCTAAGAAATAGGTTAAAACACGAATTGGGGCTAATTTTAATTAATAAAGTCTTTTGGGGCAATGTGCAAACTTAAAACTTATAAAAAGTCACGTTTCCTTCTTCCTGAAGTCGGTATCGGTCGATACCCTGATTGCGTGTCGACTCTTCTGCTCGCTAGACTAGACTGTCTTCATAAAAACTGGCATAACTTTTGACCGCACCGTTGGAATGGCCTCAAACCACTTCCAAATGAAATCTAATCCATTGATATATCTTGTATCCAAATTTGAGCTCAATTCATCGGTGAAAAGTTCTTCAATGAATGCCTAACTTCTGACGTCTATGCATGACTCTGCATTTCCAGATGCTTATTTTCACCCAAAACGGCTCATTTTCTCCAATTATGCTCCAAACGTGCTAAAATCTGAAAAGACTCTAAAAGACTCCAAAATACTAGAAAGATTCTATAAAAAGGACTTATATCATGGCCTAAAACGGGTAAAAACCATGATATATCAACGGGGGAATGCGAAGTTTCATTCCGCCAAGATCATTATCGTTCCGCCTTCGAGGTTGCGGATGTCGGATTCGGTTTTCCTCGGATGAATCTCCTCGATCGTAAAACGGATTTTCCTCTGGCTCGAATTGTCGCGATCGGGTTCTCCTTCTTCTAGACGGTGCTTGACAACTTCCTCGTCCCACGCTCTGTTCGGATCTCAAATCCTCGGCCCCATTATCCCTTGGATCCACGCCTTGGTTTCTCTCTTGTCTTCCTGGCGTCCGGACCTCAAGCGCTGCCATACGGTCTCTCATCTCATGGAGTAGTTGTGTGATGCCGTCGACCTTTTGGTTCATGGCTACCTCTCATTACCTTCTCAATCGTGAGGTAGCGGATTCACTCTCTACCGACATGTTGTTCCTCGCACAAGAATAAACAAACTTTAAGTGTACGCAAAAATTCAGAAAATCACAAAAATATTGCAAGTTTTCGAAAATCCACAAAAACGATTTTTTTTTTAATTTTTTATTTTTTTTATTTGAATTTTAAAAATTAATCTCTTAATTCTAAACTACAGATCTATATATTTTTTTTGATAAGATTTTGATTTAATTTAAGCAAAACGAAAACAATAAAAATCGCAAAAACAAAACCAAAAATTCGAAAGAAGATGAAGTGGTAGATTGGATAGATCTCACTGATTTTTGAGCAAGTGTCTCTGATACCACTTGATACGAATCGACTAAGGACCGGCTTGCTGGAGGTACGGTGGAGGTTAATAGATCCTTGAATTCGAAAGGATTCACGAAGAGAGATGCTAAGGTGTGAGTGATGAACTCGAAATTCCTTAGGCCCAATCGACAATGAACATGATGAACAAGGGGATGGCTTCGATGTTGGTAGAATTTGAGGAGAAGGATGATAAGGTGTGGGATATAAATCCCGAAAGTTCCTTATGCCCCTAATGACTAGAAGAACACTCACAAACAACGGATAGATGGCTACGTCAAAGTTTCGCGGAAATACACTCGATAAACCGAAAAGAATTTCGATGAATAACCTTCACAGAAATCGAAGAACAAGAGCAAAGCTCTGAAATTATTTTGATTGAAAAATGACAAGTATTTTTTTGCAAATGAGGGATAGAAGAAGATAAAGAGAAAACAAAGGGAAGTCAATGGTCAATCTCGAAAATGAGAGAAGACCATAGAAAACTACAACAAAAATAAATGAAGATTGAATGTGTTTTGGAATTCCTTTGTTTGAATTTTTCACCAAAAATTCCCTCAGAAAAAATCCTTCGGGAAGTTTCCCTCGGAAAATTTCCCCCCCGCGGAATTCCCGAGAGATCGGACTGTTAGACGGTGTAAGCCGGTTGCCTCGTTAAAACCTCTAACGGAAAACCCATTGGGACAAAACCGTATACAGAAAAAGAGTACAACACGAATTACACAAACGGCCAAACCTCAAGAAAAATTCGAAGATAATGAGGCGAGGACCGGGTGCGTAAGTTGATCCTCCTCAATCCGAGATTCCGTAGGTAAGCTCCGGACTGCTCCCGCTAGCTTCCGTGCCTTGGACCGGGTAATGGGGCCTTCGGGAATGATCATAGCGTCTTCTTGAACCTCATACAATGCCTTCGGGTCCATGATCATATCAAATGCCTTCATGTCCATGATCATATCATCCTCCCCCAGTTGAAAAAGATTTGTCCTCAAATCAGGACTATCTGCAAGGAAAAGAATTAAATTAGAATCTTCAAAGTATAACAACATATACTCACCTTGCAAATTTTTCTTGTATGTTTTGGAGGTGATATGTGCTGGGATTTGAAGTTGTTTGTGCCCTCTAGGGTCTTCAAAGTCAGAACGGTCATTGTTCACAAGTTTCAGTAGTCCCTCGGCTCTCGTTCCTTCTCCTTGTCCGAATTGGTCTCCATCGGGTCCGATTCGTGGTTTGTGAACCAACTTACAACCTGCATGATCAAACAGCAAAGTACCACGACTATTAGTCCTTAAATATATGCTTGGTTGAAGAAACTTACCTTCCCCAATAGTGGTTTGGCCGTTTGAATGCTCTTTTAGTTCAAGACTCGTTTTGGCGAAGATAAGGCCATCGGATGGGTTTTTCAAAGGAAGTATGGGATTTATTTGTCCAAACTGAATTCTGCTTCGACTAATTTCTTCTAGAGGTACACTTGGTTGATGAAAATCATCTCCCTCAGTTGAAATTCGATGATTTAGACCTTCCCTCATTCGTTGCAAGTAATTTTGGTGCTCGGGAACTAAGGATCGATCGATCCTTTTGTTTTTCTGAAGTGGCGTCCTCAAAGTCCTGCAAAAGACAAGTGTTTTCACTCAGTGGCACCAGTGTGAGATTAGTGAAACTCATAGGAGTTTTCTTAAACATAAATAAATATTGCGTAGAAAGAAAAGCTTTCTTAACGTCACATTTCCTCACAAGAGAGTTTGAATTTCTCACGGGATTGCACTAAAAGACCTTTTGCTTGGTTTCTCTCAGACTCTCTTTTGGGTGATTAGTGTTTGGGAATTCACCCACATTGGTTTTGCCTTGGTTTTGCTAAAGCTTGAGCTGATCTAGATAGACCTCGTGTGGTGGCAAAGGTGCAAGGGTGATCTTCCGACCCTTGTGCTCGAACGAATGTTTGTTGGTGTAACCATCATGGACTGCCCCTTGATCGTATTGCCAAGGTCTTCCAAGTAGGATATGACCAGCCTCCATAGGTAAGACATCGCACATGATTTCATCCTCGTATCGGCCTATCGTCAAAGGAACCAAAACTTGTCGGGTAACTTTGAGTTGTCTTTCATTGTTCAGCCACCTAAGGTTATAAGGCCATGGATGCTTCCTTGTCTCCATACCTAGCGTATCCACTAGAGTAGTGCTAGCAACGTTCGTACAACTTCCACCGTCAATTATTAGACTACATACCTTGCTTTTGACCATGCATCGGGTATGAAAGAGATGTTCCCGTTGTTCGTTCTCAACGACCTGTTCTTGGGCAAGAATAACACGTCTAACTACTAGTAGCTCTCCATCAACCGCATGTTCCTCATACTCGTCAAAGATTGGTGCGGTTTCATTTTCTTCTTCCTCGTCGGTCACGATCTCGCCATTGTCTAACATTAACATGGCTCGCGGATTTGGGCATTTGCTCGCATAATGTCCTTTGTGATAGATCCTCCCAAAAATGACACACTCTTGACGGTAATGAAGCGGAATGAAAACGGGATAATCCTTGATTGAACAAGGCGGGGGAAGTGAAGGTTGCGTCGAAGGCTATGGACTGCACTCGGTAAACCCGATCCGAAGGCTAACCACCGGCTTGCTGCACCGGCCACTTCTCACCCGATGTGGAGAACCTCGTCAAGACAGAAGATCCACCGGCCTGTTCCATCTGCCGGCCCTCACCCGGTATGGAGCTTCAGGACGCGTCCCACCGGCCAGCTCCCACCCGGTGTGCTTGCCTGATGTGAAGAGCCGAATGAAGACAGAGATTCCACCGGCTTGCTGCACCGGCCACCTCCCACCCGATGTGGAGCTTCCGAACCAGAAGATCCAGACCCGGCTGGGTCAAGATCCGGTTTGTTCTGGGTTGACCCGGTCCACCGCCCTTTTTCTATAAAAGCCCCTAAACCTAATTTTCTTAGATCTATCCTATTTTCTAAGGCAAAGAACCCCCTTTTGGTGATTTGCTAAGTATTTTGTAAGATATCTTGGTTTTATTTATGCAATCTAAGTTTTATTAATCAAGTTTCATCTTCCTTTCTTTAATCTTTTATTTCCCTAATCACTTAACCATATGATAATTAATTTCTTTAATGAGATTTGAGGGTTCTATGATGATTATTGAGTAGTTTGTTTTAAAGCTCATGGGTGAGGTAGATTAGGTGTCTTCTTGAATGGTTGAGGATGTTTAGGACCTAGACCATCTTCTCCCTCTCTTATCTAAGGCTCTTAATGCTAGATTAAGCTTGGAAAAGCTAGTTTAGACCATAGAGCATTTCATGCACATAAGATGTTTGATGAAATGCCCATACAAGTTAGATAAGAGATTTTACTTGTTTAGCCTAAGGGATTAGTTGTCTAAAGAATATTATGGCCATTGGAATTAGATATTCATGCTTGTTAATTAGTTTTTCACAAATGGAAATTTGTTTATGATTTGCTAATTAACAAAGTGATTAAGACCATGGAAGTGGGTTAGTCTTGTTTTGACATTCTAAGCCTAAGGAGAAATGCTTGTTTTGTTATTTAACATCTTTGATCAATAAATGAATTCACCTAAGTCAATAACCTCACTCTAGAGCTTGCTTTAATCATTTGTTAAATCTCGATTAGTACTTGTTTACTTCTTTGCTTTGCTTGAAGTAAATTAGGATTGCTAGAAACGAAACTAAAACCAATCTTGTTGCTTAACTTAAGTAGTTCTATGCATTCTTGGTGTTTTGGAACTTACCCCATTGGATTCGATACCTCTTATGCTACTTAGTATCTAGAGAATTGATATCTAGCAAGACCGAAAAGTGTACTATCAATTTGGCGCCGTTGCCAATTGGGTTTAGCTTTCAACATTGAGATTTTATATCTTATTGAGATTAAGCTTTCTCTCTATTTTCAGTTACTATTCTCCTTCACTCTCTATTTCTATCTCTCTATTATAGGTGTATGCATACGCGTTATCGAGGAAAAGACAACCTAGTTGAGAATAGACGACATCCACCTTCTAGATCGAGGTCGTAGAGCTAGGAGAGCAAGAGACCGAGTTCAAGAGGTTGCCGATATGGGTATGGAAAACATTGACGATATTCCGATCGGTGACATACGTGACAATGTGCAACCACAACAATGTGGCAATGGAAACCACCCCGCACAAGGTGGCAATGGAAACCACCCCGCACAAGGTGGCAATGAAAACCACCACGCTCAAGGTGGCCAAGCTCACCACGTCCCACCACCACCCGCTTGACCAATGAGAGCCCCTAACCATCCCCTAAGGGCTCACAACGTGGTTGGTGCGGGAAATGCCGCCAATGCTCATCAAAACCGTCAAGGGATCCAAGCCCCTCCGGTTGAGAAAAATAACTTTGAAGTGAAGCCGGGATTGATCAACATGGTTCAAAGTACCAAATTCCACGGCATATCTATGGAGGATCCATTGGATCATATCGATCAATTCGATAGGATATGTGGGTTAACCAAGATGAACAGTGTTTCGAAAGACGGTTTCAAGCTAAGACTTTTCCCATTCTCCCTTGGAGATAAGGCTCACCAATGGGAAAAGAGTTTTCCTCAAGGTTCAATCACGTCATGGGACGATTGCAAGCGAGCTTTTCTTGCCAAGTTCTTTTCTCCTTCAAGGACCGCCAAGTTGAGGAACGACATCTCGAGCTTCACACAACGCGGAAATGAATGATTCAACGAAGCTTGGGAATAGTTTAGAAGCTACACCTCTCAATGCCCGCATCATGGCTTCTCCAACGCCTCTCTTTTAAGTACACCCTATCGCGGTGCTTTACCCAAGATAATGATGCTCTTAGACACGGCTTCTAATGGGATCATCTTAGCCAAAGATGTAGATGAGGCCATGGAGCTCGTGGAGAACATAGTTCAAAGCGTTGGAACTTATGGGGATGATTATGACCGAGCTACGAGAACGACTAGCGATTTTGATGAAAAAGGCGGTTTAAAGAGATGAAGATTCTCACCGAGAAGATGGACAAGCAAGCTTTGATGATTGACAAGCTCCTTAGCGCTTCTCCAAAGCCGGTTCACTTTGTTGGCGACTTTGAGGACACCCAAGGTTACCAAGCGGAAGAAAGAGACGTGGGTACACAAGAAGAGATGAGTTACGTGGGTAATCAAGGCTACCAAAGAGGCGGTTTCAACAACAACCACACAAACTTCTCGTATCGCAACCCCAACGTCGAAAACCCTCAAGGCCAAGTCTATCCTCAACAAAAGACATTTGTGCCGTCTAACCAAGCTCAAGGTTCGAACTTCCAACAGCAAGGTTTTGCTCCAAAGAACACTTTCAATGGGAACCAAGGTGGTTTTCAACCTAAGAAATTGTTTCCACCACCCGGTTTCACGCAACAAGTCCAAGGCACCACGAGCACAACTCAAGACCTTAATTGAAAGCCATGCTTTAAAAAATCGTCCAAGGTCAAGCAAATGGGGCAATGGACATGAGCAAGAAGTTGGCGGAGATCCACAACAAAATGGATTGCTCCTACAACGATCTTAACTCCAAGATTGAGACATTGAACTCCAAAGTTAAGCACCTTGAAGGCAAGAGCGCTCCCTCCTCATCTCAATCTCAAAGTTCCTTACCCGGAAAAGCAATACAAAACCCCAAGAAGTATTACAATGCTATATCCTCCAATGATGATCATCAAGCCGCTGTTAGAGAAATTGAGCTTCTACTTTATGGTCCACAAGTCGAAGAACCACTCCGTAGAGATGTTCCCTTGAAGCTCAATGAGGACATTGAGGAACAAGGTGGGGGTGACCTTTGGGAGTGATGATGACGTGATTTTGAATGAGGAACAAGCAATTTCAACGTAAATGGAAGTTGAGAAAGCTCCTTGCATTAGACCTTCTCCATATGAGCCTCCACCTCAATTTCTCGATCGTTTTCTCAACAAGGCACAAAAGAAAGTGCTCTTAAACTTCAAGGCCAACATGGACAAGATTGTAGCGCCTTTGCCTAGTGTGAGTGACTTGTCTCAAGTTCCACAACATCAAAAGCATACTTGAGAACCGAGAGAAAGTGGAAGAGCTTATGGCGATCTTTGATTCACCAAGAACCATGATATATCATAGTTTTTACCCGCTTTTAACCATGATATATGTCTTATTTATAGAGTCTTTCTAGTATTTTTGGAGTCTTTTCGAGTCTTTACAGGTTTAGGTACGTTTGGAGTTAAATTGGAGATATTGGAGCATTTTGGAGCCAAGCAAGATCATGCAGCTGAATGATCAAGTTGAAGTCCTGGTTTCGACCTACACCAGCCTGAAGAGCCGACATAGAAGCTATGTATCGATCGATACCACTTATGGTGTCGGTCTATACTGATCGCATGAAGAGAAGGATCGCGACTTTTTACAAGTCTGAAGATTCTACACTTTGGCCTAGAAGACTTTAATAATTACAAGAGGCCCCAAAACGTGTTTTAGCATTGTAATTAGGTTTTTCAGCCACCTTGGTTGAGTACGCTTTATTCTAATTTGGTTTTTGATTGAGAGAGCTTTGAGGGAGACAAGTCTGAAACTCTGTTCATCCGAGAGAAGATTTTGAACCCTTGTTTTCTTTCTCCTTTATTATTAATTTCAGAGATTTATTCAACCATGTTGTTTGTTTCAATCTCCATGTCTGAGTATATCTCCTGTTAGGTTTATGGTTCTCAATAAAGGATTTCTTTGAATGTTAGGTTAATAAGTTGGTTAGGGTTCATAATCTGAATTAGTTCTTGACCATAGGTTGTTCTTAAAACTAATTCTGGATTGATCACCTGGAACTTAGATCTTAGGTTAATCGATTAGGCACGACAGTGCGATTGATGATCTGATAGAACCTAGGGTGAGCAAAATAACTATCTGCAAAGAAATTTGGTTTAGTTGTTTTGTGAACATATCGAACCTGGACTTAAAGCTAGTTTAGTCCTTAGGATTTGTAAAGAAATTTGGAATTCTGAAAATTAGACTTAGATAATTCTCGCAACGACAGTTGGTTAATTATAACTTAGTGATTTGAGTTCAAGAACTGGGCTTAACCTGAATCCTAACTAATTAGTTTATCTGCATTCTCTGATTTCCTGAGAAATACCCTGAACCTATCTTTTCTCCATTGAATTTACAACCGTTTAGTTTACGTTACTGATATACTCATATATTGCATGTTTTAGCATGCATTTAATTTAGAGTTTTGTGTAATTCGCATGCATAATCATGGTCTTATCTTGCATTTAGGTCTCATTTAGAGTATTAGGTATTTGCATTAGGTTTAGTGCATTCTTGCATGTTTTGGAGTATTTCCAAGGTGATTGGAGGCAATTGGGCATAGTTGGAGAGTTGGACCTAAGTGGAGTGCAAAGGCCATCCGAGACGCCAGAAAGATATAGCTGGACGAAGGCCTTCCGTTATGAATCAGCCTAGAATATCTTCATGGGAGTTGTAGAGGAGTGAGTTATAGGTTTACAGGAGTTGGATTCAGGCCATTTGGACATCTGGTTAAGGAGTTATAGTGGATTTACTGACGACGTCTCTGCCTGGCCGAGAAGCTCTTACCTTACCGGATGCATGCACCGGCCCGGGACAACACCATGCACATGCCCGGTGCTGAACCTTGCCTCGGAAAGGGAGAATCCCGGTCTCCCATCCCGGCTAGAAGCCGCCCGGTGCCAGACCATCACCCGACCAGGGACTTTCCCGACCTCCTATCCCGGCTAGAAACCGCCCGGTGCTGCACCTCTCGGCAACAACTCCTCATCCCGGCTCCGTGTCGCGGCTCCATCCCGGCCGGGATTGAAATGCGACCCAGCTCAAGAAACACCTTTTAAATATTGTAAAAACCTTTTTCTTAGATCTATCTCATTTTTTATGCTTTTTATCTTTTTCTCTCAAGAACAAAAACCTCTCTTTTTAGGGTTTTTGAGATTTTTCCCAAGGATCTTTTGATTTATGAAAGTTTGAGTTTAATTCTTGTGTTATTTCTCTAATCTTTCATCTTTCTAATCTCTAATCATGATTAACATCACCTCTTTCACAAGATTTGGTGTGTTCTTCATGATTAGTGAGTAGTCTTTTACAATTTGAGGATTTGGTAGATTTAGGGTGATTTGATCGATGATTAATGATGTCTAGGATTAGATTATATGATTTACCTTCTTGATTAGTGGTTTTAAAGCTAGATCTAGCTTGAGAAAGGGGATCTAGATCATAAGGCATTTCATGCACACAAGGTGTTCGATGAAATGCCTTGATGAATTAAGCAAGAGATATTCATATCTAGCCTAAGAGATTAGTTGTCTAGAGTGATTATTTGGTTGATCTTGAATGTTTAGACTTAAATCTTGCTAATTAGTGATTCACAAATGAGAATTTGATTTTGGATTAGTGATTAGCAAAGTAATTAATGCCTTGAAAGATGATTAGTTAAGATTAGTGATCTTTGCCTAGGGATTAGTCTTCATTAAGCATTGGACATCATTAATTAGCCATTGGATTGCCTTATCTCAATTACCTTATCCTTGAATTCGCCTTTTGTCATTGTTTTATTCACCGTTTAGCGTCTTTAGCTCTTGTCATTTGTCTTTTAATTGATAGTTCACTAGCTTTATCACCAAAACCACTTTGTTTGCTTGAATTAAAGAGTGTCTTGTATTCTTGTTGCATTGAACTAGACCCTAGATTGGATTGACAGCTAAAACACTACAATGATATGTGTATTTAGGATTGATTCTTAAGTAGGATAAAATTGCATTTATCAATTGGCGCCGTTGCCAATTTGGGGTTCTAGTTTAGTCAATAGGATTTAGATTCTTTTTGAGATCAAGCTTTTATTTACATTATGTTAATGCACATCACTAAGAGCATGCATCTCATCGAGATGATGAATTTTCTCTTGTACAATGTCACTAACACTTGTCTTCCTTAGTTCTCTTGTGCTTTCAAAGGTACCAAATAAAAAAAGGAGCAATGGAAAGACAAGATCACTTGAAGTATTGGATACAGACGATCAAAGAGGGTACCAAGTCCAAAGGAAACGTGATGGAGAGACAAGGTCACTTGAGGTGTTGGAGATGTACTACCAAAGGAACATTCTTCGAGCCCCACAACTTCAAGAAATGCCACAACCTCAAGAATTGGCATCAAATCCGATCCAAGTTCCAAAGGAGAAACCAACGGTTGGGTGTTTTGACACTCCATGTTGTCATGGATCAAGATATGGAATCCACCCACCACCAATCGAAGCCGAGGCATATGAGATCAAGACAAGCTTTGTTAGGTTGATTCAAGAGTCTAAATTCTTGGGGACAAAGGTGGAAAACCCTTATGATCACTTGGATTCCTTTGATAGGTTGTGTGACACGTTTAGAACCGGAGGAGTACCCCATGATAGCATCAAGCTCATCTTGTTTCCGTTTTCTCTTGGAGAAAAAGCAAGCCAATGGGAGAGAGCATTACCTTCTCACTTGGTGAAGTCTTGGGATGATTGCAAAGAGATCTTCCTTAATAAGTTTTACCCTACACAAAGAACGGTCAAAACTAGGAAGGACATCTTGAGTTTCAAGCAAGGCGTGCATGAAACCTTTCATGAGGCGTGGGAAAGACTCAAGATTGTCCCCATCATGGGTTCAAGAAAGGAGCCATTCTTAGTGTCTTCTATTGGGGAGTTCACCAAGAGCACAAATGGACGTTAGATGCCGCTAGCAAAGGGCATTTTACAAACGTCACCGTGGAGCAAGGATAGCTACTAGTGGAGAACTTTGCCCAAAGCGAAGAGAACTATGGTGATGAGTATGCTCGGGCTACAAGGACCACGAGTGATAATGAGGAGCAAAGGAGAACTAAGGAAATGAAAGCTCTAAACGAAAGAGTGGACAAGCAATCCACATTGATAGAAAAGCTCATCAATGCCTCTCTAAAATCCGCTCACTTTGATGGAGATTTTGATGCCACTACACGGTTTGAGGAGGATAATGTGGATTTGGGTATAAACCAAGACCTTGAAATGAAAGGCATGCTTCAACAACTCCTAACCGGGCAAGCTAATAGAGCAAATGAGTTGAATAAGATGGTGGCCGAGATTCATGACAAGGTTGATTGCTCTTATGATGATCTACACTGAAAGGTTGGAGCCCTATCTTCTAGGATCATGCATCTAGATCATCAAAATGCTCAAGGACATTCCCTTTCTAGTAAACACATGGAGAATCTCGAAGGAATAAGTAATGGGAGCCAAGTGGATGAGCATTTGATTGATGAGAATGAAGAGTCTCTAATAGAGAATGAGGAAGTCCTCCACGGCTCTAAATATAAAGAATCGATGGTTGCTAGCAAGGAGAAGGTTGAGGAACAAGCCGTGGTATTGATGACAATTGATGAGCATGAAAAGGCAATTGATGAGATCTCCAACCTTCTCTACGGTTCCAAGGCCGATGCTAAAGAGGTGATGGTTCGCAAGGATGATGAGGTTGAAGCTCCAAGAGTTGAGCGTGTGGGTAGTTGTGCAACAATGGAGGTGGTTTCACCCCCAAAGGCTAGTTTTGAGAAGGAGGGATCTTATGGAGAAAGAGTGTTTGGTTATGGTAATGGTAAAGAAGCCCATGCATTGGATGGAGATTGTTTAGCATCCTTCTTCCACACAACTATGGAATTTGAGGTTGAAAGTAGCGAGGTTGCAAAGAAGAGAACAAGGACCAAGGCTAAGATGAAAAACGAACCAAGCAAGCTTGATGGGTCAAAGTCCGTGCTAGACAAGCCCTCCATCATGACTCTCACTCCTTGGAAGTACAAGGATGGAGTGATTGAGTACAAGATCAATTGAAAGGGACGGCCCAAACCTTTTGCCTCGGTCAAGGCGATCCTCACACCCGAGCTCAAAGAGAAGGGGGAAGCCGGTCTTGAGGAAGTCATGAGCAATGTGCTCAAACTTGAATTAAAGGATTCACCATGGAGTGCTTACACTCCCCTCTCACCCGCCTAAAAGGGTAACCAAAGTCAAACTTAGTGACTTTAAACAAAGTGCTCTTGGGAGAATCCCCAGCTTATCCATGTTTATATGTTTTCTTGTTCTTTTTGATGGGTTTGCTTAGTGTGATTAGGTTCTTGATGGTCTAATGGTCATGGACTTAAAGCCAAAGGTGTGTAGGATTGAGGTGATCACTCTCGTTCTCTCCATTCATTTTCAAGGTAATACTCCAAACTTTGCACATAGCATTTAGAATCTTATCTTCTTTCCTTCTTTCATGCATTGTTTAGCTCTCTCTTAAGCTTTTCTTACACAAGGGACTGTGTAATTTAAGTTTGGGGGAGGGTTTGTGTGATATCTAACATCGTTTTTGGTGTTCATATTTTGCCTTATACACCTTGAGTCTCATGCATATCATGCATTTTCAATAAATTTAAACAATTTTGAACTTTTGTGCATTCCATATAGGATTGAGTCTACACTACAAGAAAACTGCACTTTTACAACTAACAGAATCGTCGTAAATTGGTTGTAAAACATGGTTTACGACGCATTAGCGACGAATAACAATTCGTCGTAATATGATCGTCGTTAATCGGAAATCGTCGTAAATTGGTCGTAACATTAAGGAGGACTAAAAATCGTCGTAAAATCGTCGTATATTATTCGTCGTAAAATCGATGTAAATTTACATCGATTTTACGACGAATACATTACATCGATTTTACATCGAAACATTACATCGATTTTACATCGAATTATACAATTTTTTTTTCGACAATCCGTCGTCAATTCGTCGTAATTGGATGAAACATTACATCGATTTTACATCGAATTATACAATTTTTGTTTTGACAATTCGTCGTAAATTCGTCGTAATAGGTAGCTGTAAATACGTTGGTAAATCGATGTAAAATATTCGATGTAAATTCATCGTAAATTATTGAACGATGTAAAATCAATGTAAATGTTGAGTCGATGTAAACTCGATGTAATACATATATATATAATATATTATTTCTTTTTTCAATTAAAATTAAAAAAAAATAATTAATAAAATTATATTTATAAATTAAAATTTTATAAATCTATTCAAAATTTAAAATAAAATTTAAAATACAAAATAAAATTCTTAATATAAACTGTTCGGGAGCCTTCGCGGATCTAACCGATCTAAAGAATCATGCCCCGGCGACTGCAAAATATCTTCGACAGTCAATCCCGCATACAACAACGGCGGTCGAGCACTTTCTTCTGGAGGCGGCGCTGGTTGGGAAAAAGAATCCGGAACAGCGGACGGTGTCGCAGAAGATGACGGGAGTTGCGAATTAGCACTCGGTCCCGTCTCGAGAAACTGCCGATAGTGTGTCTTACGTGGCGCCATATCTAAAAAAATATTTAAAAATAACTCAATTCCGATATAATATAATTCCATTCCTAACTAATAAGTCCAATCCTAACTAATAAAAATTACAATCCTAACTAACAATTCAAAATCCTCACAAACAATAATATAATTTAAAAAATCAAAAAATAATTTTTTAACTTTTTTCGTAGGTAAAGAGAGGTGAGAGCGTTTTAGAGAGAGAGTGAGTTTGTGTGAGATTGTGAGGGAGGAAAAATCTGGTCACGTATATATAGATTTTGTGGTCGTCGTAAAATCATTGGTAATTTACGACGATTTTACGACGATTCCGTCGTAAAATCGTCGTAATAGTAAAAATCGAAAATTCAACCTATCAAAAATTTTCCCCCACGCGGTAAATTAAATATTTCGATTTCCAACGGAATTACGACGGATTGGTCGTAAAATCGTTGTAATTTTTACAACGAATTTACGACGAATCCGTTGTAAAAGATTAAATCTATACCCTAAACCGTAAATCGCAATACACATATCCTGGAAGTAAGAACGAAGTATATTTGTACATCTAATACTTCTAACTTTTAACAACATATTCAATAACGACGATTGAATCTATATCGTCACCGATTTCCTTATCTTACATAATAATGTATAGCATTCGTTCTTATAAGTATATATTCGTAACATGCATGCCTTAAATAATGTAAATAATTTTGTAAAAACTTAAACTTGTTTATACTATGATTAGAACTTACGTAAAACAAGATATAAGATAAAAAAAACTAAACATGTAAATCAAACCCTAAACCCTAAATTTTAAGTATTACAACGAAATTACGACGGATTCGTTGTAAAATCGTTGTAATTTTTACAACGAATTTACGACGAATCCTTTTTACAACGAATTTACGACAAATCCGTTGTAAATTCGTTGTAAAAGATTAAATCTATACCCTAAACTGTAAATCGCAATACACATATCCTGGAAGTAAGAACGAAGTATATTTGTGCATCTAATACTTCTAATATTTAACAACAGATTCAATAACGACGATTGAATCTATATCGTCACCAATTTCCTTATCTTACATAATAATGTATAGTATTCGTTCTTATAAGTATATATTCGTAACATGCATGACTTAAATAATGTAAAAACTTAAACTTGTTTATACTTTGATTAGAACTTACGTAAAACAAGATATATGATAAAAAAAACTAAACATGTAAATCAAACCCTAAACCCTAAATTTTAAGTATTACAACGAAATTACGACGAATTCGTTGTAAAATCGTTGTAATTTTTACAACGAATTTACGACGAATCCTTTTTACAACGAATTTACGACGAATCCGTCGTAAATTCGTTGTAAAAGATTAAATCTATACCCTAAACCGTAAATCGCAATACACATATCCTGGAAGTAAGAACGAAGTATATTTGTGCATCTAATACTTCTAATATTTAACAACAGATTCAATAACGACGATTGAATCTATATCGTCGTCGATTTCCTTATCTTACATAATAATGTATAGCGTTCGTTTTTTTAAGTATATATTCGTAACATGGATGACTTAAATCATGTAAATGATTTTGTAAAAACTTAAACTTGTTTATACTATGATTAGAACTTACGTAAAACAAGATATAAGATAAAAAAAATCAAACATGTAAATCAAACCCTATACCCTAAATTTTAAGTATTACAACGAAATTACGACGAATCCATCGTAATTTCATTGTAATAGATTAAATCTATATCCTAAACCCTAAATCACAATACACATATCCTGGAAGTAAGAACGAAGTATATTTGTGCATCTAATACCTTTAATATTTAACAACAGATTCAACAACGACGATTATACGATGGATTATCATGTTTATACTATGATTAGAAGTTATGTAAAACATGATATACATTGATAAACCAAACATGTATATTAAAACTAAATCGTCGTAAATTCGTCGTAGTTTTACGACGATGTTACGACGTAAATAGTGACATCGGTATCACGACGATTTCACGTCGACTCTGAGAATTTGGTAAAACACGGTTTCTTATAGGTAACCTAATTATTTACATCAAAAATTTTCGACGTAATTTCGTCGTATATTCGATGTAAAATCGTTGTAATGCTATTCGATGTAAAACCGTTGTAAATTTTCGTTGCAAATCCGTTGGTAATTTCTAGAAAATTTCTATAAATACCTTCCACACCTTCAATGGTAACTAAAAAAAAAAATACACACTAAATATATACATATCCACGTTTCCTTGGGTTCTTATGCTGATCATTGTGTTCCCACTTCTTGATGATCTTGCCAACAAAGAATCATGTGGGATCTTGTTTTCATGTAAAGACAGTTTTCATTACTACCATAGGTGAATGATTCATAGAATTGGACATCTATGTAAATCGTAATATAAGGATGTCCAATTCTATGTATCTTTCACTTATGGTAGTTGGTCTTTATGAATGTAGAAAACTAGACCCCTAGAGTTCTTTGTTGGCCAGATCATCAGAAGTGGGAATACAACGGTCTGCTCCTTAACCCAAGACGACATTACGACGATATTACGTCGTAATATCAACGTAATATGCAGAAGCCATATTCGTCGTAATATCAATGTAAAGTTACATCGATATTACGACGATTTATATTGTCGTCGTAATGTCGTCGTAAAATGGTCGTAATTTTACATCGAAATTACGACGACATATATTTACGACGATTTTACATCGAACACATATTTCGTCGTAATGTCGTCGTAATGTCGATGTAAAGTTACATCGATTTAAAACGGTCGTACATTTTCGTTGGAAATTGACAGTTTTCTTGTAGTGCTAGATGCATAACATATAAGGTAGCTTTGCATGAGCATTAGGAGCAATGATAGATTTGTCCTTGTAAAGTACCTTATTAAGAGCCTAGTCCAATGCCATTGTCGCTAGTTACTTGATGCTTTTATCTCGTATAGAAATTAAGAACGAACCATGCCTTGATCTCATGTATTATTGTTCTTGCTTTGATTGAAACAAACATTGACTTGAATTCAACCTCATCTAAGTGATAACCATAAATTTAACTTGTAAATATTATGTTTGTGCAATCTAGAATGAATTCTTGGATCACCTATACATACTTGGATATTCTTTCTCCTTTTTACCACTCTTGCTTATCCAAGTAGCCATATCCCATCATTGGAATGGTTTCCACTACCCTAACCTTAGCCTTCTTTCAAGCCATTGTTATTAGTGTGTGAATTGTGAGGCATTTCTTTCGAACAAACTTGGCAAAACATGTTAGGTTTAGGGCGACAAGAGGGAATTCTCATGTAGATTTATCTCCAACATCTCGGAGTTAATCTAGGAATAGGCTAGTTAGGATGGCGGTTCTTGGTTCGAGTTTGGGGGAACGATTGTAGACTTGGTGAACGTTTGAGAATGGATTGTGGAATGGAAAAGAAGAAAAGGAGAAAAGAAAAAGGGGATCGGATTTGTGTAGATTGGTCGGTGCAAAAATAATAAGAATAGCTCTTAAGAATAAGTTAGCCTCAAAAGATAGAAGGAAAAAGAAGAAAGCCAAAAAGGCCAAAGCATCAAAGAATGAGAAGAGGCGTGAACCAAAAAGAAGAGCTAGATCGCAACAAAGGAGCACCAAACCATGAAAGAACAAGGAAGAAGAAGTGATCCCCAAATGAGAAGAAGGTGAAATGAAAAGACAAGAAGCATGTGGTTTGAGAAGGCAAAATGCCTCAAGATAAAAAGGGTAGCTTATGATATGGGCATAACGGGTTAGAAGCTTTAGGTTAGAGATACTCTAGGCATTTGTGTAGATGAGAATTCTCCCTTGTATGCATAGTTTGCCTTTTACCTTTAGCATTTTGCTAAAGTTTGTTCATTTCATGAGAGATCCTTGTACCTAATTACCCATGCATGATAATGAGATCACCTTAATCTTATAACCTTACCCTTAGCCAAACAAATTCATTTGATCTTGCATAAACATGATTCCCACCTATTACACTTAATCAATGTCAAGAGGTTGGAAGATATGAAAGTTTGTGTAGGTTGAGGTTCGAATGTAAGTCATGCAAGGATAAGTATGGCTAGTCACTTTTGAGTAAGTTGTTTGATCGCATCAAGAAGTTTGCAACTTGGACATTGGGCTCGGATTCTTTTTATGGCACTTTTGGATTTGAGCTCCCATTTCTAGTCTTCTACCTTTCTTTATTCTTGTTGGCTTGAGGACAAGCAAAGGTTTAAGTTTGGGGGAATTGATATACTCATATATTGCATGTTTTAGTATGCATTTCATTTAGAGTTTTATGTAATTCGCATGCATAATCATGGTCTTGTCTTACATTTAGGTCTTATATATAGTATTATGTATTTGCATTAGGTTTAGTGCATTCTTGCATGTTTTGGAGTATTTCCTAGGTGATTGGAGGCAATTGGGCATAGTTGGAGAGTTGGACCTAAGTGGAGTGCAAAGCCCGAAGAAGGCCTTCGGATATGAATCAGCCTTGAATCTCTTCATAGGAGTTGTAGAGGAGTGAGTTATCTATCTACAGGAATTTGATTTAGGCCATTTGGACATCTGGTTAAGGAGTTACCACAGATTTACTGAAAATGTCTATGCCTAGCCGAGAAGCTCTTACCTTACCGGATGCATGCACCGGCCCGGGATAACACCATGCACATGCCCAGTGCAGAACCTTGCCTCAGACAGGGAGAATCCCGGCTAGAAGCCGCCTGGTGCCAGCCCATCACTCGACCAGGGACTTTCCCGGCCTCCTATCCCGGCTAGAAACCGCCCGGTGTTGCACCTCTCGGCAACAACTCCTCATCCCGGCTCCGTGTCCCGGCTCCATCCCGGCCTGGATTGAAATCCGACTCAGCTCAAGAAACACCTTTTAAATATTGTAAAAAACGTTTTTTAGATCTATCTCATTTTTATGCTTCTTTTCTTTTTCTCTCAAGAACAAAAACCTATCTTTTTAGGGGTTTTTGGGATTTTTCCCAAGGATCTTTTGATTTATGAAAGTTTGAGTTTAATTCTTGTGTTATTTCTCTAATATTTCATCTTCCTAATCTCTATTCATGATTAACATCACCTCTTTCACAAGATTTGGTGTGTTCTTCACGATTAGTGAGTAGTCTTTTACGATTTGAGGATTTGGTAGATTTAGGGTGATTTGATGGATGATTAATGATGTCTAGGATTAGATTATATGATTTCCCTTCTTGATTAGTGGTTTTAAAGCTAGATCTAGCTTGATAAAGTGGATCTAGATCATAAGGCATTTCATGCACACAAGGTGTTCGATGAAATGCCTTGATGAACTAATCAAGATATATTCATTTCTACCCTAAGAGATTAGTTGTCTAGAGTGATTATTTGGTTGATCTTGAATGTTTAGACTTAAAGCTTGCTAATTAGTGATTCACAAATGAGAATTTGATTTTGGATTAGTGATTAGAAAAGTAAGTAATGCCTTGAGAGAGGATTAGTGGGTTGCCTCCCACCAAGCGCTTGTTTTAAGTCACGATCTTGACTTTACGGATGATCATTCAGGATAAGAATGAGAACTTGCTCCAAAACAAGCTCCACACTTTGACATTTCCACCTTCAGATTTCTGCTTAACATGCTCTCCACAACCTGCTGTCCTTTCTCTTTCAGTGCTGGAGTAAGAATGACTCTAGCTTTAGAGAATGGTTTTGAGATTCCCTTGCACTTTACCTTATATTCGATCGAATCTCCATTACACTTCTGAGGGATTAAGGTCACGTGGGTAGCACTCTCGACTCTGTTGTTCTTCACCTTCCTCTTTGCCTTAGTCGTTTTGATGTCTTTATTGGTGATGATAGAAGGACCATCTGAAACATCTATGACAGTTGACTCATCATAAGGCTCGTCCAAAAGATCAACCATCAATGTTTCTCCTGTGACAACAGTGATGTAGGATATATGCCTGGGAGCTCTTCTATAAGGGATGTCTTTGTAGGAGACATGTTCTTCAATGTATGAGAACGAGATACTCTTACTGGGCGTGTTGATAACTGCACCAACCGTAGCCATGAACGGTCTTCCAAGAATCAAAGGCGTACTAGATCTTGCACTCATTTCCACAACCTGAAAATCAACAAGAACCAGACAATCTCCTATCTTAACCACCAAATCAGGGATTGTACCGTAAGGAACTGAGGTGGAAGAGTTTGCGAATACGAGAGTCATCTGAGTAGATCTAATATCACCTATTTTCAACTTCTCTGCAAGTGCTTTTGATATGACGTTGACGCTAGACCCTGAATCAACCAGAGATTCCTTTAATTCAACTCCAGAGATAGAGCATGGAACTGAAAATTTGCATGGGTCTTCCCTCTTAGTCAACTGCTTCATCGGTGGTGGTGTGTTTCTTGCCTTGATGAAGATTGCCTTGATCTCTTTCTCAGTTTCTCTGCAATCTCGGAAGTAACAATCCAAAGGGCGATTTTCAAAGGCTTCATCAAAAGTCATAGTATAGGGAATCCTCCTTACCATCTTCTAAAAAGCGAGCAACTTCTCTGCAGTGATGGGTTTCATGAGATGTTTAGGTGGTCTAGGATATGGCACCTTATGCTTATAAACACGTTCCTCTGTCACCTCTGGCTTCTTCACAATCTCTGGTTCAATCTGCAAGGAGTGTCGATTGACACAAGCAGTGGTGTCAACCTCAGAATGGATATCGATCGATACAGGAGGTGTATCGATCGATACTCGATTTCAGGATCCTCATCGTCATCTACTACAGGGTTTTCGAAATGTCCTGAACTCCTTAAGGTGATTGCATTGACGTATTCATTCTGTGAATGAACCATCTTTGCCTTGACAGCTGCTGCAGTTTGAGCTATTTGAGTTTCCAACATCTTCTGATGAGTACTGAGGGCCTCGATCCTTCCACTCAGATCTTTGTACAAAACATATATCTTTCCATTGAAATCCACTGTTATATGCTGCTGTCCTTGAGTAAGTTGTTCGAACATAGACTCGATCTTGCTATCTGGGAGCTTAGCAGATATAGGTTGATAAAATGAATTCCCATAATTCCTGGTATACCCACTGTTCTGAGATGGTTTCTGGGCAAACTGATTCGAACCTCCTTGCTGAGAGTTGTTGTTGAAGTTTCGGTTGTTATTGAATTTATTCCTCTGACCTTGAAAACCAGAACCACCAATATAGTTAACATCCGCTGCTTCATCCTCATTGAAAACCTCAACATCTTCAGCAAAGTGAACATCTTTCGTTGTCTTGCCCATCAGAAGATTGTGCATAGAATCCAACTTGGCTTGAACCTCAGCAATATGTGAACCGTCCATGCTACCAGCTTGCTTCTTGCGCTCAAAGTCTGCATTCTTGGTGCTATTGCTAGACGCCAAGCTCTCAATTAGCACATAAGCATCTTCAGGATACATGGTGTTGAAGTTTCCATTGCTCGAAGCATCCAAAGCCATCTGATACCTCCAATCAATTCCTCTGAAGAAGAACCCCATCAGTTGAACATCAGAGTACCCGTGATGTGGACAATCTCTCTGATATGATCTGAATCTCGTCCAAGCAGCCTAGAACGCCTCAGTATGGCCTTGAGAAAACTGGGAGATCTTGTTCCTAAGATCTTCGGATCGTGCATCATCATAGAAGTTATTCAGGAAAGCAGTCTTAGTCTCTTCCCAGGTAGTCAGTGATCCAGTAGGTAACTGCTTCAGCCAGTAAGTCGCATCTCAGCCTAAAGAATAAGGGAAAAGCTTGCAGAAGAGGTAATCATATGACACTCCATTGCTCTTGATGCTAGTGACCAAATCCTCGAACCTCTCAATATGATCAATGGGATATTCATTTGAAAGACCATGAAAAGGATGTTGACCCACAAGAGTGTAGTATGCAGGTTTCAGCTCAAAGTCATTCCTCTGAAAAGCAGGAGGGCGAATCGCTGATCGATTGGCATAAAACTGATCAGGCCTGTTGTACTCACCTATTGTTCTACCACGATTAGCTACAACATTCCATGCATTCGCGTTCCCAACGACATTCCCAGCGATAACAGGAGCAGGTAGGATGTTGTTCCTCTCTCCATCCAATCGTTGCCCTCTCTCATTGCACAATTGACCATCTGGGTCTCTGTAAGCACCAGCTTCATCTTGAACCAAACCTACTGGATTGTTGTTCATCTCTGCTGGCTTCTTTGCTCTTCTGTTTGTGCGTTCCAAAAGTGCTAGCTGCTCGTTTGATAGATAAACTAGTTGAGTGCTCTTGTTCCTTATGGTTTCGCGAATAGGCATACACCTGAAAACAAAAGGCAAAGCATGTAAGTAACAAAAAAATAACGATCAGTATCGACCGACACTGGGTGGTGTCGATCGATATCAACAAAAGAAAACGACGAGTATCGACCGACACTGAGTAGTATCGATCGATACCGACGAACTTAGTCGAAATTCTCAAACTAAAATCTAATGGCGAATTGAGTCCCCGTCAATGGAGCCAAATTTGATAAGCTCAAATTAATACCCTAAAAGTACTAAAGCTTTGTCGATTATAATACTTAGGGATCGAATCCATAAAGACTCAAGAAAACACACAATATATTGTATAGAAGAAAATCAAGCTAAGTGATCAATGTAATTGAAAGCAAATACGTAAATTAAACTGTTGTAAATTCGATTGGAGAAAGATAGGTTCATGGAATTTCTCAGGAAATCAATGAATGCAGATAAACTAACTAATCAGGGTTCATGTTATGCACGGTTCTTGAACTCAAATCACTAAAGTATAATTAACCAACTCTCGTTGCGAGAATTATCTAAGCCTAAATCCTAGAATTCTAAATCTCTTTGCGAATCCTAAAGTCTAAACCAGCTTTTAGTTCAACTTTGATTTGTTCACAAAACAACTAAACCAAATCTCTTTACGAATAGTTATTTTGCTCGCCCTAGGTTCTATCAGGTAATTAATCGCACTCTCGTGCCTAATCAATTATCCTAAGATCTAAGTTCCAGATTCGTCAACCTAGAATCAGCTTTGAGAAAACCCTATGGTGAAGAACTAATTCAGATGGTGAATCCTAATCAACTAATCAACCTAGCATTCAAAGAAATCCCTTATGAGAACCCTAAACCTAACAGGAGATCTACTCATACATCGAAATTGAAACAATAAACATGACTGAATAAATAAGAAAGAGTAACAAGAGGGTTCGAAATCTTCTCTCGTACGAACATAGTTTCAGACTTGTCTTCCTTCCAAAGCTCTCTCACAAAACCAAAGTAAAATAAAGCATAGCCATCAAAGTGGCTGTAAAATCCTAATAAATAACCTAAATCACGTTTTGGGGCTTCTTGTAAATAAAAAAGTATTCTAGGAAATTTTGCAATTCTTCAACTCTTCTAAAAGTCGCGACTCGTGTCTTGCTGCAATGAGTATCGACCGATACTAGTCAGTACCGATCGATACTGAAGCTTCAAATCGGGTACTTAGCTACACGAACTTATGCTTTGCTCCAAAATGCTCAGAAGGCTCCAATATTTCCAATTATGCTCCAAACGTGCTAAAACCTGTAAAAGACTCTAAAACACTACAAAATAGTAGAAAGACTCTATAAAACGAATTTATATCATGGCTTAAAAGGGGTAAAAACCATGATATATCAGTGAGATAGCTTTCCAGAGGACTTGGAATCAGGTCATTCGGATGTCAGGTTCAGGAGTTATGGCAAAATCACTAAAGCGATGTCTGCCTGGCCGAGCCCACCGCACAGCACCAAACTATGGACCATCACATTCTGAAGCATATGAAGATGCAGAGTCATGCAGAGACGTCAGAAATTTGGCATTCGTTGAAGAACTTCCCACCGATGGATTGAGCTCAAATTTGGACACAAGATATATCAATGGATTAGCTTTCATTTGGAATTGGTTTGAAGCCATTCCAACGGTGCGATCAAAAGTTATGCTAGTGTTCGTGAAGACAGTCCAGTTTAGCGAGCAGAAGAGTCGACACAGAGGATGAGTATCGACCGATACTACCTAGTGTCGATCGATACTGCTCGGGAAAACAGGAAACTCGACCTTTTACAAGTCTGGAGAGTTTGCATCTTAGTCCAAAAGTCTTTAATTATATCAATAAGCCCCATAACTTGTTTTAGCATTATATTTAGGTTTTTCACCCACTTTTGTTGGCTACGCTTGATTTTACTTTGGTTTTTGGAGAGACAACTCTGAACTCCTGTTTCTTATTGATTTCTTTGATGATCTATTCAATCATGTTGTTTTAATTCTCCATGTCTGAGTAGATCTACTTTAGGTTTAGGGTTTTCATAAGGGTTTTATCTGAATGATATGTTGATTAGGATTCACCATCTGAATTAGTTCTTCACCATAGGTTGTTCTCAAAGATAATTCTAGGTTGACGAATCTGGAACTTAGATCTTAGGATAATTGATTAGGCACGAGAGTGCGATTAATTACCTGATAGAACCTAGGGCGAGCAAAATAACTATTCGTAAAGAGATTTGGTTTAGTTATTTTGTGAACAAATTAAACTTGAACTAAAAGCTGGTTTAGACTTTAGGATTCGCAAAGAGATTTGGAATTCTAGGATTTAGGCTTAGATAATTCTCGCAACGAGAGTTGGTTAATTATACTTTAGTGATTTGAGTTCAAGAACCGTGCATAACATAAACCCTGATTAGTTAGTTTATCTGCATTCATTGATTTCCAGAGAAATACCCTGAACCTATCTTTCTCAAATCGAACTTACAACTTGTTTAATTTACGTATTGTTTTCAATTACATCTTTTGGTTTAGCTCAATTCGAATCTATCTGATCTATTGTGTGATTTTTTGAGTTCTTGTGTTCGACCCCTACATATACTACAACAACTGCTTTAGTACTTATAGGGTATTAATTTGAGCATATCATGATGGCATTTACATACTCCTTGGGGTTAGTCTCGGACTTTCCCGGTAGTTGACCTTGTAGCCGTGAGGAGGAAGCGGCTCCTTTGCCCTCGAGTTGCTTAACCTTGGAGCTCAACGTCTCGAGTTTGGAGTTTAGATCGTTGTAAGAACAATCGACCCATGTATTGATCTCCGCTTGTCCCTTGAGGAGTTGTTGAAACATGGTGTTCAAATCACGTTCTTGCGGTTTAGACGTAGTTGCTTGACCTTGGAGAATGAATCCTTGTTGAAACCCGAACGGTGCATTGAAAGGTGCTTTGGCTTTAAACCCGCCTTAGTTTCCTTGGAAAGTGTTCTTTGGAACATAGCCTTGGTTGTTGGATGCTTGCCGTTTTTGTTGTGGAATAAAAGGCTTTTGTTGACCACCTTGGTTCCCTTGTTGTTGTTGAGGGTAGATTTGGTCTTTTGGATTCTCCACATTGGTGTTCCGGTAGGAGAAATTAGGATGGTTCCGGTAATTGTTGTTGAACTCACCCCGTTGATAGCCTTGATTACCCACAAAGTTCATCTCCTCTTGGGTGGTGCCTTCTACAACCTCATCTTGATAACCTTTGTTGTCTTCATAGTCCCCGACAAAGTGAACTTTCTTTTGAGATGATTGGAGAAGCTTGTCGATCTTCTCGTTGAGGCTCTTCAATTCCTTGGCCCTCTTTTGCTCATCAACGTCGCGTGTGGTTCTCATTGCGCGGTCATAATCATCCCCATACGTACAATCGCTTTGAGCAAGGTTCTCCACGAGGTCCATCGCATCAACCACTAGTTTTGCCAAGAAGTTTCCGTTAGAAGCGGTGTCCAATAGCATCCGTATCTTTGGTAAGGCACCACGGTATATCGTACTCAAAAGCGAGGCATCCGAAAATCCGTGGTGTGGACATTGGGTGGTGTAGCTTCTAAATCTCTTCCAAGCTTCATTAAAAGTCTCATGGTTCCATTGAGTGAAACTAGAGATGTCATTTCTCAACTTCGCGGTTCGTAAATGTGAGAAGAAATTTGCCAAAAGTGCTCTCTTGCACTCATCCCAAGTGGTGATCGAACCTTGAGGAAGACTCTTTTCCCATTGATGATCCTTGTCACCGAAAGAGAAGGGGAAGAGTGATACGAATCGTCTAAGGACCGGCTTGCTTAGGGATCGGTGATGGTTTGATAGATCCTCGAATTCAAGGAAACCACGCCGAGAGATGCTAAGGCACGAGTAACCCTCGAAATTCCTTAGGCCCAATCGTCAATGAATGGATTGAAACAAGGGGGTGGCTTCGATGCTTGAGGGATCCGGGGAGAAGGATGACAAAGCGAGGGTGTTAACCCAAAAATCTTTGTGCCCCTTGTCACGAGAAGAATACCTACAAACGATCGGACCGATGGATGCGCCGAAGTGTTGCGGAATACACTCGATAAACTGAAAAGTTTTCGTTGAATAACCTTCAAGAAAACGAGAGAGAAAAGAGTAGAAACTCTGAAATATTTTTGATAAAAATGATTGATTGTTTTCGACAATTAGGAGAAGAAGGTTTATAAAGAAAAACAAGAGAAGTAGTCAAATGGACTATTCTCGATAATGAAAGAGATTGTGAGGAAAACAAGACCTCGAAAATGTAAACAAATACTAAAATTAAATAACAGTTTGAATGACTCTTGGGGTTCCACCGAAATAATCCCTCGGAAAAATTCCTCGGAAAAGTCCCTCGGAAAAATTCCTCGGAAAAGTCCCTCGGAAAGTCCCTCGGAAAAATATCTCGGAAAATCCCTTGGAAGAATTCCCTCAGAAAATCCCTTGGAAGAATTCCCTCGGAAAGTTCCCCCGCAGAATTCTCAAGAGATCGGACTGTTAGACGGTGTAAGCCGGTTGCCTCGTTAAAACCTCTATACGGAGAACCCATTGGGACAAAACCGTATACAGAAAAAGAGTACAACGCAACTTATACAAATGGCCAAACCTCAAGAAGAATTCGAAGATAGTGAGGTGAAGACTGGGTGCATAAGTTTATCCTCCTTGATCCGGGTATCCGTAAGTAAGCTCCGAACCGCTCCAGCTAGCTTCCGTGTCTTGGACCGGGTGATAGGGCCTGTTGGAATGATCATTGCGTCTTCTTGAACCTCATCCAATGCTGATACGAATCGACTAAGGACCGACTTGCTCGAGGTACGGTGGAGGTTGATAGATCCTTGAATTCAAAAGGATTCACGAAGAGAGATGCTAAGGTGTGAGTGATGAACTCGAAATTCCTTAGGCCCAATCGACAATGAACACGTGAACAAGGGGATGGCTTCGATGTTGGGAGAATTCGAGGAGAAGGATGATAAGGCGTGGGAGATAAATCCCGAAAGTTCCTTATACCCCTAATCACGAGAAGAACACTCACAAACAACTGATCGATGGCTACGTCGAAGTGTCGCGGAAATGCACTCGATAAACCGAAAAGAATTTCGATGAATAACCTTCAAAGAAATCGAAGAACAAGAGCAAAGCTCTGAAATTATTTTGATTGAAAAATGATAAGTGTTTTTCGCAAATGAGGGAGAGAAGAAGATAAAGAGAAAACAAAGGGAAGTCAATGGTCAATCTCGAAAATGAGAGAAGACCATCGAAAATTACAACAAAAATAAATGAAGGTTGAATGTCTTTTGGAATTCCTTTGTTTGAATTTTCCACCGAAAATTCCCTCAGAAAAAATCTCTAGGGAAGTTTTCCTCAGAAAGTTTCCCTCGGAAAATTTCCCCCGCGGAATTCTCGAGAGATCGGACCGTTAGACGGTGTAAGCCGGTTGCCTCGTTAAAACCTCTATACGGAAAACCCATTGGGACAAAACCATATACAGGAAAAAGAGTACAACACGACTTATACAAACAGCCAAACCTCAAGAAGAATTCGAAGATAATGAGGAGAGGACCGGGTGCGTATGTTGATCCTCCTCGATCCGGGATTCCGTAAGTGATAGATCTTCCCAAAGAATGGCACACTCGAGATTGGTAGATAGTTGGATAGGTCCTTGACTCCAAAGGACTCCACGAAGAAAGATGCTAAGGCGTGAGTGAAGCACTCGAACATCCTTAGGTCCAAACTTGCGGTGAAGAGTTGGAACGAGGGGGTGACTTCAAAGGCTAATAGCAATCGCGGTAAAAGGATGACAAGGCGTGAGATATTAATCCCGAAAATCCTTGTGCCCCAAATACGACTTAAAACGAATACTATGAGACAATGGAATGAGGTCTGCGTCAAGTGTGATGAAGAACACTTGATAAACCAAATGATCAAGAGGCTAACCACCTAAAGATCGAGTGAAAACGTTGGCTAACCACCAAAGAATTCGGAAGTTCCAAAGGAACAAAGGAGAGAAAATTTCTCTAAAAGATTTAATAAAAAGTTGGATTATTATTCTCAATGAGATTACATGGTTTTTATAGGAAAAATAAGAGAAGTGGTCAAAGAGACCATTCTCGAAAATGAAAGAGATTGTGAGGAAAACAAGGCCTCGAAAAAGAAAACAAAGACTAAGACAGAAATAAAAGAGTTTGACTAAGAATTAAAACAAGGTTGAATAACCCTTGGCCTTCTTTGACTAGTCTCCCTCGGAAATAGTCCCTCGACAAATCCCTCGGAAAAATCCTTCGGAAATAATCCCTCGGAAAAGTCCCTCGCAAATCAGCTTGCGATTGGACCGGAAACGTAAGTGAAAGATGATGGTGATGATGGTATGCATAACATCATGGTGGAGATTAGGCCAAAAGTTTGATATAAGCCCAAGCCTCATTAAAACCTTAACTTGGTAAACCCAATGGGACAAACCCAAGTCAAGGAAAAAGAGTACTTAAATCTATATCATTGGGCCGAACCTCAATCACCAAGATGGGCACGAGCCATTTTGAGAATGGTGTTCGGTGGTGGCTCTTCTTCCTTGCTCCAATAGTCCAAAAGTGATCCACGAGTGTCCTTGATGAGCTTGCGGATCCTTGACCTCGTCATTGGTCCTTTGGGTGTGCACGTCAAGTCTTTAGGCGTGTCCATGAATATATCAGTAAGTAAGCTCAGCACTTCTCCCGCTAGCTTCCGTGCCTTGGAGCGGGTGATGGGGCCTTCGGGAATGATCATATCATCTTCTTGAACCTCATCCAATGCCTTCGTGTCCATGATCATATCATCCCCCTCCACTTGAAAAGGATTTGCCCTCAAATCGATTTCATCTGCAACATAAGGAATAATATCAGCAACATTGAAACTTGAGCTTATGGAATACTTACCTTGGAGATCGAGTTTGTAGGAGTTGTCGTTGATCTTTTCCACGATGGTGAACGGTCCATCAACTCTCGGCAAGAGTTTGGATTTCCTTTCTTCCGGGAACGTTTCTTCCTTAGATAAATCAACACAAGATCACCGGGTTCAAAAACCTTCTTGTGTCGTCCTTTGTTTTCATGCTTACGGTATTGTTCCGTTTTATGTTCAATGTTTGCTTTCGCCTTTTCGTGCATCTGTTTGACCATCTCTGCCCGTTTCTTTCCATCCAAACTTACATGTTCACTCTCAGGTAAAGGAGTTAAATCGAGAGGAGTAAGCGGATTAAAACCATAAACGAGTTCAAAAGGTGAAAACAAAGTAGTAGAATGTTGTGCATGATTGTAAGTAAATTCTACATGGGGTAAACAATCTTCCCACGACTTAAGATTCTTCTTAATCACCGTTCGCAAAAGAGTTCCTAAGGTCCTATTGACCACCTCGGTTTGACCATCGGTTTGCGGATGACAAGTTGTAGAGAAACAAAGCTTAGTTCATAATTTAGCCCAAAGGATCTTCCAAAAATAACTTAGAAACTTTGTATCTCTATTCGAAACTATGGTTCTAGGCATCCCATGCAAACGAACAACTTCCCTAAAGAATAAACCAGCTATGTTCGATGCATCATCAGTCTTATGACATGGAATAAATTGCGCCATTTTAGATAACCTATCGACTACAACAAATATTGAATCACTACCTTTCCTAGTCCTAGGCAAACCTAAAACAAAATCCATGGATATATCAGTCCAAGGTGCACTAGGAATGGGTAATGGAGAATACATGCCTTGATTTTGGCGTTTGGATTTGGCATACTTACAAGTCGTGCATCGGTTGTAAATTCTTTCAACGTCACGTTTCATGTGCGGCCAGAAGAAGTGATCTTGCACGATATGAAGAGTCTTGGCTACGCCAAAATTTCCCATAAGTCCACCGCCGTGTGCTTCCCTAATAAGAAGATCTCGCAAAGAGGGATTAGGAATACAAAGATGGTTCTCGTAAAACAAGAAACCGTCGCTTCTAAAATATTTTCCAAAAGCGAATTTAGCACAAGATAGAAAAACTTCCTGGAAATCGGAATCTGATGTGTAAGCTTCCTTGATCATCTCAAACCCAAGTATCTTGGCATCAAGAGTAGAAATCAAAGTGTACCTCCGAGCTAACGCATCGGCGACCACGTTTTCTTTACCTTGCTTGTATTGGATTATGTATGGAAACGTCTCGATAAATTCAACCCAACGTGCATGTCTCTTGTTAAACTTTTTCTGGCTCTTCAAGTGCTTGAGGGATTGATGATCCGTATGAATAATGAACTACTTCGGCCATAGGTAATGCTGCCACGTTTGGAGAGCTCGGACTAAGGCATAAAGTTCCTTGTCGTATGTCGGATAGTTAAGTGTTTCTCCTCTGAATTTCTCACTGAAGAATGCTACCGGTTTCTTCTCTTGCATTAGTACAACACCTATACCAATACCAGAAGCGTCACATTCGATTTCAAAAGCTTTCATAAAATCAGGTAAAACAAGAAGAGGGGCGTGAGTGAGTTTATTTTTCAGCAGTTGGAAAGCGTCCTCTTGTGCTTGCTCCCAACGAAATCCCACGTCCTTCTTGATTACTTCAGTTAGTTGCGCGGCAATAGTACTGAAATCACGAACGAATCGTCGATAAAATCCAGCTAAACCGTGAAATCTTTGGACCTCGCTAACGGTCTTAGGGCTCGGCCAATCTCGGATTGCCTTAATCTTGTTCTCGTCCACCTGTATGCCCTGAGAACTTACCACAAAACCTAAAAAGACAACGTTATCTGAAAAAAACGAGCATTTCTTTAAATTGCCAAACAAACGTTCTTTCCTAAGCACGCCTAACACCAATCTCAAATGTTCCACATGTTCGTCTAGGTTCTTACTATAAATCAGGATATCGTCAAAGTATACAACTACAAACACGCCTATATACGACCTAAGAACATGGTTCATTAAACGCATAAAAGTGCTAGGTGTATTGGTTAAACCAAACGGCATAACAAGCCATTCATACAAGCCGTGTTTAGTTTTGAAAGCGGTTTTCCACTCATCACCTTCCTTCATTCGGATTTGGTGATAACCACTTTTCAAGTCAATTTTCATAAACACGCTAGATCCATAAAGCTCATCTAACATATCGTCTAACCTCGGGATCGGATGACGATACTTTACCGTAATGTTGTTTATCGCACGAAAATCGACACACATCCGCCAAGTGCCGCCCTTCTTGGGCACGAGTAACACGGGCATGGCACACGGGATCACACTCTCCTGTATGTGTCCTTTCGCCATCAGCTCATCAACTTGGCGTTGTAGTTCCTTGGTTTCCACATGATTAGTGCGATAAGCCGGCCGGTTCGGAAGTGTAACGCCGGGGACGAAATCAATTTGATGTTCGATTCCGCGGAGTGGTGGCAAACCACTTGGACCATCTTCCGGAAAAACATCTGAATATCCCTGCAAAAGAGAAGAAATACTACTCGGAATATCCGGCTCGGGATTAGTCATGCTTGTAAAAGCATCCCTAAAAACTAACAAAACAAAAGATTGCCGAGAAATGAGAGCATGTTTAAGTTCACTCGGTTTAATAAATAAAGATTCATTCACGGGTGTTCTTTCACATATTTTAGATCCAACACTCTCGGTTTTAACAGAAGTAGAAGTCGAGGGATCGCTTACCATGCCTTTGCCTTGGTTTTGTTCAAGTTAAAGTTGATCGAGAGATACCTCGTGTGGAGATAATGGTGCAAGAATGATCTTTCGACCTTGATGTTCAAAGGAGTGCTTGTTTGTAAACCCGTCATGGACGGCTCTACGGTTGTATTGCCACGGTCTTCCAAGTAGGAAATGACCAGCCTCAATAGATAAAACATCGCACACGATTTCATCCTCGTATCCACCTATCGTCAAAGGGACCGAAACTTGTCGAGTAACTTTGAACTGTCTTTGATTGTTCAACCATCTAAGGTTATAAGGCCGTGGATGCTTCCTGGTCTCCATACCTAGCTTATCCACTAAGGTAGTGCTAGCAACATTAGTACAACTTCCACCGTCAATTATAAGACTACATACCTTGGTTTTGACCATGCAACGGGTATGGAAGAGGTTCTCTCGTTGTTCGTTCTCAACAACCGGTTCCTGGGCAAGAAGAACACGTCTAGCTACTAATAGCTCTCCATCAACCGCATGTTCCTCATAATCGTCAAAGATTGGCGCGGTTTCGTTTTCTTCTTTCTCGTCGGTTACAATTTCGCCGTTTTCTAACATCAACATGGCTCGGGGATTTGGGAATGTGTTCACATAATGTCCCTTGCCTCTGCACTTAAAACATTCAATATCACGATTGCGCATAGGATTAGAATCAACCTTACCCTTGTAGTCATGACCGGACGAACTCGGCTTATAGTCCGGCTTAGGCTTAAAATTGGTTCGGGGAGGGTAACTTGGTTTCTCTCCTTTAGTGTAGCTCGGCTTTGAGCTAGAAGCATATGGTTGGCGTGAAATGCCTTTCCTTTTGAGCTGTTGCTCTACCAAAATAGCCTTGTGCAATATTTCTTCCAAGGTTGCATACGATTGCATCTCCATGCGGTCTTGTAAATCGCGGTTCATGCCGGCTAGGAACCTTGCCATCGTGGTGTCACTCAGCTCATCTACATCAGCCTTAAGCATGAGTTTTTCCATCTCTTGGAAGTAGTATTCCACGCCTTTACTTCCTTGGCTTAATCATCTCAACCGTTGGTGAAGTTCCCGAAGGTAATGGAGCGGCACAAAACGTCTTCGCATTAAGACGATCATTTCCGTCCATGTTTCTACGTGATTCTCTCCATTACGTCTCCTGTTTGTCACATTTTGATCCCACCAGTCAATAGCATATTCATGAAATTCGGTGGCGGCTAACCTGACTTTTTTTATGTTCGGTGAAGTTATGGTAATCGGAAACCAATTCGATTTTCTTTTCCCACTCGAGGAAAACGTTCGGGTCGTTCTTTCTGTAGAACGGGTGATAAGCTCAAATTAATACCCTAAAAGTACTAAAGCTTTTTCGATTGTAATACTTAGGGATCGAATCCACAGAGACTCAAGAAAACACACAATAGATTTATATATGAGAATTAAGCTAAGTGATCAATATAATTGAAAGCAATAAACAATAAAAGAGGATGTAAAATCGATGGGAGAATATAGGCCCATGGTATTTCTCAGGAGATCAATGAATGCAGGTAACCAATCAGTCATGATTCAGATTTAGCGCGGTTCTTGAACTCAAATCACTAAGCTATAATTAACCAACTCTCGTTGCGAGAATTATCTAAATTTAAACTTCAGAATCCCAAATCTCTTTGCAAATTCCTAAGAAAAAATCAGCCTTAATATCGAGTTTGATATGTTCACAAATCAACTAAACCAAATCTCTTTGCGAATAATTAATTAGCTCACCCTAGGTTCTATCAGATTACTCAATTGCACTGTCGTGCCTAATCGATTAACCTAAGATCTAAGTTCCAGATTCGTCAACCTAGAATTAGCTTTGAGAACAACCTATGGTGAAGAACTAATTCAGATGGTGAATCCTAACTAATCAATTACCAACAATCAGAGAAATCCCTATGAGAAAACCCTAAACCTAAGATGGATCTACTCAGACATGGAGAATGTAACAATCAACATAACTGAATAAATCCTTGAATAAATAATAAAGAAAAGAGTAACAAGAGGGTTCGAAATCTTCTCTCGGATAAATAGAGTTTCAGACTTGTCTCCCTCAAAAAGCTCTCCAAACCAAAAGTAAAATAAAGCGTAGCTTAAACAGGTGCCTGAAAAACCTAAGAAATAGGTTAAAACACGAATTGGGGCTAATTTTAATTAATAAAGTCTTTTGGGGCAATGTGCAAACTTAAAACTTATAAAAAGTCACGTTTCCTTCTTCCTGAAGTCGGTATCGGTCGATACCCTGATTGCGTGTCGACTCTTCTGCTCGCTAGACTAGACTGTCTTCATAAAAACTGGCATAACTTTTGACCGCACCGTTGGAATAGCCTCAAACCACTTCCAAATGAAATCTAATCCATTGATATATCTTGTATCCAAATTTGAGCTCAATTCATCGGTGAAAAGTTCTTCAATGAATGCCTAACTTCTGACGTCTATGCATGACTCTGCATTTCCAGATGCTTATTTTCACCCAAAACGGCTCATTTTCTCCAATTGTGCTCCAAACGTGCTAAAATCTGAAAAGACTCTAAAAGACTCCAAAATACTAGAAAGATTCTATAAAAAGGACTTATATCATGGCCTAAAACGGGTAAAAACCATGATATATCAACGGGGGAATGCGAAGTTTCATTCCGCCAAGATCATTATCGTTCCGCCTTCGAGGTTGCGGATGTCGGATTCGGTTTTCCTCGGATGAATCTCCTCGATCGTAAAACGGATTTTCCTCTGGCTCGAATTGTCGCGATCGGGTTCTCCTTCTTCTAGACGGTGCTTGACAACTTCCTCGTCCCACGCTCTGTTCGGATCTCAAATCCTCGGCCCCATTAGCCCTTGGATCCACGCCTTGGTTTCTCTCTTTTCTTCCTGGCGTCCGGACCTCAAGCGCGGCCATACGGTCTCTCATCTCATGGAGTAGTTGTGTGATGCCATCGACCTTTTGGTTCATGGCTACCTCTCATTCCCTTCTCAATCGTGAGGTAGCGGATTCACTCTCTACCGACATGTTGTTCCTCGCAGAAGAATAAACAAGCTTTAAGTGTACGCAAAAATTCAGAAAATCACAAAAATATTGCAAGTTTTCGAAAATCCACAAAAACGATTTTTTTTTTAATTTTTAATTTTTTTTTATTTGAATTTTAAAAATTAATCTCTTAATTCTAAACTACAGATCTATATATTTTTTTTTGATAAGATTTTGATTTAATTTAAGCAAAACGAAAACAATAAAAATCGCAAAAACAAAACCAAAAATTCGAAAGAAGATGAAGTGGTAGATTGGATAGATCTCATTGATTTTTGAGCAAGTGTCTCTGATACCACTTGATACGAATCGACTAAGGACCGGCTTGCTGGAGGTACGGTGGAGGTTAATAGATCCTTGAATTCGAAAGGATTCACGAAGAGAGATGCTAAGGTGTGAGTGATGAACTCGAAATTCCTTAGGCCCAATCGACAATGAACATGATGAACAAGGGGATGGCTTCGATGTTGGTAGAATTTGAGGAGAAGGATGATAAGGTGTGGGATATAAATCCCGAAAGTTCCTTATGCCCCTAATGACGAGAAGAACACTCACAAACAACGGATAGATGGCTACGTCAAAGTGTCGAGGAAATACACTCGATAAACCGAAAAGAATTTCGATGAATAACCTTCACAGAAATCGAAGAACAAGAGCAAAGCTCTGAAATTATTTTGATTGAAAAATGACAAGTATTTTTTTGCAAATGAGGGAGAGAAGAAGATAAAGAGAAAACAAAGGGAAGTCAATGGTCAATCTCGAAAATGAGAGAAGACCATAGAAAACTACAACAAAAATAAATGAAGATTGAATGTGTTTTGGAATTCCTTTGTTTGAATTTTTAACCAAAAATTCCCTCAGAAAAAATCCTTCGGGAAGTTTCCCTCGGAAAATTTCCCCCCCGCGGAATTCCCGAGAGATCGGACTGTTAGACGGTGTAAGCCGGTTGCCTCGTTAAAACCTCTAACGGAAAACCCATTGGGACAAAACCGTATACAGAAAAAGAGTACAACACGAATTACACAAACGGCCAAACCTCAAGAAAAATTCGAAGATAATGAGGCGAGGACCGGGTGCGTAAGTTTATCCTCCTCAATCCGAGATTCCGTAGGTAAGCTCCGGACTGCTCCCGCTAGCTTCCGTGCCTTGGACCGGGTAATGGGGCCTTCGGGAATGATCATAGCGTCTTCTTGAACCTCATACAATGCCTTCGGGTCCATGATCATATCAAATGCCTTCATGTCCATGATCATATCATCCTCCCCCAGTTGAAAAAGATTTGTCCTCAAATCAGGACTATCTGCAAGGAAAAGAATTAAATTAGAATCTTCAAAGTATAACAACATATACTCACCTTGCAAATTTTTCTTGTATGTTTTGGAGGTGATATGTGCTGGGATTTGAAGTTGTTTGTTCCCTCTAGGGTCTTCAAAGTCAGAACGGTCATTGTTCACAAGTTTCAGTAGTCCCTCAGCTCTCGTTCCTTCTCCTTGTCCGAATTGGTCTCCATCGGGTCCGATTCGTGGTTTGTAAACCAACTTACAACCTGCATGACCAAACAGCAAAGTACCACGACTATTAGTCCTTAAATATATGCTTGGTTGAAGAAACTTACCTTCCCCAATAGTGGTTTGGCCGTTTGAATGCTCTTTTAGTTCAAGACTCGTTTTGGCGAAGATAAGGCCATCGGATGGGTTTTTCAAAGGAAGTATGGGATTTATTTGTCCAAACTGAATTCTGCTTCGACTAATTTCTTCTAGAGGTACACTTGGTTGATGAAAATCATCTCCCTCAGTTGAAATTCGATGATTTAGACCTTCCCTCATTCGTTGCAAGTAATTTTGGTGCTCGGGAACTAAGGATCGATCGATCCTTTTGTCTTCTGAAGTGGCGTCCTCAAAGTCCTGCAAAAGACAAGTGTTTTCACTCAGTGGCACCAGTGTGAGATTAGTGAAACTCATAGGAGTTTTCTTAAACATAAATAAATATTGCGTAGAAAGAAAAGCTTTCTTAACGTCACATTTCCTCACAAGAGAGTTTGAATTTCTCACGGGATTGCACTAAAAGACCTTTTGCTTGGTTTCTCTCAGACTCTCTTTTGGGTGATTAGTGTTTGGGAATTCACTCACATTGGTTTTGCCTTGGTTTTGCTAAAGCTTGAGCTGATCTAGATAGACCTCGTGTGGTGGCAAAGGTGCAAGGGTGATCTTCCGACCCTTGTGCTCGAACGAATGTTTGTTGGTGTAACCATCATGGACTGCCCCTTGATCGTATTGCCAAGGTCTTCCAAGTAGGATATGACCAGCCTCCATAGGTAAGACATCGCACACGATTTCATCCTCGTATCGGCCTATCGTCAAAGGAACCAAAACTTGTCGGGTAACTTTGAGTTGTCTTTCATTGTTCAGCCACCTAAGGTTATAAGGCCATGGATGCTTCCTTGTCTCCATACCTAGCGTATCCACTAGAGTAGTGCTAGCAACGTTCGTACAACTTCCACCGTCAATTATTAGACTACATACCTTGCTTTTGACCATGCATCGGGTATGAAAGAGATGTTCCCGTTGTTCGTTCTCAACGACCTGTTCTTGGGCAAGAATAACACGTCTAACTACTAGTAGCTCTCCATCAACCGCATGTTCCTCATACTCGTCAAAGATTGGTGCGGTTTCATTTTCTTCTTCCTCGTCGGTGACGATCTCGCCATTGTCTAACATTAACATGGCTCGCGGATTTGGGCATTTGCTCGCATAATGTCCTTTGTGATAGATCCTCCCAAAAATGACACACTCTTGACGGTAATGAAGCGGAATGAAAACGGGATAATCCTTGATTGAACAAGGCGGGGGAAGTGAAGGTTGCGTCGAAGGCTATGGACTGCACTCGGTAAACCCGATCCGAAGGCTAACCACCGGCTTGCTGCACCGGCCACTTCTCACCCGATGTGGAGAACCTCGTCAAGACAGAAGATCCACCGGCCTGTTCCATCTGCCGGCCCTCACCCGGTATGGAGCTTCAGGACGCGTCCCACCGGCCAGCTCCCACCCGGTGTGCTTGCCTGATGTGAAGAGCCGAATGAAGACAGAGATTCCACCGGCTTGCTGCACCGGCCACCTCCCACCCGATGTGGAGCTTCCGAACCAGAAGATCCAGACCCGGCTGGGTCAAGATCCGGTTTGTTCTGGGTTGACCCGGTCCACCGCCCTTTTTCTATAAAAGCCCCTAAACCTAATTTTCTTAGATCTATCCTATTTTCTAAGGCAAAGAACCCCCTTTTGGTGATTTGCTAAGTATTTTGTAAGAGATCTTGGTTTTATTTATGCAATCTAAGTTTTATTAATCAAGTTTCATCTTCCTTTCTTTAATCTTTTATTTCCCTAATCACTTAAACATATGATAATTAATTTCTTTAATGAGATTTGAGGGTTCTATGATGATTATTGAGTAGTTTGTTTTAAAGCTCATGGGTGAGGTAGATTAGGTGTCTTCTTGAATGGTTGAGGATGTTTAGGACCTAGACCATCTTCTCCCTCTCTTATCTAAGGCTCTTAATGCTAGATTAAGCTTGGAAAAGCTAGTTTAGACCATAGAGCATTTCATGCACATAAGATGTTTGATGAAATGCCCATACAAGTTAGATAAGAGATTTTACTTGTTTAGCCTAAGGGATTAGTTGTCTAAAGAATATTATGGCCATTGGAATTAGATATTCATGCTTGTTAATTAGTTTTTCACAAATGGAAATTTGTTTATGATTTGCTAATTAACAAAGTGATTAAGACCATGGAAGTGGGTTAGTCTTGTTTTGACATTCTAAGCCTAAGGAGAAATGCTTGTTTTGTTATTTAACATCTTTGATCAATAAATGAATTCACCTAAGTCAATAACCTCACTCTAGAGCTTGCTTTAATCATTTGTTAAATCTCGATTAGTACTTGTTTACTTCTTTGCTTTGCTTGAAGTAAATTAGGATTGCTAGAAACGAAACTAAAACCAATCTTGTTGCTTAACTTAAGTAGTTCTATGCATTCTTGGTGTTTTGGAACTTAACCCATTGGATTCGATACCTCTTATGCTACTTAGTATCTAGAGAATTGATATCTAGCAAGACCGAAAAGTGTACTATCAATTTGGCGCCGTTGCCAATTGGGTTTAGCTTTCAACATTGAGATTTTATATCTTATTGAGATTAAGCTTTCTCTCTATTTTCAGTTACTATTCTCCTTCACTCTCTATTTCTATCTCTCTATTCTAGGTGTATGCATACGCGTTATCGAGGAAAAGACAACCTAGTTGAGAATAGACGACATCCACCTTCTAGATCGAGGTCGTAGAGCTAGGAGAGCAAGAGACCGAGTTCAAGAGGTTGCCGATATGGGTATGGAAAACATTGACGATATTCCGATCGGTGACATACGTGACAATGTGCAACCACAACAATGTGGCAATGGAAACCACCCCGCACAAGGTGGCAATGGAAACCACCCCGCACAAGGTGGCAATGAAAACCACCACGCTCAAGGTGGCCAAGCTCACCACGTCCCACCACCACCCGCTTGACCAATGAGAGCCCCTAACCATCCCCCAAGGGCTCACAACGTGGTTGGTGCGGGAAATGCCGCCAATGCTCATCAAAACCGTCAAGGGATCCAAGCCCCTTCGGTTGAGAAAAATAACTTTGAAGTGAAGCCGGGATTGATCAACATGGTTCAAAGTACCAAATTCCACGGCATGTCTATGGAGGATCCATTGGATCATATCGATCAATTCGATAGGATATGTGGGTTAACCAAGATGAACAGTGTTTCGAAAGACGGTTTCAAGCTAAGACTTTTCCCATTCTCCCTTGGATATAAGGCTCACCAAAGGGAAAAGAGTTTTCCTCAAGGTTCAATCACGTCATGGGACGATTGCAAGCGAGCTTTTCTTGCCAAGTTCTTTTCTCCTTCAAGGACCGCCAAGTTGAGGAACGACATCTCGAGCTTCACACAACGCGGAAATGAATGATTCAACGAAGCTTGGGAATAGTTTAGAAGCTACACCTCTCAATGCCCGCATCATGGCTTCTCCAACGCCTCTCTTTTAAGTACACCCTATCGCGGTGCTTTACCCAAGATAATGATGCTCTTAGACACGGCTTCTAATGGGATCATCTTAGCCAAAGATGTAGATGAGGCCATGGAGCTCGTGGAGAACATAGTTCAAAGCGTTGGAACTTATGGGGATGATTATGACCGAGCTACGAGAACGACTAGCAATTTTGATGAAAAAGGCGGTTTAAAGAGATGAAGATTCTCACCGAGAAGATGGACAAGCAAGCTTTGATGATTGACAAGCTCCTTAGCGCTTCTCCAAAGCCGATTCACTTTGTTGGCGACTTTGAGGACACCCAAGGTTACCAAGCGGAAGAAAGAGACGTGGGTACACAAGAAGAGATGAGTTACGTGGGTAATCAAGGCTACCAAAGAGGCGGTTTCAACAACAACCACACAAACTTCTCGTATCGCAACCCCAACGTCGAAAACCCTCAAGGCCAAGTCTATCCTCAACAAAAGACATTTGTGCCGTCTAACCAAGCTCAAGGTTCGAACTTCCAACAGCAAGGTTTTGCTCCAAAGAACACTTTCAATGGGAACCAAGGTGGTTTTCAACCTAAGAAATTGTTTCCACCACCCGGTTTCACGCAACAAGTCCAAGGCACCACGAGCACAACTCAAGACCTTAATTGAAAGCCATGCTTTAAAAAATCGTCCAAGGTCAAGCAAATGGGGCAATGGACATGAGCAAGAAGTTGGCGGAGATCCACAACAAAATGGATTGCTCCTACAACGATCTTAACTCCAAGATTGAGACATTGAACTCCAAAGTTAAGCACCTTGAAGGCAAGAGCGCTCCCTCCTCATCTCAATCTCAAAGTTCCTTACCCGGAAAAGCAATACAAAACCCCAAGAAGTATTACAATGCTATATCCTCCAATGATGATCATCAAGCCGCTGTTAGAGAAATTGAGCTTCTACTTTATGGTCCACAAGTCGAAGAACCACTCCGTAGAGATGTTCCCTTGAAGCTCAATGAGGACATTGAGGAACAAGGTGGGGGTGACCTTTGGGAGTGATGATGACGTGATTTTGAATGAGGAACAAGCAATTCCAACGTAAATGGAAGTTGAGAAAGCTCCTTGCATTAGACCTTCTCCATATGAGCCTCCACCTCAATTTCTCGATCGTTTTCTCAACAAGGCACAAAAGAAAGTGCTCTTAAACTTCAAGGCCAACATGGACAAGACTGTAGCGCCTTTGCCTAGTGTGAGTGACTTGTCTCAAGTTCCACAACATCAAAAGCATACTTGAGAACCGAGAGAAAGTGGAAGAGCTTATGGCGATCTTTGATTCACCAAGAACCATGATATATCATAGTTTTTACCCGCTTTTAACCATGATATATGTCTTATTTATAGAGTCTTTCTAGTATTTTTGGAGTCTTTTCGAGTCTTTACAGGTTTAGGTACGTTTGGAGTTAAATTGGAGATATTGGAGCATTTTGGAGCCAAGCAAGATCATGCAGCTGAATGATCAAGTTGAAGTCCTGGTTTCGACCTACACCAGCCTGAAGAGCCGACATAGAAGCTATGTATCGATCGATACCACTTATGGTGTCGGTCTATACTGATCGCATGAAGAGAAGGATCGCGACTTTTTACAAGTCTGAAGATTCTACACTTTGGCCTAGAAGACTTTAATAATTACAAGAGGCCCCAAAACGTGTTTTAGCATTGTAATTAGGTTTTTCAGCCACCTTGGTTGAGTATGCTTTATTCTAATTTGGTTTTTGATTGAGAGAGCTTTGAGGGATACAAGTCTGAAACTCTGTTCATCCGAGAGAAGATTTTGAACCCTTGTTTTCTTTCTCCTTTATTATTAATTTCAGAGATTTATTCAACCATGTTGTTTGTTTCAATCTCCATGTCTGAGTATATCTCATGTTAGGTTTATGGTTCTCAATAAAGGATTTCTTTGAATGTTAGGTTAATAAGTTGGTTAGGGTTCATAATCTGAATTAGTTCTTGACCATAGGTTGTTCTTAAAACTAATTCTGGATTGATCACCTGGAACTTAGATCTTAGGTTAATCGATTAGGCACGACATTGCGATTGATGATCTGATAGAACCTAGGGTGAGCAAAATAACTATCTGCAAAGAAATTTGGTTTAGTTGTTTTGTGAACATATCGAACCTGGACTTAAAGCTAGTTTAGTCCTTAGGATTTGTAAAGAAATTTGGAATTCTGAAAATTAGACTTAGATAATTCTCGCAACGACAGTTGGTTAATTATAGCTTAGTGATTTGAGTTCAAGAACTGGGCTTAACCTGAATCCTAACTAATTAGTTTATCTGCATTCTCTGATTTCCTGAGAAATACCCTGAACCTATCTTTTCTCCATTGAATTTACAACCGTTTAGTTTACGTTACTGATATACTCATATATTGCATGTTTTAGCATGCATTTAATTTAGAGTTTTGTGTAATTCGCATGCATAATCATGGTCTTATCTTGCATTTAGGTCTCATTTAGAGTATTAGGTATTTGCATTAAGTTTAGTGCATTCTTGCATGTTTTGGAGTATTTCCAAGGTGATTGGAGGCAATTGGGCACAGTTGGAGAGTTGGACCTAAGTGGAGTGCAAAGGCCATCCGAGACGCCAGAAAGATATAGCTGGACGAAGGCCTTCCGTTATGAATCAGCCTAGAATATCTTCATGGGAGTTGTAGAGGAGTGAGTTATAGGTTTACAGGAGTTGGATTCAGGCCATTTGGACATCTGGTTAAGGAGTTATAGTGGATTTACTGACGACGTCTCTGCCTGGCCGAGAAGCTCTTACCTTACCGGATGCATGCACCGGCCCGGGACAACACCATGCACATGCCCGGTGCTGAACCTTGCCTCGGAAAGGGAGAATCCCGGTCTCCCATCCCGGCTAGAAGCCGCCCGGTGCCAGACCATCACCCGACCAGGGACTTTCCCGACCTCCTATCCCGGCTAGAAACCGCCCGGTGCTGCACCTCTCGGCAACAACTCCTCATCCCGGCTCCATCCCGGCCGGGATTGAAATGCGACCCAGCTCAAGAAACACCTTTTAAATATTGTAAAAACCTTTTTCTTAGATCTATCTCATTTTTTATGCTTTTTATCTTTTTCTCTCAAGAACAAAAACCTCTCTTTTTAGGGTTTTTGAGATTTTTCCCAAAGATCTTTTGATTTATGAAAGTTTGAGTTTAATTCTTGTGTTATTTCTCTAATCTTTCATCTTTCTAATCTCTAATCATGATTAACATCACCTCTTTCACAAGATTTGGTGTGTTCTTCATGATTAGTGAGTAGTCTTTTACAATTTGAGGATTTGGTAGATTTAGGGTGATTTGATCGATGATTAATGATGTCTAGGATTAGATTATATGATTTACCTTCTTGATTAGTGGTTTTAAAGCTAGATCTAGCTTGAGAAAGGGGATCTAGATCATAAGGCATTTCATGCACACAAGGTGTTCGATGAAATGCCTTGATGAATTAAGCAAGAGATATTCATATCTAGCCTAAGAGATTAGTTGTCTAGAGTGATTATTTGGTTGATCTTGAATGTTTAGACTTAAATCTTGCTAATTAGTGATTCATAAATGAGAATTTGGTTTTGGATTAGTGATTAGCAAAGTAATTAATGCCTTGAGAGATGATTAGTTAAGATTAGTGATCTTTGCCTAGGGATTAGTCTTCATTAAGCATTGGACATCATTAATTAGCCATTGGATTGCCTTATCTCAATTACCTTATCCTTGAATTCGCCTTTTTCATTGTTTTATTCACCGTTTAGCGTCTTTAGCTCTTGTCATTTGTCTTTTAATTGATAGTTCACTAGCTTTATCACCAAAACCACTTTGTTTGCTTGAATTAAAGAGTGTCTTGTATTCTTGTTGCATTGAACTAGACCCTAGATTGGATTGACAGCTAAAACACTACAATGATATGTGTATTTAGGATTGATTCTTAAGTAGGATAAAATTGCATTTATCAATTGGCGCCGTTGCCAATTTGGGGTTCTAGTTTAGTCAATAGGATTTAGATTCTTTTTGAGATCAAGCTTTTATTTACATTATGTTAATGCACATCACTAAGAGCATGCATCTCATCGAGATGATGAATTTTCTCTTGTACAATGTCACTAACACTTGTCTTCCTTAGTTCTCTTGTGCTTTCAAAGGTACCAAATAAAAAAAAGGAGCAATGGAAAGACAAGATCACTTGAAGTATTGGATACAGACGATCAAAGAGGGTACCAAGTCCAAAGGAAACGTGATGGAGAGACAAGGTCACTTGAGGTGTTGGAGATGTACTACCAAAGGAACATTCTTCGAGCCCCACAACTTCAAGAAATGCCACAACCTCAAGAATTGGCATCAAATCCGATCCAAGTTCCAAAGGAGAAACCAACGGTTGGGTGTTTTGACACCCCATGTTGTCATGGATCAAGATATGGAATCCACCCACCACCAATCGAAGCCGAGGCATATGAGATCAAGACAAGCTTTGTTAGGTTGATTCAAGAGTCTAAATTCTTGGGGACAAAGGTGGAAAACCCTTATGATCACTTGGATTCCTTTGATAGGTTGTGTGACACGTTTAGAACCGGAGGAGTGCCCCATGATAGCATCAAGCTCATCTTGTTTCCGTTTTCTCTTGGAGAAAAAGCAAGCCAATGGGAGAGAGCATTACCTTCTCACTTGGTGAAGTCTTGGGATGATTGCAAAGAGATCTTCCTTAATAAGTTTTACCCTACACAAAGAACGGTCAAAACTAGGAAGGACATCTTGAGTTTCAAGCAAGACGTGCATGAAACCTTTCATGAGGCGTGGGAAAGACTCAAGATTGTCCCCATCATGGGTTCAAGAAAGGAGCCATTCTTAGTGTCTTCTATTGGGGAGTTCACCAAGAGCACAAATGGACGTTAGATGCCGCTAGCAAAGGGCATTTTACAAACGTCACCGTGGAGCAAGGATAGCTACTAGTGGAGAACTTTGCCCAAAGCGAAGAGAACTATGGTGATGAGTATGCTCGGGCTACAAGGACCACGAAAGGAGAACTAAGGAAATGAAAGCTCTAAACGAAAGAGTGGACAAGCAATCCACATTGATAGAAAAGCTCATCAATGCATCTCTAAAATCCGCTCACTTTGATGGAGATTTTGATGCCACTACACGGTTTGAGGAGGATAATGTGGATTTGGGTATAAACCAAGACCTTGAAATGAAAGGCATGCTTCAACAACTCCTAACCGGGCAAGCTAATAGAGCAAATGAGTTGAATAAGATGGTGGCCGAGATTCATGACAAGGTTGATTGCTCTTATGATGATCTACACTGAAAGGTTGGAGCCCTATCTTCTAGGATCATGCATCTAGATCATCAAAATGCTCAAGGACATTCCCTTTCTAGTAAACACATGGAGAATCTCGAAGGAATAAGTAATGGGAGCCAAGTGGATGAGCATTTGATTGATGAGAATGAAGAGTCTCTAATAGAGAATGAGGAAGTCCTCCACGGCTCTAAATATAAAGAATCGATGGTTGCTAGCAAGGAGAAGGTTGAGGAGCAAGCCGTGGTATTGATGACAATTGATGAGCATGAAAAGGCAATTGATGAGATCTCCAACCTTCTCTACGGTTCCAAGGCCGATGCTAAAGAGGTGATGGTTCGCAAGGATGATGAGGTTGAAGCTCCATGAGTTGAGCGTGTGGGTAGTTGTGCAACAATGGAGGTGGTTTCACCCCCAAAGGCTAGTTTTGAGAAGGAGGGATCTTATGGAGAAAGAGTGTTTGGTTATGGTGATGGTAAAGAAGCCCATGCATTGGATGGAGATTGTTTAGCATCCTTCTTCCACACAACTATGGAATTTGAGGTTGAAAGTAGCGAGGTTGCAAATAAGAGAACAAGGACCAAGGCTAAGATGAAAAACGAACCAAGCAAGCTTGATGGGTCAAAGTCCGTGCTAGACAAGCCCTCCATCATGACTCTCACTCCTTGGAAGTACAGGGATGGAGTGATTGAGTACAAGATCAATTGAAAGGGACGGCCCAAACCTTTTGCCTCGGTCAAGGCGATCCTCACACCCGAGCTCAAAGAGAAGGGGGAAGCCGGTCTTGAGGAAGTCATGAGCAATGTGCTCAAACTTGAATTAAAGGATTCACCATGGAGTGCTTACACTCCCCTCTCACCCGCCTAAAAGGGTAACCAAAGTCAAACTTAGTGACTTTAAACAAAGTGCTCTTGGGAGAATCCCCAGCTTATCCATGTTTATATGTTTTCTTGTTCTTTTCGATGGGTTTGCTTAGTGTGATTAGGTTCTTGATGGTCTAATGGTCATGGACTTAAAGCCAAAGGTGTGTAGGATTGAGGTGATCACTCTCGTTCTCTCCATTCATTTTCAAGGTAATACTCCAAACTTTGCACATAGCATTTAGAATCTTATCTTCTTTCCTTCTTTCATGCATTGTTTAGCTCTCTCTTAAGCTTTTCTTACACAAGGGACTGTGTAATTTAAGTTTGGGGGAGGGTTTGTGTGATATCTAACATCGTTTTTGGTGTTCATATTTTGCCTTATACACCTTGAGTCTCATGCATATCATGCATTTTCAATAAATTTAAACAATTTTGAACTTTTGTGCATTCCATATAGGATTGAGTCTACACTACAAGAAAACTGCACTTTTACAACTAACAGAATCGTCGTAAATTGGTTGTAAAACATGGTTTACGACGCATTAGCGACGAATAACAATTCGTCGTAATATGATCGTCGTTAATCGGAAATCGTCGTAAATTGGTCGTAACATTAAGGAGGACTAAAAATCGTCGTAAAATCGTCGTATATTATTCGTCGTAAAATCGATGTAAATTTACATCGATTTTACGACGAATACATTACATCGATTTTACATCGAAACATTACATCGATTTTACATCGAATTATACAATTTTTTTTTCGACAATCCGTCGTCAATTCGTCGTAATAGGATGAAACATTACATCGATTTTACATCGAATTATACAATTTTTGTTTTGACAATTCGTCGTAAATTCGTCGTAATAGGTAGCTGTAAATACGTTGGTAAATCGATGTAAAATATTCGATGTAAATTCATCGTAAATTATTGAACGATGTAAAATCAATGTAAATGTTGAGTCGATGTAAACTCGATGTAATACATATATATATAATATATTATTTCTTTTTTCAATTAAAATTAAAAAAAAATAATTAATAAAATTATATTTATAAATTAAAATTTTATAAATCTATTCAAAATTTAAAATAAAATTTAAAATACAAAATAAAATTCTTAATATAAACTATTCGGGAGCCTTCGCGGATCTAACCGATCTAAAGAATCATGCTCCGGCGACTGCAAAATATCTTCGACAGTCAATCCCGCATACAACAACGGCGGTCGAGCACTTTCTTCTGGAGGCGGCGCTGGTTGGGAAAAAGAATCCGGAACAGCGGACGGTGTCGCAGAAGATGACGGGAGTTGCGAATTAGCACTCGGTCCCGTCTCGAGAAACTGCCGATAGTGTGTCTTACGTGGCGCCATATCTAAAAAAATATTTAAAAATAACTCAATTCCGATATAATATAATTCCATTCCTAACTAATAAGTCCAATCCTAACTAATAAAAATTACAATCCTAACTAACAATTCAAAATCCTCACAAACAATAATATAATTTAAAAAATCAAAAAATAATTTTTTTACTTTTTTCGTAGGTAGAGAGAGGTGAGAGCGTTTTAGAGAGAGAGTGAGTTTGTGTGAGATTGTGAGGGAGGAAAAATCTGGTCACGTATATATAGATTTTGTGGTCGTCGTAAAATCATTGGTAATTTACGACGATTTTACGACGATTCCGTCGTAAAATCGTCGTAATAGTAAAAATCGAAAATTCAACCTATTGAAAATTTTCCCCCACGCGGTAAATTAAATATTTCGATTTCCAACGGAATTACGACGGATTCGTCGTAAAATCGTTGTAATTTTTACAACGAATTTACGACGAATCCGTTGTAAAAGATTAAATCTATACCCTAAACCGTAAATCGCAATACACATATCCTGGAAGTAAGAACGAAGTATATTTGTGCATCTAATACCTCTAACTTTTAACAACATATTCAATAACGACGATTGAATCTATATCGTCACCGATTTCCTTATCTTACATAATAATGTATAGCATTCGTTCTTATAAGTATATATTCGTAACATGCATGCCTTAAATAATGTAAATAATTTTGTAAAAACTTAAACTTGTTTATAATATGATTAGAACTTACGTAAAACAAGATATAAGATAAAAAAAACTAAACATGTAAATCAAACCCTAAACCCTAAATTTTAAGTATTACAACGAAATTACGACGGATTCGTTGTAAAATCGTTGTAATTTTTACAACGAATTTACGACGAATCTTTTTTACAACGAATTTACGACGAATCCGTTGTAAATTCGTTGTAAAAGATTAAATCTATACCCTAAACCGTAAATCGCAATACACATATCCTGGAAGTAAGAACGAAGTATATTTGTGCATCTAATACTTCTAATATTTAACAACAGATTCAATAACGACGATTGAATCTATATTGTCACCAATTTCCTTATCTTACATAATAATGTATAGCATTCGTTCTTATAAGTATATATTCATAACATGCATGACTTAAATAATGTAAAAACTTAAACTTGTTTATACTATGATTAGAACTTACGTAAAACAAGATATATGATAAAAAAAACTAAACATGTAAATCAAACCCTAAACCCTAAATTTTAAGTATTACAACGAAATTACGACGAATTCATTGTAAAATCGTTGTAATTTTTACAACGAATTTACGACGAATCCTTTTTACAACGAATTTACGACGAATCCGTCGTAAATTCGTTGTAATAGATTAAATCTATACCCTAAACCGTAAATCGCAATACACATATCCTGGAAGTAAGAACAAAGTATATTTGTGCATCTAATACTTCTAATATTTAACAACAGATTCAATAACGACGATTGAATCTATATCGTCGTCGATTTCCTTATCTTACCTAATAATGTATAGCGTTCGTTTTTTTAAGTATATATTCGTAACATGAATGACTTAAATCATGTAAATGATTTTGTAAAAACTTAAACTTGTTTATACTATGATTAGAACTTACGTAAAACAAGATATAAGATAAAAAAAAATCAAACATGTAAATCAAACCCTATACCCTAAATTTTAAGTATTACAACGAAATTACGACGAATCCATCGTAATTTCATTGTAATAGATTAAATCTATATCCTAAACCCTAAATCACAATACACATATCCTGGAAGTAAGAACGAAGTATATTTGTGCATCTAATACCTTTAATATTTAACAACAGATTCAACAACGACGATTATACGATGGATTATCATGTTTATACTATGATTAGAAGTTATGTAAAACATGATATACATTGATAAACCAAACATGTATATTAAAACTAAATCGTCGTAAATTCGTCGTAGTTTTACGACGATGTTACGACGTAAATAGTGACATCGGTATCACGACGATTTCACGTCGACTCTGAGAATTTGGTAAAACACGGTTTCTTATAGGTAACCTAATTATTTACATCAAAAATTTTCGACGTAATTTCGTCGTATATTCGATGTAAAATCGTTGTAATGCTATTCGATGTAAAACCGTTGTAAATTTTCGTTGCAAATCCGTTGGTAATTTCTAGAAAATTTCTATAAATACCTTCCACACCTTCAATGGTAACTAAAAAAAAAAAATACACACTAAATATATACATATCCACGTTTCCTTGGGTTCTTATGCTGATCATTGTGTTCCCACTTCTTGATGATCTTGCCAACAAAGAATCATGTGGGATCTTGTTTTCATGTAAAGACAGTTTTCATTACTACCATAGGTGAATGATTCATAGAATTGGACATCTATGTAAATCGTAATATAAGGATGTCCAATTCTATGTATCTTTCACTTACACTACAAGAAAACAGGGCTATTTCTGACGGTCAAATCCGTCGGAAATCCGTCGGAAATGGTCTTTTCCGACGGATTTCCGACGGATTTAAGCTGTCGGTTACAGTTCGTCGGAAATGTGGTTTCCGTCGGAATCCGTCGGAAATTTCCGACGGATTTGTTCCGTCGGAACGCCGTCAGACATTTCCGACGGATTTCCGACCGCGTACGTTCCGACGGATATTCGACGGACTTCCGACGGATACTCCGACGGATATTCAGTCGTAAATGCCGTCGGAAATCCGTCGGAAATTTCCGACGGATTTCCGACGGATATATTACCGACGGATTTCCGACGGATACTCCGACGGATATTCAGTCGTAAATACCGTCGGAAATCCGTCGGAAATTTCCGACGGATTTCCGACGGATATATACCGACGGATTACCGACGGATACTCCGACGGATATTCAGTCGTAAATGCCGTCGGAAATCCGTCGGAAATTTCCGACGGATTTCCGACGGATACTCCGGACATCCGACGGTAACTATTTTCGACGGCGTTACGACGGATAATTTGATCGGAAGTTGTCTCGGAAGTCCGTCGGTTCTTCGTCGGAAATAGGTTCCGAAGGATTTACGACGGTAACTATAACGCCCCGACCACCCATACCTGTGGGCCCCATGCCTGCTCTTGGCCCGTGGGCCCTATGCCTTATCTCGGCCCGTGGGCCCCACCCTTGTCCGACGGCCGGTGCGTTAATCCGGGAGGCTTGTAATACTTGTTTACTGACCCTGCAATCACCACGTGATATTTCCCCGTGTTTTGTCCTCACTCACACGATACCGCGAATAACTTCCCGGAATGTCACCCATCCTTAGACTACTCCAGCTCAAGCACGCTTAACTCTGGAGTTCTTTCGGGCAAGTGATCGGAAAAGCTAAGTGCACTTTGGTGTCATAGCTAGCCAAATCAATTCTTATAAGCCTCTCCGCATATACAAGAAATCGGGATGTTACAGTAACTTATTCCGACGGTTTTCCGACAGAATTGGTATTTTGAATTTTATTTAATTATTTATTTTTTGGAAATTTATATATTAAAATTATAGAAATTTGGAATATAAATTAAAAATAGAAATAATAAATATATAAATTCATTAAACAAAATTAAAAAAGTCATTACACATTAAAATAAAGTGTTCAAAAAAAGCATTAAAAGCAAATATTTAAACGGTTGGAGAATCTCCGTCGTCGGGATTATTATCCCGAAACATATGCGGGAAGCATTTTTCCATCATCTTCTCCAAGCAGGAGAGCTTCTTGGTGGTAGTCTGTTGCTCCGTCCGTAGCTCTTCAACCTGCCGGTCACGCTCTTGCACCGTTTGGGTGAGCCTCTCGATTTCTACCCGGTACTCCGAATGATAACGAGGAAGCGAGGAAGAAGATTCCTGGGTCGGAAGGGTGCCTAACCCAGCGAATCGACCTTTCACTTGCCGGGTTTGCTGCGAATAATTAAAACCGATAATTAATAAATAACGAAAATAAAAAAAAAACGAAATGAAATTAAAACTTACCTCAAGTACAATCTGGTTTATCTCTTCCCGGGACAAAGCGGTCGAGGACGTCGATCCTTCGAGACTGAGCTGCGATGCTGATAGTTCACGATCCAGCTTCGTCCTCTTGCTCTTCTCGACCACATCCCGCATCCCCAAGTCCTGTATCTGACCGGTTTTCTTGTTGGTGTGTCTATTCTCGATGAGTTGAAGATAATCGGGTTCGGAACCAGATGCTCTCGCCTGCGAAAATTTGTTAAGTTAAATAAATAAAAAAACAGAATTAACAATAAAAAATTTAAATTAAACTTACCATTTCCATCGCTTCCCGTTCGATGGTCTTTGCGCCCGCGTTGTGGATGTAGACCCCTTTCCCGCCTCGTTGGCTAGTTCGGTTCTTCGACTGTTGCTCGGAGGTCTTTTTCGTCGCAGGCCTACTCCAGTACTCACAGAAGCCTCTCCAGACGTCGTCGTCAAGGTCCTTCGGCTTGTCTTTGTTCTGCTTCCACTTCTGTTTCCACTCGTACATGTGCTTCGAGTACGAGTTTGCGGCATACTTGTCGAAGGTTTCAATGACTTTGCGCGTATGATGAGAGTCCCACGTGAACTCTTGCTACAATTTTTAAAATAAATTTGTTACATATCAAAAAGAAAAATTGACAAAATGAAATTCAAATTAAATAATATATCAATAAATCACTTACCGCGAAAGTCCGGTGCCACACGTCTTTCTCCTCGGTAGGCATTTCCGAATACCTCTCGTACGGTTTGTCCAACATGTTGTGGAGCATCCGTAATATCGCCTTGTTGATCTGAGTCGACAGCTTAAACCTGAAAACATTATGAAAAGATATAAATATGTTAAGTTTAAAAATCTAAATAAATTGAAATAATGTACCAAAAATTTCTTACCAAGTGCCATCCTCAAACTTCGGGTCGAGTCGAATGCAATGGCCCCGGTTAGGCTGCCGGACTAGCTCCTCGATCTCAATGTGGCTCCGAGCAGCGGATTGCTGGGAATCTGGGATGTGAGTTCCCGAGCTCGTTGGTCCCGGAGGAGGCGTACACCGAGAACTCCGAGAACGGCGTCCTTGGTTGCCGCCTCCCAACTGAAGAACATCGTCGTGCTCCCTGCGGAAAACGGTAAATTTGTTAGTAAATTAACAATAAATTCAAAAGTTCCGGAAAACAATTTAGGAAAAATTCAAATTTTCCGGAAATTCAAAGTTTCCGAAAAATTCAAAGTTTACTAAAAATTCAAATATTTCAAAAAATTTCAAAATTTGCTAAAATATTTTTAAATCAGTTTTAATATATAAAAATATTTAGAAAACGTTTTATTACTATTAAAAATATTTAAAACGATTTTATTTATAAAATAATATTTGAAAAAGGTTTGTATTATTAAAAAAATATTTTAACATCAACTTAAATATATAGAAATATATTAAAAATGTTTTTATTAGTTATAAAATATTATAAAGGATTTTAATATATACACATATTATAAAAACGTTTTACAAATTAAAAAAATATTTTAACAATTTTTTAAATATATAGAAATATTTGAAAAACGTTTTTATTAGTTATAAAATATTATAAAGGATTTTAATATATACAAATATTATGAAAACGTTTTTATTACTTAACAAATATATTAAAAACGTTTTTAATATATAAAAATATTGTCTAAACGTTTTTATTACTTAAAGAATATTTTAAAAACGATTTTAATATATACATATATTTTTAAACAATATCTAGATCTAACAATTCTAAATCAACAATCTAAACACATAAACCATAACACTAATATTATTCTAAATAACAAATTCTAGTTCTAACCACTTAACAATTCACATTTTCGAAAAAATTCTAACAACCTAACTAATATATTCCCTAAAACTAAAATGATATAAAACAAAATTAAAGGAATTGATTAAACTTACATTGGTTTTGTTGGAGAATAATTGAGGAATTGAAATTGTGAAGTAGAAGAAGATAAGAGGGAGAAGAAGAGATTTTTGATTAGGGAGATTTTGAGAGAAGAGGAAGAAGAAGCGACGGAAGAGAGAGAGGAAGAAGAGAGAAATAAGGAAAAAAACTTACGTTTCTTCGATATAATTCGATGGCCGTCGGAAATCCGTCGGAAATCCGTCGGATTTAGAAAAATAATTTCATTTACGCGGTTGATATTCCCGCGGTCTCGAAAATATCTAAATCCGTCGGAAATCCGTCGGAAATTTCCGACGGATTTCCGACGGATTGGAGAAGATAAGGACTCAGTCAACATGCACGTGTCTAATTATTCGTATCCGTCGGTAATCCGTCGGAAATTTCCGACGGATTTCCGACGGATAAGGTATATTCCTTGCATGTTTTTCGATTGGTCAGTCAACTAACACGTGTCTATTTTTCATATCCGTCGGAAATCCGTCGGAAATTTCCGACGGATTTCCGACGGATTTAGGGTATATTTGGGGTTTAGGGTTTAGGGTTTCTTTATATGATTTAGGGACATGTTATTTACATGTTTCATTCAATAAATATATTAAGATCATCAATATTAAAGGGTTTGCATTAGTTTAAAAATTATACAACATCAAAACATATCGTTTCACATAAATCAACTATATCTTATACTATAACTTATACAAACACTTCCATCAAATTTTTTAAAATCTATATAACACATTTTCTTGATGTATATACAAGGTTAACCTATTTTATATACATCATACAAGTGTTTGTAAACTTTTGCCACAAAAAACCTATACCCTATACCCTAAACAAGATTTTTAATTATCCGTCGGAAATCCGTCGGAAATTTCCGACGGATTTCCGACGGATTGAGTTGAATCCGTCGGAAAGCCGTCGGAAATTTCCGACGGATTTCCGACGGATTCAGTTGCATCGGCTAATAAAATCGATCCCTCGGCTATAACCCAGATTCAACTCAAACCGTCGGAAATCCGTCGGAAATTTCCGACGGCTTTCCGACGGATTTCCGACGGATAATTAAAAATCTTGTTTAGGGTATAGGGTATAGGTTTTTTGTGGCAAAAGTTTACAAACAGTTGTATGATGTATATAAAAAGGTAACCTTGTATATAAATCAAGAAAATGTGTTATATAGAATTTATAAAGAAGTTATAATATTTTTTCTGTTGCAAAATTCCAATTTTGTTACACTTAATCATAACTGATATATTACACATTACACTTCTAGTTCAAATATATGTACATATTTTACGGTGCAAATTTTATAATTAAAACTACTGTCAATCCGATGATGAGTAATCTGATTCTCCTGAATCGGAAGGTTCCCCAAATTCGTCAAATTCTTCTTCTGAATCCTCAAATACTCGATCGTCTGACTGTATGGTGAAATCAACGACAAGGTCAACCTCAAGGGAATGCTCGATTGAACCCAAACCTACGGAGCTTTGTTGGAGGGGTTCATGATCAGACATCCCATGAACTCTACCTCTCGGGTTTATCGATGTGACTGTAACCCACGGGTCTTGCTTGTTTGTCACCCGCGGATAGGGAATGTAGCATACCTACACCATGTACAAATTTACCAAGGGAATGCAACAAAACTTAATTAAAAATTAACGTAAAAGAAATACAAACCTGGTCTGCTTGTGATGCAAGTACAAATGGCTCATATCTCTGGAGTTTTCTTCTGCTATGTAATGATGTAACACCAAATTGGTCGTGTCGCACACCGCTTCCTACTAATGGGTCGTTCCAGTCGCATAAAAATGCAACACATCTTAGACCGAGCATTCCCGGGTACTGAACATCGAAAATCTCACGTACGACACCATAGTATACAAGATCACCTGACTGAGTTGATACACCGTAATCTGATGTTGTCGCACTCCTATCATCCCGAAGAATCTTAAAAGCGTACCCCCGTGTGCTATACATCACATGTGACTGCACGGTTGCTAGTGGAAATCTCACAATTTCTTCTAACCACGTGGGAAATGTTTGTCCGTTAGCCTTCTCTGTCGTCACCTGCACAATTAAAATAAAAATACTTCAAATAATTAAATCTTTCATTACATATGATGATTGCTAAAAACAAGGCAATTAAAAGACTTACATAATCTCTTAACCAACGTCCGAACTCTTCCTGTTTGAGCTCGATTAGCTCGTCCTCTGTTTTGTCAGGAAATGAAAAACGTTGATAAGCCATATACATCCTGTGAGATTGAAACAATTATCACGTTAGTACATATATATATAATCAAAAACCCAATACGTAATTAATAATTATGTTCAATATATAATACCTCTCATATTCATCAACTCCGTCGCAGTTTGTAAGAATATACATATGCAAATGCTCTCGCTCTTGTGGTGAAAGTCTCCTCTTCTTGCCTTTTCCACTAAGTCGTCCAATCTGTAAAAATATATGAGGTACATCGACCGGATAGAAAGGTAGGACGCCTCCGTCATCATGTCGAGCTGCTCTACGACTCTTTGTTTTGACTTGTGATGGAAAGTAGGACTCGGCAAAATGTGAGGTTTCTTCATTGATGGTCTGTGCGACGATAGAACCCTCCACTCTACTCAAATTTTTCACCTTCTTCTTTAGATGTAACATATACCGTTCGAAAGGATACATCCAACGGTACTGAACCGGACCCCCAAGCTCTGCTTCTCGAGGGAGATGAATTGTTAAATGTTCCATAACATCAAAGAATGAAGGAGGAAATATCTTCTCCAAATTGCAAAGGATTACAGGTATATTAGCCCCAAGATTGCGGATACCGTCTGATGTAAGAGAGCGAGAACATATATCTCGGAAAAAGGCACCAATCCCTGCAATATATGGATAACAAATGAATAATTAAATAATGAAGTATATATTGTATAAAGTAGTAAATAAATAATTTCATGATTGTACCTGCAATTGCTTCGTGGACATTACGTGGTAGAAGACATGCAAAGGCAAATGGAAGGAGGCGCTGCATCACCACATGACAATCATGACTCTTCATCCCAGTAAACTTCCCTTCTCCATGATCAACGCAGTTCCGAAGGTTAGATGCGTATCCGTCCGGGAATCTAACACTTTCGGTAATCCAGTCAAAAAACTCGGCCTTTGAAGGTTCATCGAAACGAAAAGCCGGGACCGGAGGCTTCCCGTTCCCTGTCACATGTAGTGCTCTACGAGAACAAATGTCTGGCAAGTCCAATCTAGACTTCAGATTGTCCTTCGTCTTCCCTTTAACATTGAGAACGGTGTTCATAATGTTGTCGAAAAAATTCTTCTCAATGTGCATGACATCCAGATTATGCCTCAAAAGATGGTTCTTCCAATAAGGCAAATCCCAGAAAATGCTCCTCTTGTGCCAATTATGAACGTTGCCACAACCATCAACAGGATGATGTCCGTTACCACCACAATCAACGGTCCTCTCTGCACCAAAATCTCTGAACTGAGTCAACAAATACTCACCATCTAACTCAGGAGGAGGACCGTCAAATACTTTCCGGTTCTTCCTAAACAATGTGGTGCTCCGACGATAAGGATGATCGCTAGGTAGGTATCGCCTATGACAATCAAACCAAGACGTTTTCCGTCCGTGCTTCAATTGGAACGCATCAGTGTTATCTTGACAGTACGGGCACGATAACCTTCTGTGCGTTGTCCATCCTGATAACATGCCATATGCTGGAAAATCGCTAATAGTCCACAAAAGTACCGACCGCATGATGAAATTTTGGTGACAAGAAACATCAAACGCTTCAATACCTTGGTCCCATAACATTCGCAGCTCATAAATCAATGGTTGCAAAAACACATCAAGTGATCTCTTCGGATGCTCTGGTCCAGGAACGAGAATGCTAAGGAACAAGAACTCCCTTCGCATGCACAAAGATGGCGGCAAATTGTAAGGTGTTACAATTACTGGCCACAAAGAATATTTTCTGCCGTGCTTCCCAAAAGGGCTGAAACCATCGGTACATAATCCAAGGTATACGTTCCTTGCCTCAAACGCAAAGCTGGGATAAATGGATTGAAAATGTTTCCATGCTCCTGCATCTGACGGATGGGCGATTTGTCCATCTGTTGTATGCTCTGCATGCCATCTCATTGCTCCTGCTGTGCGCTCTGACTGATATAACCTCTTCAATCTCTCTATTAACGGTAAATACCACATCCGTTTATATGGCACTGGCACTCTTCCACCTGTTTCCTTATACCGAGGTTTGCCACAAAAACGACATGTCGTACGATCTGCGTCCTCTCTCCAGTAGAGCATACAGTTGTCTATGCATACATCTATCATCTGATACGACAATCCTAGACCTTGAACAAGTTTCTGTATCTCATAGTATGATGCCGGTGCAAGATTATCTTCTGGCAAAATTTCTTTCACAAAATCAGCGATTGCATCCATGCACTCCTCACTCAAATTGAAATCCGTCTTTATACCCATCATCCTTGTTGCAGTTGATAAAGGGGAATGTTCACCTCTACACCCATCATATAACGGATGTTTAGCAGCGTCTAACATATCAAAAAATCTCCGAGCTTCTAAATTAGGTTCTTCTCCCCTATCTCCATACTCAGCAACCGATGGTATATTTTCACGATATGCATCGTTCACCATCTGAACATGACCTACCGTACTTTGTTCTTCCATTGCGGGTTCTTCTAAGCTAGTGTTATCCCCAATATAATGTTCACTAGTACTAGCATAATTATCCACCATTGTATCATTTTCTCCATGATAATACCAAATCTTGTAACCCGACATAAACCCATGACAATACAAGTGTGACCATACTTCATCTATCACGATAAATCTACGATTCCCACAATTGGTACAAGGGCAATAGATTTTACCGGTTTTTTTTTGCTTTCTTCTGCATACCCGCAAATGCCATGAATTCCTGTAGACCTTTTTTGAATTCCTCCGTAACTAGGCCCGTGTCCGGAATTTGATGAGGCTTGTCCATCCATGATCGAAAATAATTATAAGGATTTGAAGAAGACATTTTCGTAAGGAATTAGATAACAGAGATTTTTTTTGGTTGTGTTTATAAATGAAGCGTGGAAACGTTTTTATAAGGAAAATTTTGTCCTTTTCCGACGGATTTCCGACGGATATAAAGTAGATATTATCGATGTCGGCAACCATGTCGGCAGCCATGTCGGCATCTGTCGGATATCCGTCGGAAATCCGTCGGAAATCCGTCGGACATCCGTCGGAAATCCGTCGGAAATCCGCGACGGATGAACGTCGTCGGAAATCCGTCGGCAGTATGTCGGCAGCATCAGAATGCGTCAAAAAGTCGTCGGAAATCTGTCGGAAAGTGTCCGACGGATTATTGTCGTCGGAAATCCGTCGGAATTTCCGACGGATTTCCGACGGGTTAATATTTCCGACGGAATTCCGACGGATGTCCGACGGATGAGAAGTTAGTCGGAAATCCGTCGGAAATCCGTCGGAAATTTCCGACGGAATTATTGCCGTCGGAATTTCCGTCGGATTTCCACCTGTTTTCTTGTAGTGTTATGGTAGTTGGTCTTTATGAATGTAGAAAACTAGACCCCTAGAGTTCTTTGTTGGCCAGATCATCAGAAGTGGGAATACAACGGTCTGCTCCTTAACCCAAGACGACATTACGACGATATTACGTCGTAATATCAACGTAATATGCAGAAGCCATATTCGTCGTAATATCAATGTAAAGTTACATCGATATTACGACGATTTATATTGTCGTCGTAATGTCGTCGTAAAATGGTCGTAATTTTACATCGAAATTACGACGACATATATTTACGACGATTTTACATCGAACACATATTTCGTCGTAATGTCGTCGTAATGTCGATGTAAAGTTACATCGATTTAAAACGGTCGTAAATTTTCGTTGGAAATTGACAGTTTTCTTGTAGTGCTAGATGCATAACATATAAGGTAGCTTTGCATGAGCATTAGGAGCAATGATAGATTTGTCCTTGTAAAGTACCTTATTAAGAGCCTAGTCCAATGCCATTGTCGCTAGTTACTTGATGCTTTTATCTCGTATAGAAATTAAGAACGAACCATGCCTTGATCTCATGTATTATTGTTCTTGCTTTGATTGAAACAAACGTTGACTTGAATTCAACCTCATCTAAGTGATAACCATAAATTTAACTTGTAAATATTATGTTTGTGCAATCTAGAATGAATTCTTGGATCACCTATACATACTTGGATATTCTTTCTCCTTTTTACCACTCTTGCTTATCCAAGTAGCCATATCCCATCATTGGAATGGTTTCCACTACCCTAACCTTAGCCTTCTTTCAAGCCATTGTTATTAGTGTGTGAATTGTGAGGCATTTATTTCGAACAAACTTGGCAAAACATGTTAGGTTTAGGGCGACAAGAGGGAATTCTCATGTAGATTTATCTCCAACATCTCGGAGTTAATCTAGGAATAGGCTAGTTAGGATGGCGGTTCTTGGTTCGAGTTTGGGGGAACGATTGTAGACTTGGTGAACGTTTGAGAATGGATTGTGGAATGGAAAAGAAGAAAAGGAGAAAAGAAAAAGGGGATCGGATTTGTGTAGATTGGTCGGTGCAAAAATAATAAGACTAGCTCTTAAGAATAAGTTAGCCTCAAAAGATAGAAGGAAAAAGAAGAAAGCCAAAAAGGCCAAAGCATCAAAGAATGAGAAGAGGCGTGAACCAAAAAGAAGAGCTAGATCACAACAAAGGAGCACCAAACCATGAAAGAACAAGGAAGAAGAAGTGATCCCCAAATGAGAAGAAGGTGAAATGAAAAGACAAGAAGCATGTGGTTTGAGAAGGCAAAATGCCTCAAGATAAAAAGGGTAGCTTATGATATGGGCATAACGGGTTAGAAGCTTTAGGTTAGAGATACTCTAGGCATTTGTGTAGATGAGAATTCTCCCTTGTATGCATAGTTTGCCTTTTACCTTTAGCATTTTGCTAAAGTTTGTTCATTTCATGAGAGATCCTTGTACCTAATTACCCATGCATGATAATGAGATCACCTTAATCTTATAACCTTACCCTTAGCCAAACAAATTCATTTGATCTTGCATAAACATGATTCCCACCTATTACACTTAATCAATGTCAAGAGGTTGGAAGATATGAAAGTTTGTGTAGGTTGAGGTTCGAATGTAAGTCATGCAAGGATAAGTATGGCTAGTCACTTTTGAGTAAGTTGTTTGATCGCATCAAGAAGTTTGCAACTTGGACATTGGGCTCGGATTCTTTTTATGGCACTTTTGGATTTGAGCTCCCATTTCTAGTCTTCTACCTTTCTTTATTCTTGTTGGCTTGAGGACAAGCAAAGGTTTAAGTTTGGGGGAATTGATATACTCATATATTGCATGTTTTAGTATGCATTTCATTTAGAGTTTTATGTAATTCGCATGCATAATCATGGTCTTGTCTTACATTTAGGTCTTATATATAGTATTATGTATTTGCATTAGGTTTAGTGTATTCTTGCATGTTTTGGAGTATTTCCTAGGTGATTGGAGGCAATTGGGCATAGTTGGAGAGTTGGACCTAAGTGGAGTGCAAAGCCCGAAGAAGGCCTTCGGATATGAATCAGCCTTGAATCTCTTCATAGGAGTTGTAGAGGAGTGAGTTATCTATCTACAGGAGTTTGATTTAGGCCATTTGGACATCTGGTTAAGGAGTTACCGCAGATTTACTGAAAATGTCTATGCCTGGCCGAGAAGCTCTTACCTTACCGGATGCATGCACCGGCCCGGGATAACACCATGCACATGCCCGGTGCGGAACCTTGCCTCAGACAGGGAGAATCCCGGCTAGAAGCCGCCCGGTGCCAGCCCATCACTCGACCAGGGACTTTCCCGGCCTCCTATCCCGGCTAGAAACCGCCCGGTGTTGCACCTCTCGGCAACAACTCCTCATCCCGGCTCCGTGTCCCGGCTCCATCCCGGCCTGGATTGAAATCCGACTCAGCTCAAGAAACACCTTTTAAATATTGTAAAAAACGTTTTTTAGATCTATCTCATTTTTATGCTTTTTTTCTTTTTCTCTCAAGAACAAAAACCTATCTTTTTAGGGGTTTTTGGGATTTTTCCCAAGGATCTTTTGATTTATGAAAGTTTGAGTTTAATTCTTGTGTTATTTCTCTAATATTTCATCTTCCTAATCTCTAATCATGATTAACATCACCTCTTTCACAAGATTTGGTGTGTTCTTCACGATTAGTGAGTAGTCTTTTACGATTTGAGGATTTGGTAGATTTAGGGTGATTTGATGGATGATTAATGATGTCTAGGATTAGATTATATGATTTCCCTTCTTGATTAGTGGTTTTAAAGCTAGATCTAGCTTGATAAAGTGGATCTAGATCATAAGGCATTTCATGCACACAAGGTGTTCGATGAAATGCCTTGATGAACTAATCAAGATATATTCATTTCTACCCTAAGAGATTAGTTGTCTAGAGTGATTATTTGGTTGATCTTGAATGTTTAGACTTAAAGCTTGCTAATTAGTGATTCACAAATGAGAATTTGATTTTGGATTAGTGATTAGAAAAGTAAGTAATGCCTTGAGAGAGGATTAGTTAAGATTAGTGATCTTTGCCTAGGGATTAGCCTTCATTAAGCTTTGGACATCATTAATTAGCCATTGGATTGCCTTATCTCAATTACCTTATCCTTGAATTCGCCTTTTGTCATTGTTTTATTCACCGTTTAGCGTCTTTAGCTATTGTCATTTGTCTTTTAATTGATAGTTCACTAGCTTTATCAAAAAAACCACTTTGTTTGCTTGAATTAAAGAGTGTCTTGTATTCTTGTTGCATTGAACTAGACCCTAGATTGGATTGACATCTAAAACACAATAATGACATGTGTATTTAAGATTGATTCTTAAGTAGGATAAAATTCTATTTATCAGTTACTACTTTCTTGTTTCATTGATTTACTTAGCTTAATTCGAATCTATATAATCTATTGTGTGATTCTTGAGTCTCTGTGGGTTCGACCCCTAAATACTACAATCGACAAAGCTGTTAGTACTTTAGGGTATTACATTTGAGCTTATCAAATTTGGCGCCGTTGCCGGGGATTCTTAATTCGCCATTAGATTTTAGTCAAGAATTTCGACTAAGTCTGTTGGTATCGATCGACACCCAACACGCAGGTAAGTTATCTTTTAAAACCCTCAGATTTTCTTCTTTCTCTCCTCAGCCCCCATCGATCGATCCCACAAAACCTCTCACTTTAAAAATCGCAAATACTTCAATTTTTCACGGATTTTAGTGATTCAAAGGGCTAACCTTGTTAGATTTTCGTGCTCTTCCTATTTCTATCATCCATTCATCCGATCTGCAAGGTATGATACACAAATTTCTCTCTTTCTATCCATGATAGAAGGTTTGGGTTTTCAAATTTTTGCCTCTTAGAACTTGATTTGATAGATGAATCTCCCTTACCTAAGTTGTTCTAGAAGATTTTTGACACCCCCTTACACTTGTATGTACCTTGATTGGAATTTTGGAACTTTGGATTTTAGAATTTTCACGAGTGCAGAATCGCCAGGGTATCGATTGACACTCCCTGGTATCGGTCGATACCCTGCGACAATAAGTCCATTTTTAATGAAATTTTAGATGGATTGCTGGTGATGTTGAGATTGATTTTGTGCTGGCTGTGTTTGTCTCTGATTGCAGATGTCGTCACAAAAGAAACCACGAACGGATGACACCTCGAGTTCACATCCACTAGCTGATCGTGTTCCGACGCAGTACAACTTGCTGGCTCGCGTCGAGGTGTTTGTTGGTGTGGCTTGGCATAAAGGGATAGTGAAAGCTTGCCTCGCCAACGAGCGTTACAAAGTGAAGATTACTGGAACGCATGAAGATGTTACCCTTCCCCACTCTTCCTTGCACCACATCTCTGCACCACACGTGCCACCATCCTCACCACCTCTTTCCACTCCTGCCTCTCCTGCAACTCCGGACGTGATATTTAGGTCTCCTTGGCCTAGGAGGAATGAGAAGGCCAAGATTCCTTCAGCGAGACACTGGGATGGAACTCCCAAGGAGGTTGTAGAGAGTGAGGACTGCATCTACATGCCTATCTCTGAGACATGGGATGACTATGACACGCTATTATACAACGCGTGGCAAAATGTTGATGTGCAGCCCACTAGGTTTGTTGACACTCATACCATGTGTCGCTTGGGTATTGACTGGGAACTCGGGCGTTTGATTGGGAAGATTGGGTTGGGTACTATGTCTGTCCAGTAGTATGATCTCTTCCCCGACTTGGTACGTCAGTTTCTCGCGACAGTTCGCGTCTACTATAGGGATAAGGTTCTCAAGGACGCACAGGAGGGTACTATGACCTTTCTGATTCGAGGAGTGAGGTACATATTGCCACTCCCAGATCTCTGCGACATCTATGGTTTTCAGAGGGATTTCAGGAGGGTTGCTCTTCCTACACAGTTCCACGATGTGCAGGCTTTCTGGGAGCACTTCGGGAATGGAGCCTATCATTCCAAGACTACCACTCAGATGGATGTGCGCCACCCGGTTCTGCGATTTCTGGTCCGGATTCTGAGCAACACCATATTGTGCAATATGGAGCCTAACAAGATGAGGCTGTCTGAGCTTATTATGTTCTCCATGGCTGTTGGAGATATCATTGAGATCGAGAACTACGAGTGGCCTGAGCTTGAGCTAGAGATCAACTTAGGGATTGTCTTTGCACATCATTTGTTCTCTTTGAAGACCAAACCATTCTTGGGCGCCAGTCGCGGTGCAGCTCGGAAGACAGAGACAGTTGATAGTCTTATAACCTCTATCTTCCAGTACTTCATAGTTAGTACATCGAGCTGCTCGATAGTCACTACACGCACTCTCATGGATGAGAGACATCTGCAGAACCTTAGGTGGTTGAAACCTGAGCGACATTGGTGTTTCTCCAACATAGATGGAGACTTTCTGGTTCGGCTCTCTAACAGCGAGCTGACCGACATTGGTGACGATTCCCATCGGCTGCGTTTTGAGCCTGATCCGCGTCTGTTGGCTGTTGCACCACCTACTCGTCTTCGTGGAGGCTCTTCCACTAGAGCACCTGCTGCTGTTACTGCTGAGGACGCACCAGTCCCTGACATGTATTGAAATAAGTCTTGGGGAGAGGAAACAATACCAAAAGTGTGAAAATTGGGTGTTTTCCTTTGTCATGATATTGTATGGGAAAGAGTCTAGAAGGTTCTTGGCATTGATCACAATGATAAAACTGGCGATGAGGGCTTTGACGGATAATGCTGCAAAATTATGTGTGGATTATGGGTGCTACGAATGTCTACGGAGAAGTACATGGTGGTTAGATTTGGAACTGGGTAGGTGATATGTGGAGCACTAAGAAGAAAGGTCATTGCAATGTTTCAAGAACAGGTGAGTCTCCGTTTTTTTCAAACCTCTTTCTCTTGTTTAGCTTTCTGTTTGCTTGAGGGCAAGCAAAGGCTATCATGGTTTTTACCCGTTTTTATATCATGGTGTTTACCCGCTTTTAACCATGATATAGGTCTTATTTATAGAGTCTTTCTAGTATTTTTTGAGTCTTTTCGAGTCTTTACAGGTTTAGGTACGTTTGGAGCTAAATTGGAGATATTGGAGCATTTTGGAGCCAAGCAGGATCATGCAGCTGAAGGATCAAGTTGAAGTCCTGGTGTCGACCTATACCAGCCTGAAGAGCCGACACATAAGCTGTGTATCGATCGATACCACTTATGGTGTCGGTCGATACTGATCGCATGAAGAGAAGGATCGCGACTTTTTACAAGTATGAAGATTCTACACTTTGGCCCAGAAGACATTAATAATTACAAGAAGCCCTAAAACTTGGTTTAGCATTATAATTAGTTTTTTCAGCCACCTTGGTTGAGTACACTTTATTCTACTTTGGTTTTTGATTGAGAGAGATTTGAGGGAGACAAGTCTGAAACTCTCTTCGTCCGAGAGAAGATTTCGAACCCTTGTTTTCTTTCTCCTTTATTATTAATTTCAGAGATTTATTCAATCATGTTGTTTGTTTCAATCTCCATGTCTGAGTAGATCTCATGTTAGGTTTAGGGTTATCAATAAAGGATCTCTTTGAATGTTAGGTTAATTAGTTGGTTAGGGTTCATAATCTGAATTAGTTCTTCACCATAGGTTGTTCTTAAAGCTAATTCTGGACTGATCACCTGGAACTTAGATCTTAGGTTAATCGATTAGGCATGACAGTGCAATTGATGATCTGATAGAACCTAGGGTGAGCAAAATAGCTATCTGCAAAGAAATTTGGTTTAGTTGTTTTGTGAACATATCGAACCTGGACTTAAAGCTAGTTTAGTCCTTAGGATTTGCAAAGAAATTTGGAATTCTGAGAATAAGACTTAGATAATTCTCGCAACGACAGTTGGTTAATTATAGCTTAGTGATTTGAGTTCAAGAACCGGGCTTAACCTGAATCCTAACTAATTAGTTTATCTACATTCTCTGATTTCCTGAGAAATACCCTGAACCTATCTTTTCTCCATTGAATTTACAACCGTTTAGTTTACGTTACTACTTTCTTGTTTCATTGATTTACTTAGCTTAATTCGAACCTATATAAACTATTGTGTGATTCTTGAGAGTCTGTGGATTCGATCCCTAAATACTATAATCGACAAAGCTGTTAGTACTTTAGAGTATTTCATTTGAGCTTATCACACAACAAGGATTGAGCCTAAGTCTCTCCCCAAGTTTGGGAGTCCCGGTATGTTCTCCATCACTTGTTCTCTTGGAAACTCGAAGATAGATGATGCCTTGTGTGACTCGGGATCAACCGTGAACGTCATATCCTTGGAAATGGCCAAGAGTCTTGGGATTACTAGAATGGAAGACTATCCCTCCACCATCATATTTGGAGAATCATCTTCAAAGAAACCGTTTGGCATTGTTAAAGATTATCCTCTAAAGGTTGGAGAGTGTCTTGTACCAACGGACTTCATTGTCATGGAGATGGATCAAACCAAAAAGCTTCCTCTCCTTCTCGGGACTCCATTCCTTAATACCGTCGGTGCAAGAATCGACTTCACGAGCAAGAAGGTAGTACTCAAGAAGGTGAATGACACGGTCTTCTACCGCGGTTTGTGGCACAGTCACTTGTGATGGGGATGAAGCTCCAAGACTCGAGTATGTTGGTGTTTGTGCAACGGTGAGGTATGACGATGATGAAGAAGTTCGTGCATTTGACGGTTATTGCCTAGGATCTCTCTTCCAAACTACGATGGAGAATGAGGCTCAAAGTAGCACAATTGCTGAGAAGAAGGCGAATACCAAGGCCAAGATGAAAAACGAGCCAAGTATGCTTGAACGTTCAATCATTACTCTCACCCCTTGGAAACATCAAGATTGGGTGATTGAGTACAAAGTCAAGTGTGAAGAACGGTCCAATCCATTTGCTTCAGTCAAGGCAATCCTCACACCGGAGCTTAAGGAGAAATGGAAACCTTGTCTTCAAGAGATCATGAACAAGGTGCTCAAACTTGAGCTCAAAAATCCACCTAGGAGTTCAGAAACTCCTCCTCTCTCACCCGCCTAAAAGGGTAATAAACGTCGAGCTTAGTGAAGTTAAACAAAGCGCACTTGGGAGACATTCCCATGTCTATCTTTGTAAAAAATTTCTTTCTTTTTAAATGCTTTTTAATGTGTTTTCTAAGCGGTTTCAAGGTTCTTGACGGTCTCACGGTCTTGGCAAGCAACAACGATGTTCAAATGCAGGAGCTCAAGTGCCTCTCCTAATAGGTCACTCCACCACTCCCTTTTCTCCATTCCAAGGTTTGAAATACACTCCATTGCATTGTACATTCATATTTTGTGTTTGGTTTGCTCTCTCATTGAATTTTGTTGCACTTAGACGGTGCAATTCAAGTTTGGGGGAGGGGTTTGTGTTATTTGACCTTGTGTTTTGTTTTCTTATTTTTCTCTTTGCATACTTGAGTCTCATGCATAGAAAAACTACAAAAATTTGAAAATTTTGCATTCATATAAGTCATCTGGTTGCATCTCATGTTAAGACTGAGTATAGATTTCATATAGGATTTGAATTCATACGTGTGAGAGCAGAATCTCACAACCTCAATTATCAACTTGTTTAGGTTGATTTTACTAAGAAAATTTAAAAAGAACTTGAGAAAAATATGTATCTTATTATTCTGTCGAGAATTCGGTCCTTTTACATTGTGGCTGATATTCGAAACTTCTACATGCTGAAAAAATATAACTGCCTAGTCCTAATTATACACATTAAATACAGACTTAATTGTGCAATCTAAGTCTTTATTGCTGAGCTTGATCCTGGGGTTTTGAGTTAATATGTTTGACTGTCGAGATGCGACTTCCTGCTCTCAGCGACCTCGCCCTTTCCTACGTGCTCGGTTTCATCCAGCTTGTTGGCATGTTCTGCCAAACCTTGCCATGAGCTGGGCCTTCTTCATTAGACTTGTTTATTCAAGCTGGGCCTAGAGTGTGAGATTTGGGCCCAACAATTTCCCCCAGCATCCTTGTTAATTTATTATTGAGGATGCGATGCTGGAATCTAAGATCCTGGTTGATTTTTAGGTCGGCATAATCTTGCAACCTCGGATACCTGATTGATTCCTTGCGTGCTCAAATGCCGAGTTTGCAGGGATCCTGCAGTAACTGCGTGATTTTTAAGGAAGGCGACAGAGCGAGTGGGTGGTGGATATAAATGTGGTTCACGTTGCTTCAACTTCCCACGTCGCCTCAACTCCCCACTTGCCAAGGTAATGATATCTTTTTCTTTTACTTTTTTTTATTTCCATCTATCGTTGCTTTCAATTTAAGTTGTCTCCTCTTTCTTTTACTTTTAACTAAGAAATCTCTGTGAAAATTCCTTCCCCCATTGAAACCGGCCAAAATTCTCCTTTCACCCTCAATTTTATGCGTTTTCTGCGATGGCTTCCACTTCCCAGCTGGATCTTTTTCCCCCTCTCGCCGTTCCGTTTGATTCTCACTCAAGGAGTACAATCTCGCCTGCCGATCTCGCAAACATCTCTGATGCGGACTCAACTTCGGCGATCTCATCGTTCCGTCGGCTGATAGCTCTCCAAAAAATCTTCCGGAGGGTTATGCATGTGGTTATGCCGCTTTTTTTTTGAAGTGCCGCCTGAATTTTCCTATCCCGGTAGCTATTTCTAACATCGTCGGCGACCTCGGGCTTGCCCTTCCTCCGCTTATGCCCAGTGCGATGAGAATCCTTGTCGCGCTCTGGGTTCGCTCTAAGGAAGCCGGGGTGGTGTTTGACACAGTGGTTTTCCGCCAGCTCTTTAATGTTAAGGCGAACTCGCATCTTCGCGGATCCTACTATATCTCGGCGAAGGTTAATCGGTCCGTTTTTAAATTTAATGTGAGGGATGATAAATGGTGGGAGCAGTGGTTCTATTTCAGAATCTCCAGCCAATCCGTTGAGGGCGAGTCGATACTCCGGCATTCATGGGCTCAGATTACTGGTCAGCATGAACCCTAGGGAGCTGGCTCGAGTGCCCACCTTTCCCTGTTCCTTAATTGTTTTTCTTTTGGTTTTGACTTAACTTTTTTTTTTTTTGATTCTTCAAAGACAGTGACGGCTGAAGTCCGGCGGCTCATTGAACTTGTCAAGGAGGAGAGCTCCGACTGGAAGCGATTCACTGCTGATCGGATTCAGCAAGCTCGTGATCGTCGAGCCCCTGGGTTATCCGTCACAACTGCTCTCCGGCTCGCAGGTCTGTTTACGTGTGTGTACGGAAGTTACTTCCTGAATCATGATTCTTTCTTCGTTCTGATCATTGTCCTTGGCTTTGCAGATTCTCGGTCTCCATCTCCCCCACCTCAAATTGACACCTCGGCTCCTCTTCCATCTATTATCCCGAGACTCGAGGCTGTTGCTAAAGATCTTGCTCGTGTTGAGGTTGATATTCCGGCTAAATCCCAGGTGCCGGATACTGTTTGTGCCACCTCCCAGATTGACCTGACTAGTAGCGATATCTCCACCGAATCCAACAAGATGGTTCCTAAGAAGCCCCATCGCCTTTCATACAGGGAGAGGATGCGGCTGCATCCTGCCCCGATGCCAGCTGGTGCTCTTGACAAAAATGTCCAAGAGGCCCTTGGCAAAAAGGTTCAGACCTCGCAGCATGAAGATCCCAAAAAGGACGATCACTACAAGAAAACACAGTTTTTGCGACTACCAAAATAGTCCCAAAATAGTCGCAAATGACTCATTTGCGACTATTTTGAGACTAAAAAAATTAGTTGCTAATATTTGGTCGCTAAATTGAAAGGTCGCAAAACAGTTGCTCTTTTGCGACTAAAATGTGACTAACATATCAGTCATAATTTAAAGACTGATTTTGCGACTAATTGTAACAAAAAAAAATTTAAAAAAAAGAAAAAACAAAATATTAATATTAAATTAACTTTTACAAAAAAATTATAAAAAAATGAGTATAGATTAAAATATTTTTATTAATTGAATAATTACAAAAAATGAAAAAAAAAAACGATGAGCCCTCGCCGCCGGTGAACCCCGTCGGTCTCCTCCTCACCGCCGGTGAGCCTTATATTGATTCTGTCACTATCATATGACGTTTCTCTGAATTGCCTTGCCCGCGTCTCTAGATGTCACCATCCGATCTTCTCCCTCGTCTCCAAGGCTTTCCAATCTCTCCCCAAATCGCCTTTGCTCTACGCCACACTATCTCTCGCCGGCGCCATCAAGAATATCCTCTATGTTGCAATCCGCTTACCTCCTATATCTGGTGCGTGTTGGTTCACTCTCCTCCAGAAACCCAATCGAACCGCATCGAGCTCAATGAACTCGAGCTTCTGCATTAACCTTATTCAGCTCAAACCAGGCCAAGAACATTGTATTTTCAGTCTGTTTATGGTTGACCACTTTTTCAACCTTTTCGTCACCCTTGAATATTACAATATGTTTCCCTGGCAGATGGAAAGAAAGCCTTTAAACCGCTGTAGATCGATAATGTATAGAGTATTTAAAAATCCTCCATGTAGCTTCACAAGCAGAGATATACCTGTTCAATTATAAATAGTCACATTTAGTAATTTCAGTTAAAAAACACAGGATTTGTATTGCAAATGTTATGGTGAAGAGATTACATACCCGCAGTCAAATAAGTCTTTGATTTCGTTCTTTTTTTTGTTGAGTGTTCCCTTGGGTTTTTCCAGAATTGTTTGTTCCACCTTTCTTGGGTGGTTCTACAACAACGCTTACACGATATTGACCTTTATTAATGTACTTAAATAAGTACTTAACATAGCCACTTTGGTTGCACCATTCCATATTAATGTGAGCTTTGTACCGGATTGATAGTTTCTTGTTGTAAGGTATTACATATCTGTTGTCACACTTAAAACCATTCTTCTCAACATATCTATCCAGTTGATTGCGTCTTCTGTAAACTGGAAATCTTTCTTTGTTAACTGTAGTTTTTTCTACATAAAACTTTGGATATAATTTAGTACATTCACCATTCTCCATGCATAGTGAATTCAGGTTAACAACTCCACAAGGTCAATGAATCATCATTTCCTTAATAACTTCATAAAGCTCGGGTTCTTTGGCTTTGTCTGGAATTTCAGCAGAAATTATCTTGTCTATGTCGTTAGTTGTAGGAAACTTTGATGTTGGATCCATGAAAAGAAGAATATGAGCATGTGGTAGGCCCTGTTTTTGAAACTCAATTGTATACATTGCTGCACATATTAAGAAAATAAAACCATCAGGTGGATGTAATTTAAAAATTAAAAAAACTGGAACAAATAATAGAAAGTGTAACTTACAGGATCTTGTAGCTCCCAAAAGTTTGATTCGAGTTAAATCATTCATCAACGCATCAAGTTTCATCTTAAATATCATGCAAATAATAGCTGGACGATCCGTTGGATCTAAATTACGCTTATTGAGATATCTAGTGATCTCAGGCCACTTAGGATTGCATGTAAAAGTGATGAAAAGATATGGAAATCCAAAATGTTTACATATAGCCATCGCATCCAAATAGTTATTCTTCATGTATCTAGGTCCACCTGTGAAAGTAGCTGACAACATAAACTGCTGCCCTTGTTCATGCATATCAGTGTTACCAGCATTCTCTGACTGTTTAATGGAATCATAACTATCAGAACGTAAACATTTCTGATTTCTCCTCAGATAGCGTAACCTGTTAGACTCTATCATAGTATATGCATCTACTATGAACTGTTGGAATAATCTCCTTGAATAGAGAAGAGTGTGTGACTCACCGTTTCTTTCCTGAAGACGTTATGCAAAGAATTGTCTCATAGAGATACTATCCTTCTTAAATGCTTTCCCACCTTTTGTGGCTCCTTTCTTAATCCCAATCCTCACCATATGGAAACAGAAGAGGATATTGAAGTGCAAGATACGAAGGATGGATTTCACTAATCCTTCGAAGTTTACCAGATTGTTATTGCAGAACAATATCACGCTTATCCATATCCGGACTGAAATATCCAAGAATCAGCGCAACCACTTCAGATGTTGTGGGAACATTATATTTCCTTCCATCAGTGACACGATCACTAACAATTCTCATATGAAATGTTTCGTCTGGGTTAGTATCAAATCTCTCCCTGGCTGTTATGAATTTCTCAACATATGGATTAAATGCATTTAACATTTTGATGATAGCCTCAATAATCTCGTCTTTCAAACCATCTTTTTTTCTTGCACTCCAGTGTTCTTAGACTTACTGAAATTTAGTTGTTCAAAAAGATAGTCAGAAATCTTGGCATTGAATAACAAAAATAATCAAGGATTACGGCGTGAATCCTTTAAAAAAGGCAATCTCACTTGGCCTTGCATACAATATAGTGTAAAGATAGGTTTGCGTGAACGGGTCTGTTTTCTTATGCGTTCCCCGTACTAAAAAATAGCACCACAGATTGTACACGTGTATGAAGGATCACCCTCATCCATGTATTCAGTACAATATATATATATATATATATATAACAATAATTAAATAGACATTATATAAATGGTTTTATTCTAAAGTTCAAATGTTATACCATTATTGTTTTTTGAATACTTAGATACCATCTCAAAATGTCTTTTATGCGCTCTTATTTGCATCATTTCTTGTTGTATACCATTGTCTACATCTTTGTAGGATGTTTCAGAATCAGATGTTTCATAATCCGTACTTCCTTGACTACTACAGTCAAATACCTGTTCTTCTATTGATCCTGGGAACTCATATTTTAGTTGGTTGATGGCAATAACTTTCTTATTATATATAGTGATTAATAATTTAAAAATTACCTTCTGACTGATCATCTTGAAAAAGATGGCAATAACTTTCTTCTTCTTGTGAATGTAGGACTTCCTGATTATCATTGACACATGCATCTTCGACTGATGTATAAGTTCGAGCAAATCTTGATGAACTTGAATGTATGTTTGTAATGTCAGAAAGCACATTATTGGGCTGCTTTCGGAATTCTATAAAGCACTTATTTGGTTAGTTGTTAATCCTGTGACATTTGTCTACTTTGCTATTAAAAACAAAAAATATGATGAGTTGTGATAGTTTCATTGTAGGTGAAAAATAAACAAAGATTAACAGTAAAATATTGTCATAATGCTCAACTTACATGATTGAACATTATTGTTACGATTTTTTTTTCAGATCTCGAGCAATTTCACCATTCTCTTTGCCAGCAACTGGATGAAAAACAAAGAAAATAAGGTGTATACGTTGCTCTTTATTATATAGTACATGTTTAACTATGAAAATAAGGTACAAAATTACCACTCCGTTTTCTTTTAGGTGTAGGTAAATTGGCTGGTAAAACATTCTCTTTATCAGCAACAACTGGATAGTTTCAGATTGAAAGCTCATTACATAATGCAAAGGTTTGTATTGTATAGATGAGGTTTTCATATTAAGCTTGACCAGAAATCTCAAGGAATTACCTGTTTTCTTTCTTCTCGTCTTTCTAGGTGGTTTTGGAATAGAAGAATTTCCTTTAGATTGGGGCTGTCGACTCTGAGATTTTGGTAATATGGTGAGATCTTTTAAAATTTTCTTGAAAACTCTTGTCAATGGCACATCTTGTATGGGATCAATTGCAGATGATCCCGCAAAAATGTTTTCAGAATGGAGAAAACCTATCTTCATTTTCTAGAATGAACATATTGCATCTTCAACTAATAAATTGGAAATAGAGTAATATGTACATTCATTTAAAATGAATATCTTTGTAAATCTATGAGAATATCTAAAGTGGTTTATATGGTATCTATATACACTCTAAAATGAAATGACTATATACAAACTATCAAACTATTGAAAATAAGTAAAAGGAAAAAGTTTTCTATGTTGATATGTGGATATAATTTTGATGATGATATATTAAATTATTTTCTATCTTACTTAGATTTTCGTAAATCTATACTATTATCAAGATTGGAAAGAAGTAAAAGGTTTAATAGTTTAACCTTACCAAATCGAAGTAATTACTTCGGTTTATCTTACAATTTCACATTTTTCAGATTTATAATGGAGAAGATGCATTCCAAATCATTTTTGAGGGAAGATTGGTGCACTATTCAATTTAAAAGGTTAGCATTTCTATTGTTTTATGTTGGAATGATAATGTAGTGCGTAATTAAGATAGCTCTGTAAATTTATAATTTGTCTCAAAGTGAAAGAAATATCAAAAACCATAACATAAACCCAATATGTTTTGATGTGAAAGCTAAAATAAACCAAAACATAAACAAACAAAAAATCAAATTAGAAGTAGATCAGTCTATCACACTTTCTTATTCTCCATAGCATCTTTTCTTGCCGTCTCTTCTTTTATTTTCTCATCTTCTGCAGTTTTCTCAATCTTGATAATCTTTGTGCATTGCTTCTTAGATGTAGAATTTAGGTCTTTCAAATCATCTTTATCTTCTGATGAGCGCTTAGAAGAAGGTGTTGAATATGATCCAGAGCTTTGTTGACTTATAGTTCCAATTAGTGAAACCTAGGTATCAATGGAAGATGATTTAGAATATTATCATAAGGGACATTGATAAGTTAATCTGGACTAGTTACCTCGTCACCAGAAACCATTGAGGCAACATTGTCCAATTGACTATTTGTATCATTCTGAAATTCAAACATTATCAGATCCTGACCATTCCAAACTTTTGAACACCTGAATGTTTCAGCTCCATAGAAAATATTTTCCTTTTTAATACAAACTAAAAACTGATGATTAGCACCAACCAAATCCTTCAATGCTTGTGGTAATGCCTCAGGATCTTCAATCTGTATTTATTTGGAATTTTTTTTTAATATATTTCCTTTCACAGTTTCAATTAGCTTACACGGTAATCATTCATACCTCATCAAATGAACCATTAAGGAGTTGAGTAGCAGATTTTTTTACAATTCGCTCTGCAGGTTTGTCAAGTATCATAAACTTTGTTTCTGCTGTGTCGTCTTTGACCATCAGATGAAACTTAAACCTTCAATAACAAATCCGAAAAGATAAAACTTAAAAATTACTCTGATATGTTCTATAATAAATTTTCACAGTTAAATATATACCTTGGTGAGACATCAGTTACCAAATCATCACAAACTTCACATTTGAAGATGGGTTTATTGGTCTTCACGAGTTTTGATTTAACTGCTGCGTTGGTTTTTATTCTTTGGACCCTTTTATTACACTTGTTATGTCCAAAATAATACCAACCAAAGTCGGTATCAATAGCTTAGATAGTACACATCACTTTGCATTTTTCAATCTGAAAAAGTACACAAATCACTTTAAGTAAATTAAAAATTACTCAAAAAAACTGCAAGCTACATACCTCAGTGGCATTAGCAATTCTTCTACTGATTTGATGTGTAGTTGAGACCACTTTTCTCTCTCTTTGGATATCGTAAGTTGTTGCTTTTCATTCTTGGTTTCAATTATGGCTAGAGCAAGACCATCTTGGGGTAACCTTATGTTTTAATGTAAACAAAATCTTAGTTAGTGTTGAAATACCAAACAATAGAATATATGACAAACAATGATTTATCATAAAGGTTCTATACTATGTACGTTTCTATACAAATTTTATTAACTTACTTATTCTTAAACTCATCTACTTCAGGAATGTGAGGGTTGATAAGCAGAGCAGATGAATCAAATGCATTGGTGATTTGAAGTTCTCCTGCAATGACAAATAAATTAGGTTTTAGCTTGAAACCATACATTTAAATTCCCTGTTAAGCAAGTGTTTGTTTACTGACCTCGATAGAAGTTGATTTTTGCAAATCTAAGTAGACAAATAACCTGATCTGAACCTCATTTTTCGCAATAAGTAGTAATTTGATCAGCAAATTTCCCCCATAGACATACATGCAAATGCTGGTCCCTAAAACACCATAAAAACAGTATATTATAAAAAAATTATTTACACATTTCAAGAATATTTGTAAATAAGAAACTTACTCAGTGTCTCGTAGGTGAAACTGAACCTTGTTCCTGTCTTTACCACCAACTTGAAAGGTTTCAAGTTCACCCATATCAACCATTTGACCAATAAAATTTGTATTATAACGGACATAACAGTTAAGGGTGGCATAATATACTAACATAATACTGTGAAAAGATTTTAAAATATAAACTACTTGGTATATATATTAACATAATAGTCTTACTATTATCAAACAAACAAAGTAAATTTTCAGTCAATAGATGTTTACAAAAAAAAAAAAAATTTGTGTTGATATAACTTACCAATCAAGAACTGAGTTTTGAGATTCCCACTTGTAATCTGTTCAAAACTGGTCAATGACAAAAAGCTGTCACCTAATTTGACCAAAGACCGATAGATAGAAGTAGTGCTCACAAAATTCATCTTGTAAACATGGTTTGTTAGTCGGTAATTGCCAGTTGCAGGAGTTAAAGAGAAGTTCTCTATTACTTTCCATTCTCCAATAGGAAGCTCTTTTTGAACACGTAAAACTATGGTTTTTTTACATGAGGCATGTATTTTAACACCCTACAGAAGTGAAAGTAGAAAAGAAAAGTTATGATAAATTCAGAATCAAAACAAAGATAAAACAAAATACTAAAAGGAATATGTATTGATTTGAATTACTGTTTCATCTGCTAATATTAGCTCCAAGGTTTCACCAGCCACTGATGTGTATTGTTTCCAAGAATGCACCACTTTAACCTGGATTAGCCAGCTTGTTTTGTATGATTTCACATTATTAAGAAGTGTGAATCCAGCGTTGGAACCCATTTTCTGTTTTCACTTTTAGAGTTGTGAGATCAATTGTTTTAGAGTTGTTCTGCAAATCTTTGATCATTCTATTATTTATATAGATGTTAACGGAGATTTTGGTGTTTTGTAAATATTTTGCAAGATACATTGGGATTTGCTAACAAAACTTTTAAATTTTATCCAGCTTTTGGAAAATTTCCTATTTTTTCTTATCTCATGCATATAGTGGCATCTTAAACATAATTGCGAATATATTAAGAAAGATTTTATTAGATCTCCAAGTTATACCGAATGAAGTAAAGATTTATAAGATTTGAGATTTTTTCGCAGATATAGGAATAGGTTTGATTTTAAAGCTATTTTGAGTATTTTGCAAGTTAAATTTAAGATTTTGTACGTTTATGATGGAATATTTTTGTACGTTCTAGATCTTAATATATAAAATATTTAACTCATATATAGGAGTATAGTAAATGAATTAGTCAAAACTAAATCTTCCACAATAATATCTTTTACGAATTAATATTTTCTGGGTAATTAAATTTGTTTAACTTGTTATTGCAGTTTCAAAGTATATTGGAGGTTCAGTTACTTGAAGATGATATGAAGCACTTCAAATGGGCAAATTAGTTCTTGACAAACGCTATAAGTTCTGTATAATCAAGAGCAAGACTTATTCAAACAATATTGGAGGTTGAGTAAATTAATTTAGTTTTTAATTTATACTACTGCCAAGACTAAAATTATATATATTATGCAATTTCTTAACTTGTTTAATTCTTTTTCAGATTGATATTTCCGATAATAAATGGAAAGATTTTCTCAAAGAGTTGAAGGTTAGTAGAGGGAAATGAGTGATGTGTTCCATTCATATCTTTTCAATACCGGAATGTGAAAATACAACCGATCTTGTTAGTTTTTAATACTTTTGTAGATATTGTTAGAATAATAATGTGGATCAAAAGTGTGAGACCGATCTTGCCCTATTCTACAATATCGTGCCCTCTTCAAATTAAGGTATATTCTTAAACATTGCACATTTACATCAAGTCATATATGCTATTAAAATTGCACTGATAATAAATAGAGTGTAAGGTTTGTGATTTAAACATTGCATATAAATAAGATTCATAACATAAGGTTTATAGACAGGTCTTATAAAACATGATTAAAAACTTCAAGTTATCATGGGTTTGTAATAAGTTGGTAATAACATCTATTTTGATGATCAAGTAATCATCAAGTTATCAAATAAGTTGGTAATAACATCTATACCAGCTACATCCTTAAACAAAATATCCGAATAACAAAATCAAAACAACAATGAATCATGGGTTTGAATCTTAGAAAGGAGTAAAGCCTTGCCTGTGATCATTGTTGTAACTTTGTGGTAGAGGAAATGGGTACGTGACAAAAGTGATTGATGAAAATTAGTAATCAGGAAATAATATTATGAACTCATATTTTATACTAACATATATTAAAAATGATATTACCTATTCAGAAATTGGTAGAGTTCAGGAAATGTATAATCTTCAAACTCTATATTTGAGAGACCTTCTTCTGCTGTAAGCCATGAATGATCTTTAAAAAAAAAAATTGGTTGTTAGTACATTGTTAGGTATAAATTTGTTAGGTATGAATATTTCCACGCAATGTAAACCTCAAAAGCTGTTAAACTCACGGGCTAATGTTTTGATACGGAAAACCCTTAGGATTCCAAAAATGTGCCATTCATGCTCACTACAAAATCGTCTTGACAATTCCTTAGCCAACTCTCCGTAAGCTAAACACTCCAACCCTTTAAACCTGAAAGATTGAAAACAATTTACAAACGTCTCTAAGATATGTAGAAAGAGTAAATTTTGATGATCACAAAAAGCCACTTACTCTTGGTTTCTAATCGTAAATTGAACCATTGACATCATCCTAGGGTTCTCATAAGAATGTCAATCCCACCATCTCTTGTTAATCTTTCCAACCCAAGTAATCACTCCTAGAACATCTATAAAGAACACAAAATTCAAAAAATAAATAGTTAAAAATAGTATGATCTAAAAAGATATACTCTGTTTTACCTATAGGGTAACGTTCTGAGACAGTTTGACTTAGGATATCAACGATTGGAGTGAAAACCAAGAAATGATGGTGGTTTGGAAAGTCAGTGAGTAGTCTCATTTCTGTGTTTGAGTTGAAGTAGATCTCATAAAAGTGGGGATTGGTATGGCCAAGAATAGGACCAAACATCACAGTAAATTCTGTAAGGGAGAACCAATAACGTTTGAAATGCTTAACCCATGCATAAACATTTATGGGTTCTCCGAAAACACTTGCTTCTATTCTGTTTCCCTGAAAACAAATGGAGTTTGATGTGTATTTCAGGATAATGAAGATAAGTTTAAAATAACAAACACATTAGAAACGAAACTGAATTCATATACTAATTAGAATCATCAATATATAAGAATTGTTGAGATATTACCTCTTCATCACACAAAATAAGATGCATGTTTGGGCCAGACAAATCAAACTCTCTAATCCAAACATGCAAGATCTTCACTCTTAGGTTTCAATCTTTTTTGCGGGTATTGATTTCAGAGATCGTATGGACAGTTTCGTTTGCCATTATCAAATCAACAAAGTGTCTAGTTTAGAAAAAGAGAAAGAGAAAGATATGAAGGAGAAAGGGTTTAAAATGTTAGAGAGAAGAAGTTATGAGTGTAATATATTTATGACGCAAACCAATGAAGAAGTTGAAAGGTTTTGGTCTTCTTAATTACGCTAGATTGCGTAAAAAGAAGTAAAAAAATATTGAAGTAAAAAATATTAAAATATTGAATAATCTAGAGGTAATATTCTCCTTAGGTTATTATGAGAAACATTTTTCAAAAAAAGCAATCATTAAACATACGAAATATTTAGTTTAGATTTGATTAGATGTTTTATTTAAAGTAAGATTTGGTGATCAAAAATCTAGGTAGTTCGTTAATGATTTGCTAAGATTTGGTTCGATTCCAATTTTGTTTGAAAATTTAGTCTGCAAGAAGTTTATTTTTGTTTGCAGGAAGTTTTGAATAGATGTTGTTAAGATGGTTATTATATTTTTCTGCCGTGAGAAGCGGAAGTGTTGGATTTCCTGCATTAACTAAATATTTCTAAGTCCAATAAATTTCTTACGTCATTATGAGAAACATTTTTTTTAAAAAAACAATCATTAAAGAGACAAAATATTTAGTTTAGCTTTGATTAGAAGTTTTATTTAGAGTAATATTTGGTTCTCGAAAATCTAGGTAGTTCGTTAAAATTTTGGAAAGATTTGGTTCTCGAAACTTTTGTTTGCAAAGATTTAGTTAATGCAATCACTTAACGAACCGGTTTGGTTTACTATTTGATGTTTAGTGTATCTATTGAATTTGATGAACCAATACATTAACAGGGTTATGAAGATCGAAATATATGAACAGCCAACCAATTTAAAAAGAATTGTAATGTTTCTGAATGATCGAAACTTCACTCCATTTGATTCATGAACAGTTTTACGAAATTTCTTAAAAACTGGTTGGATTGTTTGTATTGGTGCTCGATAAACTGATTCCGGATTTAATTACATTCATTAACTCTGTTTGGACACTTGTTTGTTTAGGTTCCCCTTATAGGGATTTTTTCGAAAGGTGCTTAAACCCAGGCAATAAAGCTGGGTATTTTCTAGAGGGGTTGAGGCTAACATTTGCATTTAACTTAGTGTTTTGAGTCTCATGCATGTGTTTTCATAGTTTTCCTTAGAGTTTTGGTCTTAATTAGAGTCTAACTAGTTTTCATTAGGTCCTAGTGAGTCTTGCATCATTTGGAGTATTTTCTAGGTACTTGGAGACATTTTTGAGGTGATTGGGAGACCTTGGAGTCAAGCACACCCGGTTTTTGATCAAGGAGAGGAGGCTAGAAGAAATGGGGAGTTCTAGGCCACCATACCGACCCACCTCTGGCCGGTATTGCTTGGTTTGCATTGGTACATGGAATCCATGCCGGCCAAAGACACTCTCCATACTGGCCAAGACTCACCCGACACTCACCTGCATGACGTCCAATACCGACCATAATTCAGCCGACATTCCTTGGTCGGCACCAGCACATGGATCCATGCCGACCCATGCCACTCTCCATACCGGCCAAGACTCACCCGTCACTCATCTTCAGGACGTCCAATACCAGCCAGCATCCTGCCGACATTCCTTGGTCAACATTAGCACAAGGATCCATGCCGACTCATGCCACTCTCCATATCAGCCAAGACTCACCCGACACTCATCTTCAGGGACCAGTACCGGGCCAGCAATAACGAACAAGAGACGGTCGCTATTGACCACTTCGACCCATATTTGACTGGGTTAACACCCAATTTGTTCAGGGTTAACCCGGTTCGCCCACTTTTGTTACAAATACCTCTAGACCTAAACTTTAATGATATATGATTTCTTTTATCATCTTTTTCTCTAGCAAAAACACTTCCTTTTGAGGATACTAAGTGATTGTAAGAGATATCTCCTTTTATTTATGAAATAAAATTTTTAGTTTCTTAATCTCACCAATCTCTCTTTAATCTTTCATCTTTCTAATCATTTAATCATGAAATATATCATCTCTCTTATGGGATTTGAGGTCTTTATAATGATTAGTGAGTAGATTAGGGGATTTTGAGATTGATCAAAGATGTCTAGGGCTTAGATTACATCTTTCCTTTCTAATCTAGTGCTCTTAATGCTAGATTTGTCTTGAGAAAGCTTATCTAGTTCATAGGGAATTTCACACCCACAAGGTGTTTGATGAAAGTCCCCCAAATAACTAGATAAGAGACTTTGCTTGTTTAACCTATGAGAGTAGATGTTTAAGAAGTATTATGTCTATTAGATCTTGTGATTAATGCTTGAGAATTAACGTTTCACAAATGAGAATTTGATCTTGATAAGTTGATTAGCAAAATGATTAAGACCATGAGAGTGGATTAGTCTTGTTTAGTGTTCTAAGCTAAGAGTAATTGCTTGATTGTGTGTATTGACATCTTAGATTGATCATAAAAGTCCCCAAAGTCCATAACCTCATTCCAAGGGCTCGCCTTTATCATATTGTTAATCTCATTTTAATTAATTGTCTAAATTGTTTAGTTGATTGCTTTGTTTGCTTTTAATATGAATTAGGCTACAAGATTAAAACTCAAAAACAACTTTGCTTAGCTTGAATTAAGGAGTTTTATGCATTCTAAATGATTGAAACTTAACCCATTTGGATTGATACCTCTTATGCTACATAGCATCTAGAGTAATTGGTTCAACACACGATCAAATCTTATTATCAGCAAGCTGGCTGTTGATTCTGAAAATCACACAATGGGTAAATTAGTAAACTCGATGATCGGAATCTCGTTTTATTGATTAAATTCGGCGGAGCTACAAGATTGTTTGATCAAAGAAAAAGACTTAAGATCTAAGAAGATAAAAGCCGAGTTCTCTGCTCTTGAATCTCCTTAGGTCTCATAGAGGATTGTGCATGTGTTCTGAATGTGGATCCAGCTCCCTACTTATAAGGTCTGGAGTCGGCGATGATCAGGCAATCTTCATTTTCCTAGTTCTATCAGGAGAAGAAAGATTTCCTTTATTCCCTCCGAAATCGGGAAATATTCCGAAAATCCCATAGGTCGGTTATCACCCAGGCCGAGTTGGGTCTTAAATGGACTCGCAGGCCGGTAATCGTGATCATGGGCTTCTTCTGGGTTCGAACCATCGTAAACTGGGATCGATTGGGCCAGTCTCGGTTTAAACCGGGCTAAATCGGGGAGTGCTAAACTCACCTCTAACAATAAGTTCCCCCTAGTTCGGCGAAGGAATCCTTGTGTTCGACAAAATTCATGGAGAATTCTTTAACTCGGTTGGAACCAAAATCGGTATTTTTGGTTTGGTCATCTGATCTCGATCTTTGATGTCGACGAATCCCGGGATTGGCAAATCTTGAGCTCAGCGAATCTTCTTTGAGAAGACACATCGTTTCGGTTTCTTTAAATCCCGCAGAAATCGAGAAGTTTTCATGATTGCTTCTCTATCTATATATTCGTTTCGACACCTCCGATTCTCTCACTTCTTTGCTCTATAAAAAGTAATTTTCTCCTTCCTCTCTTTAGTTTTGCTTTTTCTCTCTAGGTTTTTATTTATTTACGCTTTCCGTTCGAATTCCGACAATATCCGTAGTGCGATTTCACCGATTTACCCGCAGATCTTCGAGTTTTTTTACGAGTCTTCATACTGTTCTTCGCAGTTTTCCTCTACTGCTCTTCGCGATTTTCTATTGAATGTGTCGATCTGGAAACGTATCTTCGAACGATTCTGTCAATAACTACGAAAAGAGTTCTGAAAACCCGCCTCATGTTTGGGGTTTATTGTTTAACTCAATTAGTTCGGATTCTTCAGATACTGTTATCATAGTGATGGAAGATCAACAATTAATTTGTCGTAACTCGCGTTTTGTTCGAGCTCGGACTGATGCCCAGCCTGCGATCCTAGTTCCTAGGCTCCTTGATCGAGACTTTAATAAAACTAACGCTCGGCGTCGGTTCATTGAGGAGATGAATATGGTGGCCAACGTTAATGGGTCTATACTGACTGGCAAGAATGCATAGGTTGAAAATGTTCTGGCTGAGGTCGACAAATTTTGGGTTATTGGTGAGGAAAATTGTATTTCGATCAGGCATGTCGGTAACGATGAAGCTGGTCCAACCAACCCCCGAGCTCGAGCTCGTCTTCCCCAAACTGAGGCTCAAATCTAATTTAATCGTGAAGTGGTTGCTGAACTTGAGAGAGAGAGCTGATTGTTTCTTCCCGAGCATATTCGTCATGATAAGGCACTTGCTACTCAGCTGGCCTTACAAGAAGAAGAAAAACGTGCCCGGGAGGTGGGTGACGGCTTGCCAAACGATAATGATGAAGTCGACAATGCCGAAGTCGATCCTCTAATTGGCACTACAGAGGGGCAGTCCCGAAGTCTGTTGGTAATTCTGGTTATTCGCCCTGCAGCCATCAAGTCGACTTGTTCCTCGGTGCAGTCGATTGACGATATACTAGTGACATGCATATATCCACTTGAAACACTATTCACCAGGCCTGGGAGGAATCATAGGCGATGGTATGCCCTAGAAGGACACATTTGTGTGTACGAATATTATTTTAGAGCTTGTGGGCTTAGGTTTCCCTTGCCCGATCTTTTGCTCGAGTTTTGTGACAGGCGAAAGGCTGTTATTTGTCAACTTCACCCGACCACCGTGGTTAACATAATTGGGCTTCTTTCTATGGGAGCCGAGTTCGGTGTTTCGGTATCCGTTCGGATGCTTGAAGAGTTAACCTCGGTTAACATTACCGAGAGGAAACCTTGGTTATTTTTGGCGAATCTGAAGCCGAGCTATGACATAATCACCGGACCGAAGCCGAGCAAGATTTCGGGTTGGGAGACAAAATATTTTTTTTGTCCCGATCACATATCTTACCGTATCCAGCCCGAGCATAAATTGTAGGAGATCATGAAACTCGAATATTGGTAGAAGTTGTTTATCTTGCTTAAACCAAGGTCTTATGTTTTTTTTGTAGTTCGAAATCCTATATACTGCCGTCTTTCTGATCCTTGGAAAGCAATTGCCAATCGGTTTAGAAAACTGGGACGAGATCGCTGGCCGGAAATTCACCGAGCATGTCTTGCCGCGAAGTCACAGCGTTCTAACACTAGTTAGCTCAAAATCCCCCAAGTCGAACTTCTGAATTGCTTGTTCTATTTCTTAGATTCTTTTTGTTTGTATAGTTGTCGAATGATCTTCAAGGAGAAGAATGGCGCCTCAGAGAATTTTTCTTGATGTTTCGGACTACTCTGTTGTTTTAGACGACGAGTCTATAGTCCCTTCTGCTCGGAGGGACGACGAAGCTCCCCGAGATGGTGCTCCTAATGATGTCATCTAAATAGACGGGGCGGTTCGGCGATTACCGAAGATAACAACGAGGCCGATCAAAATTCCCAAATTGACAATACCGAGGTTGATTCACATGTCAACACTGAAGAGGTCGGCCATACTGTTTGGTTTGGGTTGGTCGTACGTGCTGATGTGATGTCCCTGAGCACCAATTTAAAGATAACAGCGGCTGCTGATGGCAACGCGGATGCTAAACTATTGAACCGATCAAGGATGAGGAGGTCCTTGTCAGGTCGGTCTGTGAAGGAATCGGTGAGTCCTTGATAACACTGGTTTTTGACCATTTTTATGGATCAATTTCATATTATTTGCAGGTGTTTTAACTCCGTTTTCAAAGGTTTTCAAGTGATTTTCATATTTTAGAGATTTGAAAAACGTTTCATGTAATTTAGAATAAAAGAGTGCATTTCGAAGCAAAAGTACGTTTTTGGATAAACTTGGACCGTCAAAAAGTATTTCAGCTAATGGAGACCTTTTCACCGTGTGATCATCTCCAAATTTGAACACAACAAAGTAGAGACAACCAGCTTTCCAATTCAATTGGATTGGAGGCAATCCAATGGTTGGATCCTTAAATATACCCGAAGTACTGAAGGCAGATAAAGCTGCCCCGAAGAGAATCCCAGCGTGCCTAAAGGAGCTGGAGCCGCGGCTAAATGCTAATCCGCCACTCCTAGAGAGTCTCCATCTGTGGCCAAACATGGTTTCACCACTCTTGGAGAGCCCGCACCCGCGGCTAGGGGATGTGGCGACCAATTCGACTCGTTTCTTCACCGAGGGCAAAACCGTCATTTTTCATTAAACCCTAACCGTAGAATACCTATATAAATAACTATTTTATGCCTCTTATATAGACACGTTAGATTATTTCCATGCTTTTTTGCAGAGGCAAACCCCTATCAACTTGTGTTCTTGGTTTTTCAAGGATTGGAAAAAGGATTCTTCTTCGGTGTTCTTCGATAGAGAAGCTTTCTACATCCCTTTTTATGCATTTTTTTCTTATGATTTTATTGAATATGTTTACCTCAGCTATGGCTGAGTAATTCTCTTGATGGGTGAAAAGGATTTGAAGGAGAATTTATGGTTCGATTCTTCTTAGGTTTTTAGTCTAGGATACCGATTAGGGTTCTTCGTTCTATCCTTGTTCTTAATGCGTTGCTTGACTAACCGTCTTAGCAACTGATATTAGGTGTTTTAGAGCCAAAAGAGTGTGGTATATAATTGCTTAACCTAGGGTAGGCGAGGAAAACCGTCACAAGATTTTGGAAGTATACTTGTGGAGGAGTTGTGGGCGTAAACGACCTTTGAGAGTATCATTCACTTCTTGCGCGGGCGGAGCCGAAAGCTACCGTACGAGTACTGAAGTGAGTAGGTGTGTAGGATTACGGGAGTAGACTACACACATCGTACGTGTTCCAAGTTCAAGAACCCAAAGTTGACAAAAGTCGCCTTAGAAACCCTAGAAATTTCCTTGTAAAAATCGGCCATAAACCCTAGAAAATTCCCGATTGCCCAACGCTTCGTTTAATTGAATCACAACCTCGATAAAATAATTAGTTAGCTACTGCCCTTCTTAGTTTAGTTTAGATTCCATAGATACGACTGTAAAAAACCCAAAATATATTTTACGTCTAGACATAAGTTAGAACTCGTTAGAAATCGACAACGTCTATCAATGTGGATTCGATCCCTAAATACTACTTCGTGTGCTGTGCACTTGCGGCTTAGATATAAAGGGTAAAAATCCATGCCGGAGTTAATTCCCGGTGTGTCAAGTTTTTTGGCGCCGTTGCCACCGGGGATAGTATTGCTTGTTTGATTTCGTATTCTAATTTCTGCTTTAGACACTTTTGACTTTCAAGTTCTTTTTCTTTGTTTTGACTTTCTCCTTTATCTTTGTCTTTTGTTCTAAGGTGTATGCACACTAGGAGAACTTCTAGAGGAACCGTACAGCTACTAGACAATTTTGACAAACACGAGAGAGAACTCCGAAGACTCAAAAGAAACTTAACGATGGCCGAAAACGACCACCCGGAAGATCAACTAAACCGTGATCAACTAGATCACGAGGATGACCGTGATTTTTCGGATCACAAAGAAGATCAAGAGGCTGTCCATGGTGCTAATGACCAGCCACATCTCGATCCCGAATAAAACCACAACCAAAATCGAAATGCTGAAAATCTGAGGCGACAACTTCCCGTCAATCGTAATGCACCAAGGAACGATGCTCAAGCTAATGCACCAATTTCTCATAATGGCAAAAACGCCAACCGTCCTTCCATACATGCTAACCCTCAGAGGAGACAAGCACGTAACCACATCATTGCTGATTTTGATGCACCGTATCAACACTTCTAAAACTGAGCAGCCATATAACTTCCGATACCAAACATAAAAAATTTTGAGATCAAACCTCAAATCATTGCTTTGGTAAAACAAAATCAGTTTCATGGAGTTGCAACCGAGCATTCGATGGAGCACATCGAGTTGTTCGAAGAGATATGCAGAACGACGAGAACGAACCAAGTTTCCGCCGATTATTAGAAGTGTAAGCTTTTTCCTTTTTCTTTGGCCGATAAAGCTCACCGTTGGTTGAAATCTTTGCCCGCATGATCTATTACTAATTGGGAAGAGTCCAAACCTGCCTTCCTAAATCATTTCTACACCAAGTCGAGATCCAACTCATTGAAAAACAAAATCCAAAGTTTTCATCAACAACCGGTGGAGTCTTTCTATGAAGCGTGGGAACGTTTCAAGGAGTACGAGAGAGATTGCCCTCATCACGGTTTCTCCGGTCCGAATTTGCTCAACACTTTCTACCGATGATTATGATATTCCCATATTTTGCATCTCTTAGCATGCATTCTTGTTATTGTTTTGTGTCTCATGCATGTGTCTTGCATAGTTTTTATGGCATTCTGGTCTAATTTAGAGTAATATGTGATTGCACTAGGTCCTAATGAGTCTTGCATGTTTTGGAGTGTTTATAGGAAGCATGGTCAGGAAGCATGAAGGAGAAGAAGAATTCTCAGAAGATCTGCACCGATCCCTCCTCGGTCGGTGCAGTCGATCGGTGCCAAATGTCAGAGAGAAGAGCCACAATAAGAAGATCTTCACCGATCCCCCTAGGTCGGTGCATTTGATCGGTGTCGTCACAGAAGACCCCTCAGCTAGAAGATAGGAGTTCCAGATGAATGCACCGATCCCTCCTGGATCGGTGCAGTCGATCGGTGCAAGAATTCTGAGGGAAACACAAGGAGAGAAGAATATCTGCACCGATCCCCCTGGGTCGGTGCAGTCGATCGATATTGCATCAGAAGGGGACCGAAGCAGCTGCAGGATTAGCAGCGATCGTCCCTGGATCGGTGCTAATCCAACGACCGATCACATGGTACCGATCCAGCCGAAACACCGCATCCCCAACACCGGGCAGCTCACGACCGGACACGAACCTGCGGAAGACTGTTTTGCACGGTCTGTTTGCACCGATCCAGGGTCGATCGGTGCAAACCCCCATTACCGACTTTTACCCGATTCAACCGGGTCGACCCGGTTCGTCACTATTCACTATTTATACCCATAAACCTAATTTTCATGGGATTATCCTATTTTTCTAAGGCAAAGAACACCCTTTTGGTGATTTGCTAAGTTTGTAAAAGATCTTGTTTATTTTATGCAATCTAAGTTTATTTAATCAAGCTTTGATCTTTCTTGCCTTCATCTTTGATCTCCTTGATCACATAATCATGGGATCATCAATTTCCTTTATGAGATTTGAGGGTTCCATGATGATTAGTGAGTAGTTTGCTTAAATCTTATGGGTGAGGTAGATTATGTATCTTCTTGATTAGTTAAGGATGTTTAGGATCTAGATCATCTTCTCCCTCTCTTATCTAAGACTCTTAATGCTAGATTAGGCTTGGAAAAGCTAGTTTAGATATTAGGGTATTTCATGCACATAAGGTGTTTGATGAAATGCCCCTACAAGTTAGATAAGAGATTTTACTTATTTAGCCTAAGGAATTAGATGCCTAAAGAGTATTATGGCTATTGGAATTGGATATTCATGCTTGCTAACTAGTCTTTCACAAATGGAAGTTTGTTATTAAATTGCTAATTAACAAAGTGATTAAGACCATGGAAGTGGGTTAATCTTGTTTTGACATTTTAAGCCTAGGGAGAAATGCTTGTTTATGTTATTTAGCATCCTTGATCAATCAATGAATTCACTAAGTCAATAACCTCACTATAGAGCTTGCTTTCATTAATTGTTAATCTCATTTAGTGTTTGATTAATCTTGTTACTCGTTTGCTTTGTTTTAATTTGAATCATTAGGTTGTTAGATAAAAACCAATCTTGTTGCTTAACTTAAATAGTTCTATGTATTCTTGGTGTTTGGACCTTAACCTATTGGATTCGATACCTCTTATACTACATAGTATCTAGAGTAATTGATATCTAAAAAGACCGAAAAGTCAACTATCAATTTGGCGCCGTTGCCAATTGGGTTTAGCTTTCAACATTGAGATTTTAGATCTTATTGAGATTAAGCTTTCTTTTTATTTTCGATTACTATTCTCCTTTACTCTCTATTGCCATCTCTCTATCCTAGATGTATGCATACGTGTTCTCGAGGCAACGACAACCTAGTTTAGCCAATCGACAACATCCACCTTCTAGACCAAGGTCGTAGATCTAGGAGAGCAAGAGACCAAGTTCAAGAGGTTGCCGATTTGGGTATGGAAGACATTGATGCTATTCCGATCGGTGACATACGTGACAACGTGCAACCACGACAAGGTGGCAATGGGAACCACCCCGCACAAGGTGGTAATGGAAACCACCACGGCCAAGGAGGTTACGCACCGAACGTCCCATAACCACCCACCCGGCCAATGAGAGCTCCTAACCATCCCCCAGGGCTCAAAACATGGTTGATGCGGGTGATGCCGCCAATGCTCATCAAAACGGTCAAGGGATCCAAGCCCCACCGGTTGAGAACAACAACTTCGAGGTGAAGCCGAGATTGATCAACATGGTTCAAAGCACCAAATTTCACGGCCTATCCGTGGAGGATCCATTGGATCATATCGATAGGATATGTGGGTTAACCAAGATGAATAGTGTTTCGGAAGACGGTTTCAAGCTAAGACTTTTCCCATTCTCCATTGGAGATAAAGCTCATCAATGGGAAAAGGGTCTTCCTCAAGGTTTAATAACGTCTTGGGACGATTGCAAGCGAGCTTTCCTTGCAAAATTCTTTTCTCCATCAAGGACCGCCAAGTTGAGGAACGAAATCTCGAGTTTCACACAACGTGGAAATGAATCCTTCAACGAAGCGTGGGAACGGTTTAGAAGCTACACCTCTCAATGCCCGCATCGTGGCTTACCAAAGATAAGGATGCTCTTAGACACGGTTTCTAATGGGAACTTCTTAGCCAAAGATGTAGATAAGGCCATGGAGCTCGTAAAGAACTTAGCTCAAAGCGACAGAACATATGGGGATGATTACGATCGGGCTACGAGAATGACTAGTGACTTTGATGAACAAAAGCGGTCCAAAATGATGAAGATTCTCACCGAGAAGATGGACAGGCATGCTTTGATGATTGACAAGCTTCTTAACGCTTCTCAAAAGCCGGTGCACTTTGTTGGTGACTTCGAGGAAACACAAGGTTACCAAGAGGACGAGGGCGACGTGGGTACACAAGAAGAGATGAATTATGTGGGAAATCAAGGATACCAAAAAGGCGGTTTCAACAACAACAACCGCAACCACCCAAACTTCTCATATCGCAACCACAACGTCGAAAACCCTCAAGACCAAGTGTATCCGCAACAAAAACCCTTTGTGCCATCAAACCAAGCTCAAGGTTCGAACTTCCAACAATAAGGTTTTACTCCAAAGAACGCTTTCAATGGAAATCAAGGTGGTTTTCAACCTAAGCAATCATTTTCACCACCCGGTTTCCCGCAACAAGTCCGACGCACCAAAACCACGACTCAAGACATTGATTTGAAATCTATGCTTCAACAAATCATCCAAGGTCAAGCAAATGGGGCTATGGACATAAGCAAGAAGATGGCGGAGATCAATAACAAATTCGATTGCTCCTACAACGAGCTCACATCAAAATTTGAAACGTTGAACTCAAAGATCATGCGACTTGAGGGAAAGGGAGTGGCTTCTTCATCCCGACCACAAGGTCAATTACCGGGAAAGCCCGAGACCAATCCAAAGGAGTACGTGAACGCTATCACACTTCGATGTGGTAAGGAACTTCCCTCTCGGGAAATTCCTATAATCGATGAGGTCACCGATGTCCAAGTTGGGGGGGAGAAGCTTGAAACTGAAAACGATGTGACTAAGGATGGCATTGTGGGTATTAAGGACTAAGACAAGGAAGTTGTTGCTCAAGAGAGGCCCAAGAAGAGAGAGACCATATTTCGAGAAACAATTGTTGGAGAAGTATAGGGCGATATTTGATAGACAAATGGAAAAGGTTGAACTTACCATGCCATTAGTTGATGCATTCCTCCTAGTGCCACAATATGCCAAGTTCCTTAAGGATGCCATCAAATAGAGATCGAATGAGATGGAAAACATGGTGGTGCTAACTCGTGAATGTAGCGTCATTATTCAAAAGAAGATGATCCCGAAGAAGCTTGGTGACCCCGGTAGTTTTACTCTACCTTGCGCTCTTGGACCATTAGCTTTCGATAAGTGCTTATGCGATCTTGTAGCAAGTGTTAGCTTGATGCCACTTTTGGTTGCCAAGAGCCTTGGGTTTGTCCGCTACAAAGCTTGTAAGATTTCTCTTATCCTTGCGGATAGATCGGTGAGACATCCTATTGGAATGTTTGAGGACTTGCCTATCATGGTTGGAGATTTCGTAGTTCCAACGGATTTCGTTGTCTTGGAGATGAACGAGGAGCCTAAGGATCCTCTAATTTTCGGGAGACCCTTCTTGGCAACCGCGGGTGCAATATTTGATGTTCGGAAGGGAAATATCGACCTTCACTTGGGCAAGAACGAGATACTAGAGTTTGATATCAACGATGTTATGAAGAGGCCCACCATAGATGGTCAAGTTTTCTATATCGAGGTGATGGATGAATTAGCGGATGAACTTTTAGAGGAGTGGAATCTTGAGGATGGTTTGCAAGTTGCCTTGACTAAGGATAACGGTGAAAATGGGTATTTGGATGGATGAAGCTAGTGAGAGCTACAAGCTGATTTTAGATTCACACAAGCCGATGGTTGGTGAAGCCAGGGTCATTGATGAAGTGTGAAGACGGTTTCACAATGGGCTCGGTCCAAGAGAGCTTTGCTTTGGAAGCGGATCGAGACGAGGACGGGCAAGAACCTAGCAATGGTAAGACTAGCGTACGTGGACGACGATTGGAGTGAACTCAAGGCGCCTAAGGTGGAATTCAAACCACTTCCCGTTGGGCTAAGGTACGTTTTCCTAGGTCCCAATGAGTCATAGTAAATGAGAACTTGAAAGATGATGAATTGTCTTCCCTGTTGAACGAATTAAGGAAGTATAGGAAAGGCATTTCCTCTACTCTTTGCACACATAGGATACATCTAGAAGATGAATCAATGACTTCTATCGAACATCAAAGGAGGTTAAATCCGAATTTGAAGGAAGTATTCAAGAAAGAGATTATAAAGCTTCTAGATGCGGGGATCATCTATCCTATCTCTGATAGTAGGTGGGTATCCCCGGTCCATGTGGTGTCCAAAAAGGGAGGAATGACGGTTGTGAAGAATGAAAAAGATGAATTGATACCAACTAGAACCATAACCGGCCATAGGATGTGTATTGATTATCGAAAACTTAACTCCACCTCTAGGAAAGATCACTTCCTACTCCCATTTATTGACCAAATGCTTGAAAGGCTTGCAAACCACTCATACTATTCCTTTCTTGACGGGTATTCAGGATTCTTTCAAATCCTGATACATCCCAATGATCAAGAAAAGACAACATTCACATGCCCCTACGGTACCTTCGCTTATCGAAGGATGCCGTTCGGGTTATGTAATGCACCGACAACTTTTCAACAGTGTATGAAGAAATGGTTGAGGTTTTATGGATGATTTTTCCGTATATGGCTCTTCGTTTGGTGTGTGTCTTTCCAATCTTTGCAAGGTACTCACTAGGTGCGAGGAAGCAAATCTCGTCATGAATTGGGAGAAGTGTCACTTCATGGTCCGTGAGGGAATCGTCCTCGGGCACAAGATTTCGGAGAAGGGAATCGAAGTGGACAAGGCCAAGATTGAGGTTATGGTGAACTTGGAACCGCCAAAATCGGTTAAGGACATCCGAAGCTTCTTGGGTCATGCCGAGTTCTATCGGAGATTTATCAAGGATTTTTCAAAGATAGCAAGACCACTCACAAGGCTTCTTTGCAAAGAAGTGGAGTTTAACTTCGACGAAGAATGCCTTGAGGCATTTTTGGAGATCAAAAAGGCTCTTGTGAGTGCCCCTATTGTGAAAGCACCGGATTGGAGTCTCCCTTTTGAGATTATGTGTGATGCTAGCAATTATGCGGTAGGAGCGGTTCTCGGGCAAAAGAAAGACAAAAAAGCACGTGATCTATTACGCAAGTAGGACACTTGACGATGCACAAGGAAGTTATGCCACTACGGAGAAAGAGCTACTTGCGGTTGTTTTCGCTATCGAAAAATTTAGATGTTATGTGGTTGGATCCAAGATCATCGTCTACACGGATCATGCCGCATTGAGGCATATCTTTGCTAAAAAGGACACCAAGCCAAGGCTCTGGCGATGGATCTTGCTACTTCAAGAATTTGATATGGAGATCGTCGACAAGAACGGAATTAAAAATGGAGTTGCGGATCACTTGTCTAGGATGCGCATTGAAGATCTTGTGCCAATCGACGATTCACTACCCAAAGAGCATCTTATGTTGGTTGGTGTTTTGAGGAAGGGTTTTAAGGCGGTGGAAGTTCTCGAAGAAAAGCTAAGGGATTGGAAGATGAAAAGCTACCATGGTATCCAGATTATGTCAACTACCTAGCTTGCGAGAAAGAACCGCCAAGGTTGAATGGCTACCAAAGGAAGAAGTTCTTTAGAGACATCACTCGTTTCTATTGGGATGAGCCTTACTTGTATACGCTTTGCAAGGACAAACTCTATAGGAGATGCATACCCGAGGTAGAAGTTGAGGGGATCTTGATGCATTGTCATGGTTCATCATATGGAGGCCACTTTGCTTCATTGAAGATGGTTGCTAAGGTCCTACAAGCAGGATTTTGGTGGCCCACTATGTTCAAGGATGCTCAAGAGTTTTTATCGAAGTGTGACGCTTGTCAAAGAAAGGGCAACATAAGTAGAAGGGACGAGATGCCACAAAATCCGATCCTAGAGGTAGAGATCTTCGACGTGTGGGGCATAGACTTCATGGGGCCGTTCCCTTCGTCCTACGAAAATCAATACATATTGGTGGCGGCGGAATACGTCTCTAAGTGGGTCGAAGCAATTTCAAGCCCGATAAATGATGCAAAGGTGGTTCTCAAGTTGTTTAAGTCTATAATCTTCCCACGTTTTGGAGTCCCACGGGTGGTGATAAGTGATGGCGGTTCCCATTTCATCAACAAAGTGTTTAAGAGCTTGTTTAGGAAGCATAGAGTCAAACTTAAAGTAGCCACACCTTATCACCCCCAAACGAGTGGCCAAGTGGAAGTCTCTAACTGGCAAATAAAGGTAATCTTGGAAAAGAACGATGGTGCCTCGAGGAAGGATTGGTCCGTGAAATTAGATGATGCGTTGTGGGCTTACTGAACCACTTACAAGACACCAATTGGAACAACACCATTCAATCTTCTTTATGGAAAGTCTTGTCACTTACCGGTTAGGTTAGAATACAAGGCTTTATGGGCGGTGAAACTTCTCAACTTTGACACCAAATCAGCTTCGGAAAAGCGTCTCCTTCAATTGAACGAGCTTGATGAGGTCTGGCTAGATGTTTATGAAAGCTCACGTCTATACAAGGAGAGAACCAAATTGTTCCATGACAAGAAGATAACACACAAAGATCTTAAGGTTGGTGACCAAGTGTTGTTGTTTAACTCCTGGTTGAAGCTATTTCCCGGGAACCTCAAGTCAAGATGGTCCGGGCCTTTTAAGATAAAAGAAGCGAAACCGTATGGCGTGGTTGTGTTGTTCAACAAAACGGGTGGAGAATTCACGGTGAACAGACAACGTCTCAAACCCTATATGGTGGTTGATTACATTGAGGAAAGGATCACAGTTCCTCTCTCGAATACTCTTTCCGGCTAAACGGGGCAACAAACGTCGAACTTAGTGACGTTAAACAAAGTGCATATGGGAGACACCCCATGCTTATCCCACTGTATATACTTTTCAATTTTGCATTTTCTTTTCTTTTCTAGATTACTTCGATGCTCTTTGGTAGTGTTATTCAGGTTTTCACGGGTGTAGAGGTCCTGAATCGAGAAAGAAGGAGATTTGTTCCGGGAAAACCGATCGCCCCTGGATCAGTGCAGTGGGTCGGTGCTGAACGGAGGATATTTGCAACGACAAGGATTCGCGAGAAGAGATCTGCACCGATCACCCCTGGATCGGTGTAGCATCAGGAAGGTTGCATCGATCGGGACTCGTGAGGAAAGAACTGCACCGATCACTGATATATCATGGTTTTTACCCCTTTTAGGCCATGATATAAGTCTGTTTTATAGAGTCTATATACTATTTCGTAGTGTTTTAGAGTCCTTTATCGATTGATACTGCAAAGGAACTGCGTATCGAAGGAGCAAGCATCGATAGACACCATCCCTGTATCGATCGATACTGCAAAGGAACTGTGTATGAGTGTTGACAGACTTCGCAAGCCCAAGAAGTTGAATCCTATTCCCCAACACCTCCGAGCCCCCATCACTCCAAAGCAGCTGCGTGGCTTTGAGAAGATGGTACGAAGTATACCCCACTCGTCCACTTTTGAAGAGGTTCTAGAGGGCTGGCCTCTACTAAGTCACTTCAAAGATTGCAGAGAAACCCTGGAAGAGATCGAAGTACTCTTCATCAAGGCAAGAAGCAAGTCACTACCGCTGAGGCAGTTGACCAAGAGGGAAGACCCAGGCATATTCTCCGTTCCATGCTTCATCTCTGGCGTTGCATTCAAAGAGTCTCTCGTTGACTCAGGGGCTAGCGTCAATGTCATGTCAAGGGCAATTGCAGAGAGATACGAGGGAAGAGGGAAAAAAAATTCCCAAATTTTGGCTAAGTGTCGTGGGTTTAGATCTAAGATTGTCTTTTATTTTATTTTTATTTTTTTTGATCAAAGGTCTAAGAGTGTCTAAGAGGGAAAATTTTTGGGGGAAGAATTTGATGAATTTTTTCTTGTCTAAAGTGTTACAATTTATTGAGAAATATTAAAAAAATTCTTACAAGTGTGTTTGATATATCAAACACTCATTAATACTTAAAATTATATTTTTATTGTTAGTAAAACAAGAAAATATATCATTAATACTTCCTTAACGTTTTAATTATGGTTCTGCTATAAAACAAGACGCCTAATTTTTTTTTTTAACATCTATGACTATATCATAGCGTTTACAAATTGATATATCATGGTTTTTACCCCATTTAAGCCATGATATAGGTCCTATTTATGGAGTTTTTCTAATATTTTGGAGTTTTTAGAGTCTTTTACAGGTTTTAGCACATTTGGAGCTTAATTGGAGTTTTTGGAGGATTCCGGAGCATTTTGGGAGAAAATGAGCAGAGTCATGCAGAGACGTCAGAAGTTTGTCATCCGTTGAAGGCCTTCTCCCAGATGGATTGAGCTCAACTTTGGACACAAGATATATCAATGGATTAGCTTTCATTTGGAAGTGGTTTGAGGCCATTCCAACGGTATGATTAGGCACCTAGAACTTATATCTTAGGATAATTAATTAGGCACGAGAGTGCTATTGATTACCTAATAGAACTTAGGGTGAGCAATTCGATTATCGGCAAAGAGATTTGGTTTAATTGAATTGTGAACATTTCAAACTTGCAGATTAAAAGCTGGTTTAAATCCTTAGGATTCGCTAAGAGATTTGGTTTTCTAGGAATTAGACTTAGATAGTTTTCGCAGCGAGAGTTGGCTAACTATATTATCTTGTTTGGGTTCAAGAACTGCGCTAAACTTGAATCCTGATTTATCCGTTTATTTGCATACCTAGACTTTCTGAGAAACACCATAGACCTAGCTTTTCTCCATTGAATTACAACTCTTTTAATTTCTGTTATTGCTTTCTGTTTCCACTGAATTGCCTAGCTTAAATTGGCACTAAGTGGTTTATTGTGTGATTTACTTGAGTCCTTGTGTTCGACCCCTAACTATACTACAACTACTGATTTAGTACTTTTAGGGTATTAATTTGAGCATATCAAATTTGGCGCCGTTGCCGGGGACTCTAAAAATCACCATTAGGTTTTAGTGTCGAGTTTCGACTAAGCTCGACAGTATCGATTGATACCCTATTGGTGTCGGTCGATACCTGTCGTGAAATTTTTTTTTTTAGTTACTTACTTGTTCTTGAATTTTGTGATTCAGGGAAGGGAATAAGCCAGCAGAGATGAACAACCCAATGATTCTAATTCGAGACGAAGCTGGAGTTTTGAGAGACCGAGAGGGTCGCGTGCGCAATGAAGTAGGGCAACTACTTGATGGAAAGGGAAACACGATTATCCCTGCAGTTGTTGTTGATGAGGCTGTTGCGCCTGCTGCGTGCGTTAATGTTGGTAATGATGTGGTAAATCGTGCCATGATGATTGGTGAGTACAACATACCTGACTCGTTCTATGCCAATCGATCAGCGATCCGTATTCCTACGTTCCAGAGGAATGACTTTGAGCTGAAGCCTGCTTACTTTGCTCTTGTGGGTCATCACACTTTTACTGGTCTTCCTCATGAACATCCTATGGACCACATTGAGAGATTCGAAGATTTGGTCACTAGCATGAAATACGATGGAGTGCCCAATGAATTCCTCTTCTGTAAGTTGTTCCCATACTCTTTTGGTGGAGAAGCTACTTACTGGCTGAAGCAGTTACCTCCTGGATCACTAACTACCTGGGATGAGAGTAAGAGTGCCTTTTTGAACAACTTCTTCGATGATGCGAGATCCGAGGAGCTCAGGAACAAGATCTCTCAATTTTCTCAGGGAGAAACTGAGGGACTTAAGGTCGCTTGGGTGCGATTCAGATCTTATCCGAGGGATTGTCCGCATCATGGGTTCAATATGGTTCAGTTGCTGAGTTTCTTCTTCAGAGGGATTGACTGTAGGTACCAGATGGCGGTTGACTCTGCTAGCAATGGGAATTTCTTTACCAGATATCCTGACGATGCTTATCAGTTGATTGAGAACTTTGGATCTAGCCATAGCACCAAGAATGCAGACTTTGAACGAAGGAAGCAGGCTGGGAGCATGGATGTATCGCAGATTGCTGAGGTGCATGCAAAGCTGGATTCAGTGCATAATTTGTTGATGGGCAGGCAGCAGAAGGCTGTTCGTTTTGCTGAAGAGGATGCAGTGGAACATGTTAACTACGTTGGTGGAGCTGGATCTCAAGATCAAAGGTATCAATACCCACCCACACCACCCAGAACTTCTGAAAACATGATGGAATCCATGCTTGAACAGATTCTTCAGGGACAGCAGCAGATGACAGCGGATTTCAACGGGAGGTTGGATGCCTTGTACACTGATCTGAATGGAAAAATCAAGGCTCTCAGTGTTCGTCAGACGATTATGGATACACAGGTGGCCCAGACTGCGGCAACTGTCAAGGGAATGATGGTTCATTCACAACATGAATACATCGATGCAACTCCCTTGAGGCATGGGGAAGAGGTACACCCAGGAGTGCAGAAGAGCTCAACTGCAGAGATTTTCGTCAATCCTGCTGAAATTTACGATGAGATTTCAGAAATCACATCTGCATCGAACCAAACAGGCCAGCATCGATCGATACTCGTCCAAGAATCTGTCAAGGACGTCTCGACGGAGCAAGTAATTATAGATACCCTCCATACATCGATCGATACCCTCCATACATCGATCGATACCCTCCCTGTATCGATCGATACCCACCCAGATACTGCGAAGGAGCCGGGTATGAGTGTTGACAGAGTTCTCAAGCCCAAGAAGATGAATCCTATTCATCAACACCTCCGAGCCCCCATCACTCCAAAGTAGCTGCGTGGCTTTGAGAAGATGGTACGAATGATACCCAACTCATTTACTTTTGAAGAATCTCTAGAGGGCTTGCCTCTGCTAAGCCACTTCAAGGATTGCAGAGAAACTTTGGACGAGATCGAAGTACTCTTTATCGAGGCAAGACACAAGTCACTATCGCTGAGGCAATTGACCCAGAGGAAAGACCCATGGAAATTCTCGGTTCCATGCTCCATCTCTGAAGTTGAATTCAATGAGTCTCTCGTTGACTCAGGGTCTAGCGTCAATGTAATATCAAGGGAAATTGTTGAACGATTGATGGCTGATATAAGACCCCCTACGATGCTTCTCACTTTTGCGAACTCCTCCATCTCACCTCCATACGGTACTATCCCTGCTTTGCTTGTTAAAGTAGGAGATTATCTGGTTCCTACTAAGTTTTAGGTTGTGGAGATGAGCGAAGGATCTGAGGTGCCTTTGCTCCTTGGACGACCGTTTATGACTACTGCTGGCGCAATCATAGACACGCCTAATAACAGAATCTCTTTCTCTTACATTGACGGGGAGGTATACTATGATGCCATTCCATCTAGAGGAGCTCCCACACATGTCTCTTGCTTCACTGTTGTCACATGAGAGACGTTGGTAGTTGATCTTTTGGAAGAGCCTCCTGACGAGCCAACTGTCATGGACTTTTTGGATGGTCCTTCTATCATCACAAAGAAAGACGTCACATCAGCTAAGGAAAAGAAGAAAGTGAAGAGCAAGGAAGTAAAAAGTATTGCATCTATGACTTTGATCCCTCAGAAGTGTGATGGAGATTCGATTGAGTACAAGTTGAAGTGCAAAGGAGCCTCGAAACCATTCTCTAAGGCTAGAGTCATCCTTACTTCAGAGTTAAAAGAGAAGGGAAAGGAGGTTGTGGAGAGCATGTTGCGCAGAACTCTGAAGCTGGAAGTGTCTAGCTGTGGAACTTGCCTGGGAGTAAGTTCTCAATTTTCTCCTGATTGATCACCTGAGCCGAAGTCAAGCTAATGACTAAAAACTAGCGCTTGGTGGGAGGCAACCCACTGGTAAGTCTGTATATAAGTCTTTTGTTTTTGTTTTTGTTTTCGGTTTTATGTTTTGTGTCTTGTGTTTGGCGTGAATAAGTTACAGAGGAGTGGTATCGATCGACACCACATGCATCAATGACGATGAGAATAAGTTTATGTGTCGACCTAAGCCTGGTATCGCTCGATACCAGTGTTGTGTGTCGGTCAACACCCCTACCCCAATTCGGTAACTTCTTTGATTTTCACGCATTCATTTAGATGTTCTGATTTCTTTTACTGACTCTAGGCTGGATAACACTGGGGACAGTGTTGCTTAAGTCTTGGGGAGGTAGTCGCTGACATTGTTTTTGTTATTCTTAGAGTCAGTTGTTTTTGAATCATTCGTTGTTTTATTGAGTCAAAACTTGTTGGAGATGATGATCTTATTATTGATTCTATTGTTCTGACTTTGCTTTTAAGTGACCACTGTTACAGAATCAGCTACAGACCGACTAATGAAAAATCCAAAGGCTGACCAGTCAACTAGAAGACATACATGTTTCCTGCAGCATTCTTTTAAAGCTTGAGCCAAATTTTTGCACTTCATCGATGTGGTTAGTATTCATAGAGCTTGATTCCCCATTCGTATCTGACAAAGTAACTCATGTGTTTAAAAGTTAATAATTAAGAGCATAAAAGCAGAAATAATTTTCTCCTAAGTAGAGGCTAGGATTTTCCTACGATGCCATTATTCTTCTTAGTGAGGAATGATCACATAGAGGATTGGAAGCGAGGCTATGATTTTGCTACGATGCCATTATTCGCCTACATCATTTGATACTTTGAGAGGGAAGAACCGGGGATTCGGTAGCAAACACCATCAATACTCGCGTCTCCTACCTTGATATGTATATGCATGCTCTAAAAAGAAAAAAGAAGAGAACATAATAATAAATACGTCTGGGGGAGAGAAATCGATACAAAAAGTGTGAAAAAGGGTGGTTCCTTGTTATGATATTGTATGGGAATGAATCTAGAAGGTTCTTGGTATTAATCACAGCGATGAAACTGGCGATGATGGGTTTATTTGAAAGATGTTGTGAAATAATGTGTGTAGTCTGGGGAAACTGCGAATGCCTAAGGAGAAGTACATGGTGGTTAGTTTTGGAACTGGTTAGGTGACAATTGGGTGCTTGTGAAAAGGGTCATTGCGATGTTTCATGAATAGGTGAGTCTCCGTGTTTTCAAACCTCTTTCTCTGGTTTAGTCTTCTATTTGCTTGAGGGCAAGCAAATGTTAAGTCTGGGGGAGTTGATATATCATGGTTTTTACCCCTTTTAAGCCATGATATATATCTTATTTATAGAGTCTTTCTAGTATTTTGGAATCTTTTAGAGTCTTTTACAGGTTTTAGTATGTTTGGAGCTTAATTGGAGTTTTTGGAGGATTCCAGAGCATTTTGGGAGAAACGGAGCAAAGTCATGCAGAGACGTCAGACGTTTGGCATATGTTGAAGGCCTTCGCTCCGATGGATTGCGCTTAACTTTGGACACAAGATAGATCCATGGATTAGCTTTCATTTGGAAGTGGTTTGAGGCCATTCCAACGGTGCGATCAAAAGTTGTATCAGTTTTCGTGAAGACAGTCCAGTCTGGCGAGCACAGTGTACTGGTGTCGACCGACACCAACTGCAGACGGGAGAAAACATGATTTTACAAGTTTAAAGACTCTGCAACTTGGCACATAAGACTTTATTAATTACCAGAAGCCTCAGAACGTGTTTTAACATTATATTTAGGATTTTTAGCCACTTTTACACATTTACGTTTCATGATACACATTATTCTATTCTGGTTTTTCAGAGAGAGATATTTGTGACAAGGTTTTTGGGAGAGACAACTTTGAACTCCTGTTTCTTATCGAGGGGTTCAAGAGCAAGACAAAGCCAAGTAAGAGTACAAGAGGAAGTTGGTAACGAAATGGAAGATATTGATGATATTCCACTCGGGAATATTCACGTTAACATTCCCCACCAAGGGAATGGTAGGAATGGGAACAACCAAGGAGGTGGTGGCAATGGAAACCATCACTAACCAAACCGTCCACACCACCCACCAAGAGCTAGACATGTTGTTGGATAAGGTGACGCCGCTAATGCTCACCAAAACCGGCAAGGCATTCAAGCTCCATCGGTGGAGAAAAACAACTTCAAAGTGAAACCGGGGTGATCAACATGGTTCAAGCCAACAAGTTTCACGGATTGTCAATGGAGGATCCATTAGACCACATAGACCAATTTGACGGATATGTGGTATCACTAAGATCAATGGGGTCTCTGAAGATGGTTTTAAGCTTCGTCTCTTCCCGTTCTCTTTAGGTGACAAGGCTCACCAATGGGAAAAGAACGTACCCCAAGGATCTATCATCTCGTGGGATGATTTCAAACGTGTGTTTCTGGGCAAATTATTTTCACCGGCTAGAACCGCCAAGCTTCGCAATGAGATCTCAAACTTCACACAATGGTCCAATGAGTCTTTCAATGAGGTTGAGAGAGATTTAGAGGCTACACTTCTCAATGCCCTCATCACGGCTTTAGCAACGCCTCTCTCCTTAGCACTCTCTACCGATGTTCCTTGCCTAAGATCTGGATACTACTTGACACGGCATCAAATGGTAACTTCTTGGCTAAGGATCTTGAGGAAGCAATGGATCTTGTAGAGAACTTGGCCCAAATTGACGGGACCTATGGCGACAATTATGACCGCGCCACAAGGACCACGAGCGACTTTGATGAGAACAAGCGGGCCAAGGACATGAAAGTGCTTAATGATGAGTTGGACAAGCAAGCCAACTTGATTGATAAACTCCTAGCGTCTTCTCAAAAGTCGGTTAGCTTTATGGATGCTTATGATGAGAATCAAGGTTGCTATCAAGAGGATAACATGGACATGAACACCCAAGAGGAGGTGAATTACGTGGGGAACCAAGGGAACTACCAAAGACAAGGGTTCAACCAAAACTATAGGAATCACCCCAACTTCTCTTACCGGAACACAAATGTTGAGAATCCGCAAGACCAAGTCTACCCTCCACAATCCAATCAAGCTCAAGGAGTTCCACAAAAGCAATTCCAACCTCAAGGCCAAAATTATAGCACCAACCAACAAGGTTATGTCCCAAGGAACCGATTCCAAGGGAACCAAAGTGGATTCCAACCCAAAGCTCCACCCGCTTTTCAAGGACACCAACAACGGTTTGTCCCACATGGTCAAGCAACTACGTCTAAACCGCAAGAGCTTGACTTGAACTCCATGTTCCAACAATTACTTAAGGGACATGCGGAGATCATTACACGGGTAGATTGCTCCTACACCGACCTCAACAACAAGATTGAGGCTTTAAACTCCAAGGTCAAACACATGGAGACCAATGACGCCTCATCTTCTTCACGTGCTCAAGGCACTTTGCCCGGTAAACCCGTACCAAACCCCACGGAATATGTGAATGCTATCACCGTAAGGAGTGGCACGGTCTTACCCACAAGAGATGTCCCTTCTACTCTCAACGTGGACGTTGAGAACCAAAGTGGGGGGTGAAACTTCAAGAAGATGAAGACTTGGTTCGGGACGTCGTAGTGAGAAGTCAAGACAATGGAAAATGCGTTGAAGAGGTGAAGACCAATGCCGTGGTTCAAGAAGCGTCTAAGAAGAAAGAGAGTGTATTTGTGCCAAAACCTTATGTGCCTAAGTTACCTTTTCCGGGGCGTTTCATGAAACAACTCATGGACAAGTACAAGGCAATCTTTGACAAGCAAATGGAGAAGGTCGAGCTTACAATGCTGTTGGTTGATGCTTTTCTACTTGAACCCCAATATGCAAAATTCCTCAAGGATGCGGTGAAGGAAAGAGCCTAGGAAATGGAATCCATGGTAATCTTGACCCAAGAATATAGTGCTATCATCCAAAGGAAGGTGATATCAACAGAACTTGGAGATCCCGGTTCATTCACCCTTCCGTGTGCCCTTGGACCTTTGGCCTTCGCCAATTGTCTTCGTGACCTTGGAGCAAGCATAGCCTTATGCCGTTATCGGTTGCAAAGAGGTTGAGTTTCACGAGGTACAAGGCTTGCATACTCTGGTTGATATTAGCGGATAGGAGTGTGAGGGTACCCATTGGTTTGCTTGAAGATCTCCCAATAATGGTTAAAGACTTCATCGTCCCCACTGATTTTGTTGTTCTCGAAATGGATGAGGAGCCAAAGGATCCAATTATCTTTGGAAGACCGTTTTTGGCAACCGCGGGAACCATTATTCACGAGAGAAAGGGCAAGATTGACTTCCTCTTGGGAAAAGGTGAAGTCCTCGAGTTCAACATCAACAATGTGATGAAGAAGCCCCCCATAAATTAGCAATGTTTCTACATAGAGATAATGGATGAACTCGCGGATGAGTTGCTTGAAGAGAGGAGTATTGAAGACGGTTTGAAAGTGGTTTTAACAGAAGACCACGGTGTGCATGGACTCTTGGGTTAAGAAAGCCAAGGATATGAGCTCCTCATGGACTTGCACAAGATGGTTGAACGAGAGACGCCATTTGTAGAGTTGGGTAACCGAGTGACAAGGTTTGAAGTTGGGTCAAGCATGGTTACGGTTCAAGAGATCTTTGCGTTGGTCGTGGAATAAACTAGCAATGGTAAGTAAAGTTTTGAGGATGACGATTGGAGCGAGCTCAAAGCTCCTAAGGTGGACCTAAAGCAACTTCCCGTTGGGCTAAGATATGCGTTCTTAGATCCCAACGAGTCATACCCGGTTATTGTAAATGATAGTTTGAATGAGAATGAACTATCCGCCCTCTTAGTTGAACTTAGGAAGTATAGGAAAGCCATTGGTTATTCTTTGGATGACATCAAGGGTATTTCCTCTATTATATGCACACATAGAATCCATCTAGAAGATGAGTCAAGGACCTCTATTGAACATCAAAGGAGGTTGAATCCGAATTTGAAGGAAGTTGTAAAGAAAGAGATTATAAAGCTTCTAGATGCGGGTATTATCTACCCAATATCGGATAGTACTTGGGTCTCACCGATTCATTGTGTGCCTAAGAAAGGGGGGATAACGGTTGTTAAAAATGAAAAAGATGAAATGATACCTACTAGGACCATAACCGGGTATAGGATGTGTATTGACTATAGGAAACTCAATTCATCTACTCGTAAGGATCACTTTCCATTACCTTTCATAGACCAAATGCTTGAACGTTTATCTAATCATCCATTTTATTGTTTTCTTGACGGTTATTCGAGTTTCTTTCAAATTCTCATACACCTGAATGACCAAGAGAAAACGACTTACACATGCCCTTATGGTACCTTCGCATATCGAAGGATGCCTTTCAGGCTATGTGATGCACCGGTAACGTTCCAACGGTGCATGATGTCTATTTTCTTGGATCTTATTGAGGACATGGTAGAAGTCTTTATGGATGATTTCTCCATGTATGGCTCTTCGTTTGGTGCTTGCTTGTTTAATCTTTGTAGGGTCTTGCAACGATGTGAGGAGGCGAATTTCGTACTCAATTGGAAGAAGTGCCATTTCATGGTACGTGAAGGCATCATGCTTGGGCATAAGATCTCCGAGAAGGGGATTGAGGTAGACAAGGACAAGATAGAGGTCATGGTTAGCTTGGAGCCGCCAAGGACGATTAAGGATATCCAAAGCTTTTTGGGTCACGCGAGATTCTATCGCCGATTCATCAAAGACTTCTCAAAGATCACAAGGCCTCTCACTAGGCTACTTTGCAAGGATGTTGAGTTCAACCTTGATGACGAGTGTATGGTGGCGTTCTTTGAGATAGAGAGAGCGTTGGTTAGTGATCCCATTGTCCAAGCCCTGGATTGGGATCTTCCTTTCGAGATTATGTGTGATGCGAGTGATTTCGCAGTTGGAGCCGTCTTAGGCCAAAGGAAGGGCAAGAAGACCAACGTCATCTACTACGCAAGTAGAACTTTAGATGACACTCAAGCTCGGTATGCCACCACGGAGAAAGAATTGCTAGCGGTAATCTTTGCCATGGAAAAGTTTCGGTTCTATGTTGTGGGTTTGAAGGTGATTGTTTACACGGACCATGCGTCCTTGAAAGAGTTTGATATGGAAATTGTGGACAAGAAAGGTATAGAGAATGGGGTCGCGGACCACTTATCTAGATTGACGATTGATGATCTTGTTCCGATTGATGACAAACCCCCCGAAGAGAGTCTTATGGTGGTGATCGTCTTGAAGAAAGGAGTAGAGGCCGTGAGGGGTCTTGAGAGTGCAAGTGGTTTGCAAGATGAGAAGCTACCATGGTTGGCGGATTTGGTGAACTACTTAGTTTGTGGGAAGGAGCCCCCAAACTTGGATGGGTATAAGAAGAAAAAGTTATTTCATGACGTCACAAGGTACTATTGGGATGAGCCATTCTTGTACAAGTTGTGTTTGGATGGCTTGTATCGAAGGTGTGTGGCGGAAGAAGAGGTTCAAGGGGTCTTATTCCATTGTCATGGATCGGCCTATGGTGGACACTTTCTTCGTACAAGACGGTGATAAATAGAATTTGATGTTAAGCTCATACCAATTACTCAAACCTACTCGTATTATTGTAGTATTTGAGGATCGAACCAAAGAGGTTAAGATTGAAGCACTACGAATACATGAAACTTCCTAAGCTAGAGCAAATGTTTTGGGTTCTTATGTTTTTAAACTAAAGAAAACAAATGCAAGAAGGAAAACAAAGATATAAGTGTTGGATCATGGAATGAACTATCAAATGAATGATTAACAATCAAATAATGATGACAAAGATTGCATTAAACACTATCCTAAAACATGGAATTCACAATTATGACTAATCCAATCTCGTGGCACTAATCACTTTGTTAATAACCAAATCAAGAACAAACTATCGTTTATGATAAGATGATTAACAAGCATTAATCTCCAATCCCACTTAGTTCACTAATCACCCTAGACATCAACTCTCGTTGGCTAGGCAAGAAAAGCTCACAAAAGGTTTTGTTCAAGAAATTAATTTAAACTCGGGTTAGGAGTGAAATGCCTAAGTTCAAGACTCGAATGGATAAACCTAATCTAGCACTAACACCGTTTACTCGAATCTCTCCCTAATGCATGGGATGAGACCATAAATCCTAGGGTGTAGCTCTAGATTGGTTTGTCACGCCAACTAGAACTACATAATCTAGGTGCAGTTCTAAACATTGGTTTATCTTATCAAAACTAGCATTAAGAACCGAACTAAGTGAAAGATTTAACAAAGATCAACCTATATCATAATCATCTAACCATCAAGACAATTAACAAAGGATGCAAAGGCACACAATATATGCTAATCCTTAGGTAAAGATCACTAATCTTGACTAATTCTCTTTTAAGCAACTAATCACTATGCTAATCACCTAATCCATCAGCAAAATATCATTTGTAGATTATTGATTGGGTCGGACCGGGTCAACACGGGACAAACCGGGTATTAACCCGGCCGAATCTGGGTCGTGGTCAATAATCGGTCATAACTCCTGAACCTGATATCCGAATGACCTGAATCCAATTCATGTAGACAGCTAACGCGTCCCTCTACAACTCTTATGAAGACTGTTTCAGTTGATTCATATTGGAAGGCCTTCGTTTTGCCTGTTCTTTGGACGGTGTCATCTTCCCTCGGCTAGACGGATATACCTTCAGTAAAGTGACCATATCTAACGAACCACGGATCCAAATGACCTGTAACCACCTCATGTAGTCATCTAACGCACTTGTCTACAACGTTTATGAAGACTTCAGAAGCTAAATCCGAGCGTAGATCCTTCGTCCAGCCTGGTCTTTCAGACACTTCGGCGAGAGCTTCCACGCCGAGCAAAATTGAGCCGGAACGGGAGGCCGGGATTCTCCCTGTCTGAGGGAAACTCTCATGCCGGCTGAGGGAAAGTCTTGTCCCGGGACGGTGCATACATCCGGTGAGGAAAGAGCTCCTCGGCCAGGCAGAGACGTCTTCAGTAAATCCGCGGTAACTCCTTAACCATATGTCCAATTGCCTCCAATTACCTAGGAAACACTCCAAAATGCATGCAAAACTCACTAGGACCTAATGCAAACACATAATACTCTAATAAAGACCAAAATGCTATAAAAATATGCAAGACACATGCATGAGACACAAGACAATAACAAGGATGCATGCTTAGAGATGCAAAATATGGGAATATCAACTCCCCCAAACTTATTCATTTGCTTGTCCTCAAGCTAACAAACAAGTAGAGAGAGAGGTTTGAAAGTGGAAGATCAAATCCGAGAATATTAACAAAAAAATTCGAATAAATGCCCTTGAGAGAAGTTATATGATTCATAAACAACCTCTACTTTAAAAGATTTAGCCATACTCTTTTCAAAACGAAATGGGTATAAGCCTTAGTATCTACAAGCATTCCTCTCATCCAACTCTTAGACATTCATTAAGTGCAAATGGTGAATCATGCTCATACATATCAAGCGAACTCATTTGGATGTTCATATTCCGATAAAAGTGATCTCAAACAATGTGGGTATTCCGATGCAAGGGATCTCTCATGAAAGAACAAACTTCGGCAAAATGCTAAGAGTAAGGATCAACCGATGCATACAAGGATGACTTCCATCTACCAAATTCCCCGATATGAACTTCACTCCTACTTCTAAACCCAAGGTGACCCTTCCTAAGCTACCCTTTTTTCACAAGGCCGTTTGCCTTCTTAAACCACAATGTTTCATTACTTCTTTTCCTTTCAAACACTTTAGGGGATTTTCTTCTTCGCCTTATGAGCAAATGGTGTGGCTTTCACAAGTTTCTTTCCTTAGCTCTTCTTTTGGTTTCTCTAGTCTCTTTCATTTCTTTTCTAGCTTGAGCCATTTTGTCTTTTTTTCTTTCTTTTCGAAGCTAGAGACTATTTTCTTATCACTTTGAGCTAAACAACCTTTCTTTTGCCAACCATCTCAATCAATTGCTTATCCCCATCTTCTCCTCCCATCTCTTTCCATTTTTCCACTCTCTCTTTTCTTTCAATCAATCACCCAAAACCCAAACCTATCCATCCTAGCCTATGTCTAGCTCAATGATGTGTGAGCTAGTCTACATGGAAGCTTCTCCTTGTCGTTCCAAACTCAACACTTTTTGCTAAGTTCATTCGAAATTAGGCCTCACGACACACACTAGTAATGTAGGCTTGAAAGAAGGTTATGGTTAAGGCGAGGTGAATCATTCCAAAGGTGGGACATGGCTATTTGAGCTAACAAGAGAGTAGTAAAAGGAAGAAGATAGCTCAAATATGTATATGATATCCATGAGTTCAACTTTTCAATGCATGAGCATGATAATTCCAAGTCAAGATTAGAGTTCAAATAATAGATATAGTTGGAATCAAATCTAAGCATGCTTCAACCAAAACATAAACATTCAAAACGCGAGATTAAAGCATGGATCATCCTTAACTTCGTGATTGTTAAAATGCATCAAAGAACTCCTAACGAGGGCATTAAATCAAGCTCTTAAGTTTATATTCTACATGGATATTTCTCCCAATGCAAGTGAGTGTAACACTATATGATATGCATCTAGACTCAATCCTACATGAAATGCACAAAAGTTCAAAAAATTTCAAATTTATAGAAAATGCATGAGACTCCAGATGTAAATGGCAAAATAAGATCACAAAACACATGATTAGACACCTGCCCCTCTCCCAAACTCATATCGCAACGTCTTGGTGTGAAAGAATTTCAAGAGAGAGACCAAAAACAAAAGAGGAAATGCAAAGACTCAAAAGGAAAAGATATACTTACAAAGGATGAGTGAGATTAGCGGAATGGAGATGGTGAAGAGAGGAGTGTTACACGTTCTTGCTCAAGCTCTCCTTCCGTCACATACCACGACCTTTGACCCAAGAGACCCTTATTGACTTGCTTGTTTTGTGTCTCAAGCTCGACAAGGGATAGGCTCGGGCACTACAAGAAAACAGCGTTTTAACGACTACATGTGGCGACTAAAACATTAGTCGCTACGAATTGTGACTAATTAACAACTATTTGGCGACTAGTAAGGTTTAGTCGTAATGTTGTCGCTGTTTTACGACCAAACAGAATAGTCGCTATAGTAGTCGTGAAAAAGCGGTGAAAAACACGTGTTAGTTGTTGTTTGGGTTGGTGCACCGGCTTTATGTGACTACAATATGTAGTCGCCTTTCAGACGCCTTGTAGTCGCTATGTAGTCGGCAAAATCGTCTATATAAACAAAATTTACCCCATTTCTTCTCCTCATTCGATCTTAAACACAAAACAAATATATTTATTCACCTCATTCGATTTTAAACACAAAATCAAACATATTTCTTCTGCTCATTCAATTTATTAGTTATAAAATGTCAGGAAATTACAATTATAGTAATTTCCGGGAGTGGATGTATAATAGGTTCGATGAAGGGACGTGAAATTTCTCGGAACAGTTCAGAACGGGGGTGGAGCAATTCATGACATTTGAAAATAGCCAGCCTCTAACACAGAGTAATGGCGGTAAGTTTTTCTTTCCTTGTAGTGTTTGCAAGAACGAGAAATTTATCCCGGGGACAAGAATTTGGAATCATATTTATAGCAAAGGATTTATGCCAGATTATTATGTTTGGTATAAGCATGGGGAAGAATTCAATATGGCGGATTTAGGATCGAGTTATGTTGATACGACGTATATAGGTGGGAGTGAAAAAGTGGGTAATGTAGTAGAAGATAGATATGTGGATATGGTGAATGATGCATTCGTGATAAGGTGAGTTTTGATAACTATCATCAAGGTTGTACTAGTTATTAGAATGTAGACGAACCGGTACGTAACCATTCAAAGAAATTCTACGACTTGTTAGAAGGCGCAAATAATCCACTATACGATGGTTGTCGTGAAGGTCACTCGCAGTTATCCTTAGCTGCTCGATTCATGTAAAATAAGGCAGAATATAATATGAGTGAAAAGTTAGTGGATTCGGTTTGCGGAATCTTGACAGACTATTTACCAGAAGAAAACAAGTCAACTGGTTCACATTACGAGACAGAAAAATTGATGCGCAATTTAGGTCTCCCATATCATACAATTGATGTTTGTATTAACAATTGTATGATCTTCTGGAAAGAAGACGAGAAGGAAGATAAATGTCTGTTTTGTGGAAAACAAAGATGGAAGCCTAAGAAAGACGGCGTAGAACCAACGTACCATACATTCGTATGTGGTATCTACCTATTGCTGAAATATTAAAGAGAATGTATCAAAGCGAGAAGACTGCAACGGCAATGAGATGGCATGCCGAGGACCAAACAAAGGAGGGAGAAATGGGTCATTCTTCTGATGCGGCGGAGTGAAGATATTTTCAAGATCAACATCCCCGGTTTGCTGAAGAACCACGTAACGTTTATCTTGGATTATGTACCGATGGGTTCAATCCCTTTGGCATGTCTCGTAATCATTCGTTGTGTCCTGTGATCTTGACGCCATATAATTTACCCCCGGGTATGTGCATGAATACAGAGTATTTATTTCTTACAATTCTGAATTCTGGGCCAAATCATCCGCGAGATAGTTTCGATATCTTCCTCCGACCTCTTATGGGGGAGTTAAAAGAGTTGTGGTCTAATGGCGTCGATGCATACGATGTGTCCTTGAATCATAATTTTAATCTAAAAGCAGTGATGATGTGGACGATAAGCGACTTTCCGGCATATAGCATGTTATCCAGATGGACAACCCATGGTAAATTGTATTGTCCAGTTTGCATGGAAGATACAAAGTCTTTTTATCTACCTAATGGAAGCAAGACGTGTTGGTTTGATTGTCACCGAAGATTTCTTCCTCTTGGTCATCCACTGAGGAGGAATAAAAAAGACTTCCTAAAGGGAAAAGACGCTTCGAGAGAGTATTCACCTCCGTCTTTGACCGGTGATCAAGTTTATTTCGAGCGGTTAACTGGTGTAAATCCATCGAAAACAAAGGATGTTGGTGGAAACGGTCACGAAAAGAAGAATCCGGGCTATGGGAAGCACCATAATTGGCACAAGGAAAGCATATTTTGGGAGCTGCCGTACTGGAGGGACCTCAACCTCCGTCATTGTCTTGATGTGATGCATATAGAGAAAAGATTTTTTGACAACATCATGAATACTCTAATGAGTGTGAAGGGTAAATCGAAAGACAACATCATGTCAAGATTGGATATAGAACGATTTTGTTCTCGGCCACACTTACATATTGATAGTGAGGGTAAAGCTCCTTTCCCATCCTTCACATTGACAGAAGAAGCCAGAAAATTTTTACTGGAATGTGTGAAACATGCGGTTAAGTTACTAGATGGATATTCGTCAGACTTAGCTAGTTGTGTTGATATGGACAACCAATAGTTTTCAGGCATGAAGAGTCATGACTGCCATGTTTTTATGGAGCGGTTACTTCCATTTATCTTTGCAGATCTCCTAGACCGGAATGTCCACCTTGCGTTATCATGTACTAATTACGACTATTTTGTAAATATGATTATAGTATTATATATATAGTAACCTCATGAAATTTTCACGTATATTGTAGGGGTTGGAGCATTTTTCCGAGACTTATGTTCGAGAACTTTGCATGAAAGTCGCGTTCAAATTTTGAAACAGAACATAGTTTTAATCCTATGCAATTTGGAAAAGATATTTCCACCTTCATTTTTCGATGTGATGGAGCACCTGCCTATACATCTCCCATACGAAGTTGAATTAGGAGGCCCTGTCCAGTGTAGGTGGATGTATCCTTTTGAAAGGTTTTTCAAAAAGTTGAAAGGGAAAGCAAAGAACAAAAGATATGCGGCAGGATCGATTGTTGAATCATATATCAATGACGAGATTGCTTATTTCTCAGAGCACTACTTTGCTGCGAATATACAAACGAAATCAAGGTAAATGCTAAAATCAATCACATCATGTCCACTTTGGCATTTAATATGTATAGACGTCCTATGTATTTTAATGTGAATTACTTTTCTACTAATTTGGTCAGGTTAACAAGATTCGATGAAGGTGAAGTCCCCGTATATCATGTCCCTGGAGTACCTTCTATATTTACTCAAGTAGACCGTCCAAGTGGAGAAATGCATGAAATATGGCTCTCAGAGAGAGACTATCAATGTGCACATGCATATGTTTTACGAAATTGTGACTATTTTCAGCCAATTGAGAGGTATATAAGTAGGCATCTCTCTCAGATTACGTTTTACTATATAAAATCCTTGTTTAATTTCTCATATTTGTGTTGGTCTTGTGTAGAATGTTCGAGGAATTTATTTATGCAAAATATCCAGGACTTTCCAAAAAATAACTCTCTACTAAAAGAGCTGACGAATATCATTTATGGGTGAAAGAATATGTATGTCTAAAAAACATTCATAACTATGCATATATTTATACTTAAATATATTTATGCTATTTTTATATATATGCAGCTGGAACCCCACAAATCCATTTCCTACTTGGGTTCAAAAGATAGTCCATGGACCTTTGAATAAGGTCAAAACATGGCCAATGTATTTTACAAGAGGCTATTTGTTTCATACGCAAAATCACGGCGCTGGACAAAAGACATGTAACTATGGGGTCTGTGTTAAAGGTCAAAATTACACTGATGCATCTGATGAAGCGGATTTCTACGGGACCTTAAATGATATCATAGAACTCGAGTACGAGGGGATGGTCAATTTGAGAATCACACTTTTTAAGTGTAATTGGTATGACCCTGTTATCGGTAGAGCCACTCGGAGGAGCAATTGTGGTGTTGTAGACGTTCTTTCATCGAGAAAATACAATAAATACGAACCATTTATTCCAGGTACGTACTTATTAATGTCGATATCGTATATATATATACTGATGTATAACTTATTTATACATTTTTATATTGCAAACAGCCTCACAAGCGGATCAAGTTTGTTATATTTCGTACCCATACACAAAGAAACCGAAGCAGTTGTGGCTCAATGTTCTAAAAGTGAATACGAGGGGAAACATTTCAGGGGAATATGAACAAAAGGAACCGACTCTTTTGCAAACAGAAAATGATGATGCTGTATTGATGACTACAATTGAAGATCTCGTACTTGACAATTTCGTACAAGGAGACCAAATAAACCTCGATTACGATATCGGAGATGCAGAACCAGAAGATGAATTTCAGTATAATTTGTCGTCTTCTGATGAAGAATCAGATGACGAATAACCCTACTAAATAACTATGTTACTAATGTCACAATTTCGGTGTAATTTTTCTTTTATATTATTTATCGTATAATAATATAAATAACTCGACTAGATGAATTTCAGTGTAATTTATCGTCTTGCGATCTTTACGACTAGGCCATAGTATTTAATCGGTATTTATCACACACACACATTTATAACTCGACCAGATGTATTCAGGATAAAAAAAACTGTCCTCAACCGGATTCGAACCCGGGTTCGGGTGAACATGTTTGCGATCTTTTCCGCTAGGCCATAGTCTTTAATTGGTATTTATCACACACACACATTTATAACTCGACCAGATGTATTCAGGGAAAAAAAACAAAATCTGTCCTTCACAGGACTCGTACCCGGGTGTAGAGAAACATGTGTGCGTCTTTACCATTAGGCCATAGTCTTTAATAGGTTTATAACACACATACAAATTATTAAGTTGACCTGATTTATTCAGATTAAACAAAAAAACCTACGAAAGCCCTAAATCCCTAAGTCCTTCTTCGCGAACCCTTCGATTTCATCTTCTTGTCCTCTCGAATCTCTTCTTCTCCTTCGATTTCATCTTATTCTCCTTCTATTTCATCTTCTTCTCCTCTCGAATCTCTTCTTCTCCTTCGATTTCATCTTCTTCTCCTTCGATTTCTCCTCTCGAATCTCTTCTACTTCTTTTCTTGCCATTCTCTGACGATGCCAGAAGCTAAGAAGGGTAAGAATCAGAAGAGAAAACACGCTCCCAATCTTTCTCAGAGACGCGGAGGTTACAATCCCTCTCCGACAATGTCACGAACACCGAGATCTCTTCCGCCGCAGTACAACATCACGCCGGCTGCCCAAGTTCCTCCGACTCAGGCGACACCACCTCAAGTCGCCGTCGACAATCAACCGTCAACCTCAGCACCAGATTTCTGGAGCTTTCCACCGCCACAACAACTTTTCAACAGTGAAGAACGCCGTGCGCCTGAATCGGATCCACTGGAGGCTCCACCGTCACCACATCAGAACTCTCAGGCTCAGAGTCATCCATCTTCTCACGGACACAGTTTCGAAGATGAATCTCCAGTGTTGTCGGATCTCCAGGAAGACACGCTAAGGGCTCTCAATGCACTGCTTATGGTGCCAGACAGGGATAAGTTTACAACTGTCCTCTCTCCCACACCGACGCCGAACTCGAGCTGGTATGACCTTGCCCTTGTATAATGTGATTCTGTGTGTTTTGTGTTAGAATGTGTTTTGTGTTTGAATGTGATTCTGCATTGAATCGTGTCTGTGTGTATAATGTGTTTATGGATTTGATTAGAATCTGTTTACAGGATTTTATTAGAATTGTGTTTGTGTTTGATTAGAATTTTGTTTGTGTCTGAGTCTTAGCGTAGACACAGTTTGATGTGTTTAGAAATGTGTTAATCTAGCTTAGTTTATAATGTGTTTGAATGTGTTTCATGTCTGGTTTCATGTGTTTATTAGTGTTAGTTCTCTGAATTCTTAGGTCTTAGGTCTTCTGGTTTTAGGTCTTAGGTCTTAGGTCTTAGGTCTTAGGTCTTCTAGTTTTAGGTCTTGGGTCTTAGCTCTTCTGGTTTTAGGTCTTAGGTCTTAGTTCTCTGAAATGTGTTTCATGTCTGTGTTTTAATGTGCTTGTGTATGTATTGTGTCTGTCTTTGATTCGAATTGTCTCTGTGTTTGAATGTGTTTGATGGATTTGATTAGAACGTGTTTGCTTTGATTAGAATTGTGTATGGTCTCATGTGTTTGATTAGAATTGTTTCATGTGTCTATTAGTGTTAGTTCTTTGGAGTCTTAGGTCTTAGGTCTTCTGGTTTTAGGTCTTAGGTCTTAGTTCTATGAAATGTGTTTCATGTCTGTGTTTGAATGTGTTTGTGTCTGTATTGTGTCTGTCTTTGGTTTTATGTCTTAGGTCTTCTGGTTTCATGTGTTTTGAAGTCTTAAGTTATATAAACGTTTGCTTTATTTCATGTGTGTTTTTGCAGGTTTAATCGCGACATGGGATCGAAACTGGTTAGGAAAATCACTAAAGTGTTTACCAACAAATTCGATGGTCCCTACTATAGTTGGACATGTGTGCCTCGGGAGAGACAAAAACGATATTTCCTCGAGTTCGCGGTAAAGTTTTCTGTTCTATAGCAGTGTGATGTTTTCTGTCATATAGGTTTGCTTCTGATGTTATCACTAACATTCTGTTGTCTTTGTATTGTAGAAAACCCACACCTAGGATCCCTTGATAACAGGGACAGTTAAAGAGTATTTTGATGAAATCTGTCAACGCCGGATGAAGGACATGGTTAGCAGTGCGAGGACTAGTCGAGAGCGACCTAATTGGATCGGTGACACGCTCTGGAATACGATGACTCAGTACTGGGACACTGAAGAAGCAAAGCTGGGGAGTCTCACCTATTCCAATGCTCGTCTGTCTGACCGTCAAGATCTCGGTCCTCACATCCACTTGTCAGGGCCGAAGTCATATCAACAAATTCAACATGAAATGGTAAGTAACTTTTACTTTTTCTTACTCCTCAACAACTTAAAAAATTTCATAATCGTTGTTTATTTTGTAACATTGCAGGAAGCGGAATTGGGACGATCGGTTAGTCTTGGTGAGGTTTTCATCAAGACACATACAAAACCAGATGGTACCTATGTCGATAAGAAGGCGGAGAAAATCGCTCAAAGATATCAGGAGAAGCTACAACAGAAGTTGTCTGACCTCGTGACAGAGGCTTCAGATGTTTCAGACGGTGCTTCTAGACCTCGAGAGCTAACAACAGATGACTATACTAGCATCTTTCTTGAGGTAAGTAACATTTTCAGTCCACATTTTTATTGTCTTTGCTTTTGTCTACTTTAATTATATTTTTCTCTTACTTTTTCACAGTCCACTGACTTGGATTCGCGAGGAACTCCTTATGGAGTTGGAAACCTGAAGGTGACTCTTATCAATGGCAAGCGCAAGCAACCGGGAGCCTCTTCCTCGTTTGTTGCACTGCAAGAGCAACTGAAGGAAGCTCAACGGAAAATCGAGGAGCAGGCTGCCTATAATGAACGACGTGATGCTGAGATTGCTGCCCGTGAAGCACAGCACTCCCGAGCTGCAGCTGAGAAAAAGGACAAGTTCGAGCACTTCTCCTTGGTGGAAAAGTACTTGCGCCAAACTGATCCGAGGTTTCTCGACTTCTTGTCTGCTAATTCACCTCCAGCAACAACTAATATGCTTCCATCAACAGATCAACCATCTACTTCTTAGGTTACCTCTGTTTTTTATCACTTGTGTTACCTATGTTTTTTTAGAACTTGTGTTGTGAACTTGTTATGGAGTTTGAATACATTGGTTAATATTTGTAATCAAATGGTATTTTCAATTAAATTTCGGTTGTTTAGTAATTTAAGTTTGTAACACAAGTTTACATTTGAGAAACAAACAAATACCAATCGTTCATACCAAATTCTAATATTGACATAAAAATAGTCAGTAAACAGTCGCATAGTAGTCGCCAAATAGTCACTAAACAGTCGCATAGTAGTCGCCGTATATTTACATCATCGAAGCTTATGTTCCGATTAGTCGCCGAATAGTCGTCAAATTAGTCATACAATAGTCGGTAAATGGTCACTACATTTTACGACTATATTTGGTGACAACAATTATCCGACTACATATTTACCCTTCCTATAGTCGTTTACTAGTCGCCTAATTTATTCGACTATTTTACGACTACTACAATGTGCGACTATGTTACGACTATTACAATGTGCGACTATTTTACGACTATTGCCCTATTCATGGTCGTAGTCGGAAAGTAGTCGCCAAAGGAATTCGGTTTGCCTGTTCTTTGGACGGTGTCATCTTCTCTCGGCTAGACGGATACACCTTAAGTAACGTGACCATATCTAACGAACCACGTATCCAAATGACCTGGAACCACCTCCTAAAGTAGCTAACGCACTTGGCTACAACTTTCATGAAGACTTCAGAAGCTAAATTCGCGCGTAGATCCTTCGTCCAGCCTGGTCTTTCAGACACTCCGGCGAGAGCTTCCACGCCGGGCAAAATGGAGCCGGGACGGGAGGCCGGGATTCTCCCTGTCTGAGGGAAGATGCAACACCAGGCAAGGTTGGACCGGTGTATGGGTCCGTGATTCTCCCTGTCTGAGGGAAACTCTCATGCCGGCTGAGGGAAAGTCTTGTCCCGGGCCGGTGCATGCTTCCGTGAGGAAAGAGCTCATCGGCCAGGCAGAGACGTCTTCATTAAATCCGCGGTAACTCCTTAACCAGATGTCCAATTGCCTCCAATTACCTAGGAAACACTCCAAATGCATGCAAAATTCAGTAGGACCTAATGCAAACACCTAATACTCTAATAAAGACCAAAATGCTATAAAAACTATGCAAAACACATGCATGAGACACAAGACAATAACAAGAATGCATGCTAAGAGATGCAAAATATGGGAAGAGATGAGATGCCTCAAAACCCGATTCTTGAAGTGGAACTTTTTGATGTGTGGGGAATAGATTTCATGGGACCGTTCCCTTCTTCATATGGAAACCAATACATTCTAGTGGCAGTTTCTATGTGTCCAAATGGGTAGAGGCGATTGCGAGTCGCACAAACGATGCAAAAGTCGTTCTCAAGATGTTCAAGTCAGTAATCTTCCCTAGATTTGGCGTACCACGGGTTGTGATAAGTGATGGGGTCTCGCACTTCATCAATAAAGTCTTCGAAAGCTGATACTATGACTTTTTGGTCTTAAAGAGGTATCAATAACTCTAAATACGAGTAGTATAAGAGGTTATCAATCCGTATTAGGGGTTGACTCTAAGCATTGAAAATGCAAGGAACCTATGTAAGTTAAGCTAATTAAAAGGAGTTTTGTGATTAAGTATCCAAATTAAAGCAAGTAAAACAGCTTAAACAAGATGTAAATCAATAAGCGAAAGCGGATTCAAAAATGGGATTATGGATATAAGATAACCCAAGCTCAATTCATGATGTTCATTTAATCAAGCAAGCTAATCCCTAGGCATAAGACCCTTAACTTGACTAACTCTCTTTCAAGCAATTAATCACTTTGCTAATCACCTAATCCATTAACAAACTCTCATTTGTGGATCATTGATTAGCAAGAATTAAGTTTAAATCAACAAGATCAACCAAAAATACACCCTAGACAACTATTATCATAGGCTAGGAGTGTAAATCTCTTGTTTAGTTCATCAAGGCATTTCATCAAACACTTGGTGTGCATGAAATGCCTTATGATCTAAACCTACTTTTTCAAGCAAGATTTAACCTTAAGAACACTAAACAAGAAATGATATAAGAAGATCTAACCCTAAACACCATGAACCAAGCCTTGGATCATCCTAATCTACCCCATCTCTAAACCCTAAAAGACTACTCAAGACCCATTAAGAACCAACCAAAATCGATGGGGATAGAGGTTGAATACATGGATGAATGTTGAATAATCAAGATAGAAAGAAGATAGATGGAAGAGATTGATAGAAATCAACACTATATTGCATAAAACAAAGGATCCTTCTTACAAATCTCAAGTTCTCTCTTAAAGGTGAGCGTTTTAGACTTAAGAAAAAGCATGAAAATGAAATTAGGTTTAGATTGTCTTTAAATAAGAAAGTGGGCGACCGGGTCAACCCAGAACAAATCGGGTATTGACCCGGTCGGATCTTGGGTCGCACTTTCCATACCGGCCAAAATGGAGCGGGTACACGTGGCCGGTATGGAATGTCTTCTTCGAAGGGATGATGCCGGGCCGGGATGGTAGGACAAAAGGAGCCGGCATTCTCCCTGGCCGCGCTAGAGAGCAGTACCGGGCCGGCAATACGGGATGAGTTTTGCCCGGGATGAACTGTCCTGCAAGTTGATACCGGGCCATTTGGAGCCGGTGCACATGGCCAGAAAACTCCCTGCCCGGGGGAACATCCAGTACCGGTCTCGGGAGGTGTGCTGTGCCAGGCCGGTGCGGGTTGCTATGGTATGATGGTCTCGCGGCTAGACAGATACTCATTAGTAAATCAGCCATATCTCTCAAGCCACATATACGAATGGCTTGAATCTAACTCTGATAGACAGCTAACTCCTTCCTCTAGATCTTCCATGAAGACTGTTGAGGCTGAATCGGACTGGAATCCCTTTGTCCGAACCGTTCTTTCTGACACTCCGGATGGACTCTTCCTTCTCTTATGCTCCATAACTCCAAACATCATCGACCGTATCCAAAACACCTAGAAACACTCCAAATACATGCAAAGACTCTCTAGGACCTAATGCAAGATCCTAAACTCTAATTGAGACAAAACAAATAAGAAATGTAATGAAACTAAATGCGTATGAGATAAAATCTAAGCTAAACGAATGCATGGAAGAGACAAAATATGGAAATATCAACTCCCCCAAACATACTCCTTTGTTTTCCCTCAAGCAAACAAATAAGAAAAAGTAGGGAAAGAGGTTTGAAGGTGGGAACTCAAATCCACAAGTAGCACACAAAGAAATCATGTTCAACGTCCAAGTAATGTAGTTCTAAAATGCACAAGTGAGCCTTCTCCAAAGGAGTTAGCCATTCCTATTTCATCATGTATCAAATCCAAACCCCAATCTACACAAGCAATCATATTCCCCAACCCCTTAATATTCATTAGTGGTGTAACCATGAATCATGTTTATGCAAAGTCAAATCGAATTTGTTTGGCTAAAAGTTCGGTTATGAGATGAAGGTGATCTCATTATCATGCATGGGTATTAAAGTACAAGGATCTCTCATGGGATGAGCAAACTTTAGCCAAATGCTAAAGGTAAAAGGCAACATATGTATAAAAGGGAGAATTCTCATCTACCCAAATGCCTAGAGTGTCTCTAACCTAAGGCTTTCTAACCCGTTGTGCCCACAACCTAAGCTACCCTTTTCATCCCACGGCATTTTGCCTTTTCAAACCCACACATGCTTCTTGTGTTTTCACTTCATCTTCTTCTCACATTGGGGATCGACTTCTTCTTCCTTGTTGACATGGTTTGGTGCTTCCTTGTTTTGACTTAGCTCTTCGTTTCTTCATTTTTGTTCACGCCTATTCTCATCTTTGATGCTTGGCCTTTTCGGCCTTCTTTTTTTTCCTTGAATCTTTTAGGCTATCTTATTCTTAGAGCTAGTCTTATGATTTTATTTTTGCACCAACCAATCTATCTAAATCCTATCCCCTTTTCCTTTCCCCCTTTTCATCTTTTCCAAACCACATTACCATTCCACACATTCCCGATTACAAAGTTTCAAAACGTTTCCCCCAAACTTGAACCAATACCCGTCACCCTAACTAGCCTATTCCTAGATTAACTCTGTGATGATGGAGCTAATTCTATATGAGAATTCTCTCTTGTCGCCTTAAACCTAACACGTTTTGCCAAGTTTGTTCGAAAGAAAGGCCTCACAATTCACACACTAATAACAATGGCTAGAAATAAGGTTGGGGTTAAGGTAGGGGAAACCATTCCGATGATGGGATATGGCTACTTGGATAAACAAGAGTGGTGAAAAGAAAAAAGATTATCCAAATATGTATATGTGATCCACGAATTCATTCAAAAATGCATAAACACAATATTTACAAGTCAAGATTAGGGTTATCAATTAAATGGGGTTGGATGCAACTCAAGCATTCTTCACTCAAGGCAAGTATGATGATACATGAGAACTAAGAATGGTGCATCTTTACTTTCATGCTTACTTTAATGCATCGAACAACTACGAATTCTACAAGGAAGTGCTACTCTACAAGGAAGATTCATCATTGTTCCCATGCATATGCAATGAATTCTAAGTATGCAATCGTAGACTCAATGTACAAATGCAAATGCATTCTAAGTGACAACCTAAATGACTTCTTTTTGTGTTTTAATTTTTGACATTTTCAAAATTAATTGAAAATGCAAGATATGCATGAGACTCGAGATGCAAAAGGCAAAATAAGAACACCACAAGCAAAGTTAGATAACACACAAACCCTCCCCCAAACTTAAATTACACAATCCCTTGTGTAAGAGAAGCTTAAGAGAGAGCTAAACAATGCATGAAAGAAAGAAGAAGATAAGATTCTAAATGCTATGTACAAATTTTTGAGTATTACCTTGGAAGTGAATGGAGGGAACTAGAGTGATCACCTCAATCCTACACACCTTTGCCCTAAAGTCCATGACCATTAGATCATCAAGAAACTTGCAACCACTAAGCAACCCATCAAAAAGAACAAGAAAACATAGAAAGACATAGAAAGAAAGTATGTACAAGGATAAGCTTGGGGTGTCTCCCAAGAGCACTTTGTTTAAAGTCACTAAGTTTGACTTTTGTTACCCTTTTAGGCGGGTGATGGAGGAGTGTGAGCATTCCATGGTGGTTCCTTAAGCTCGAGTTTAAGAACTTTACTCCTTAAGCTTTGAAGACCGGCTTGGCTCTTCTCTCTAACCTCTGGTGTGAGGATTGCTTTGGCCTTGGCAAAAGGCTTGGAACGTCCTATACATTTGACCTTGTACTCAATCATCCCTTCTTCATGTTTCCATGGGATGAGATTCACGTTGGAAAGTTGGTCTAGAAAGGGTCCAATCCCATTGATCAAGCTTGGTTTCCTCTCCTCGGACCTAGTCTTTGTCCTTTTCTTAGAAACCTTTCCACTTTCAACCTCATTCTCCATCGTTGTGTAAAAGAGGGATCTCAAGTAATATCCATATAAAACAAGGGCTTCTTTAACCTTTCCAATACTCACTATCGCACAAACGCCACATACTCAACATTCCGGGCTTGGGCTTTATTGTCCCTACAAATAATAGTCCCACAAATAGCGGTGGAAGAAGGCATCATTGTATAAAACTTCTTGTCATCCACGTTCTTAAGAACTATCTTCTTGTTTATGAAATCCAAGCTTGCACCGGTTGTGTTAAGGAATGGAGTCTCGAGAAGTAGTGGGAGCTTTTTGTTTGGTGCCATCTCCATTACAACGAAGTCCGTTGGTACAAGACACTTTCCGATCTTGAGAGGGAAGTCTTCAACCAAACCGAGAGGTTTCTTTGTGGAAGATTCTCCAAATGTGATGGTGGAGGGGTAATCGTTCAAACTATCTACCCCGAGACTTTTGGCCATCTCCAAAGGCATGACGTTCACGGTTGAGCCCGAGTCACACAAAGCGTCATCAATCTCCAAGCTTCCAAGGGTGCAAGATATCGAGAATTTCTCGGGGTTTCCAAGCTTTGGGAGAGTCTTAGGCTCAATCCTTTTGTGCCTTAGTGAGGAAACGACCGAAAAATGGAAGTGGAGGCTCATATGGGGGTGAAGGCTCTCTCTTTGACTTAACAAGTGTATCCACGTTTTTCACTTTAACCACATCCTTGATGGACTTCTCAACCTTGTTACTCTTTTCTCGAACCAACATCATATCATTCTCACTCCCAAGGGCCACCTCCCCACCTTATTGCTCAATGTCCTCATTGAGACTAGAGAATAGCCTGAGGAACTCCTCAATTATGTGTTCTTGCTCATCAAGAATGGAAAAGGTGTTGCAAAACTCCTTAGAGGTTTGTATTTCCTTCCCGGTTGAAGAGCTTTGAGTATGATGTAAGGAAGGGGCGGCACTTCTTTGCTCCATTAGTTGCACCTTTGAGCTCAATACCTCAACCTTGCTATTAAGATCATTGTAAGAGCAAATGACTTTGTTAGTGGTTTCCGCTTTGCCCTTGATGAGTTGTTGAAACATTACACCCAAATCAAGGTCTTGAGGCTTGGTAGAAGGAGCTTGGCCGTGAGGTGCAAAGGTTTGTTGAAAGCCAGGTGGGGCTTTGGGTTGGAATCCACTTTGATTCCCTTGGAATTGGTTCTTTTGGACATAACCTTGTTGGTTGTTGCTAGAAGTTTGACCTTGAGGTTGGAATTGCTTGTGTGGAACTCCTTGGGCTTGATTGGATTGTGGAGGGTAGACTTGGTCTTGCGGATTCTCGACATTTGTGTTCAGGTAAGAGAAGTTGTGGTGGTTCCCATAGTTTTGGTTGAACCCTTGGCTTTGGTAGTTCCCTTGGTTCCCCACGTAGTTCATCTCCTCTTGAGTGTTCATGTCCGCGTTTTCCTCTTGATAGCAACCTTGATTCGCATCATAAGCATCCACAAAGCTAACCGACTTTTGAGAAGACACTAGGAGTTGCTCAATCAAATTGGCTTGCTTGTCCAACTTGTCATTAAGTGCTTTCATGTCCTTGGCCCGCTTGTTCTCATCAAAGTCGCTAGTGGTCCTTGTGGTGCGGTCATAGTCATCGCCATAGGTCCCGTCACTTTGGGCCAAGTTCTCTACAAGCTCCATGGCTTCTTCAACGTCCTTAGCCAAGAAGTTACCGTTTGATGTAGCATCCAGATCTTAGGCAAGGAACCTCGGTAGAGAGTGCTAAGGAGAGAGGCGTTGCTAAAGCCGTGATGAGGGCATTGAGAAGTATAGCTTCTAAATCTCTCCCAAGCCTCGTTGAAAGATTCATTGGACCGTTGTCTGAAGCTTGAGATCTCATTGCGAAGCTTGGCGGTTCTAGCTGGTGAAAAGAATTTGGCAAGAAACACACGTTTGCAATCATCCCATGAGGTGATAGATCCTTGGGGTAATGTCTTTTCCCATTGGTGAGCTTTGTCACCTAAAGAGAACGGGAAGATACGAAGCTTGAAACCGTCTTCGGAGACCCCATTGATCTTAGTGAGACCACTTCTCCGGTCAAATTGGTCTTTGTGGTCTAATGATTCCTCCATTGACAATCCGTGAAACTTTTTGGCTTGAACCATGTTTATCACTCCCGGTTTCACTTTGAAGTTGTTGTTCTCCACCAGTGGAGCTTGAATACCTTGCCGGTTTTGGTGAGCATTAGCGGCGTCACCTTCTCCAACACCGCGTCGAGCTCTTGGTGGATGGTTGGGAGGGTTTTGTTGGTGATGGTTTCCATTGCCACCACCTCCTTGGTTGTTCCCATTCCCACCATTCCCTTGGTGGGGAATGTTCTCATGAATGTTCCTAAGTGGGATATCATGAAGATCTTCCATCTCGTTACCAACTTCTTCTTGCACTCTCCCTCGGTTTCGTCTTGCTCTTGAACCTCTCTCAAGTTGATCAATGTCGTCCCTCGGTTCTACTAGGTTAGTATTGCCACGGGAACGGGTATGCATGCACCTATAGAGAGAAATAGCACTAGGAAGTAAAGAAGATTAGTAACTTGGTATAATCTCACAAAGAGCCTAAATCTCAATGTTAAAATCAAATCCCAATATGGCAACGGCGCCAAATTGATACTAGGACTTTTCGGTCTTAAAGAGGTATCAATAACTCTAAATACGAGTAGTATAAGTGGTTATCAATCTGTATTAGGGGATGACTCTAAGAATTGAGAATGCAAGGAACCTATGTAAGTTAAGCTAATTAAAAGGAGTTTTGTGATTAAGTATCCAAATTAAAGCAACTTAAACAAGATGTAAATCAATAAGCAAAAGCTGATTCAAAGATGGGATTATGGATATAAGATAACCCAAGCTCAATTCATGATGTTCATTTACTCAAGCAAGCTAATCCCTAGGCATAAGACCCTTAACTTGACTCACTCTCTTTCAAGCGATTAATTACTATGCTAATCACCTAATCCATTAACAAACTCTCATTTGTGGATCATTTATTAGCAAGCATTAAGTTTAAATCAACAAGATCAACAAAAAATACACCCTAGACAAATATTATCATAGGCTAAGAGTGTAAATCTCTTGTTTAGTTCATCAAGGCATTTTGATATATCATGGTTTTTACCCCTTTAAGGCCATGATATAAGTCCGTTTTATAGAGTCTTTCTACTATTTTGCAGTGGTTTAGAGTCTTTTACAGGTTTTAGCACGGTTGGAGCATAATTGGAGATATTGGAGCTTTCTGGAGCATTTTGGATCAAAGCAGACGTTCGTGTAGCTGAGTACCCGATTTGAAGCATCAGTGTCGATCGATACTGCCTAGTATCGGTCGATACTCATCGAAGCAAACACGACCCGCGAGTTTGATGAAGAGTTGAAGAATTGCAGAATTGCCCAGAAGTCTTTATTATTTACAAGAAGCCCCAAAACTTTATTTATGTAATTTAATAGGATTTTACAGCCACTTTCATGGCTATGCTTTATTTTATTCTTGTTCTGTGAGAGAGCTTTTGAAGGGAGACAAGACTGAAACTCTGTTCGTCCGAGAGAAGATTTCGAACCCTCTTGTTACTCTTTTTATTTTATTTGATGATTTATTCAAACATGTTTATTGTTTCAATTTCCATGTCTGAGTAGATCCACTTTAGGTTTAGGGTTTTCTCATAGGGTTTTCTCACATTGCTTGTAATTGATTAGTTAGGATTCATCATCTGAAATAGTTCTTCACCATAGGTTGTTCTCAAAGCTAATTCTAGGTTGACGAATATGGAACTTAGATCTTAGATTAATCGAATAAGCATGACAGTGCAATTGAGTAATCTGACAGAACCTAGGGTGAGCAAATTGATTATTCGCAAAGAAATTTGGTTTAATCGAATTGTGAACATATCAAACTCGGTATTAAAGCTGATTTATTCTTAGGAATTTGCAAAGAGATTTGGGATTCTGAAGTTTAGATTTAGATAATTCTCGCAACGACAGTTGGTTAATTATAGCTCAGTGATTTGAGTTCAAGAACCGCGCTAAATCTGAATCATGACTGATTGGTTATCTGCATTCATTGATCTCCTGAGAAATACACTGGGCCTATATTCTTCCATTGATTTTACAACTCTTTTACTGTTTATTGCTTTTTATTTCAACTGAATTGCTTAGCTTAATTCTCACCTACATAATCTATTGTGTGTTTCTGTGAGTCCTTGTGTTCGACCCCTACTTTACTACAACTACTATTTTAGTACATTTAGGGTATTAATGTGAGCAAATCAAATTTAGCGCCGTTGCCGGGGATCGAACCCGGGTCACCCTCGTGACAGGCGGGAATACTTACCACTATACTACAATGACTGCTTTAGTACTTTTAGGGTATTAATTTGAGCAAATCAAATTTGGCGCTGTTTCCGGGGACTCAATTCGCCATTAGATTTTAGTCTGAGAAATTCGACTAAGTTCTTCGGTATCGATTGATACTATCTAGTGTCGGTCGATACTCGTAGTTCTCCTTTTGTTGATATCGATCGACACCATCCAGTGTCGGTCGATACTCATCGTGTTACCGAGTTACTTACGTTCTTGACTTTTGTTTTCAGGTGTAAGCCTATTCGTGAAACCAGAAGGAACAAGAACATTCAGCTAGTTGAACTGTCATTGGAACAGCTAGCGCTTTTGGAACGCACAAACAGAAAAGCAAAGAAGCCAGCAGAGATGAACAACCCTGTGGTTTTGGTTCGAGATGAAGCTGGTGCTTATAGAGACCAAGAGGGTCAGTTGTGCAATGCGAGAGGGCAACGTCTGGATGGAGAGGGGAACATCATTCCACTTACTCATGTTGTCGAGGAGATTATCCCTGAGAACGTCGCTGGGAACGTTGTGGTTAATCGTTGTAGAATGATTGGTGAGTACAATAGGCCTGATCAGTTTTATGCCAATCGTCCTCCTGCTGTTCAGAGGAATGACTTTGAGCTGAAACCTGCATACTACACTCTTGTGGGTCAGCACCCTTTTCATGGTCTTTCCAATGAACATCCCATGGACCATATTGAGAGGTTCGAGGATTTGGTCACTAGCATCAAGAGCAATGGAGTCTCTTACGACTACCTTTTCTGCAAGCTCTTTCCATACTCTTTAGGTGGAGATGCAACTTACTGGCTGAAGCAGTTACCTCCTGGATCACTGACTTCTCGGGAAGAGACTAAGACTGCTTTCCTGAACAACTTCTATGATGATGCACGATCAGAGGATATGAGGAACAAGATCTCCCAGTTTTCTCAAGGACCTACTGAGGCGTTCAAGGCTGCTTGGACGAGATTCAGATCATACCAGAGAGATTGCCCACATCACGGGTAGTATGATGTTCAACTGATGGTTTTCTTTTTCAGAGGGATTTATTGGAGGTATCAGATGGCTTTGGATGCTTCGAGCAATGGGAATTTCAATACCATATATCCAGATGATGCTTATGTGCTTTTTGAGAATTTGGCATCTAGCAATAGCACCAAAAATGTAGACTTTGAGTGAAAGAGACAGAATGGGAACACGGATGGATCACAGATTGCTGAAGTTCAAGACAGGCTAGATTTTCTGATCTGGAAGTCGAAGAAGACTGTACACTTTGATGATGGAGTCGATAATTTTGATAAAGACGAAGTGGAGGATGTTAACTACGTTGGTGGTTCTGGATTTTAGGGTCAGCAATATGGGTACAACAATAGCCGAAACTTCAACAACAATACTCAGCAAGGTGGGTACAAGTTTGAGGGAAACCAATCTGGCTTTGGAGCAAAACAATTTGCTCAGAAACAACTCCAGAGCAGCGATTTCACTCGCGCTTATGGCAACTCTTCGTACCGACCCATCTCTCCAAAGTCCACAGAGAGTAAGATGGAATCCATGCTTGAACCGATCCTTCAGGGACAATAGAAGCTGCAAGTAGATTTCAATGGAAATATTAACTCTCTGTACACTGATCTGAATGGGAAAATTGAAGCTATCAATCTTTCTCAGAGGAAGCTGGAAACTCAGGTTGCTCAGACTGCAGCAGCTGTGCAGAGGCAGGAAGGTTTTCTTCTAGGGAGTACTGAGAATCCAAGAGAACACGTCAATGCAATCACCTTAGGAAGTGTTGAAGAAGCCACTGAAGTGGTAGAAAAGGGTTTGGATGCAGGTATTTTCGACGATCCTGAAGATGACGATTGTGATTCTGAAAATCCCTGTGTATCGATCGATACCAGCCAGGGTCGATCAACACCTGCACGGGTAGATCCAGAATCCCGTGTATCGATCGATACTCCTTCTGTGTCGGTCGATACTGAGGCGCAGGTCGAGAAAGAACCAGAGATTGTCAAGTAGAGGGTGTACAAACCCAAATTACCTTATCATATGCCTCCTAAGATGACAAAGAAGGAATGGGAGGACGCCAGATGCAAAGCTATGTTTGATAAGTTAGTTGTGGAGCATCCTTTTGTTGATGATATATCAGACGATGAGAAATCGAACACCACCCCTGTGTCGACCGATACTCCCTTATATCGATCGACACACGTCCAAAGTTCCGCCAGTTACGATTCCAGAGCAAAAGCATCGATCGACACCACTCATGTATCGGTCGATACCATTTCAGTTGCCGAAACGAAACCGGAGTTGAGTGAAAAAAGGGTTTACAAACTTGAGGAGCCATACCCCATGCCGCCCAGACACCTCATAGACCCCATTTCTCCAAAGCATCTGCTTGGCTTTGAGAAGATGGTACGAAGGATTCCCCTCACACTGACTTTTGAAGAAGCTCTAGAGTGCCGCCCTCTGCTGAGTCACTTCCGAGATTGCAGACAAACTATGGAAGAGATCGAAGTACTGTTTATCAAGGCAAGAAGCAAGTCACTACCGCTGAGACAGTTGATTAAGAGGGAAGACCCGGGGATATTCTCAGTTCCATGCTCTATCTCTGGAGTTGAATTCAAAGAGTCTCTCGTTGACTCAGGGGCTAGCGTCAATGTCATGTCAAGGGCAATTGCAGAGAGATTGGGAGCTGATATTCGATCTCCCAAGACATCTATCACATTCGCGAACTCTTCCACATCGATTCCATACGGTGCAATCCCTGATTTGATGGTTAAAGTAGGAGACTGTCTGGTTCCTATCGATTTTGTGGTTGTGGAGATGAGTGTAAGATCTAATACGCAGTGGATTCTTGGAAGACCGTTCATGGCTACGGTTGGTGCCATTATGGACACACCCAACAGGAGAATTTCGTTCTCATACATTGACAAAGAGGTGTACTACAAAGCCATTCCTACTAGAGGAAATTCCACACATATCTCTTGCATCACCATTGTTACAGGAGAGACGTTGGCAGTTGATCTTTTGGAAGAACCTCCTGACGAGCCAACTGTAATAGACCTTCTAGATAGTCCTTCTGTCATCACCAAGAAAGACGTCAAAACATCTAAGGTAAAGAAGAAGGTGAAGAGCAAAGGAGTGAAGGGTGATGCTTCTATGACTTTAATCCCTCAGAAGTATGATGGGGATTCGATTGAATACAAGGTGAAGTGCAAAGGAACTTTGAAACCATTCTCTAAGTCTAGAGTTCTTGTTACTTCGGAGCTGAAAGAGAAAGAAAAGGAGTTTGTGGAGAGCATGTTGAGCAGAACTCTCAAATTGGCGCTTGTCTTTTTCGTTTTGTGTCAGGAGTAAAAACACGAAATCGCCCGGAGTATCGATCGATACCCTATTGGTATCGGTCGACACCCTACGCAAATGAGAAGAGTTCATCATGTCGACTTTAGCCTGGTATCGATCGATACCAGGCCGTGTGTCGGTCGATACTAGATGTTCCAGCATGGTAACTTCTTGTTTTTCATAATTCTATTTTGTTCTTTTGTTTTCTTTCTTTCACCAACTCTAGGCTAGATAACACTGGGGACAATGTTGTTCAAGTCTGGGGGAGGTAGTCGCTGACATTGTTTTTGTTTTTCTTAGAGTCAGTCATTTTTTAGTCCAAATTTTGTTTTATTGAGTCAAAATCTGTTGGAGACTGTGATCTTTTTCTTGAATCTATTGATCTGGCCTTGCTTCTAAGTGACCATTGTTACAGAATCAGTTACAGATCGACTAATGAAAAATCCAAAGGCTGACCAGTTAACTAGAAGACACTCATGTTTCCAGCAAAGCTATTTAAAGCATGAGCCAAATTTTTGCACTTCATCGATGTGGTTAGTATCCATAGAACTTGATTCCTCATTTGTATCTGACAAAGGAAACCATGTGTTTAAAGTAATGGTATTTCTCTCCCTGTTATAAGTTAAAACTAAATAAATACATTAAAAGATGAAATGATTTTCTTCTGAGTTATAGGGTTAGGAAAATTTCCAGCGATCCCATTATTCTACTTGGTGAGGAATGATCACACAAAGGATTGGAAGCGAGGCTAGGATTTTCCTATGATGCCATTATTCGCCTACATCCTTTGATACATTGAGAGGGAAGAACGGGGGATTTGGTGGCAAATACCATCAATACTCGCGTCTCATACCTTGATGTGTATATGCAGATCTAAAAAGAGAAGAGAGAACATAATAAGAAATAAGTCTGGGGGAGAGAAAATAATACCAGAAAGTGTGAAAAAGGGTGGTTCCTTGGCAATATATTGTTTGGGAAAGAATCTAGAAGGTTCTTGGTATTAATCGCAGTGATGAAACTGGCGAGGAAGGCTTAATTGAACAATTATGTGAAATAATGTGTGTAGTCTGGGAAAGCTGCGAATGTCTACGGAGAAGTACATGGTGGTTAGATCAAAAGTTGGTTAGGTAATATTTGGGTGCTTGGGAATAGGATATTTGCGATGGTTCATGAACAGGTGAGTCTCCGTGTTTTCAAACCTCTTTCTCTGTTTAGTTTTCTGTTTTGCATGAGGGCAAGCAAAGGCTAAGTATGGGGGAGTTGATATATCATGGTTTTTACCCCTTTTAGGCCATGATATAAGTCCGTTTTATAGAATCTTTCTACTATTTTGCAGTGGTTTAGAGTCTTTTACATGTTTTAGCACGGTTGGAGCATAATTGGAGATATTGGAGCTTTCTGGAGTATTTTGGATCAAAGCAGACGTTCGTGTAGCTGAGTACCCTATTTGAAGCATTAGTGTCGATCGATACTGCCTAGTATCGGTCGATACTCATCGAAGCAAACACGACCCGCGAGTTTAATGAAGAGTTGAAGAATTGCAAAATTGCCCAGAAGTCTTTATTATTTACAAGAAGTCCCAAAATGTTATTTATGTTACTTAATAGGATTTTACAGCCACTTTCATGGCTATGCTTTATTTTATTCTGGTTTTGTAAAAGAGCTTTTGAAGGGAGACAAGTCTGAAACTATGTTCGTCCGAGAGAATATTTCGAATCCTATTGTTACTCTTTCTATTTTATTTGATGATTTATTCAAACATGTATATTGTTTCAATTTCCATGTCTGAGTAGATCCACTTTAGGTTTAGGGTTTTGATATGCTCAAATTAATACCCTAAAAAAGTACTAAAGCAGTTGCTGCAGTATATCAAGGGTCGAACACAAGAACTCAGAGAAATCGTGCAATAGATTGTATAGTATCGAATCAAGCTAAGCAAATCTAGATGAAACAATAACAATAAACAGTAAACGAGTTGTAATTCGATGGGAGAGAGATAGGTTCAGGGATATTTCTCAGGAAATCGATGAATGCAGATAAACTAAGTGATTAGGGTTCTGGTTATGTACGGTTCTTGAACTCAAATCACCTAAGTATAATTAACCAACTGTCGTTGCGAGAATTATCTAAATCTAAACTTCAGAATCCCAAATCTCTTTGCAAATTCCTAAGAATAAATCAGCCTTAATATCGAGTTTGATATGTTCACAAATCAACTAAACCAAATCTCTTTGCGAATAATTAATTTGCTCACCTTAAGTTCTATCAGATTACTCAATTGCACTGTCGTGCCTAATCGATTAACCTAAGATCTAATATATATGTGATCAATCCAGAATTAGCTTTGAGAACAACCTAAGGCGAAGAACTAATTGAGATTATGAACTCTAAATAACTAATCAACCTAGCATTCAAAGAAATCCCTTATGAGAATCCCTAAACCTAACAAGAAATCTACTCAGACATGGAAATTGAAGCAATAAACATGTTTGAATAAATCATCAAATAAGAATTAAGAAAGAGTAACAAAAGGGTTCGAAATCTTCTCTCGGCGAACAGAGTTTCAGACTTGTCTCCCTTCAAAAGCTTGATATGCTCAATTTAATACCCTAAAGTACAGAGTTTCAGACTTGTCTCCCTTCAGACTTGTCTCCCTTCAAAAACTCTCGGCGAACAGAGTTTCAGACTGTCCTCAGTGTTATCTAGCCTAGAGTCAGTGAAAGAAACAAAGAAAAAGGATAGAACGAAGAGAAACAAGAAATTACCTTCCTGGAATAGTCGGTGTCGATCGACACACGGCATGGTATCGATCGATACCATGCTTAGATCGACTTTGTGAATTTTCATCCGCGATTGGTGTCGATCGATACCATAGGGGTATCGATCGATGCTTAGGCGATTTCGAGTTGCTCCTTGTTCATCCTGACACAGACTCAAAACAAACGAAAATAAAAATAAAAACGAATCAAAAACATACTCACCAGTGGGTTGCCTCCCACCAAGCGCTCGTTTAACGTCAATAGCTTGACTGTAACGCCCTTCAGGCTGGATAAGAGTGAGAGCTTGCACCAAAACAGGCTCCATCACTTGACATTACTAGCTTCAAAGTTCTGCTTAGCATGCTGTCCACAAACTCCTGCCCTTTCTCTTTCAGCTCAGAAGTGAGAAGGACTCTGGCCTTGGAGAATGGTTTCAAGGCTCCTTTGCATTTGACCTTATATTCAATCGAATCTCCATTGCACTTACGAGGTATCAAGGTGACATGGGGATTCTCGACCTTCTTGCTCTTGGCCTTTTTCTGCTTTGTTGTTGCTTTGGCCTTCTTCTTGGGGATGTTGGGCGGTTCAGCTGGAACATCTGCGACAGTAGGCTCATCAGGAGGTTCTTCCAAAAGATCAATTGCCAGTGGCTCTCCTGTGACAACCTCGATGCTAGACACATGTGTGGGAGCACCTCTAGGGGGAACGGCCTTATAGTAGACATCTCCATCAATGTAAGAGAAAGAGATCCTCTTATTAGGTGTGTCTATGATTGCGCCAGCAGTAGCCATGAATGGTCGTCCCAAAAGGATAGGCATACGAGATATTGCACCCATCTCTACAACCTGAAAATTAGTAGGAACTAGACAGTCTCCTACTTTGACCAGCAAACCATGGATAGTACCGTGTGGAAGCGAGGTGGAGTTGTTCGCGAATGTGATAGATGCCTCTGGTGATCGAATATCAGCTCCTAACCGCTCTGCAATTGCCCTTGAGATGACGTTGACACTAGCCCCTGAGTCGACAAGAGACTCTTTGAAATTAACTCCTGAGATGGAGCATGGAACAGCGAATTTCCCTGGGTCTTCCCTCTGTGTCAATTTCCGCGGTTGTAGTGAATTGCGAACTCTTTCTCCGATCACCTCAGGTGTTTTCATAACTTCTGGTCCGTTCTGAGAGGGGTATCGATCGACACCAGGTAGGGTATCGATCGATGCCATGCGATTTGAATCGTTCCTGACAAGTACATCTTCATCAGAAAGAAGCTCCACGTTCGGGTTATCCAGCATATACTGTAGTTTAGCAATCTCCCATTCCTCCCTTGTCAGCTTAGGAATCATAGGATAAGGCATCCTGGTTACATACACTCGTTCTGCAACGACCTTAGGCACCACAGTAGAACTCTCTGTTGTCTCCTCAGAAATCACCTTAGTATCGACCGATACCAATGGGGTATCGATCGATACACGGGTGATTGAATCCATTCTAGCAGACGTCTGGGCTGGTATCGATCGATACTGGGGAGTATCGATCGATGCTTGTGCGATTTCAGGAATGGCTTCGAGATTTTCTGCACGTAAGCTGATGGCATTGACGTGTGCATTGTGTGATTGAACCGCCTTTCCCTTGGAATTTGCTGCAGTCTGAGCTACTTGCGTCTCCAGCATCCTGTGGCTCGTATTTAGTGCCTCGATCCTTCCACTCAAATCGGTGTACATGGTGTCCATCTTACCATTGAAGGTGGCTGTCATCTTCTCCTGCCCTTGAACCAGGTGTTCAAGCATAGCCTCAATCTTACTCTCAGGAGCCTTGGATGGTGGGGATTGGTACCCTCCTTGCTGAGCATTGTTGGTGAAGTTTCGATTGGAGTTGTATCCGAATCGCTGACCCTGAAAACCAGAACCACCTATGTAGTTAACATCCTTCACCTCATTCTCAGTAGCGAAGTGTACGGCCTTTGTTGTCTTTCCCAGCAGAAGACTGTGCATAGAATCCAGCTGAGCTTTCACTTCAGCGATCTGTGACCCATCCATGTTACCAGCCAGCCTCTTGCGCTCGAAATCTGCGCTCTTGGTGCTACTACTAGAGGCAAAGTTCTCAATCAACACAATAGCATCCTCAGGATATCTGGTGTTGAAATTACCATTGCTCGAAGAGTCCAGACCCATCTGATATCTCCAATCTACTCCTCTGAAGAAGATACCCAGCAGCTGCACGTCAGAGTATCCATGATGTGGACAATCTCTCTGATACGATCTGAATCTTGTCCAAGCAGCCTTGAACGCCTCAGTAGGTCCTTGAGAAAAAGTGGATATCTTATTTCTCAGATCTTCAGATCGCCCGTCATCATAGAAGTTAATCAGGAAAGCTCTCTTGGTGTCCTCCCAATTAGTTAGCGATCCAGGAGATAGCTGCCTCAGCCAGTAAGTAGCTTCTCCACCCAGAGAGTAGGGGAAGAGCTTGCAGAAGAGATAGTCGTAGGACACTCCATTGCTCTTGATGCTAGTGACCAAGTCCTCGAATTTCTCTACATGGTCCATTGGATGTTCATGAGGAAGACCATGGAAGAGATGCTGTCCTACTAGAGTGTAGTAAGCAGGCTTCAGCTCGAAGTCATTCCTCTCATAAGCAGGAGGACGAATCGCTGACCGATTGGCGAAAAACTGCTCTGGCCTGTTGTACTCACCAATCGTTCTTCCACGATTAACCACAGCATTCCCTGCGTTGGCGCGCCCAGCTGGCGCGATAATCTCAACAACCGCAGCAGGGACAACGATGTTACCAGCTTCATCAAGTCGCTGCCCTCTCTCATTACACACGTGACCCTCTTGGTCTCTCAGAATTCCAGCTTCATCAGCTCTTAAAACCACTGGGTTGTTCATCCCTGATGTTTGCTTGGTCTTTCTGTTTGTGCGTTCCACAAACGCTAGCTGTTCCAATGACAGTTCAACTAGCTGTGTGCTCTTGTTGCTTCTGGTTTCACGAACAGGCATACACCTGCAAACAAAACACTAGGCAAAGCACGTAAGTAACCAGAAAAATACGTTGAGTATCGATCGATACCAAGTGGTGTCGATCGATACCAACAAAAGAAGACGACGAATATCGACCGATACTACAGAGTATCGATCGATACCGACGAACTTAGTCGAAATTCTAAACTAAAATCTAATGGCGAATTGAGTCCCCGGCAACGGCGCCAAAATTGATATGCTCAATTTAATACCCTAAAGTACTAAAGCAGTTGTAATAGTATAGCTAGGGGTCGAACCACAGAAGACTCACAGAAACGCACAATAGATTCTATAGTGTCGAATTACGCTAAGCCAAACAGTTGTAATTAAAAGCAGTGCAGAAATTAAAGGAGTTGTAAATCAATTGAGAAATATAGGCTCAGGGTTTTTCTCAGGAAATCAGTGAATGCAGACTAACTAACTAACAGGATTCAGATTTAGCGCAGTTCTTGAACTCAAATCACTAAAATATAGCTAACCAACTCTCGTTGCGAAAACTATCTAAATCTAAATCCTAGGAATTCCAAATCTCTTTGCGAATCCTAAATTCTAAATCAGCTTTAATATCAGGTTTGATATGTTCACAAATCAATTAAACCAAATCTCTTTGCGAATAATCAATTTGCTCACCTAGGTTCTATCAGGTAATTAATCGCACTCTCGTGCCTAATCAATTATCCTAAGATCTAAGTTCCAGATTCGTCAACCTAGAATTAGCTATGAACACAACCTAAGGTGAAGAACAAATTCAGATGGTGAATCCTAAACAGATAATTAACCTAGCATTCAAAGAAATCCTTTATGAGAAAACCCTAAACCTAAAGTGGATCTACTCAGACATGGCAATTGAATCAAAAGACATGTTTGAATAAATCATCAATAGAATAGAAAGAAGGGTTTAGAGATCTGATCTCGGACGAAGGGAGATTCAGACTTGTCTCTCTAAAACCCAAGTAAAATCAAACTATAAAATAAAGCATAAAAAGGCATAGCCTAAACAGGTGGCTGAAAACTCCTATTTATAACCTAAAACACGATCTGGGGTCTTCTTGTAATTATTAAAGACTTCTGGGCGCTTTTGCAATTCCTCAAGTCTTGGAAAACTCGCGGGTCGTGTCTTGCTGCGCTGAGTGTCGATCGATACCAAGGGGTATCGATCGATGCTCGACGTGAATTCAGGTTCTCAGCGACACGATCTTTAGCTCTGCTACAAACTGCTCCAGAAAGCTCCAATACTTCCAATAATCCTCCAAACGTGCTATGACCTGTAAAAGATTCTAAAAAGACTCCAAAATACTATAAAGACTCTATAAAAAGGACTTATATCATGGCCTAAATGGGGTAAAAACCATGATATATCAACTCCCCCAGACTTAGCCTTTTGCTTGCCCTCAAGCAAATAGAAGACTAAACCAGAAAAAGAGGTTTGAAAACGTAGAGACTCACCTGTTCCTGAACCATCGAAAAGACCCTTTTCCCAAGTACCCAAATGTCACCTGATCAGCTTTCGATCTAACCACCATGTACTTCTCCGTAGACATTTGCAGCTTTTCCAGACTCCACACATTATCCCACAGCATTGTTCAAGTAAAACCTTCATCGCCAGTTTCATCTCTGCAGCTAATATTTAAGAACCTTCTAGACTCTTTACCAGACAATATCTTGACAAAGGAACCACCTTTTTTACACTACTTGTATCAATTTCTCTCCCCCAGACTTATCACTTATTATGTTCTTATTATTTTTATTATTTTCAGCTTAGCATATACATATCAAGGTATGAGACGCGAGTATTGATGGTGTTTGCCACCAAATCCCCGGTTCTTCCCTATCTATGTATCAAAGGATGTAGGCGAATAATGGCATCATAGGAAAATCCTAGCCTCGCTTCCAATCCTTTGTGTGATCATCCCCTCTTAAGTAGAATAATGGGATCGCTGGAAATTTTTCTAACCCTCTACTCAGAAGAAAATCATTTCAATCTTTTATGCTCTTAAACTATCAACTTATTTCAGGGGAGAGAGATACCATAATTCTAAACACACGGGTTCCTTTATCAGATATGAATGATGAATCAAGCTCTATGAAAACTAACCACATTGATGAAGTGCAAAAATTTGGCTCAGGCTACAGAAGAACTCTGCTGGAGACATGGATGTTTTCTAGTCAACTGGTCAGCCTTTGGATTTTTCATTAGTCGATCTAGAACTGATCCTGTAACACTGTGCACTCAAAAACAAAATCAAATCAATAGGTTCAAGCACAGGATCATCATCTCCAACAAATTTTGACTCAATAAAACAGTTTTGACTCGATAAAACGACTGACTCTAAGAAAAACGAAAACAATGTCAGCAGACACCTCCCCCAGACTTGAACAACACTGTCCTCAGTGTTATCTAGCCTAGAGTCAGTGAAAGAAACAAAGAAAAAGGATAGAACGAAGAGAAACAAGAAATTACCTTCCTGGAATAGTCGGTGTCGATCGACACACGGCATGGTATCGATCGATACCATGCTTAGATCGACTTTGTGAATTTTCATCCGCGATTGGTGTCGATCGATACCATAGGGGTATCGATCGATGCTTAGGCGATTTCGAGTTGCTCCTTGTTCATCCTGACACAGACTCAAAACAAACGAAAATAAAAATAAAAACGAATCAAAAACATACTCACCAGTGGGTTGCCTCCCACCAAGCGCTCGTTTAACGTCAATAGCTTGACTGTAACGCCCTTCAGGCTGGATAAGAGTGAGAGCTTGCACCAAAACAGGCTCCATCACTTGACATTACTAGCTTCAAAGTTCTGCTTAGCATGCTGTCCACAAACTCCTGCCCTTTCTCTTTCAGCTCAGAAGTGAGAAGGACTCTGGCCTTGGAGAATGGTTTCAAGGCTCCTTTGCATTTGACCTTATATTCAATCGAATCTCCATTGCACTTACGAGGTATCAAGGTGACATGGGGATTCTCGACCTTCTTGCTCTTGGCCTTTTTCTGCTTTGTTGTTGCTTTGGCCTTCTTCTTGGGGATGTTGGGCGGTTCAGCTGGAACATCTGCGACAGTAGGCTCATCAGGAGGTTCTTCCAAAAGATCAATTGCCAGTGGCTCTCCTGTGACAACCTCGATGCTAGACACATGTGTGGGAGCACCTCTAGGGGGAACGGCCTTATAGTAGACATCTCCATCAATGTAAGAGAAAGAGATCCTCTTATTAGGTGTGTCTATGATTGCGCCAGCAGTAGCCATGAATGGTCGTCCCAAAAGGATAGGCATACGAGATATTGCACCCATCTCTACAACCTGAAAATTAGTAGGAACTAGACAGTCTCCTACTTTGACCAGCAAACCATGGATAGTACCGTGTGGAAGCGAGGTGGAGTTGTTCGCGAATGTGATAGATGCCTCTGGTGATCGAATATCAGCTCCTAACCGCTCTGCAATTGCCCTTGAGATGACGTTGACACTAGCCCCTGAGTCGACAAGAGACTCTTTGAAATTAACTCCTGAGATGGAGCATGGAACAGCGAATTTCCCTGGGTCTTCCCTCTGTGTCAATTTCCGCGGTTGTAGTGAATTGCGAACTCTTTCTCCGATCACCTCAGGTGTTTTCATAACTTCTGGTCCGTTCTGAGAGGGGTATCGATCGACACCAGGTAGGGTATCGATCGATGCCATGCGATTTGAATCGTTCCTGACAAGTACATCTTCATCAGAAAGAAGCTCCACGTTCGGGTTATCCAGCATATACTGTAGTTTAGCAATCTCCCATTCCTCCCTTGTCAGCTTAGGAATCATAGGATAAGGCATCCTGGTTACATACACTCGTTCTGCAACGACCTTAGGCACCACAGTAGAACTCTCTGTTGTCTCCTCAGAAATCACCTTAGTATCGACCGATACCAATGGGGTATCGATCGATACACGGGTGATTGAATCCATTCTAGCAGACGTCTGGGCTGGTATCGATCGATACTGGGGAGTATCGATCGATGCTTGTGCGATTTCAGGAATGGCTTCGAGATTTTCTGCACGTAAGCTGATGGCATTGACGTGTGCATTGTGTGATTGAACCGCCTTTCCCTTGGAATTTGCTGCAGTCTGAGCTACTTGCGTCTCCAGCATCCTGTGGCTCGTATTTAGTGCCTCGATCCTTCCACTCAAATCGGTGTACATGGTGTCCATCTTACCATTGAAGGTGGCTGTCATCTTCTCCTGCCCTTGAACCAGGTGTTCAAGCATAGCCTCAATCTTACTCTCAGGAGCCTTGGATGGTGGGGATTGGTACCCTCCTTGCTGAGCATTGTTGGTGAAGTTTCGATTGGAGTTGTATCCGAATCGCTGACCCTGAAAACCAGAACCACCTATGTAGTTAACATCCTTCACCTCATTCTCAGTAGCGAAGTGTACGGCCTTTGTTGTCTTTCCCAGCAGAAGACTGTGCATAGAATCCAGCTGAGCTTTCACTTCAGCGATCTGTGACCCATCCATGTTACCAGCCAGCCTCTTGCGCTCGAAATCTGCGCTCTTGGTGCTACTACTAGAGGCAAAGTTCTCAATCAACACAATAGCATCCTCAGGATATCTGGTGTTGAAATTACCATTGCTCGAAGAGTCCAGACCCATCTGATATCTCCAATCTACTCCTCTGAAGAAGATACCCAGCAGCTGCACGTCAGAGTATCCATGATGTGGACAATCTCTCTGATACGATCTGAATCTTGTCCAAGCAGCCTTGAACGCCTCAGTAGGTCCTTGAGAAAAAGTGGATATCTTATTTCTCAGATCTTCAGATCGCCCGTCATCATAGAAGTTAATCAGGAAAGCTCTCTTGGTGTCCTCCCAATTAGTTAGCGATCCAGGAGATAGCTGCCTCAGCCAGTAAGTAGCTTCTCCACCCAGAGAGTAGGGGAAGAGCTTGCAGAAGAGATAGTCGTAGGACACTCCATTGCTCTTGATGCTAGTGACCAAGTCCTCGAATTTCTCTACATGGTCCATTGGATGTTCATGAGGAAGACCATGGAAGAGATGCTGTCCTACTAGAGTGTAGTAAGCAGGCTTCAGCTCGAAGTCATTCCTCTCATAAGCAGGAGGACGAATCGCTGACCGATTGGCGAAAAACTGCTCTGGCCTGTTGTACTCACCAATCGTTCTTCCACGATTAACCACAGCATTCCCTGCGTTGGCGCGCCCAGCTGGCGCGATAATCTCAACAACCGCAGCAGGGACAACGATGTTACCAGCTTCATCAAGTCGCTGCCCTCTCTCATTACACACGTGACCCTCTTGGTCTCTCAGAATTCCAGCTTCATCAGCTCTTAAAACCACTGGGTTGTTCATCCCTGATGTTTGCTTGGTCTTTCTGTTTGTGCGTTCCACAAACGCTAGCTGTTCCAATGACAGTTCAACTAGCTGTGTGCTCTTGTTGCTTCTGGTTTCACGAACAGGCATACACCTGCAAACAAAACACTAGGCAAAGCACGTAAGTAACCAGAAAAATACGTTGAGTATCGATCGATACCAAGTGGTGTCGATCGATACCAACAAAAGAAGACGACGAATATCGACCGATACTACAGAGTATCGATCGATACCGACGAACTTAGTCGAAATTCTAAACTAAAATCTAATGGCGAATTGAGTCCCCGGCAACGGCGCCAAAATTGATATGCTCAATTTAATACCCTAAAGTACTAAAGCAGTTGTAATAGTATAGCTAGGGGTCGAACCACAGAAGACTCACAGAAACGCACAATAGATTCTATAGTGTCGAATTACGCTAAGCCAAACAGTTGTAATTAAAAGCAGTGCAGAAATTAAAGGAGTTGTAAATCAATTGAGAAATATAGGCTCAGGGTTTTTCTCAGGAAATCAGTGAATGCAGACTAACTAACTAACAGGATTCAGATTTAGCGCAGTTCTTGAACTCAAATCACTAAAATATAGCTAACCAACTCTCGTTGCGAAAACTATCTAAATCTAAATCCTAGGAATTCCAAATCTCTTTGCGAATCCTAAATTCTAAATCAGCTTTAATATCAGGTTTGATATGTTCACAAATCAATTAAACCAAATCTCTTTGCGAATAATCAATTTGCTCACCTAGGTTCTATCAGGTAATTAATCGCACTCTCGTGCCTAATCAATTATCCTAAGATCTAAGTTCCAGATTCGTCAACCTAGAATTAGCTATGAACACAACCTAAGGTGAAGAACAAATTCAGATGGTGAATCCTAAACAGATAATTAACCTAGCATTCAAAGAAATCCTTTATGAGAAAACCCTAAACCTAAAGTGGATCTACTCAGACATGGCAATTGAATCAAAAGACATGTTTGAATAAATCATCAATAGAATAGAAAGAAGGGTTTAGAGATCTGATCTCGGACGAAGGGAGATTCAGACTTGTCTCTCTAAAACCCAAGTAAAATCAAACTATAAAATAAAGCATAAAAAGGCATAGCCTAAACAGGTGGCTGAAAACTCCTATTTATAACCTAAAACACGATCTGGGGTCTTCTTGTAATTATTAAAGACTTCTGGGCGCTTTTGCAATTCCTCAAGTCTTGGAAAACTCGCGGGTCGTGTCTTGCTGCGCTGAGTGTCGATCGATACCAAGGGGTATCGATCGATGCTCGACGTGAATTCAGGTTCTCAGCGACACGATCTTTAGCTCTGCTACAAACTGCTCCAGAAAGCTCCAATACTTCCAATAATCCTCCAAACGTGCTATGACCTGTAAAAGATTCTAAAAAGACTCCAAAATACTATAAAGACTCTATAAAAAGGACTTATATCATGGCCTAAATGGGGTAAAAACCATGATATATCAAAGCTCTCTCACAAAACCAGAATAAAATAAAGCATAGCCATGAAAGTGGCTGTAAAATCTTATTAAATAACTTAAATCACGTTTTGGGGCTTCTTGTAAATAGTAAAATCTTCTGGGCCATTTTGCAATTCTTCAATACTTCATTAAACTCGCGGGTGGTGTCTGCCTCGATGTGTATCGACCGATACTAGGCAGTATCGATCGATACTGATGCTTCAAATCGGGTACTCAGCTACACGACCTTCTGCTTTGATCTAAAATGCTCCAGAAAGCTCTAATATCTCCAATTATGCTCCAAACGTGCTAAAACCTGTAAAAGACTCTATAAAATGGACTTATATCATGGCCTAAAAGGGGTAAAAACCACGATATATCAACTACCCCATACTTAGCCTTTGCTTGCCCTCAAGCAAAACAGAAAACTAAACCAGAGAAAGAGGTTTGAAAACGTAGAGACTCACCTGTTCATGAAACATTGCAGTGACCAATTTTCTTAGTGCTCCACATATTACCTAACCAGCTTTTTGATCTAACCACCATTTACGTTTCCTTAGACATTCGCAACTTCCCAAACTACACAAATTATTTCGCAGCATTGTTCAATCAAGCCTTCCTCGCCAGTTTCATCGCTGTGAATTAATATCAAGAACCTTCTAGATTTTTTCCCATACAATATCATGACAAGGAACCACCATTTTTCACACTTTTTGGTATTATTTATCTCCCCAGAGTTATTTCTTATCATATTCCTTGCATATACAAATTAAGGTTCGAGACGCGAGTATTGATGGTGTTTGCCACCGAATCCCCGGTTCTTCCCTCAAAAGTAATCAAAGGTGTAGGCGAATAATGGTATCACAAGAAATTTTCCTAACTTCGCTTCCACCTTTGTGTGATCATTCCCTCTGAAGTAGAATAATGGTATTGCTGGAAATTTTCCTAGCCCTCTACTCAGAAGAAAATCATCTCATCTTTTAATGCATCTTATTAATTAACTTGTAACAGGGAGAGGAATACCGTTATTTCAAAACACATGGGTTCCTTTGTCGGATACGAATGAGGGATCAAGCTCTATGGATACTAACCACATTGATGAAGTGCAAAAATTTGGCTCAGGCGTTAAGGAACTTTGCTGGAAACATGAGTGTCTTCTGGTTAACTGGTCAGCCTTTGGATTTTTCATTAGTCGATCTAGAACTGATTCTGTAATAATGGTCACTTTGAAGCAAGGTCAGATCAAAAGATTCAAGAAAAAGATCACAGTCTCAGACAAAGTTTTGACTCAATAAAACAACGAATGACTCAAAAACGGACTGACTCTAAGAAAAACAAAAACAATGTCAGCTACTACCTCCCCCAGACTTAAACAACACTGTCCCCAGTGTTATCTAGCCTAGAGTTGGTGAAAGAAAACAAATGAAGGAAATGGAATGATGAGAAATCAGAAGTTACCGTGCTGGAACATCGAGTATCGACTGACACACGGCCTGGTATCGGGCTGTACCAAGCTTAAGTCGACATGATGAACTTTCTCATTCGCGTAGGGTGTCGACCGATACCAATAAGGTATCGAGCGACACACTGGCGATTTCTTGTTTTGCTCCTTGTTTATCCTGACACAAACACAAAACGAAAAATAAAAAGAAAAAGACTCAGAAACAAACTCACCAGTGCGTTGCCTCCCACCCAGCGCTCGTTTAACGTCATTAGCTTGACTGTAACGCCATTCATGCTGTGGGTGCATCATCCAGAGGCATGATCTACCCTGTTGGAATCTCGGCTTTCGCCCAATAGTGTTTCACCCGCTGTCCATTGACAGTAAATTCATCGCTTGTAGGACTAATCAGCACGACGGCACCATGTGGTCTGACCTCCTTGATTGTGAAGGGACCTAACCAACGAGAACCCAGTTTACCAGGAAACAATTGCAAACGAGAGTTATACAGAAGTACCAAGTCGTTCAGCTCGAAATGTCTGGAGATGATCTTTTTATCATGATAGGCCTTAGTTCTCTCCTTGTACAGCTTCAAGTTCTCGTAGGCGTGGTGCCTAATCTCATCCAACTCATTCAGCTGAATAAACCTCCTCTCAGCGGCAGGTTTGATGTCGAAGTTCAGCAACTTTGTTGCCCATTCTGCCTTGTCCTTGATCTCTACTAGAAGGTGACATGCTTTCCCATATAGCAAATGGAACGGTGTAGTGCCCAGCGGTGTTTTGAAAGCAGTCCTATAAGCCCATAGCGCGTCATCCAGCTTCGTAGACCAATCCTTCCTGGAAGTACCCACTGTCTTCTCTAAAATCTCCTTGATTTGCCTGTTGGAGACTTGTACTTGTCCACTGGTTTGAGGGTGATATGGAGTAGCCACACGATGATTAACACCATGCTTCTTCAGCAACTTCTCAAAAACTTTGTTAATAAAGTGGTTGCCACCATCACTTATAACAATACGCAGCACTCCAAATCGTGGGAAAATAATGGTCTTAAACAGCTTAAGAACCACCGCAGAGTTATTGGTTGGACTAGCAATCGCCTCCACCCATTTGGACACATAGTCCACAGCAACCAGGATGTATTTGTTCTTGTGTGACGAGGAAAAGGGGCCCATAAAGTCAATGCCCCAACAATCGAAAACTTTAACCTGAAGGATGAAGTTATGTGGCATCTCATGTCTCCTACTGATCTTCCCTCTCCTCCGACAGACATCACACTGTGAGATATAGGCGTGCGCATCTCTGAACATAGTTGGCCACCAAAAGCCTACTTGAAGAACTTTGGACACTGTCATGAAAGTAGCAAAGTGTCCTGCATACTCAGACCCATGACAATGAAAAAGAATCACAGGCACCTCAGACTATGCAACACATCTTCTGTAGATACCATATGAGCAGTGTTTGTATATGTAAGGCTCATCCCAGAAAAATCTCCTCATCTCGCGCATAAACTTTTTCCTCGCATGCTTTGTGGGATTCTTTGACTCAGTCTCTGCAGCAAGGTAGTTGGCAATGTCTGCGTACCATGGTCGTGCAGGACTAGATACAGCAGCTAGATAGGCATCATAAGAGTCAAAGTGCTCTGCAGGCAAAACAGGTTCAAATCGCGTCTGGTATCTACCGATACTAGGTGAGTATCGATAGATACTGATGGTCTGCACTCGTGAAAATTGCATATTTTCGGGACAAACGTCTGGAAGCTGAGATTTAATGAAGTAAATACCCTCCTCTGGTAAGAAATCATCAATAGGTACGACTTCATCGACCTTTAATCGCGATAAGTGGTCAGCAACGCCATTCTCAACTCCTTTCTTGTCATTAATCTCGATATCGAGCCCTTGGAGCAAAAGTACCCATCGGCATAGACGAGGCTTGAGGTCCTTATTCTTCAGCAGGTACTTGAGAGCAGCATGGTCTGTGTGAACAATAACCTTTCTCCCAATCAAGTAGGACCAAAATTTCTCAAAAGAGAAAACAACTGCAAGTAACTCCTTCTCAGTGGTGTTGTAATTTCTCTGAGCATCATCCAACGTCCTGCTGGCATAATAAATAGCATGGAGCTACTTCTCTTTCCTCTGACCCAACACAGCTCCAACAGAAAAATCACTCGCATCGCACATAACCTCAAAAGGTAAACTCCAATCAGGTGGTTGGACAATAGGAGCACTCACCAATGCCTTCTTAATCTCCTCGAAGGCTGCAAGGCAATCAGATGTGAAATCAAATTTGACTTCCTTACATAGCAGGGCTGTGAGTGGACGTGCAAGTTTAGAGAAATCCTTGATGAACCTCATGTAAAACCCTGCATGACCAAGGAAGCTTCGAATCTCAGATACAGATCGTGGAGGTTGCAGGCTTGTCATGACCTGAATCTTTGCCTTGTCAACTTCGATCCCTGCCTTAGAAATCCTGTGCCCAAGAACAATGCCATCTTGTACCATGAAGTGGCACTTTTCCCAATTAAGAACTAAATGCTTCTCCTCGCATCGCTGAAGCACCTTGCACAAGTTATAAGACAATCCTTGAATGACGATCCATATACTGAAAAATCATCCATGAATACCTCCATAAATTCCTCAGTCATGTCTGCGAAAATCGACATCATGCATCGGTGAAAGGTCGCTGGAGCGTTACATAATCCAAATGGGATTCTTCTGTAGGTGAATGTGCCATAAGGACATTTTGAAGTCGTCTTTCCCTGGTCCTCTGGATGTATAGGAATCTGGAAAAAGCCTGAGTACCCATCGAGAAAACAGTAGTATGGGTGACTCGCTAACCTCTCCAGCATCTGGTCAATGAATGGCAATGGGAAATGATCCTTCCTTGTAGCCGCATTCAGCTTCCTGTAGTCAATACACATCCTGTGACCAGTGATTGTCCTTGTAGGGATCAGCTCATCGTTCTCGTTTTTCATCACAGTGATGCCTCCTTTCTTAGGCACAACGTGAACCGGGCTAACCCAAGAACTATCTGAGATGGCATAGATAATCCCTGCTTCCAACAGCTTCATCAATTCCTTCCTGACCACTTCCTTCAGTTTCGGATTCAGCCTCCACTGGCATTCAATTGAAGAATTTGATTCATCCTCCAGGTGAATCCGATGCATGCACAAGTCTGGTGCTATACCTGAAATATCATCAAGAGAATAGCCAAGAGCTTTGCGATACTTGCGCAGCTTGCTCAGCTGTAAGGTAATCTCTGCGTTGTTCAAAGAATTATTAACAATCACAGGGTATGTGGAATTAGGACCAAGAAAAGCATACCTCAATGCGGCTGGGAGTGGCTTGAGTTCAATCTTAGGAGATTTCTCCTCACTCCAATCACCAAGCTCACCAGTGTTCTTAGGAGTTTCGCCCATCTCCTCTATCGCACACGTCAGGTATCGACCGATACTGTAGGTATCGATCGATATTGTATCAGTCAGATTGAGCATCTTGGCGTAACCAGCAGCTACGTCTCCAAGCAGCTCTTTAGAGACATCATGGTACACCAGTGCTCTCTCCAGTGGATCTTCAGGGTGCATCTCCAGGAAGTACTCCTCAGCTATGTCACTGAAGGTGTCCATGTTAAAGGACATCACCAAATCACCGATGTTGAGAGCTATGTGTCCATTCTTGCAATCGATCAAGGCTCCAGCAGTTGCAAGGAATGGTCTGCCCAGGATAAGAGGATCATTAGGCTCAGCATCGTACTTCAGGACGATGAAATCTGTTGGGATTAAGCAATTCCCAATCTTGATTGGAACATCTTCGAGTAGTCCCTCTGGAAGTCGCACTGAGTGATCAACAAGTACCAGCGAAATTCTTGTATATTGAAAATCTGTCATCCCCATTCGCTTAGCTACGGAGTGTGGCATGACGTTCACACTTGACCCAATATCGCAGAGAGAACGCTCGAATCTCTCTGTGAAGATAGTGCATTCCAGAACAAAACTCCCTGGGTCTGGTAGCTTCTTGGGAATTTTGTTGAGTAGAATCGCACTGCACTCAGCTGTAATCATCATGACACCCTCCTCAAGGTTCACATTGCTAGACACCATCTTCTTCACATACCTCATGAAAGCTGGGGAAGTCTTAATAGCATCAACAAAAGGGAGTTCCACAACCAACATATCCAATATAGTTTTGCATCTGGCGTCCTCCCATTCCTTCTTTGTCATCTTAAAAGGCATAGGATAAGGTATTTTAGGTTTGTATACCCTCTCCTTGACAATTTCTGGTTCCTTCTCGACCTGCGCCTCGGTATCGACCGATACAGAAGGAGTATCGATCGATACACGGGATTTTGGATTCCCTCGTGCAGGTGTCTGGACTGGTGTCGATCGACACTGACTGGTATCGATCGATACATAGGGATTTTCAGAATCCCAATCGTCATCTTCAACAAGATCGACGAGATGCTCTGCAATTGGGTTGTTCTTCACTCCTGTAATCACCTCTTTTCCACTTCTCAACGTGATGGCATTGATGTGTGCCCTTGGATTCTCGGTTTTCCCTGGAAGAAAACCTTCATGGTTCTTTACAGCTGCTGCATTTTGAGAAACCTGAGTCTCTAGCTTCCTCTGAGTCAGATCGATAGCTTCCATTTTCCCCATTCATATCAAGGTACAGAGAATCAAACTTCCCATTGAAATCACCTTGCAACTTCTCTTGTCCCCGATGAAGTTGTTCCATCAAGGATTCTATCTTACCCTCTGTGGATTTTGTAGAGGTGGGTTGGTACGAAGAGTTCCCATAATTGGTTTCCCTCAAACTTGTACCCACCTTGCTGAGTGTTTTTGTTGAAGTTTCGGCTGTTGTTGTACCCAGATCGCTGACCCTGAAAACCAGAACCACCAACGTAGTTAACATCCTCCACTTCATCTTCATCAATATTTTCGACTCCATCAGCAAAGTGTACAGTCTTCTTCGATTTCCCGATCAGAAAATCCAACTTGGCCTGAACTTCAGCAATCTGCGATTCATTAACTCCTCCAGCCTGCTTCTTCCGCTCGAAATCAGCATTCTTGGTGCTATTACTAGACGCCAAATTCTCAATCAGCACAATCGCATCATCTAGATACCTGGTGTTGAAGTTTCCATTACTCGCAGTATCCAAACCCATCTGGTACCTCCAATCGATCCCTCTGTAGAAAGTGCCCAGCAGCTGAACCTGAGTGAACCCATGGTGCAGACAATCTCTCTGATATGATTTAAAACGAATCCAAGCAGCCTTGAGTGCCTCTATCGGACCTTGAGAAAATTGAGAGATCTTGTTCCTGAGTTCCTCGGATCTCGCATCATCATAGAAATTGTTCAGGAATGCATTTTTCGTCTCCTCCCATGTAGTGAGTGAACTAGGAGCCAACTACTTTAGCCAATAAGCAGCATCCCCACTAAGAGAGTATGGGAAAAGTTTCAGAAAAGGTACTCATTGGCCACTCCATTGTACTTCATACCAGTGACCAAATCCTCGAACCTTTCGATATGATCCATGGGGTGTTCATGAGATAGGCCATGGAAAGGATTCTGACTCACAAGAGCGTAATATGCAGGTTTCAGCTCAAAGTCATGCCTCTGGAAAGTTGGGATGCGAATCGCAGCTCGATTGGCATAGAACTGATCATGTCTAATGTGCTCACCAAGTGTTCTACCTTGATCAACCACAGCATTCCCAACGTTGGCGTGCGCAGCTGCCGCGACGATCTCACCAACAACAACAGGAGGGACAATGACGTTTCCAGCTTCATCAAGTCGATGCCCTCTCTCATTGCACACTTGACCCTCTTGGTCTCTCAAGACTCCAGCTTCATCAGCTCTTAATACCACTGGGTTATTCATCCCTGATGTTTGCTTTGCCTTTCTGTTTGTGCGTTCCAAACATGCTAGCTTCTCTAACGACAGATTAACTAGCGGAGTGCTCTTGTTCCCTCTGGTTTTGATATTAGGCATACACCTGAAAACAAAGGCAAGGCACGTAATTAACAAAAAAAACGATGAGTATCGACCGACACTGGGTGGCGTCGATCGATATCAACAAAAGAAAACGACGAGTATCGACCGACACTGGTTGGTATAGATCGATACTGACGAACTTAGTCAAAACTCGACAGCTAAAATCTAATGACGAAATTGAGTCCCCGGCAACGGCGCCAAATTTGATATGCTCAGATTAATACCCTAAAAATTACTAAAGCAGTTGCTGTAGTATATCAGGGGTCGAACACAAAAACTCAGAGAAATCGTGCAATAAATTGTATAGTATCGAATCAAGCTAAGCAAATCTAGATGAAACAAAAACAATAAACAGTAAACGAGTTGTAATTCGATGGGAGAGAGATAAGTTCAGGGATATTTCTCAGGAAATCGATGAATGCAGATAAAATAACTGATTAGGGTTCTGGTTACGTACGGTTCTTGAACTCAAACCACCTAAGTATAATTAACCAACTGTCGTTGCGAGATTTATCTAAATCTAAACTTCAGAATCCCAAATCTCTTTGCAAATTCCTAAGAATAAATCAGCCTTAATATCGAGTTTGATATGTTCACAAATCAACTAAACCAAATCTCTTTGCGAATAGTTAATTTGCTCACCTTAAGTTCTATCAGATTACTCAATTGCACTGTCGTGCCTAATCGATTAACCTAAGATCTAATATCTAGGTTATCAATCCAGAATTAGCTTTGAGAACAACCTAAGGCGAAGAGCTAATTCAGATTATGAACCCTAAATAACTAATAAACCTAGCATTCAAAGAAATCTCTTATGAGAATCCCTAAACCTAACAAGAAATCTACTCAGACATGGAAATTGAAGCAATAAACATGTTTGAATAAATCATCAAATAAGAATTAAGAAAGATTTACAAAAGGGTTCGAAATCTTCTCTCGGACGAACAGAGTTTCAGACTTGTCTCCCTTCAAAAGCTCTACCACAAAACCATAATAAAATAAAGCATAGCCATGAAAGTGGCTGTAAAATCCTATTAAATAACCTAAATCACGTTTTGGGGCTTCTTGTAAATAGTAAAATCTTCTGGGCCATTTTGCAATTATTTAATACTTCATTAAACTCGCGGCTCGTGTCTGCCTCGATGAGTATCGACAGATACTAGGCAGTATCGATCGATACTGATGCTACAAATCGGGTACTCAGCTACACGACCTTCTGCTTTGATCCAAAATGCTCCAGAAAGCTCCAATATCTTCAATTATGCTCCAAACGTGCTAAAACCTGTAAAAGACTCTAAACCACTACAAAATAGTAGAAAGACTCTATAAAACGGACTTATATCATGGCCTAAAAGGGGTAAAAACCATGATATATCAGGTTTTCTCATCGGGTTTTCTCTGATTACTGGTAATTGATTAGTTAGGATTCATCATCTGAAATAGTTCTTCACCATAGGTTGTTCTCAAAGCTAATTCTAAGTTGACGAATCTGGAACTTAGATCTTAGATTAATCGATTAGGCACGACAGTGCAATTGAGTAATTTGACAGAACCTAGGGTGAGCAAATTGATTATTCACAAAGAGATTTGGTTTAATTGAATTGTGAACATATCAAACTCGGTATTAAAGCTGATTTATTCTTAGGAAGACTCCAGCTTCATCAGCTCTTAATACCACTGGGTTGTTCATCCCTGATGTTTGCTTTGCCTTTCTGTTTGTGCGTTCCAAACGTGCTAGCTTCTCTAACGACAGATTAACTAGCGGAGTGCTCTTGTTCCCTCTGGTTTCGCGATTAGGCATACACCTGACAACAAAGGCAATGCACGTAAGTAACAAAAAAAAACGATGAGTATCGACCGACACTGGGTGGCGTCGATCGATATCAACAAAAGAAAACGACGAGTATCGACCGACACTGGTTGGTATAGATCGATACTGACGAACTTAGTCGAAACTCGACAGCTAAAATCTAATGACGAAATTGAGTCCCCGGCAACGGCGCCAAATTTGATATGCTCAGATTAATACCCTAAAAAGTACTAAAGCAGTTGGTACAGTATATCCGGGGTCGAACACAAGAACTCAGAGAAATCGTGCAATAAATTGTATAGTATCGAATCAAGCTAAGCAAATCTACATGAAACAAAAACAATAAACAGTAAACGAGTTGTAATTCGATGGGAGAGAGATAAGTTCTGGGATATTTCTCAGGAAATCGATGAATGCAGATAAACTAACTGATTAGGGTTCTGGTTACGTACGGTTCTTGAACTCAAACCACCTAAGTATAATTAACCAACTGTCGTTGCGAGATTTATCTAAATCTAAACTTCAGAATTCTAAATCTCTTTGCAAATTCCTAAGAATAAATCAGCCTTAATATCGAGTTTGATATGTTCACAAATCAACTAAACCAAATCTCTTTGCGAATAGTTAATTTGCTCACCTTAAGTTCTATCAGATTACTCAATTGCACTGTCGTGCCTAATCGATTACCCTAAGATCTAATATCTAGGATATCAATCCAGAATTAGCTTTGAGAACAACCTAAGGCGAAGAACTAATTCAGATTATGAACCCTAAATAACTAATCAACCTAGCATTCAAAGAAATCCCTTATGAGGATCCCTTAACCTAACAAGAAATCTACTCAGACATGGAAATTGAAGCAATAAACATGTTTGAATAAATCATCAAATAAGAATTAAGAAAGATTAACAAAAGGGTTCGAAATCTTCTCTCGGACGAACAGAGTTTCAGACTTGTCTCCCTTCAAAAGCTCTACCACAAAACCATAATAAAATAAAGCATAGCCATGAAAGTGGCTGTAAAATCCTATTAAATAACCTAAATCACGTTTTGGGGCTTTTTGTAAATAGTAAAATCTTCTGGGCCATTTTGCAATTATTTAATACTTCATTAAACTCGCGGCTCGTGTCTGCCTCGATGAGTATCGACAGATACTAGGCAGTATCGATCGATACTGATGCTACAAATCGGGTACTCAGCTACACGACCTTCTGCTTTGATCCAAAATGCTCCAGAAAGCTCCAATATCTTCAATTATGCTCCAAACGTGCTAAAACCTGTAAAAGACTCTAAACCACTACAAAATAGTAGAAAGACTCTATAAAACGGACTTATATCATGGCCTAAAAGGGGTAAAAACCATGATATATCAGGTTTTCTCATAGGGTTTTCTCTGATTACTGGTAATTGATTAGTTAGGATTCATCATCTGAAATAGTTCTTCACCATAGGTTGTTCTCAAAGCTAATTCTAAGTTGACGAATATGGAACTTAGATCTTAGATTAATCGATTAGGCACGACAGTGCAATTGAGTAATCTGACAGAACCTAGGGTGAGCAAAGTGATTATTCACAAAGAGATTTGGTTTAATTGAATTGTGAACATATCAAACTCGGTATTAAAGCTGATTTATTCTTAGGAAGACTCGAGCTTCATCAGCTCTTAATACCACTGGGTTGTTCATCCCTGATGTTTGCTTTGCCTTTCTGTTTGTGCGTTCCAAACGTGCTAGCTTCTCTAACGACAGATTAACTAGCGGAGTGCTCTTGTTCCCTCTGGTTTCGCGATTAGGCATACACCTGACAACAAAGGCAAGGCACGTAAGTAACAAAAAAAACGATGAGTATCGACCGACACTGGGTGGCGTCGATCGATATCAACAAAAGAAAACGACGAGTATCGACCGACACTGGTTGGTATAGATCGATACTGACGAACTTAGTCGAAACTCGACAGCTAAAATCTAATGACGAAATTGAGTCCCCGGCAACGGCGCCAAATTTGATATGCTCAGATTAATACCCTAAAAAGTACTAAAGCAGTTGGTGCAGTATATCAGGGGTCGAACACAAGAACTCAGAGAAATCGTACAATAAATTGTATAGTATCGAATCAAGCTAAGCAAATCTACATGAAACAAAAACAATAAACAGTAAACGAGTTGTAATTCGATGGGAGAGAGATAAGTTCAGGGATATTTCTCAGGAAATCGATGAATGCATATAAACTAACTGATTAGGGTTCTGGTTACGTACGGTTCTTGAACTCAAACCACCTAAGTATAATTAACCAAATGTCGTTGCTAGATTTATCTAAATCTAAACTTCAGAATCCCAAATCTCTTTGCAAATTCCTTAGAATAAATAAGCCTTAATATCGAGTTTGATATGTTCACAAATCAACTAAACCAAATCTCTTTGCGAATAGTTAATTTGCTCACCTTAAGTTCTATCAGATTACTCAATTGCACTGTCGTGCCTAATCGATTAACCTAAGATATAATATCTAGGTTATCAATCCAGAATTAGCTTTGAGAACAACCTAAGGCGAAGAACTAATTCAGATTATGAACCCTAAATAACTAATAAACCTAGCATTCAAAGAAATCCCTTATGAGAATCCCTAAACCTAACAAGAAATCTACTCAGACATGGAAATTGAAGCAATAAACATGTTTGAATAAATCATCAAATAAGAATTAAGAAAGATTAACAAAAGGGTTCGAAATCTTCTCTCGGACGAACAGAGTTTCAGACTTGTCTCCCTTCAAAAGATCTCCCACAAAACCATAATAAAATAAAGCATAGCCATGAAAGTGGCTGTAAAATCCTATTAAATAACCTAAATCACGTTTTGGGGCTTCTTGTAAATAGTAAAATCTTCTGGGCCATTTTGCAATTATTTAATACTTCATTAAACTCGCGGCTCGTGTCTGCCTCGATGAGTATCGACAGATACTAGGCAGTATTGATCGATACTGATGCTACAAATCGGGTACTCAGCTACACGACCTTCTGCTTTGATCCAAAATGCTCCAGAAAGCTCCAATATCTTCAATTATGCTCCAAACGTGCTAAAACCTGTAAAAGACTGTAAACCACTACAAAATAGTAGAAGTACTCTATAAAACGGACTTATATCATGGCCTAAAAGGGGTAAAAACCATGATATATCAGGTTTTCTCATAGGGTTTTCTCTGATTACTGGTAATTGATTAGTTAGGATTCATCATCTGAAATAGTTCTTCACCATAGGTTGTTCTCAAAGCTAATTCTAAGTTGACGAATCTGGAACTTAGATCTTAGATTAATCGATTAGGCACGACAGTGCAATTGAGTAATCTGACAGAACCTAGGGTGAGCAAAGTGATTATTCACAAAGAGATTTGGTTTAATTGAATTGTGAACATATCAAACTCGGTATTAAATCTGATTTATTCTTAGGAAGATTCCAGCTTCATCAGCTCTTAATACCACTGGGTTGTTCATCCCTGATGTTTGCTTTGCCTTTCTGTTTGTGCGTTCCAAACGTGCTAGCTTCTCTAACGACAGATTAACTAGCGGAGTGCTCTTGTTCCCTCTGGTTTCGCGATTAGGCATACACCTGACAACAAAGGCAAGGCACGTAAGTAACAAAAAAACGATGAGTATCGACCGACACTGGGTGGCGTCGATCGATATCAACAAAAGAAAACGACGAGTATCGACCAACACTGGTTGGTATAGATCGATACTGACGAACTTAGTCGAAACTCGACAGCTAAAATCTAATGACGAAATTGAGTCCCCGGCAACGGCGCCAAATTTGATATGCTCAGATTAATACCCTAAAAAGTACTAAAGCAGTTGGTGCAGTATATCAGGGGTCGAACACAAGAACTCAGAGAAATCGTGCAATAAATTGTATAGTATCGAATCAAGCTAAGCAAATCTACATGAAACAAAAACAATAAACAGTAAACGAGTTGTAATTCGATGGGAGAGAGATAAGATCAGGGATATTTCTCAGGAAATCGATGAATGCAGATAAACTAACTGATTAGGGTTCTGGTTACGTACGGTTCTTGAACTCAAACCACCTAAGTATAATTAACCAACTGTCGTTGCGAGATTTATCTTAATCTAAACTTCAGAATTCCAAATCTCTTTGCAAATTCCTAAGAATAAATCAGCCTTAATATCGAGTTTGATATGTTCACAAATCAACTAAACCAAATCTCTTTGCGAATAGTTAATTTGCTCACCTTAAGTTCTATCAGATTACTCAATTGCACTGTCGTGCCTAATCGATTAACCTAAGATCTAATATCTAGGTTATCAATCCAGAATTAGCTTTGAGAACAACCTAAGGCGAAGAACTAATTCAGATTATGAACCCTAAATAACTAATAAACCTAGCATTCAAAGAAATCCCTTATGAGAATCCCTAAACCTAACAAGAAATCTACTCAGACATGGAAATTGAAGCAATAAACATGTTTGAATAAATCATCAAATAAGAATTAAGAAAGATTAACAAAAGGGTTCGAAATCTTCTCTCGGACGAACAGAGTTTCAGACTTGTCTCCCTTCAAAAGCTCTCCCACAAAACCATAATAAAATAAAGCATAGCCATGAAAGTGGCTGTAAAATCCTATTAAATAACCTAAATCACGTTTTGGGGTTTCTTGTAAATAGTAAAATCTTATGGGCCATTTTGCAATTATTTAATACTTCATTAAACTCGCGGCTCGTGTCAGCCTCGATGAGTATCGACAGATACTAGGCAGTATCGATCGATACTGATGCTACAAATCGGGTACTCAGCTACACGACCTTCTGCTTTGATCCAAAATGCTCCAGAAATCTCCAATATCTTCAATTATGCTCCAAACGTGCTAAAACCTGTAAAAGACTATAAACCACTACAAAATAGTAGAAAGAGTCTATAAAACGGACTTATATCATGGCCTAAAAGGGGTAAAAACCATGATATATCAGGTTTTCTCATAGGGTTTTCTCTGATTACTGGTAATTGATTAGTTAGGATTCATCATCTGAAATAGTTCTTCACCATATGTTGTTCTCAAAGCTAATTCTAAGTTGATGAATCTGGAACTTAGATCTTAGATTAATCGATTAGGCACGACAGTGCAATTGAGTAATCTGACAGAACCTAGGGTGAGCAAATTGATTATTCACAAAGAGATTTGGTTTAATTGAATTGTGAACATATCAAACTCGGTATTAAAGCTGATTTATTCTTAGGAAGACTCCAGCTTCATCAGCTCTTAATACCACTGGGTTGTTCATCCCTGATGTTTGCTTTGCCTTTCTGTTTGTGCGTTCCAAACGTGCTAGCTTCTCTAACGACAGATTAACTAGCGGAGTGCTCTTGTTCCCTCTGGTTTCGCGATTAGGCATACACCTGACAACAAAGGCAAGGCACGTAAGTAACAAAAAAAACGATGAGTATCGACCGACACTGGGTGGCGTCGATCGATATCAACAAAAGAAAATGACGAGTATCAACCGACACTGGTTGGTATAGATCGATACTGACGAACTTAGTCGAAACTCGACAGCTAAAATCTAATGACGAAATTGAGTCCCCGGCAACGGCGCCAAATTTGATATGCTCATATTAATACCCTAAAAAGTACTAAAGCAGTTGGTGCAGTATATCAGGGGTCGAACACAAGAACTCAGAGAAATCGTGCAATAAATTGTATAGTATCGAATCAAGCTAAGCAAATCTACATGAAACAAAAACAATAAACAGTAAACGAGTTGTAATTCGATGTGAGAGAGATAAGTTCAGGGATATTTCTCAGGAAATCGATGAATGCAGATAAACTAACTGATTAGGGTTCTGGTTACGTACGGTTCTTGAACTCAAACCACCTAAGTATAATTAACCAACTGTCGTTGCTAGATTTATCTAAATCCAAACTTCAGAATCCCAAATCTCTTTGCAAATTCCTAAAAATAAATAAGCCTTAATATCGAGTTTGATATGTTCACAAATCAACTAAACCAAATCTCTTTGTGAATAGTTAATTTGCTCACCTTAAGTTCTATCAGATTACTCAATTGCACTGTCGTGCCTAATCGATTAACCTAAGATCTAATATCTAGGTTATCAATCCAGAATTAGCTTTGAGAACAACCTAAGGCGAAGAACTAATTCAGATTATGAACCCTAAATAACTAATAAACCTAGCATTCAAAGAAATCCCTTATGAGAATCCCTAAACCTAACAAGAAATCTACTCAGACATGGAAATTGAAGCAATAAACATGTTTGAATAAATCATCAAATAAGAATTAAGAAAGATTAACAAAAGGGTTCGAAATCTTCTCTCGGACGAACAGAGTTTCAGACTTGTCTCCCTTCAAAAGCTCTCCCACAAAACCATAATAAAATAAAGCATAGCCATGAAAGTGGCTGTAAAATCCTATTAAATAACCTAAATCACGTTTTGGGGTTTCTTGTAAATAGTAAAATCTTATGGGCCATTTTGCAATTATTTAATACTTCATTAAACTCGCGGCTCGTGTCAGCCTCGATAAGTATCGACAGATACTAGGCAGTATCGATCGATACTGATGCTACAAATCGGGTACTCAGCTACACGACCTTCTGCTTTGATCCAAAATGCTCCAGAAAGCTCCAATATCTTCAATTATGCTCCAAACGTGCTAAAACCTGTAAAAGACTATAAACCACTACAAAATAGTAGAAAGAGTCTATAAAACGGACTTATATCATGGCCTAAAAGGGGTAAAAACCATGATATATCAGGTTTTCTCATAGGGTTTTCTCTGATTACTGGTAATTGATTAGTTAGGATTCATCATCTGAAATAGTTCTTCACCATATGTTGTTCTCAAAGCTAATTCTAAGTTGACGAATCTGGAACTTAGATCTTAGATTAATCGATTAGGCACGACAGTGCAATTGAGTAATCTGACAGAACCTAGGGTGAGCAAATTGATTATTCACAAAGAGATTTGGTTTAATTGAATTGTGAACATATCAAACTCGGTATTAAAGCTGATTTATTCTTAGGAAGACTCCAGCTTCATCAGCTCTTAATACCACTGGGTTGTTCATCCCTGATGTTTGCTTTGCCTTTCTGTTTGTGCTTTCCAAACGTGCTAGCTTCTCTAACGACAGATTAACTAGCAGAGTGCTCTTGTTCCCTCTGGTTTCGCGATTAGGCATACACCTGACAACAAAGGCAAGGCACGTAAGTAACAAAAAAAACGATGAGTATCGACCGACACTGGGTGGCGTCGATCGATATCAACAAAAGAAAACGACGAGTATCGACCGACACTGGTTGGTAAAGATCGATACTGACGAACTTAGTCGAAACTCGACAGCTAAAATCTAATGACGAAATTGAGTCCCCGGCAACGGCGCCAAATTTGATATGCTCAGATTAATACCCTAAAAAGTACTAAAGTAGTTGGTGCAGTATATCAGGGGTCGAACACAAGAACTCAGAGAAATCGTGCAATAAATTGTATAGTATCGAATCAAGCTAAGCAAATCTACATGAAACAAAAACAATAAACAGTAAACGAGTTGTAATTCGATGGGAGAGAGATAAGTTCAGGGATATTTCTCAGGAAATCGATGAATGCAAATAAACTAACTGATTAGGGTTCTGGTTACGTACGGTTCTTGAACTCAAACCACCTAAGTATAATTAACCAACTGTCGTTGCTAGATTTATCTAAATCTAAACTTCAGAATCCCAAATCTCTTTGCAAATTCCTAAAAATAAATAAGCCTTAATATCGAGTTTGATATGTTCACAAATCAACTAAACCAAATCTCTTTGTGAATAGTTAATTTGCTCACCTTAAGTTCTATCAGATTACTCAATTGCACTGTCGTGCCTAATCGATTAACCTAAGATCTAATATCTAGGTTATCAATCCAGAATTAGCTTTGAGAACAACCTAAGGCGAAGAACTAATTCAGATTATGAACCCTAAATAACTAATAAACCTAGCATTCAAAGAAATCCCTTATGAGAATCCCTAAACCTAACAAGAAATCTACTCAGACATGGAAATTGAAGCAATAAACATGTTTGAATAAATCATCAAATAAGAATTAAGAAATATTAACAAAAGGGTTCGAAATCTTCTCTCGGACGAACAGAGGTTCAGACTTGTCTCCCTTCAAAAGCTCTCCCACAAAACCATAATAAAATAAAGCATAGCCATGAAAGTGGCTGTAAAATCCTATTAAATAACCTAAATAACGTTTTGGGGCTTCTTGTAAATAGTAAAATCTTCTGGGCCATTTTGCAATTCTTTAATACTTCATTAAACTCGCGGCTAGTGTCTGCCTCGATGAGTATCGACAGATACTAGGCAGTATCGATCGATACTGATGCTACAATTCGGGTACTCAGCTACACGACCTTCTGCTTTGATCCAAAATGCTCCAGAAAGCTCCAATATCTTCAATTATGCTCCAAACGTGCTAAAACCTGTAAAAGACTCTAAACCACTACAAAATAGTAGAAAGACTCTATAAAACGGACTTATATCATGGCCTAAAAGGGGTAAAAACCATGATATATCAGGTTTTCTCATAGGGTTTTCTCTGATTACTGGTAATTGATTAGTTAGGATTCATCATCTGAAATAGTTCTTCACCATAGGTTGTTCTCAAAGCTAATTCTAAGTTGACAAATCTGGAACTTAGATCTTAGATTAATCGATTAGGCACGACAGTGCAATTGAGTAATCTGACAGAACCTAGGGTGAGCAAATTGATTATTCACAAAGAGATTTGGTTTAATTGAATTGTGAACATATCAAACTCGGTATTAAAGCTGATTTATTCTTAGGAAGACTCCAGCTTCATCAGCTCTTAATACCACTGGGTTGTTCATCCCTGATATTTGCTTTGCCTTTCTGTTTGTGCGTTCCAAACGTGCTAGCTTCTCTAACGACAGATTAACTAGCGGAGTGCTCTTGTTCCCTCTGGTTTCGCGATTAGGCATACACCTGACAACAAAGGCAAGGCACGTAAGTAACAAAAAAACGATGAGTATCGACAGACACTGGGTGGCGTCGATCGATATCAACAAAAGAAAACGACGAGTATCGACCGACACTGGTTGGTATAGATCGATACTGAAGAACTTAGTCGAAACTCGACAGCTAAAATCTAATGACGAAATTGAGTCCCCGGCAACGGCGCCAAATTTGATATGCTCAGATTAATACCCTAAAAAGTACTAAAGCAGTTGGTGCAGTATATCAGGGGTCGAACACAAGAACTCAGAGAAATCGTGCAATAAATTGTATAGTATCGAATCAAGCTAAGCAAATCTACATGAAACAAAAACAATAAACAGTAAACGAGTTGTAATTCGATGGGAGAGAGATAAGTTCAGGGATATTTCTCAGGAAATCGATGAATGCAGATAAACTAACTGATTAGGGTTCTGGTTACGTACGGTTCTTGAACTCAAACCACCTAAGTATAATTAACCAACTGTCGTTGCTAGATTTATCTAAATCTAAACTTCAGAATCCCAAATCTCTTTGCAAATTCCTAAAAATAAATAAGCCTTAATATCGATTTTGATATGTTCACAAATCAACTAAACCAAATCTCTTTGTGAATAGTTAATTTGCTCACCTTAAGTTCTATCAGATTACTCAATTGCACTGTCGTGCCTAATCGATTAACCTAAGATCTAATATCTAGGTTATCAATCCAGAATTAGCTTTGAGAACAACCTAAGGCGAAGAACTAATTCAGATTATGAACCCTAAATAACTAATAAACCTAGCATTCAAAGAAATCCCTTATGAGAATCCCTAAACCTAACAAGAAATCTACTCAGACATGGAAATTGAAGCAATAAACATGTTTGAATAAATCATCAAATAAGAATTAAGAAAGATTAACAAAAGGGTTCGAAATCTTCTCTCGGACGAACAGAGGTTCAGACTTGTCTCCCTTCAAAAGCTCTCCCACAAAACCATAATAAAATAAAGCATAGCCATGAAAGTGGCTGTAAAATCCTATTAAATAACCTAAATCACGTTTTGGGGCTTCTTGTAAATAGTAAAATCTTCTGGGCCATTTTGCAATTCTTTAATACTTCATTAAACTCGCGGCTAGTGTCTGCCTCGATGAGTATCGACAGATACTAGGCAGTATCGATCGATACTGATGCTACAATTCGGGTCCTCAGCTACACGACCTTCTGCTTTGATCCAAAATGCTCCAGAAAGCTCCAATATCTTCAATTATGCTCCAAACGTGCTAAAACCTGTAAAAGACTCTAAACCACTACAAAATAGTAGAAAGACTCTATAAAACGGACTTATATCATGGCCTAAAAGGGGTAAAAACCATGATATATCAGGTTTTCTCATAGGGTTTTCTCTGATTACTGGTAATTGATTAGTTAGGATTCATCATCTGAAATAGTTCTTCACCATAGGTTGTTCTCAAAGCTAATTCTAAGTTGACGAATCTGGAACTTAGATTTTAGATTAATCGATTAGGCACGACAGTGCAATTGAGTAATCTGACAGAACCTAGGGAGAGCAAATTGATTATTCACAAAGAGATTTGGTTTAATTGAATTGTGAACATATCAAACTCGGTATTAAAGCTGATTTATTCTTAGGAAGACTCCAGCTTCATCAGCTCTTAATACCACTGGGTTGTTCATCCTTGATATTTGCTTTGCCTTTCTGTTTGTGCGTTCCAAACGTGCTAGCTTCTCTAACGACAGATTAACTAGCGGAGTGCTCTTGTTCCCTCTGGTTTCGCGATTAGGCATACACCTGACAACAAAGGCAAGGCACGTAAGTAACAAAAAAATGATGAGTATCGACAAACACTGGGTGGCGTCGATCGATATCAACAAAAGAAAACGACGAGTATCGACCGACACTGGTTGGTATAGATCGATACTGAAGAACTTAGTCGAAACTCGACAGCTAAAATCTAATGACGAAATTGAGTCCCCGGCAACGGCGCCAAATTTGATATGCTCAGATTAATACCCTAAAAAGTACTAAAGCAGTTGGTGCAGTATATCAGGGGTCGAACACAAGAACTCAGAGAAATCGTGCAATAAATTGTATAGTATCGAATCAAGCTAAGCAAATCTACATGAAACAAAAACAATAAACAGTAAACGAGTTGTAATTCGATGGGAGAGAGATAAGTTCAGGGATATTTCTCAGGAAATCGATGAATGCAGATAAACTAACTGATTAGGGTTCTGGTTACGTACGGTTCTTGAACTCAAACCACCTAAGTATAATTAACCAACTGTCGTTGCTAGATTTATCTAAATCTAAACTTCAGAATCCCAAATCTCTTTGCAAATTCCTAAGAATAAATAAGCCTTAATATCGAGTTTGATATGTTCACAAATCAACTAAACCAAATCTCTTTGCGAATAGTTAATTTGCTCACCTTAAGTTCTATCAGATTACTCAATTGCACTGTCGTGCCTAATCGATTAACCTAAGATCTAATATCTAGGTTATCAATCCAGAATTAGCTTTGAGAACAACCTAAGGCGAAGAACTAATTCAGATTATGAACCCTAAATAACTAATAAACCTAGCATTCAAAGAAATCCCTTATGAGAATCCCTAAACCTAACAAGAAATCTACTCAGACATGGAAATTGAAGCAATAAACATGTTTGAATAAATCATCAAATAAGAATTAAGAAAGATTAACAAAAGGGTTCGAAATCTTCTCTCGTACGAACAGAGTTTCAGACTTGTCTCCCTTCAAAAGCTCTCCCACAAAACCATAATAAAATAAAGCATAGCCATGAAAGTGGCTGTAAAATCCTATTAAATAACCTAAATCACGTTTTGGGGCTTCTTGTAAATAGTAAAATCTTCTGGGCCATTTTGCAATTCTTTAATACTTCATTAAACTCGCGGCTCGTGTCAGCCTCGATGAGTATCGACAGATACTAGGCAGTATCGATCGATACTGATGCTACAAATCGGGTACTCAGCTACACGACCTTCTGCTTTGATCCAAAATGCTCCAGAAAGCTCCAATATCTTCAATTATGCTCCAAACGTGCTAAAACCTGTAAAAGACTCTAAACCACTACAAAATAGTAGAAAGACTCTATAAAACGGACTTATATCATGGCCTAAAAGGGGTAAAAACCATGATATATCAGGTTTTCTCATAGGGTTTTCTCATATTACTGGTAATTGATTAGTTAGGATTCATCATCTGAAATAGTTCTTCACCATAGGTTGTTCTCAAAGCTAATTCTAAGTTGACGAATCTGGAACTTAGATCTTAGATTAATCGATTAGGCACGACAGTGCGATTGAGTAATCTGACAGAACCTAGGGTGAGCAAATTGATTATTCACAAAGAGATTTGGTTTAATTGAATTGTGAACATATCAAACTCGGTATTAAAGCTGATTTATTCTTAGGAATTTGCTAAGAGATTTGGGATTCTGAAGTTTAGATTTAGATAATTCTCGCAACGACAGTTGGTTAATTATAGCGCAGTGATTTGAGTTCAAGAACTGCGCTAAATCTGAATCCCGACTGATTGGTTATCTGCATTCATTGATCTCCTGAGAAATACCCTGTGCCTATATTCTTCCATCGATTTTACAACTCTTTTACTGTTTATTGCTTTCTATTTCAACTGAATTACTTAGCTTAATTCTCACCTACATAATCTACTATGTGTTTCTGTGAGTCCTTGTGTTCGACCCCTACTTTACTACAACTACTGCTTTAGTACTTTTAGGGTATTAATTTGAGCAAATCACATTTCATCAAACACTTGGTGTGCATGAAATGCCTTATGATCTAAACCTACTTTTTCAAGCTAGATTTAGCCTTAAGAACACTAAACAAGAAAGGATATAAGAAGCTATAACCCTAAACACCATGAATCAAGCCTTGGATCATCTTAATCTACCCCATCTCTAAACCCTAATAGACTACTTAAGTCCCATTAATAACCAACCAAAATCGATGGGGATAGAGGTTGAATCCGTGGATGAATGTTGAATAATCAAGATAGAAAGAAGATAGATGGAAGAGATTGATAGAAATCAACACTAGATTGCATAAAACAAAGGATCCTTCTTACAAATCTCAAGTTCTCTCTCAAAGGTGAGGGTTTTAGACTTAAGAAAAAGCATGAAAATGAAATTAGGTTTAGATTATCTTTAAATAAGAAAGTGGGCGACCGGGTCAAACTGGGTATTGACCCGGTCGGATCTTGGGTCGGACTTTCCATACCGGCCAAAATGGAGCCGGTACACGGGGCCGGTATGGAATATCTTCGTCGAAGGGATGATGCCGGGCCGGGATGGTAAGACACAAGGAGCCGGCATTCTCCATAGCCGAGCTAGAGAGCATTACCGGGCCGGCAATACCGGATGAGTTTTGCCCGGGATGAAGTGTCCTGCAAGTTGATACCAGGCCATTTGGAGCTGGTACACATGGCCGGAAAACTCCCTGCCCAGGGGAACATCCAGTACCGGTCTTGGGAGGTGTGCTGGGCCGGGCCAGTGCGGGTTGCTATGGTATGATGGTCTCGCAGCCAGACAGATACTCCTTAGAAAATCGGCCGTATCTCTCAAGCCACATATACGAATGGCCTGAATCAAACTTCGATAGACAGCTAACTCCTTCCTCTACATCTTCCATGAAAACCGTTAAGGCTGAATCGGACTGGAAAACCTTTTTCCGAACCGTTCTTTCGGACACACTAGATGGACTCTTCCTTCTCTTATGCTCCATAACTCCAAACATCATCGACCGTCTCCAAAACACCTAGAAACACTCCAAATGCATGCAAAGACTCTCGAGGACCTAATGCAACATCCTAAACTCCAATTGAGACAAAACAAATAAGAAATGTAATGAAACTATATGCGTATGATATAAAATCTAAGCTAAATGAATGCATGGAAAAGACAAAATATGCGAATATCAAAAGCTTTCTTAGGAAACACGGAGTGAATCACAAGGTGGCCACACCTTACCATCTTCAAACGAGTGGCCAAGTGGAGGTTTCTAACCGGCAAATCAAGGTGATACTTGAGAAGACCGTTGGGAGCTCAAGAAAAGATTTGTCCATGAAGCTTGATGACGCATTGTGGGCCTATCGAACCGCTTTCAAGACACTGATAGGGACCACCCCGTTCAACCTTCTCTATGGTAAAGTTTGTCACTTGCCGGTTGAGTTAGAGTACAAAGCCTTGTGGGCGGTGAAACTTCTCAACTTCGATCGAAAGACCAAAAAACTAATCAACCTAGCATTCAGAGAAAACCTTTATGAGAACCCTGAACCTAAAGTGGATTTACTCAGACATGGAAATTGAAGCAATAAACATGTTTGAATAAATACTCAATAGAGAATAAGAAAGAGTAACAAAAGGGTTCGAAATCTTCTCTCGGACAAACAGAGTTTCAGGCTTGTCTCCCTTCAAAAGCTCTCTCTCAATTCAAAGCAAAAATAAGACATATCCATCAAAGTGGCTGAAAAACCTAATTATAATGCTAAAACACGTTATGGGGCCTATTGTAAATATTAAAGACTTCTGGACCAAATTGAAATTCCTTAATTCTTCATTTAAGTCGCGACTCGTGTCTGCTGCGATGGGTATCGATCGATACTAGGCAGTATCGATCGATACTGATCGTAAAATCGGGTACTCAGCAATACGAACTTCAGATTTGCTCCAGAATGCTCCAGAAAGCTCCAATATCTCCAATTATGCTTCCAACGTGCTAAAACATGTAAAGGACTCTAAAACACTACGAAATAATAGAAAGACTCTATAAAACAAACTTATATCATGGCCTAAAAGGGGTAAAAACCATGATATATCAACTCCCCCAGACTTAGCTTTTGCTTGCCCTCAAGCAAATAGAAGACTAAACCAGAGAAAAATGTTTGAAAACATAGAGACTCACATGTTCTTGAAACATTGCAATGACCCTTTTCCCAAGCACCCATATGTCACCTAACCAGCTTTTTGATCTAACCACCATGTACTTCTCCTTAGACATTCGCAGCTTCCCAAACTAAACACATTCTCTCACAGCATTGTTCAATTAAGCCATCCTTGCCAGTTTCATCGCTGTGAATTAATATCAGGAACCTTCTAGATTATTTCCCATACAATATCATGACAAGGAACCACCTTTTTCACACTTTTTGTATCGATTTCTCTCCCCCAGACTTATTTATTATTATGTTTTCTTCTTTTTTGTTTTTAGATCATGCATATACATATCAAGCTAGGAGACACGAGTATTGATGGTGTTTGCCACCGAATCCCCGGTTCTTCTCTCTCAAAGTATCAAAGGATGTAAGCGAATAATGGCATTGTAGGAAAATCCTAGCCTCGCTTCCAATCCTTTGTGTGATCATTCCCTCTAAAGTAGAATAATGGGATTATTGGAAATTTTTCTAACCCTCTACTCAGAAGAAAATCATTTCATCTTTTAATGCACTTATTTATTAATTAACTTGTAACAGGGAGAGAAATACCATTATTTTAAAGCACATGGGTTCCTTTGTCAGATACGAATGAGGAATCAAGCTCTATGGATACTAACCACATCGATGAAGTGCAAAAATTTGACTCAGACTTTATGGAACTTTTCTGGAAACATGAGTGTCTTCTAGTTAACTGGTCAGCCTTTGGATTTTTCATTAGTCGATCTAGAGCTGATTCTGTAACAATGGTCACTTAGAAGCAAGGTCAGATCAAAAGGTTCAAGAAAAATATCACAGTCTCAGACAAAGTTTTGACTCAATAAAACAACGTATGACTCAAAAACGACTAACTCTAAGAAAAACAAAAACAAAGTCAGCGACTACCTCCCCCAGACTTGAAAAACACTGTTTCCAGTGTTATCTAGCCTAGAGTAGGTAAAAGAAAAAAAAAACAGAATATAACGAAGAGAAACAAGAAGTTACCGTGCTGGAACATTTAGTATCGATCGACACACAGCTTGGTGTCGGACGATACCAAGCTTAAACCGATACATATCCTTTAATTCGCGTAGGGTGTCGATCGATACTCAAGGGTATCGATCGACACTCAGGCGATTCTGAGTTTTTGCTTGTTGTTTATCCTGACACAGACACAAAACGAAAAATAAAAATAAAAAGACTCAAAAACAGACTCACCAGTGTGTTGCCTCGCACCAAGCGCTTGTTTTACGTCACGAGCTTGACTGTACGGACGATCAGTCAGGAGAAACTTGAGAGCTGACTCCAAAACAAGCTCCACAATTTGACATCGTCAGCTTCAGAGTTCTTCTCATCATGCCCTCCACAAACTCCCTTCCTTTCTCTTTCAGCTCCGAAGTAAGAAGAACTCTAGCCTTAGAGAATGGTTTCGAGGCACCTTTGCACTTCACCTTGTATTCAATCGAATCCCCATCACACTTCTGAGGGATTAAAGTCATAAAGGGAGCACCCTTCACTCCTTTGCTCTTCGCCTTCTTCTTTCCGTTAGACGTTTTGACGTCTTTCTTGGTGATGATAGAAGGATTATCTAGAAGGTCTATGACAGTTGGTTCGTCAGGAGGCTCTTCCAAAAGATCAATTACCAACGTTTCATCTGTAACAACATCGATGCAAGAGACATGTGTGGGAGTTCCTCTAAGGATAGCTTTGTAGTACACCTCCTTGTCAATGTATGAGAACGAGATTTGCTTGTTGGGTGTGTCCATAATGGAACCAACCGTAGCCATGAACGGTCTTCCAAGAATCAACTGCGTACGAGATTGTGCACTCATCTCCACAACATGAAAATCAGCAGGAACCAGACAGTCTCATACTTTAACCAGCAAATCAAGGATTGTACCATATGGAATTGAGGTGGAACAATTCGCGAATGTGATAGATGACATGGGCGGTCGAATATCAGCTCCCAATCTCTATGCAATTGCCTTTGACACGACATTGACGCTAGCCCCTGAGTCAACGAGAGACTCTCTGAATGCAACTCCAGATATGGAGCATGGAACGAAGAATATGCTTGAGTCTTCCCTCTTGGTCAACTGCCTCAGCGGTAGTGACTTGCTTCTTGCCTTGATGAAGAGTACATCGATCTCTTCGAGGGTTTCTCTGCAATCTTTGAAGTGACTTAGCAGAGGCCAGCCCTCTAGAGCTTCTTCAAAAGTGGGCGAGTGGGGTATCCTTCGTACCATTTTCTCAAAGCCACGCAGCTGCTTTGGAGTGATGGGGGTTCAGAGGTGTTGGGGAATATGATTCAGCTTCTTGGGCTTGCGAAGTCTGTCAACACTCATACGCAGCTCCTTTGCAGTATCTGGGTGAGTATATATCGATACAGGGATGGTGTCGATCGATGCTTGCTCCTTCAAGACGTCCTTGACAGATTCTTGGACGGGTGTCGATCGATACAAAAGGGTATCAGTCGATACATGGGTGGTGTTCGAAGTCTCATCGTCTGATATATCATCAACAAAAGGAAGCTCCACAACAGGCTTATCCAGCATAGCTTTGCATCTGGCATCCTCCCATTCCTTCTTTGTCATCTTAGGAGGCATATGATAAGGTATTTTGGGTTTGTACACCCTTTCCGTGACAATTTCTAGTTCCTTCTCGACCTGCGCCTCAGTATCGACCGACACAGATGTAGTATCGATCGATACACGAGATTTTAGATCACGTGCAGGTGTATGGGCTGGTATCGATCGACACTGGCTGTTATCGATCGATACACAGCGATTTTCTGTCAACACAAAATTTTCTGCTATTTGACTTTCCAGCATCTTCTGATGAATACTGAGAGACTCAATTTTCCCATGCAGATCTGTGTACATAGCATCCATCTTCCCATTGAGGTTTAGTGTCATCTTCTGCTGTCCCTGAAGAAGTTGTTCAAGCATGGATTCCATCTTACTCTCAGAAGTTCTGGGTGGTGTGGCTGGGCATTGATACCTTTGATCTTGAAATCCATATCCATCAATGTGGTTAACAAATTCAACTCCATCTTTTTTAGAAAAACGAACAACCTTCTACTGCTTGTCCATCAACAAATCTAACTTAGCATTCACCTCAGCAATCTGACTGCAATCCAAGTTACCAGCTTGCTTCTTGCGCTCCATGTCTGCATTCTTGGTACTATTGCTAGAAACCTAGTTCTCAATAAGTACATAGGCATCGTCAGGATATCTCGTGTAGAAATTTCCATTGCTCGCAGCATCTAGAGCCATCTGATACCTCCAATCGATTCCTCTGTAGAAAGTACCCAGCAGCTGAACCTGAGTGAAACCATGGTGCGGACAATCTCTCTGATATGACTTGAAACGAATCCAAGCAGCCTTGAGTGCCTCGGTCGGTCCTTGAGAAAACTGAGAAATCTTGTTCCTGAGATCCTCGGATCGTGCATCATCATAGAAGTTGTTCAGGAAGGCAGTCTTAGTTTCTTCCCAAGTAGTTAGTGATCCAGGAGGTAACTGCTTCAGCCAGTAGGTCGCATCTCCACCAAGAGAGTATGGGAAGAGCTTGCAGAAGAGGTAATCATAGGAAACTCCATTGCTCTTGATGCTTGTAACCAGATCCTCAAACCTCTCAATGTGATCCATAGGGTGTTCATGAGGAAAACCATGAAAAAGATGCTGACCCACAAGAGTGAAGTATGCAGGTTTTAGCTCAAAGTCATTCCTCTGAAAAGGTAGAGGACGAATCGCTGATCGATTGACATAAAACTGATCAGGCTTGTTGTACTCACCAATCGTTTTACTGCGAGCAGCCACAACATTCCTTACATTCGCGTTCCCAGCGATATTCCCAGCGACAACAGGAGCAGGTGGAATGATGTTCCCCTCTCCATCCATACGTTGTCCTCTCTCGTTGCACAACTTACCCTCTTGGTCTCTCAAAGCTCCAGCAGCATCCTGAATCAAAATCATCGTGTTATTCATCTCTGCTGGCTTCTTTGCTTTCCTATTTGCATGTTCCAAATTCACACCTGAAACACACTAGGCAAAGCACATAAGTAACAAAAAAACACGTTGAGTATCAATCAACACTGGGTGGTATCGATCGATATCAACAAAAGAAGACGACGAGTATCGACCAATACTAGGTAGTATCGATCGATACCGACGAACTTAGTCGAAATTCTCAGACTAAAATCTAATGGCGAATTGAGTCCCCGGCAGCGGCGCCAAATTTGATATGCTCAAATTAATACCCTAAAAAGTACTAAGCAGTTGCTGCAGTAAAGTAGAGGTCGAACACAAGGACTCAGAGAAATCACACAATAGATTGTATAGTATCGAATCAAGCTAAGCAGTTCAGATGAAAAAAAGCAATAAGCAGTAAACGAGTTGTAATTCGATAGGGGAGAGATAGGTTCAGGGTTTTTCTCAGGAAATCAATGAATGCAGGTAAACGAACTAACATGATTCAGATTTAGCGCGGTTCTTGAACTCAAATCACTAAGCTATAATTAAACAACTGTCGTTGCGAGAATTATCTAAATCTAAATCCTAGGAATTTTAAATCTCTTTGCGAATCCTAAAGTCTAAATCAGCTTTTAGATCAGGTTTGATTTGTTCACAAAACAACTAAACCAAATCTCTTTTCGAATAGTTATTTTGCTCACATAAGGTTCATCAGGTAATTAATCGCACTGGCGTGCCGAATCAATTATCCTAAGATCTAAATTCCAGATTCGTCAACCTAGAATTAGCTTTGAACACAACCTATGGTGAAGAACTAATTCATATGGTGAATCCTAATAACTAGTCAACCTATCATTCAGAGAAAACCCGTATGAGAACCCTGAACCTAGAGTGGATCTACTCAGCCATGGAAATTGAAGCAATAAACATGTTTGAATAATTACTCAATAGAGAATAAGAAAGAGTAACAAAAGGGTTTGAAATCTTCTCTCAGACAAACAGAGTTTCAGACTTGTCTCCCTTCAAAAGCTCTCTCTCAATTCAAAGAAAAAATAAGACATAGCCATCAAAGTGGCTGAAAAACCTAATTATATTGCTAAAACACGTTCTGGAGCTTATTGGAAATATTAAAGACTTCTAGACCAAATTGCAATTCCTCAATTCTTCATTTAAGTCGCGACTCGTGTCTGCTGCGATGGGTATCGATCGATACTATGCAGTCTTGATCGATACTGATCGTAAAATCGGGTACTCAGCAACACGAATTTCAGCTTCGCTCCAGAATGCTCCAGAAAGCTCCAATACCTCCAATTATGCTCCAAACGTGCTAAAACCTGTAAAGGACTCTAAAACACTATGAAATAATAGAAAGACTCTATAAAACGGACTTATATCATGACCTAAAAGGGGTAAAAACCATGATATATCAACGTACCGGCTCCACTTGGCCCGGCACGCAGAAGCATCCTCCCCGATGAAGACTCTCGTACCGGCCAGGGACAAGACAAGTCTCTCCCCCGGCTTGTAACTTTCACACCACCAGGAAGATTACCAGCTCTGCATCCCAGATCTAATCCAGCCGGTATCCCCCCTTCGACTATTGCAACTCATACCGGCCACCTATACCGGACCCGTTTTGGCGGGTATAGAAAGCACATCCCAAGATCCGACCGGGTCAATATCTTGTTTGTTCTGGATTGACCCGGTCGCCCACTTGTTCATTTAAAGATATTCTAAACCTAATTTATTTTCTATGCTTTTTCTTAAGTCTAAAACCCTTACCTTTGAGAGAGCTTGAGATTTGTAAGGGATATCCTTTTTTTATGCAATCTAGTGTTTATTTCCATCAATTCGTTGCAGCTATCTATCTTCTATCTTGATTATTCAACATTCATCCATGGATTCAACCTCTATCTCCATCGATTTTGAGTTGATCTTAATGGGTCTTGAGTAGTCATTTAGGGTTTAGAGATGGGGTAGATTAGGGTGATCCAAGGCTTGACTCATGGTGTTTAGGGTTAGATATTCTTATATCCCTTCTTGTTTAGTGCTCTTAAGGCTAGATCTATCTTGAGAAAGTGGGTCTAGATCATAAGGCATTTCATGCTCACCAAGTGTTTGATGAAATGCCTTGATGAACTAAACAAAAGATTTATGCTCCTAGCCTATGATAATAGTTGTCTAGGGTGTATCTTTGGTTGATCTTGCTTATGTAAACTTAATGCTTGCTAATCAATGATCCACAAATGAGAGTTTGTTAATGGATTAGGTGATTAGCATAGTGATTAATTGTTTGAAAGAAAATTAGTCAAGTTAAGGGTCTTATGCCTAGGGATTACCTTGTTTGAGTAAATGATCATCATGAATTGAACTTGGGTCATCTTATACCCATAATCCCATCTTTTAATCCGCTTTTGCTTATTGATTTATATCTTATTTAGTTGCTTTATTTATTTTGTATTGGATACTTAATCCACAAGTAGCACAAAAAGAAATCATATTCAACGTCCAAGTTTGTAGTTCTAAAATGCACAAGTGAGTCTACTCCAAAGGAGTTAGCCATTCATATTTCATCATGTACCAAATCCAAACCCCAATCTACACAAGCAATCATATTCTCCAACCCCTTAACATTTATTAGTGGCGTAACCATGAATCATGTTTATGCAAGATCAAATCGAATTCGTTTGGCTAAGGGTTCGGTTATGAGATGAAGATGATCTCATTATCATGCATGGGTAATCAAGTACAAGGATCTCTCATGGAATGAACAAACCTTAGCAAAATGCTAAAGGTAAAAGGAAACCTATGCATACAAGGGAGAATTCTCATCTACCCAATTGCCTAGAGTTTCTCTAACCTAAAGGAACGGACCAAGGCGTTCTATGACAAGAAGATCTTGCGAAAGGACTTCAAAGTTGGAGACCAAGTGCTATTGTTCAACACCCGGTTGAAGATTTTTCCCGAGGAAGCTCAAGTCAAGATGGTCCGGACCGTTTGAGATCAAGGAGGTGAGGCCGTATGGGGCCGTGGTACTTGTGAACAAGAGTGGCAAAGAATTTATTGCAAATGGCCAAAGACTCAAACCATACCATGCCAAAGAAATCGTTGAAGAGGGAGGCTCAATCCCTCTCGATGATGTTCCCCTCGCTTGAATGCGGTAACCGACGTCGAACTTAGTGACGTAAAACAAAGTGCTCTTGGGAGACACCCCAAGCTTATCCTTGTATATACTTTTAATTTTCTATTTTTCATACTTTGCTAGTACTTTTTGATTTTTTGTTAAGTGTTCATAGGGTATTTGGTGTTCGAAGTGGTGAAACCTAGCAATGGAATGGTCAAAACGTGGAGGAAGCACTCACACCAGCCAAGTTTAAAGCGGTACGTGGAGCCGGCGTGGAAAAAGGTCCTAAACGGAGCAATACCGGCTTGGCATACCGGTTGTAATCGGCCCGGTGCAGATCTTTTGCAAGCACCTGGAGTTTACCGGCCCTACGTACCGGTTGTAATCGGCCCGGTGTGAAACTTCTGCAAGAACATGAAGTTTACCGGCTTGGCATACCGGTTGTAATCGGCCCGGCATGAAAAACTTCATTTGCACCGGGCTTGCATCCCGGACGTATCTTGCCCGGTACGTAATCCGAGCATAGCTTGCTCACATGCATCCCGGACGTGCATATCGGCCATGTTTTACCCGGGATTGGTATTGACCAACGGTCCGAGCCTTTGTCCAACGGTCTATGGTTTAGATCTATTACCCAATGGACCGCCAGGTAAGTCTTCTTCTTCCTCCAAAATCGCGGCCATAAACACTCTTTCTCCTCTCAATCTTTATCTACTCATAACTCTCTCATTCCTTACCCAAAAATCGTGATTCAAGTTTCTAAATTCCAGATTTTTCATCCTCTTTCTGGATCTACCCACGGTTTTCCATTTAAATCTTGCATCCCAAAGGTATTTTACTCAAATATTTCATGAAAAAATTGAGAACTTGCTCATAAGTGAAAAATCTCATGACTTTGTTTGGGTAGTGCTTTCACTTGAATAAAAACATTGGGATTAGGTTCAAAATGGCTAGGATTGGTAGTTCTTATGCTAATTTGTGATGCACTTGAGAAATTTTGGATTTTTGAACCAAGAAAATCGATTTTGGTGTATTGTGCTAAAAGTTGCAACCTTGGAGATTTGAATAAGTTCTTGGAGCACTTAATTGGCAGACTCAATTTTTCCAATGAGAAATTGATTGTATTTTTAGAAATTGAGCACTATCCTCTTTGTCTCATGTTTGCCTTTGTATGGTAATGACAAAGGTTCAGGGCCGGCTAAAGAAATACCGGAGCCCACAGGCAAAAAAAAAATTTTGGGAGAATTTTTTTTTTTTTGGACCCTCCTCTTTAGAATTTTTTTTTTGGTCTGTGCCCCAAAAATAAAAAATTAATGTAACAAAAAATATTTACATGGGCCCCGGGCTGTCGCACCTATTGCCCTCCCCATTGAGCCGGCACTGCAAATGTTGTATCTTGGTTTATTGAAACTTATACATTCTTTGAGACAATGTAGGTACCATGACGACAACAAGCAACCCAATCAAAGTTTCAAGTCCACCGACTAAAAAGAGAGAGTTAGCACTAGTGGAATGCACTAAAGGCCTAGAAAATATGAGAAAGGCGACGCTTGCTAATGAGAAAGAAGACAATGTGGACGACGTGGTGCAAGTGAAAAAGAAGAAGAGAGTCCCCAAGCCCAAGCCAAGATACCCTACCTATAGTGAGTATGCCAAAAAGCTCAAGGCGGTGAAATTCGAGGAGACAAAATTCCCGGACAAGGTCGTACTCGAGAAGATGGGGATCTGTGAGGATGTGAAATCGATTTTCAACAACATGGGTTTTGGTGGAATTTTTGATGTGTAACCCTTCTCATAAAGACCAAGCTTGCCAATTTCTTGCATCATTGGAAGCTATGTTCCATGAACGAGGTGATAGAGACACCAATGAGGATGATCGCCACGATTTCATTGAGTTTAAGATGGATAGAGAAGCATACAAGATGACATTCCATGAGCTAAGTCAAGTGTTTGGGTTCAAAGAAGAAGGAACCAAGAGAGGCCTCAAGTTTCTCTATGGGAAGAACAACTTGACTTACTTGTGGGGAGTCAATGGTATGGGAGGATATAATCCCGGCACCAATGATCACTTCTACAACCCGGCCACGGACCCACCACTAGAGATGATTCGCTTTCAAAGAAAGAAGGCGAAGAAATTATCCAGAGAGGATGTTGAGTCACCCAATCGCCGTGAGGATGACGAAGAAGATGCACACTCGATTCCCACTTTGCCCAACTACGGAAGTGAGAGGTATTGCTTTGCTCCTTATGATGGGAAGATGTCGGACGTTGCCACTAGACATGCACACCACCAAACGAGGCTACTTCAACCTTGGTGCAAGTGGCAAGATAAGACAATCCGGAAGTTGGTAAAGGCGGTCAAGGATTTGAAGGACACGGTTAGAGAACTCAAGGGGAAGAAAGGAGGGGCTAGCTCCTCTCGCGGCCAAGGAGAGCTGAGCACGGTCGAGAAAGAGGAGATTGGAGAACGTTCTACACCGTTGGACCAACGTCTTCAACTACATGGAGGAGAGTTGATGATTCACGACGACGAGTAAATTTCATCCTCCTACGAGCTGAAAGCGGCCAAGGGGAAGGCAATGAGGACACCGTCTCCATGCTCTAGCAATCTTTCGTACTCGATGGGGTCTCCTTCCCCATCCGAAAGCCTTTGAGGTAGCACTCCAAAACCTTGTAAATAGTTTTTTTTGGGGTCTCTTCCTTTAATTTATCTCACATCGGGACGGTGCGATTTAAGTTTGGGGGAGGGACTGGTATCTAATATCATTTATTTTGTCTTATTTTGAGTTTTGCATTTCGAGTCTCATGCATTCATCTAAGGCATACAAAAAAATTTAAATTTTGAAAATTGAAACACAAAAAAAGTCATTTAGGTTGTCATTTAGGATGTATTTGCATTTGTACATTGAGTCTAGGATTGCATACTTAGGATTCATTGCATATGCATGGGAAAAATGATGAATCTTCCTTGTAGGGTAGCACTTTAAGAAATTAATTCAATTCCCTCGTTTGTAGTTGTTTGATGCATTTAAGTGAGTATGAAAGTAAAGATGCACCATTCTTAGTTCTCATGTATCATCATACTTGCCTTGATTGAAGCATGCTTGAATTTCATCCAACCTCATCTAAGTGATAACCCTAATCTTGACTTGTAGTTATTGTGTTTATGCAATTTTGAATGAATTCGTGGATCACTTATACATACTTGGATAATCTTTTCCCTTTTTACCACTCTTGTTTATCCAAGTAGTCATATCCCATCATTGGAATGGTTTCCCCTACCTTAACCTCAACCTTCTTTCTAGCCATTGTTATTAGTGTGTGAATTGTGAGGCCTTTCTTTCGAACAAACTTGGCAAAACGTGTTAGGTTTAGGGCGACAAGAGGGAATTCTCATGTAGACTTAGCTCCATCATCACAGAGTTAATCTAGGGATAGGCTAGTTAGGATGGCAGTTCTAGATTCAAGTTTGGGGGAATGGTTTGAAACTTGGCGAATGGGTATGTTCGGAATGGTAATGTGGATTGGAAAAGATGAAAAGGGGGAAAGGAAAAGGGGATCGGATTTATATAGATTGGTTGGTGCAAAAAATAAAAATCATAAGACTAGCTCTAAGAATAAGATAGCCTAAAAAGATTCAAGGAAAAAGAAGAAAGCCGAAAAGGCCAAAGTATCAAAGATGAGAAGAGGCGTGAACAAAAATGAAGAAACGAAGAGCTAAGTCAAAACCGTAAAGCACCAAACCACGACATCAAGGAAGAAGAAGTCGATCCCCAATGAGAAGTGGGTGAAGCGAAAACACAAGAAGCATGTGTGGTTGTGAGAAGGCAAAGTGCCTTAGGATGAAAAGGGTAGCTTAGGATGTGGGCACAACGGGTTAGAAAGCTTTAGGTTAGAGAAACTCTAGGCATTTGGGTAGATGAGAATTATCCCTTGTATGCATAGGTTGCCTTTTACATTTAGCATTTTGCTAAGGTTTGTTCATTCCATGAGAGATCCTTGTACTTGATTACCCATGCATGATAATGAGATCACCGTCATTTCATAACCAAACCCTCAGCCAAACAAATTCGATTTGACCTTGCATAAACATGATTCATGGTTACACCACTAATGAATATTAAGGGGTTGGGGAATATGATTGCTTGTCTATATTGGGGTTTGGATTTGATACATGATGAAATAGGAATGGCTAACTCCTTTGGAGTATGCTCACTTGTGCATTTTAGAATTACATTACTTGGACGTTGAACATGATTTCTTTTTGTGCTACTTGTGGATTTGAGTTCCCACCTTCAAACCTCTCTCCCTACTTTTTCTTATTTGTTTGCTTGAGGGAAAACAAAGGAGTAAGTTTGGGGGAGTTGATATTCCCATATTTTGTCTCTTCCATGCATTCATTTAGCTTAGATTTTATCTCATACGTATATAGTTTCATTACATTTCTTATTTGTTTTGTCTCAATTAGAGTTTAGGATCTTGCATTAGGTCCTAGAGAGTCTTTGCATGCATTTGGAGTGTTTCTAGGTGTTTCATTACATTTCTCGACACACATCAAGACAAGCGGCTTTTCATTGGAGAGAGTGCACGCCCGTGCCTAGCCGCCGTTCTAGTGAACCACTTACTTGGCTACAAAAGTTGGGCTCTCACTACAAAGAGCTTGGAGCCTAAAATCTTCATAGGCGGTTTGATAACTTCTATTCTCAAGGCTAAAGGGATTAAGTTGGTGGAGAAGACTAAGAACGTGGATATGGATGAGGCCTATCTCTCAAGGACCAAGTTCTTCGAAGGCAAGATAGGCAAGACTTTTGCCTACAACCTAAGACTCACCAAGACCAACACGGTCAAAGTCCTTTTGCCTAACAATCCTCTCACCACACTCTGAGGGAGGAAAGACATCCATTTCTATCCCACCAATGATCACTTCTAAAACCCGGCCACGGACCCACCACTAGAGATGATTCGCTTTCAAAGAAAGAAGGCGAAGAAATTACCGAGACAGGATGTTGAGTCACCCAATGGCCGTGAGGATGAGGAAGAAGATGCACACTTGATTCCCACTTTGTCCAAGTACGAAAGTGAGAGGTATTGCTTTGCTCCTTATTATGGGTAGATGTCGGACGTTGCCACTAGACATGCACACCACCAAACGAGGTTACTTCAACGATGGTGCAAGTGGCAAGATAAGACAATCCGGAAGTTGGTAAAAGCGGTCAAGGATTTGAAGAACATGGTAAGAGAGCTTAAGGGGGAGAAAGGAGGGGCTAGCTCCTCTCGCGGCCAAGGAGAGCCGAGCACGGTGGAGCAAGAGGAGATTGGAGAACGTTCTACACCATTGGACCAACGTCTTCAACTACATGGAGGAGAGTTGGTGATTCACGACGACGAGTACATTCCATCCTCCTACGAGGTGAAAGCGGCCAAGGGTAAAGCAATGAAGACACCGTCTCCATGCTCTAGCAATCCTTCATACTCGATGGGGTCTCCTTCCCCATCCGAAATCCTTTGAGGTAGCACTCCAAAACCTTGTAAATAGTTTTTCTTTTACTTGGGTCTTGCATTTTTTTTTTTTGGGTCTCTTCCTTTAATTTATCTCACACTGGGACGGTGCGATTTAAGTTTGGGGGAGGGACCGGTATCTAATATCATTTATTTTGTCTTATTTTGAGTTTTGTATTTCGAGTCTCATGAATTCATCTAAGGCATATAAAAAAAAATTGTTTTTGAAAATTTTGAAAATTGAAACACAAAAAGAAGTCATTTAGGTTGTCATTTAGGATGTATTTGCATTTGTACATTGATTCTATGATTGCATACTTAGGATTCATTGCATATGCATGGGAACAATGATGAATCTTCCTTGTAGAGTAGCACTTTAAGAAATTAATTCAATTCCCTCGTTCGTAGTTGTTTGATGCATTTAAGTGAGCATGAAAGTAAAGATGCACCATTCTTAGGTCTCATGTATCATCATACTTGCCTTGATTGAAGCATGCTTGAATTTCATCCAACCTCATAAAAGTGATAACCCTAATCTTGACTTGTAGTTATTGTGTTTATGCAATTTTGAATGAATTCGTGGATCACTTATACATACTTGGATAATCTTTTCCCTTTTCATGACCACTCTTGTTTATCCAAGTAGCCATATCCCATCATTGCAATGGTTTCCCCTACCTTAACCTCAATCTTCTTGCTAGCCATTGTTATTAGTGTGTGAATTGGGAGGCCTTTCTTTCGAACAAACTTGGCAAAACGTGTTAGGTTTAGGGCGACAAGAGGGAATTCTCATGTAGACTTAGCTCCATCATCACAGAGTTAATCTAGGGATAGGCTAGTTAGGATGGCGGTTCTAGATTCAAGTTTGGGGGAAAGGTTTGAAACTTGGTGAATGGGTATGTTCGGAATGGTAATGTGGATTGGAAGAAAGGAAAAGGGGATCGGATTTATATAGATTGGTTGGTGCAAAGAAAAAAAAATCATAGGACTAGCTTTAAGAATAAGATAGCCTAAAAAGATTCAAGGAAAAAGAAGAAAGCCGAAAAGGCCAAAGCATCAAAGATGAGAAGAGGCGTGAACAAAAATGAAGAAACGAATAGCTAAATCAAAACCGGGGAGCACCAAACCATGACATCAAGGAAGAAGAAGTCGATCCCTAATGAGAGAAGAAGGTGAAGCGAAAACACAAGAAGCATGTGTGGGTGTAAGAAGGCAAAGTGCCTTAGGATGAAAAGGGTAGCTTAGGATGTGGGCACAACAGGTTAGAAAGCTTTAGGTTAGAGAAACTCTAGGCATTTGGGTAGATGAGAATTCTCCCTTGTATGCATAGGTTGCCTTTTACCTTTAGCATTTTGTTAAGGTTTGTTCATTCCATGAGATATCCTTGTACTTGATTACCCATGCATGATAATGAGATCATCTTCATCTCATAACCGAACCCTTAGCCAAACGAATTCGATTTGACCTTGCATAAACATGATTCATGGTTACGCCACTAATAAATGTTAAGGGGTTGGAGAATATGATTGCTTGTGTAGATTGGGGTTTGGATTTGGTACATGATAAATTAGGAATGGCTAACTCCTGTGGAGTAGACTCACTTGTGCGTTTTAGAACTACAAAATTGGACGTTGAATATTTTTTCTTTTTGTGCTACTTGTGGATTTGAGTTCTCTCCCACCTTCAAACCTCTCTCCCTACTTTTTCTTATTTGTTTTCTTGAGGCAAGCAAAGGAGTAAGTTTGGGGGAGTTGATATTCCCATATTTTTTCCCTTCTATGCATTCATATGGCTTAGATTTTATCTCATACGCATATAGTTTCATTGCATTTCTTATTTGTTTTGTCTCATTTAGAGTTTAGGGATTTCATACTAGGTCCTAGAGAGTATTGCATGTTTTGGAGTCTCTTTTAGGTACTTTGGAGGCTTTTGGAGACTTTGGAGGAGTTCACACTTGGCTTGGGACCTTGAGGCAATCCCTAGAAGCAAGGGTGGATCGCACTCACCATATCGGCCATGCGTACCGGTTCCATTTCACCCGGCATCAAAGGCCTTCTCATTCCACCTTGCTCTCACCATACCGGCCAAGCATACCTCCTCTAATCCAACCGGCATTGGCATGAAGACTCGGGCAGGAGAATTACCGGACGCACGTACCGGCTCCACTTGGCCCGGCATGAAGAAGCATCCTCCCCGATGAAGGCTCTCGTACCGGCCCGACACAAGACAGCTCTCTCGCCCGGCATGGAACTTTCACCCCACTAGGAAGATTACCGGCTGTGCATCTCGGATCTAATCCAGCCGGTATCCCCCCTTCGACTATTGCAACTCATACCGACCACCTATACCGGACCCGTTTTGGCCGGTATAGAAATCACGACCCAATATCCAATCGGGTCAATACCCGGTTTGTTCCGGGTTGACCCGGTCGCTCACTTGTTTATTTAAAGATATTATAAACTTAATTTTATTTTCTATGCTTTTTTTAAGTCTAAAACTCTTACCTTTGAGAGAGCTTGAGATTTGTAAGGGAGAACCTTTGTTTTATGCAATCTAGTGTTTATTTCCATCAATTCCTTGCATCTATCTATCTTCTATCTTGATTATTCAACATTCATCCATGGATTCAACCTCTATCTCCATCGATTTTGGGTTGATCTTAATGGGTCTTGAGTAGTCATTTAGGGTTTAGATATGGGGTAGATTAGGGTGATCAAAGACTTGACTCATGGTGTTTAGGGTTAGATATTCTTATATCCCTTCTTGTTTAGTGTTTTTAAGGCTAGATCTAGTTTGAGAAAGTGGGTCTAGATCATAAGGCATTTCATGCACACCAAGTGTTTGATGAAATACCTTGATGTACTAAACAAGATATTTATGCTCCTAGCCTATGATAATAGTTGTCTAGGGTGTATCTTTGGTTAATCTTGCTTATTTAAACTTAATGCTTGCTAATCAATGATCCACAAATGAGAGTTTGTTAATAGATTAGGTCATTAGCATAATGATTAATTGTTTGAAATAGAATTAGTCAAGTTAAGGGTCTTATGCCTAGGGATTAGCTTGTTTGAATAAATGATCATCATGAATTGAACTTGGGTCATCTTATACTCATAATTCTATCTTTGAATCCGCTTTTTCTTATTGATTTATATCTTATTTAGTTGCTTTATTTGTTTTGAATTGGACACTTAATCCCAAACTCCCTTTTGATTAGCTTAACTTACATAGGTTCCTTGCATTCTTAATGCTTAGAATCATCTCCTAATACGGATTGATAACCTCTTATACTACTTGTATTTAGAGTTATTGATACCTCTTTAAGACCGAAAAGTCTTAGTATCATGTTGCTTGAGGATTTGAGCTCCCGCTTTCATATATCATTTCCCTCTTCTTATCTTTGTTTGCCTGAGGGCAAACAAAAGACTAAGTTTGGGGGGAGTTGATATTCCCATATTTTGCATCACTTAGCATGCATTCTTGTTATTGTTTTGTGTCTCATGCATGTGTCTTGCATAGTTTTTATGGCAATCTGGTCTAATTTAGAGTAAAAGGTGTTTGCACTAGGTCCTAGTGAGTCTTGCATGTTTTGGAGTGTTTCTAGGAAGCATGGAGAGGAAGCATGAAGGAGAAGAAGAATTCTCAGAAGATCTGCACTGATCCCTCCTGGGTCGGTGCAGTCGATCGGTGCCAAATTTCCGAGAGAAGAGCCACAACAAGAAGATCTGCACCGATCCCCCTGGGTCGGTGCATTTGATCGATGTTGTCACAGAAAACCCCTCAGCTAGAAGATAGGAGTTCCAGATGAATGCACTGATCCCTCCTGGGTCAGTGCAGTCGATCGGTGCAAGAATTCTGAGGGAAACACAAGAAGAGAAGAATTTCTGCACCGATCCCCCCTGGGTCAGTGCAGTCGATCGGTATTGCATCAGAAGGGGACCGAAGCAGCTGAAGGATTAGCACCGATCGCCCCTGGATCGGTGCAGTGGATCGGTGCTAATCCAACGACCGATCACATTGTACCGAACCAGCCGGAACCCGCATCCCCAACACCGAGCAGCTCACGACCGGACACGAACCTGTGGAAGACTGTTTTGCACCGTTTGTTTGCACCGATCCAGGATCGATCGGTGCAAACCCCCCAGAACCAATTTTTACCCGATTCAACTGGGTCGGTATCCGGTTTGTACCGGATCGACCCGGTTCGTCACTGTTCACTACTTATACCCATAAACCTAATTTTCATTGGATTATCCTATTTTTCCAAGGCAAAGAACCCCCTTTTGGTGATTTGTTAAGTTTGTAAGAGATCTTGTTTATTTTATGCAATCTAAGTTTATTTAATCAAGCTTTGATCTTGCTTGCCTTAATATTTGATCTCCATAATCACATAATCATGGGATCATCCATTTCTTTTATGAGATTTGAGGGTTCCATGATGATTTGTGAGTAGTTTGCTTAAAGCTCATTGGTGAGGTAGATTAGGTGTCTTCTTGATTGGTTAAGGATGTTTAGGATCTAGATCATCTTCTCCTTCTCTTATCTAAGACTCTTAATGCTAGATTAGGCTTGGAAAAGCTAGTTTAGATCTTAGGGCATTTCATGCACATAACGTGTTTGATGAAATGCCCCTAAAAGTTAGATAAGAGATTTTACGTATGTATCCTAAGGAATTAGATGCCTAAAGAGTATTATGGCTATTGGAATTGGATATTCATGCTTGTTAATTAGTCTTTCACAAATAGAAGTTTGTTTTTGAATTGTTAATTAACAAAGTGATTAAGACCATGGAAGTGGGTTAATCTTGTTTTGACATTCTAAGCCTAGGGAGAAATGCTTGTTTGTGTTATTTAGAATCCTTGATCAATCAATGAATTCACTAAGTCAATAACCTTACTCTAGAGCTTGCTTTCATTAATTATTAATCTCATTTAGTGCTTGATTAGTCTTGTTACTCGTTTGCATTGTTTTAATTTGAATCATTAGGTTGTTAGATAAAACCAATCTTGTTTCTTAACTTAAATAGTTCTATGTATTCTTGTTGTTTGGAACTTAACCCATTGGATTTGATACCTCTTATACTACATAGTATCTAGAGTAATTGATATCTAGAAAGACCGAAAAATCTACTATCATATTACTACCGAAATATCAACTTTCTCTCGACACGGCCAGCAATGGAGACTTCTCCATGAAGACCATCAACCAATGAAGAGCTCTCATCGAAAATCTTGCTATGTCGAATAGCCACAATTCTCCCGACTACGATAGATCGACTATATCAAATGTGTCGGAATCCAAAGAGATAGCCGAGCTAAAGAACATGATGAACCGACTTCTCAACAACCAAAATCGCCCAGTGCATGCTTGTGAAGCTACTTTTGGAGGCGAAGACGATGCTTACTACGAACCCCACAACAACAGTTCGTATTTTCAAGAAGAAGTAGTTAACTATGTAGGACCACAAAACTCCTACCAAAGCCGTTTTAACAACGGATTCAACAACAACTTCCGCAACTCCAACTTCAATAATCTCTCGTATCGAAACCCGAACGTGGAGAACCCTCAAGATCAGCATATCCACAACAATCGAAGCCATACCAAAACCGGTTCCAAAATGGGAACTATTGAGGAAATGGGAACTTTCAACCGAGACCGCCCTTCAACGCTTAAGCCGCTCCTTATAACAACTCAAACACACAGAAACAAGGTATCTCCAACTCTCAACTTTCTGCCCAAATAGCAAAGCTCGAGCAATCAATTCAACTCCTCGCTCAAAGCAACGAGAAAACGACGAAAGACTTTAACGTCAAGGTCGATTGTATGTACAACGACTTGAATGGGAAATTTGAATCTCTTTCAACCCATGTCAAAAAGTTGGATATGCAAATCTCTCAAACCGCAGACTCTACTAAGAGACCGAGCAGAATTTTACCAGGAAGAGTGGAAGATAACCCGAAGAGATTTTGCAACATGATTTTCACCATACCCGAGAAGGAAGTCGATGCTAAGATGGAGCCTAGAGAAGTTCCAAAATTTGTCCCACTCTATGGACGAGTCGTTACCGAATCCAAGATGATCCAAAAATAACCATTCCAGGTACCGAAACTAATCCCGCTTCAAAGGCTTAGAAAAGCTGATGATCCGGGACGTTTTTCTTTTTCTTGTTGGATTTCGAGAATTTATTTTGCAGATTGTTTGTGTGATTCCGGAGCCAACGTCAACATCATGTCTAAGACATTTGCCGAGAAATTCAGTATAATGAATCTCACGCCATCTACCGTGAGCGTAATTTTTGTGGACTCATTACTAAAGAAACCCGAAGGAGCGATCCATTATCTTCAAATACGCATTGGAAACAAAATCGTTCCCGCTGATTTTCAAGTTCTCGAAATGGAACGAGACAAGGATACACTGTTGATTTTTGGTCGACCCTTCTTAGCTACCGTTGGCGCCATCCTTGGTCACGCCAACCATCAAGCCATCTTCTTGAATGTGGATCGAATGAGGCTCTATCCTACTGTCCCGGACGAAATTCCAAACCCGAGGGACGGACATAAGATGAAAACCTTGATTTTCCCTAAAGGAAAAGAGAAAGATGAGTCGATTAAGACGGAACCCCCAAAGGTAAGTCCACCATTCACTTCTAAACCATTTGCAAAAGTTAAGATCAATATTCCACCAGATCTAAGAGATACCAAGGAACAACGAGTGGAAGAAATGGTTTAGAAGATGAAACAAGCTCTTCGAGAAGTGAAAATTCCGAAAAAGCGCAGAAAGAAGAAGGTTATACCGAAGAAAGGTGAAACACGTCATAAACAAGACGATGCCAAAGGAACAATTGTTTCCGAGACATCTACTGCTCATGCCTAGTCTCACCAAAAAAGTCGAGCTAACGACTTTAACCAAAAGCGCTTGATGGGAGGCAACCCATTCGGTACGTATTTCTTTTAGTTTTTCTTTCTTTTTCTATTGAAATTTTTCTTTTTAGGATTTCAGGCTTTATATAAAAACCAAAAAACCCAAAAACATTCAAAAAATCAGAAAACACAAAAAATTGGAGAAGACATTTGAAATAGATCGTGAAATGACAAAGGAACGAAGGAGAAAAATGACCCGAGACGAAAGCCACTCGGCTGCGGCTGGAACGAGCCATCCCGCGGCGAGGAGGTCATCGACCGCTCCTTCGTTGGACGGTTAGGCGGCCGAGAAACGATCACGCGCGTCTGGAGGTAGCCGACCCGCGGCGAAGAAGAAGTTGGCAGCGGTCGCGTGAGCTCGACCCGCGGCCAGCCTCATTCTGTCCCGAACTTCATCCTTACCATTCCCAACCGACTTTAAACCATGCAATCCTGAACATTTTTCCGACATGAAATTGAACCAAACCCGGTTTAATTCTCGTGTCCCGCTAAGGTAAGTCACAAAAGCTTTTGTAAAACAGAAAACTTCTTCTTACATAAAAACAATTTTTCAAAGACAAAAAGAGAATTTCAAGATTCAAACTCTCTTTATTCTTCTCTTCCAAAAGACTTGGAGATTTTGAGCAAGAACACCTTTTTCAATTCAAAAGCTTTTACAAAAATTATTTGGTCCATTCTCACTCTTTTTCAAAGGAGATTTCAATTACACTTCAATCTCATCAATTCCACTAGGGTATGATCCTAAATCTTGACTTTTTCATTGAGCTAAACCCTAAGGGCTTTCTTAAATTTACTAGATTCATGTCTAGGATTGATAGAAATTGTTGGAAAACTCTAGATTGAACTTCTAGAATGATATAATTTCAGTTTTACCACTAAGTTATTATGGATTTGAGATTTTTGGAACTTAAAATTTTCAAGTTTAAATAAAAACGTATTTGAAGATTAATTTAATTAATTTGAACAAGTCTTGATATATTGATAATTAGTTAACGGTAATCTACTGAAATTGCATGAAGATTAATTTAAAATCTATACTTCAAATTTTTTTAATGCAAGTACGTAACAAACCCGAAATTTACAATTATCGTCTCAATTTGTTTGAATTATGCTCAATGTTTCTCGTTTGTTTATTGAATGTGTCTCTTGATACTCAATTAGTATCCTCATGCATTGAAACCGTTCAATTGCAACCATATTCACACTTTTGCCGAGTTGTTTCTGTATTTTGTAAGAACAAATGGACCACCCGAGATCCCGCATGATGCGCTCTAAGAAGAGCGGATACGTAGGAGAGACTTCCCGGAGATCATTTTCAATTCAACACAAGGAGAACCGAGGAGGATCGACACAAATATTTGCGAGTTCTTTGCAAGTCGACGACGATCGACTAGAGCTCGCGTGCTGGTTCCTCGACGTGACCCAACTCCTTCCCCTCCACGTGAACCAACACCACATCCAGAACGAAGACCAAAGGTACGATATGTCGGGAAACCTATGGACCCGAATATCGATTACCTTCAGAAGCTCAACAAGATGATTATCAAATTAACACCTCGCATAGATTACTCGACTCTTGAAACGCTCGGGATTAGAGAAAATGTGATTTGGTATCTCGATGCACTTAACCTTCGACCTTTCATGGAGCTCAATCTCCCTACCTACGAAGATCTCACCAAAGAATTCTTATCGACAGTCACCATGTGCTACAAGAGACGCTCTAATGCGAGAGCGAACGACGGTACACTTACTTTTACCATTCGCGGATATTCTTATGCTCTAACGATCCCAAAACTTTGTGAAGCTTTGAAGCTTCAATTCTCGATGAGATTCACCCCGAGGCGAATCCTGATGAAGATCCATGGAGCATAATGGGACAAGGCGTCTACGACAACGGACGGTCCAAAGCCGCCCTACTCACGCATCCCGCTGTTCGCTATACACACAAGCTCTTAGCGCACACCATATTCTCGAGAGCGAACTTGGGAAGTGTCCTCAAAGGCGAGCTTGTCACCCTTCAACTACCTGTCACCGACGACCCGCGCTATGCTTGCTATGCTTATATCGTCACGAAAAACTTGGTGAAGGTGAAACACGACGCGCCCGCCACAAAACCCGAGGACACTACTACCTCCTTCGGAAGCATCATCACGGCGATTCTACAAGCCGTTCACTTCAATTTCTCGAACGAAGTTCCACTCCAAGGAAGCTGGTTCGACTTGATGCAATTCTCCCGAGACCGCACGATCTCTCGCGCTTCACTCGACCCCGACAGATTTGGTTACAAATATTGCACTAATGTCGCTGAGTGCTACTTTGTCTTCTTACCTTCTAACTATGTCCCTAGACTGAGAGAAGGAGCAGCACCTAGATGGATACCGGAGGACACAGACTAGATACCTACAGCCCCACGCCTACCATACACGATTGGACAGTTCCTGGTGGCTAAGGCCAGCCGAAACGCTGAAGCAGAGCGTGCTCGACTACTTCAACAATCACATGCCCATGAACCATCCGCGAGTTCGTCTCACGAACACGGACCAGAATACACATCCATGGAGAAGAATATAGCACGACAAGAGAGACGATACATGCACATGATGCGTTTCCTCGAAGAGCACCACCAGTTCGATGGCAACACGCCCGACTCCGAGACAGATGGCTCAGGCGACACTTAGCCATGCCCTTCACCACCACGGTTTAATCGATCTCTTTTACCTTACCTTTAATTTTAATGATTTTACCATCCTTTCACCAACTTTTTCACCATGAAGACAATGTGATTTAAGTCTGGGGGAGGATGTTTATCCATTACTAATCTATTTTTCTTTTCTTTGGATATTTTTAATTCTCGCTGAATTTTTAAGACCTCGTGTAATATTTTTATTAAGTATTTTTTAGGAACATAAGAAAAAAATATATGATGATTTAGACCAGTGTGCTTCTACGCTATTTGATATGATTCTAGACGATACTAAGGACATGGATCTGGTTCCCGAGCTACGAGCTGAGGTTAAGGGCAATCCGTACAACGATGCCTTGACCATACCCGAAGGAGCCATGACCCGAGCTAAGGCAAATCGACTCAAGGAAGCATTAGGAGGACTTATTCAACAAGTACAAGACCGTTCAACATATTTGGGTGCTAAGGAAGAAGTGTTTCAAACCGCATTGGTTTTGATTCAAACCCAAGTGTGCTATTTTCCTTAGTCACGGTTTTTACCCATTGGGTTTTACGTGACAAGGTTTTTAACGAGGCCTTGGCAATTCTTCCCCAAGCCCAAATCCCTCAACAAAATCCCTCAAGAATACCAAAGGGCATTTCGCATATTGAAGTCAAAGCCAAAGTCAAAGCTCTCTTTTATTTCTTGTATCATTTTCGAGAATTCTTCTTTCATTTTCGAGAAGGGCTTTGTCCCTTGAACTCCTTTTTCTATTTAAACACTTTGAGATCATTGTTTATCTCTCAACAATTAAGCAATAACATTTCTCTTTCTTTTCGATTTTCTTTAGTGGATTCTAAGGGTTTTCGAATTCAGTTCTTATCAAAGGAATTTCCATCTTCCTTTGTGGATAACCATTCAAACGATCGTTGTCTAGGAAGTGTCCACAAGCAGGCTGCGAGTTGGAAGGATTATTGAGAGCAGTCTCACGCCTTCGAGCCGGTTCCACATTTCCGAAGCTACGGTTTCACCGCCTTGAACCTCCGTTCAAGGATTATCCAAAAAACCATTACCGCTCCTTTGAGATATCCCGCGGACTAGGGGTGTATTAAGTGGTATCAGAGAAGTTCAAGGACCCGGTAATATCGTTTCATCTATCCTTTTATCATTTCGTTTCATTTCGTTGCATTTATTTTATTTTATTTTTATTTTGACCGTTCATCTTCATTTTGTGTTCATCGATTTATATCATCATTTTTCTGTGTTGAATTCAGTTTTGTTTGAATTTAATTATCTCATCTAGATCATTGTTAGGTTGTTTAGTTCCATCATAAATCAAAAAAAAAAAAAAAACATTCATCTTTTTTTTTTTTTGAAAATCGTTCATCTTCTTATTTCAAAATATATATATATATTAGTTTGATTGTGTTTATTTCCTAGATCTATCTAAGCACTTGTTTGTGTGGAATTTAATTTTTTTTGCAAGGAATTCAAAGATCAGCAATTTTCGGGAAATTCAAAATTCGAGGGATTTTCCGGGGAATTCCAGTCCGTGGGATTTTTTCGGGAAAACTCCAACCCGAGGGATCCATCCGGGGAAACTTAAATTCGAGGGATTTATCCGGGCAAAATTCAAAACGAGGGGTTTAGCCGAGGAATCCAATTTCTGAGAAAACAAAATCATCAAAACCGACTAAGCTATCTCTTTTCCTTTTCTTATTTTTAATTCATGATTAAAATTTTGTTTTCTTTTACTAACTTGTTCTTATTTATTTCAGGTAATCATGGCACAAGATGGATCTAATAACAATTAAGGAAATGACCAACACAATCCAAACGTCGCTCTTAACCAAGCCGGGTTAAGTGCCGCTCAACTACAAACGGTCATGGACAGCATGAGACGTATGATTGTCGCTAAAATGCAAGAGATGAATGAAAATCTTAATCGTGCGCTAGGAGCACAACGACAACCTCTAAACATGCCCGTGGGGGAAGAGCCAAACCGACCTTTGAACAACGACGATTATTATGGTGATTTTTCCCATGATGAAGATCAAGGTAGGCCGCGCCGAGTTAGAAACGCAAGGAGACAGCATGAATCTGAGGGTCATTCATCCGGTAATTATCAAAGAAGGCCGAGACGAGAAAACACGAGAGGTGTTGTGGCTAAGATCCCTCCTTTCCATGGAAAGAATGATCCGGATGCATATTTGGCGTAGGAGATTAAGGTTGAGCTGGTGTTTGATTGTAATGAGTCTACGGAAGATCAAAGAGTGCGTGCAGCGGTGACGGAATTTTATGATTACGCACTTAGCTGGTGGGAACAATTGGTGACTTCGCGGAGACGTAATGGCGAAGATCCGATAGAGACTTGGAGACAATTGAAAGCTGTCATGCGCAAGAGATTCGTCCCTAGTCATCATCAACGTGACCTTCACAATAGGTTAAGGAGACTTGTGCAAGGAGCCCGGAGTGTCGAGGAATATTACCAAGAGTTGGAAATGCTTACGACTCGAGCTCGTCTAGAGGAAGATAGTGAAGTTACTATGTCACGGTTCTTCGGTGGTCTCAACCGTGAGATTCAAGACTCGTTTGAACTTCAGTACTATGGGGATCTAGAGGAGATGCTGCAAAAGGCAAACATCATTGAAAGACAACTCAAGCGGAAGAATGCCGCCAAAACTTCATACGGTTCTAACCTACGACCTAATCCGTTAAACGATAGGTCCGCCTTTCGACCAAGAATGGATGTGAGGCCGGGAACGGATTCAAAGACTTTTACTCCAACTTATGTTAGGAATCCCAATGAGAAAGCCGAGACTTCTCAAGTCAAGAGCACAGATCTTCGATGCTTCAAATGCCAAGGCCGAGGGCATATGGCAAAAGATTGTCCGAACAAAAGAACTATGGTGCTTAGGGGGGACGGTGAGATCGAATCGGAAGTGGAAGAAGATTATGAGGTCTCACAAGTGGTTGAGGAGACCGCGGAGGAAGCTGACTATGGAGACTTACTAGTGGCAAGAAGAACGTTGCTTATACAAGACCGACCTACAGAGGAGGAGCAACGGGAAAATCTGTTTCACACTAGATGTCGCGTCCAAGGGAAAGTGTGTAACCTTATCATTAATGGGGGCAGCTGTACGAATGTGTCAAGCACTACACTTGTGGAGAAGCTGGGTTTAGAAGTGAAGAAGCATGCAAAGGCATATTATCTTCAATGGTTAAACAACGAGGGACACTTGAAGGTAACGAAACAAGTTTTGGTTCCTTTGTCGATAGGAAGCTACGTTGATGAAGTTATTTGCGACGTGCTGCCTATGGAGGCTGGGCATATACTGTTGGGACGACCTTGGCAATTTGATCGAAAGGTTACTCATGACGGCCTTACGAATAAGCACGTGTTCGCATACAAAGGGAAAAATGTGGTCTTAGTTCCTATGTCACCTTTCGAAATTTATCAAGACCAGAAAGTCCGTGATAAGAAGAAGGAATCTGAGGCTAAGGGCGACACAAATTCTAACAATTCCCAAGCTAAAGAAGGTATGAGTTTCAACACAATTCCAAAGAAAGCCGCGGAGCCAAAAACCGTAAGGAATTCTACTCTTTTTGCGAAATCTAGTGAGGTCAAGCAAGCTTTGTTTACAAAAAGATCTTTCATTGTTCTTATGTTTAAAGAAACTCTTATGAGTTATACTGACCTTCAGCCGGAGCTCCCGAGCAAGATGATTTCAGTTTTGCAGGATTTTGAAGACGTCTTTCCCGACGATAATCCGCACGGTTTACCGCCTGTCCGGGGAATTGAACATCAAATCGACTTTGTGCCCGGAGCTGCTCTTCCAAACCGACCAGCATATAGGACTAATCCTGTGGTGACTAAGGAACTTCAAAGACAGGTCACGGAGCTTATGGAGAAAGGACATATCCGCGAGAGCATGAGTCCTTGTGCGGTGCCGGTTTTGCTTGTTCCGAAGAAGGACGGAATGTAGCGTATGTGTGTCGACTGTAGCGCCATAAATAACATCACTGTAAAGTATCGCCATCCTATTCCTCGTTTAGATGACATGCTAGATAAACTCTATGGGTCGTGCATATTTTCTAAAATTGATCTTAAAAGCGGATATCATCAAACTAGGATGAAAGAGGGGGATGAGTTGAAAACGGTATTTAAAACTAAGCATGGGTTGTATGAATGGTTAGTGATGCCTTTCGGGTTAACTAATGCACCTAGTACATTCATGAGGCTAATGAACCACATCTTGCGATCATTTATAGGAGTCTTTGTCACTGTATACTTTGATGATATCTTAGTATATAGCAAGAACATAGACGAGCATGTTAATCATGTTAGGGCCGTTTTGGATGTTCTAAGAAAAGAAAAGCTATTTGCAAACTTGAAGAAGTGCACCTTTTGCACAGATAACTTGGTTTTTCTAGGTTTTGTTGTAAGTGCCCAGGGAATCAAAGTCGATGAAGAAAAGGTTAAGGCCATCCGCGATTGGCCTAGTCCGAAGTCTGTTGGCGAAGTGAGGAGTTTCCACGGTCTTGCGGGATTTTACCGACGTTTTGTGAAGGATTTCAGTACCTTGGCCGCACCTCTAACCGAAGTTATCAAGAAAGATGTGGGGTTCAAGTGGGAAGAATCACAAGAAACCGCTTTCCAAGCGTTGAAAGACAAGCTCACAAACGCACAACTTCTTTCCTTACCTAATTTTTCGAAAACTTTTGAGATTGAATGTGATGCCTCTGGTATAGGTATCGGTGCTGTTCTTATGCAGGAGAAGAGACCTATCGCTTACTTTAGCGAAAAACTCGGAGGAGCCACCTTGAATTACCCGACTTACGATAAGGAGCTCTACGCTTTGGTACGAGCTTTGCAAACGTGGCAACACTACCTCTGGCCTAAAGAGTTCGTGATCCACACTGATCATGAGTCTCTCAAGCATCTCAAAGGTCAACAAAATCTGAACAAACGTCACGCACGGTGGGTCGAGTTCATCGAGACCTTTCCATACGTCATTCGGTATAAACAAGGTAAGGACAATGTAGTTGCTGATGCATTGTCAAGGAGGTATGTTCTTCTCTCTACTCTTGAAGCTAAGTTGCTGGGTTTTGAACAAATCAAGAATTTATATGCAACTGATTCTGACTTTAAAGAAGCTTATCACGCAACCGAAAAATTTGCCTTCGGAAATTTTTTTCGGACTGAGGGATTCCTTTTCTTTGAAAACCGCCTTTGTGTGCCTCACTGTTCTTTGCGAGAATTGTTTGTTAGGGAATCACATGGAGGAGGACTTATGGGACACTTTGGAGTCGCCAAAACTCTATGCACATTGCAAGCACATTTCTATTGGCCGCATATGAAGAAAGACGTAGAAAGAATTTGCAGAAGATGTGTCACTAGCAAGCAAGCTAAGTCTAAGGTACAGTCGCAAGGTTTGTATTCTCCCTTACCTATTTCTACTGTTCCGTGAGTTGATGTGTCTATGGATTTCGTTCTTGGATTGCCTAGAACTAGGAAGGGTCGAGATTCCATCTTTGTCGTAGTTGATAGATTTTCTAAGATGGCTCACTTTATTCCTTGTCATTAAACGGATGATGCATCACTAGTTGCGGAATTGTTCTTTAGGGAAGTAATTTGTTTGCATGGCATGCCTAGGACGATAGTTTCCGACCGTGACACTAAGTTCTTAAGTTATTTTTGGAAAACATTGTGGTCTAAGTTAGGTACTAAACTCTTGTTTTCTACTACTTGTCACCCGTAAACTGATGGGCAAACGGAAGTAGTGAATAGAACGTTGTCAACTCTCTTGCGTACTGTTATTAAAAAGAATATTAGATCATGGGAAGATTGTTTGCCGCACGTTGAATTTGCTTATAACCATTCTGTTTACTCCGCTACTAAGTTTTCACCATTTCAGTTAGTTTATGGCTTTAATCCTATCACCCCTTTGGATCTAACCGAGTTACCTTCCAATGAGCGTTTGAGTTTTGATGGAAAAAAGAAGGTTGAGCTCGTGAAACAAATGCATGAACAAGCGCGGTTAAACATATAAAGGAGGACAAGACAATACCGCAAGCAAGCTAACAAAGGCCGGCGTGAACAAATCTTCGAACCAGGAGATCTCGTTTGGGTTCATTTGCGGAAGGAAAGATTCCGGACGAACGGAAGTCTAAGCTCATGCCAAGGACGGATGGTCCATTCGGTGTGCTAAAGCGGATCAACAACAATGCCTACGTCATCGATTTGCAAGGTAAGTACGTTATTAGTTCAAGCTTCAATGTTTCTGACTTGATCCCTTTTGTTGCAGATAGTCCAGATTTGAGGACAAATCCTTTTGAAGAGGAGGGGCATGATATGATTCTAGACGATACTAAGGACATGGATCTGGTTCCCGAGCTAGGAGCTGAGGTTAAGGGCAATCCGGACAACGATGCCTTGACCATACCCGAAGGAGCCATGACCCGAGCTAAGGCAAAGCGACTCAAGGAAGCATTAGGAGGACTTATTAAAAAAGTACAAGACCGTTCAATATATTTGGGTGCTAAGGAAGAAGTGTTTCAAACCGCATTGGTTTTGATTCAAACCCAAATGTGCTCTTTTCCTTAGTCACGGTTTTACCCATTGGGTTTTACGTGACAAGGTTTTTAACGAGGCCTTGGCACTTCTTCCCCAAACCCAAATCCCTCTACAAATCCCTCAAAAAAATCCCTCAAGAAAACCAAAGGGCATTTCGCATATTGAAGTCAAAGTCAAAGTCAAAACTCTCTTTTATTTCTTGTATCATTTTCGAGAATTCTTCTTTCATTTTCGAGAAGGGCTTTGTCCCTTGAACTCCCTTGTCTATTTAAACACTTTGAGATCATTGTTGATCTCTCAACAATTAAGCAATAACATTTCTCTTTCTTTTCGATTTTCTTTAGTGGATTCTAAGGGTTTTCCAATTCGGTTCTTATCAAAGGAATTTCCATCTTCCTTTGTGGATAACCATTCAAACGATCGTCGTCTAGGAAGTGTCCACAAGCGGGCTGCGAGTTGGAAGGATTATTGAGAGGAGTCTCACACCTTCGAGCCGGTTCCACATTTCTGAAGCTACGGTTTCACCGCCTTGAACCTCCATTCAAGGATTATCCAAAAACCATTACCACTCCTTTGAGAGATCCCGTGGACTAGGGGTGTATTAAGTGGTATCAGAGATTTTCAAGGACCCGGTAATATCGTTTCATCTATCCTTTTATCATTTCGTTTCATTTCGTTGCATTTTTTTTTTGACCGTTCATCTTCATTTTGTGTTCATCGATTTAGATCATCATTTTTCTGTGTTGAATTCAGTTTTGTTTGAAACTGTGGATTTCAACAGCTCCATCCTCTCTTACTGTTTTGCATAATATCTAAAATCCTCCGAAGAAAATACGGTAATCCGAAACACTTTTAGCCTCACCTCTAAATTGCCCTTAAATGCCTAGCATCGATTGTCTTGTCTAATATTTTTGGTAAGAATCAAGCAATATTTAATGAATATTAAGAGCTAGTTGACTGAAAGTTAGGATCTATGTGGTTAGACTTTCGCATGACGGATACCGTGGATTAGCGTTGTAGTACTTTGGTGAGAATTTTCTAGACTAAGCCCGATTGATGCATTACGTTGGTTATGGTTTAGAAGGACGGTCACTAAGAATTTTGTTAGTTCCTATATTTTCGAAGACCACTTTCCGAGTTTAGATTTCTGTTTTGTTTGAGGACAAACAAAGATCTAAGTCTGGGGGAGTTGATAACACCGGATTTTGACCATTTTTATAGATCACTTTCATATTCTTTGCAGGTGTTTTAACTCCGTTTTCAAAGGTGTTCAAGTGATTTTCATATTTTAGAGATTTGAAAGACGTTACAGGTAACTCAGAATAAAAGAGTGCATTTTAGAGCAAAAGTACGTTTTTGGTTAAACTTTGACTATCAAGAAGTCTTGCAGCTAATGGAGACCTTTTCGACGTCTGATCATCCCCAAATTTGGACACAACAAATTAGAGACAACCAGATTTCAAATGAAATTGGATTGGAGGCAATCCAATAGTTGGATTGGAGGCAATCCAATAGTTGGATCCTTAAATATACCCGAAGCACTGAAGGTAGATGAAGATGCCCCGAAGAGAAGCCCACCTCACCTGGAGGAGCTGGAGCCGCAGCCAAATGCCAATCCGCCATTCCTGGAGAGTTTACACCCATGGCCAAACATGGTTTCGCCACTCCTGGAGAGCCCGCACCCGCGGCCAGGGCATGTCGCGACCAATTCAACTCGTTTCTTCACCGAGGCCAAAACCGTCATTTCTCATCAAACCCTAAACGTAGAATACCTCTATAAATACTTATTTTATGCCTCTTAGATAGACACATTAGATTAGTTTAATGCTTTTTGGCAGAGGCAAACTCCTAGCAACTTGTGTTCTTGGTTTTTCAAGGATTGGAAGAAGGATTCTTCATTAGTGTTCTTCGATAGAGAAGCTTTCTCCATCCCTCTTTATGCACTGTTTTCTTTTGAATTTATTGAATATGTTTACCTCATCTATGGCTGAGTAATTCTCTTGTCGGGTGAAAGGGGTTTGAAGGGGAATTTATGGTTCGATTCTTATTAGGTTTTTATTCTAGGATACCGAATAGAGTTCTTTGTTCTACCCTTGTTGTTAATGCGTTGCTTGACTAACCGTCTTAGCAACTGATATTAGGGGTTTTATAGCCACAAAAGTGTTGTATCTAATCGCTTGACCTAGGGTAGACGAGAAAAGCCGTCATAAGATTTTGGAAGTATACTTGTGGAGGAGTTGTGGGCGTAAACGATCTTTGAGAGTATCATTAACTTCTTGCGCGGGTGGAGACGAAAGCTACCGTCCGAGTACTGAAGTGAGTAGGTGTGTAGGATTACGGGAGTAGACTACACACAGCGTACGTGTTCCAAATTCAAGAACCCAAAGTCGACAAAAGTCGCTTTAGAAATCCTAGAAAATTCCTTGTAAAAATCGGCCATAAACCCTAGAAAATTCTCGATTTCCCAACGCTTCGTTTAATTGATTCATAACCTCGATAAAATAATTAGTTAGCTACTACCTTTCTTAGTTTAGTTTAGATTCCATAGATACGACCGTAACAAAACCCAAAATATATTTTACGCCTAGACATAAGTTAGAACTCGTTAGAAATAGACAACGTCTATCCCTGTGGATTTGATCCCTAAATACTACTTCGTGTGATGTGCACTTGCTACTTAGATATAAAGGGTAAAACCCCACGCCGGGGTTAATTCCCAGTGTGCCAGTCCTCACAGTCAGCCTGAGGTGTAGGGGCAGATAACAACGCACTTGTTCCTTGCACGAATGCCCCTAACACGCCCTTGGAAGAAAGGGTCGCCACAACTGCGGAGGTCGGCACCTCTAGGAAGCGCAAGAGGCGGAAGTCCTTGACCCCGGAAGAAGCCCATGTTGTGTTCTTTAGTTACAAAAAGGACACGTCTTTGATTAATGATCGGGCATCGTGCGCCGAGCTCTATCGCGAGTTTAAATCTGGCGTTTGTGGTCTCCCGCCATTGGATGAGCTCGCGGAGGCCGAAAGGTTTATGGAGCTTCTCGCTCTAAAGCTCGGGTAAGATTTCGGTCTCGAATTTAGTTTTATTTGGTTAGATTTTTGTTGTCTTATTGCTCTTCCTTTTTCCAGGTCGAGGCGCAGACGAACAAGATCATCCGGTCGTTTGACCGTAAATTAAAATCGGCGACTCAAAGTCTGGCCGATTAAAATTGGAGACCGGATGAGAAGCTAAAGGGGGATCTGGCCTAGGTACATGCCAAAGTCTCTCAGCTCGAGGAGGGAGCTGTTGTGAAGGATCAGAAGCTCGAAGCCCTCCGAGCTAAAAACGAAAAGATGAAGTTCGAGGTGCTCGAGGCCCATAATGCGCTTAGCCATATGGCCGTTGAGAAATGGAAGTCTGTGGATGTTTTGAATTCTACAAAAAAAGAGACTCAGGAACTCCCGATCCGTATGGGTGACTAAAGAGAGGGATCTCCGAAGGGAGATGGCTGTCAACTTGTAAGCTCGCTTCGAGAAGATCAAGAAGTATATCACTGAGCTCGACGCTGCAAACCAAAGGTAGCTAGTCTTTAGTCAAGTTACATGTACTCTTAAGTGTTTTAACCAGCTGGTGGAAAATGGGGGTTCACATTCCCCCTGAGACGCTCCTTCACTATCAAACGAAGGAGAAGAAGATGATGGCCGAGATGCAGGCCATAGTCCTCAAAGAACTTGATGATCGAGATTTCAAGGTGTCTCTTATCTCGAATGACAGTGTTCTCATAGGTCCTGATCTGGGCGTTGATTGAACCGAGATCCCGACCGACGTTAATCAGTGGGGGTTGATGGACTCAAAAATGGGCTCGGGAAGGATCAGGAGTCACGACTCGCCTTAAAATTACTTCTCTTCTTTTTCCCTCTATTTAATTCGATGCCTGATGAGGCTTTTGTCGAAATTCTTCCATTGGTGGCTTTCTTTTTGTGGCTTGTAATTTGAACCATTTGCCTGAGGGGGCTTTTAAACCTTGTAGCTCGTAGGAACTTTTTAATGAATTCTATTTGCTTAAGTCAAGTCTGACCGTTTTTACTTAGTCTATTTTTATTGTCGTGTGAACTTGAGTTCGGTTTTGACGAGAACTGAAGAGTTCGGCCAAAGTCTGTAAAAGCGAGTTTGTTTGTTAATCCGCGTAAGGTCGTAAAATGATACTATCCTCTCGAATCCTTCACGTACCAAATTGGCTACGTACATAACACGGTCTTAGCCGGGGTACGTTAGAAAAACTCGGCTTTCGTTCAATTCAAGATCGGCGATCGCTGAGGATCGGCTTACTGATTTGCGATTGTTGAGAAATCGACTTATGAAATTTGCTATTGTTGAGAAATCAGCTTAATTTTGCGAGAATGAGTCGTTCGGCTTCATCCCGAGAGCTTAGCATGAGACTGCGAAGGTTTTCTCATCTCAAGATACTCCGGGTCCCCGCTGATAGTTATGGATTCGGAGTAATGCTTGTCCTCGCTGTTCTTCGAGCATGTCCAGATTGTCAAGAAGCATCTCGTTGTTGAGATTGGGATTATGCGTTAGCATGGTTCGGCGTATGTCTGGAAGATCGAGCTCGCATGGACACAAAGCTTCCATTCCGTATGCTAAGGAAAAGGGGGATTGCCCTGTAGAGTGGTGAGACGTAGTGCGATGGGACCAAAGAACTTCGTCCAACTCGTTGGCCCAAAATCCTTTCTTCATATCCAGTCGTTTTTTGAGGCCATCGATGATAGTCTTGTTGGTTGCTTCAGCTTGGTTGTTTCCTTATGGGTACCTCGGCGGTTAGTAGCTTAGTCTAATTTTCTACTTAGCGCACTAATCGTTGAATAGTGTTGAAATGAATTGTGATCCGATTTCGGTTACGATCTCGTAAAATACGCCTTGTCGGCATATTATGTATTTTCAAACGAATTTCTGAACATCACGACCTTATATCTCAGCGTATGATTCAAATTTGACACATTTGGTGAAATAGTCGGTCATGACCAAGATGTACTGCTTCTTATTGGTAGAACGACGGAGTCGACCAATGATATCCATTGCCCATCGCATGAATGGGTAAGGGGCCGTCGAAGTGGTAAGTAACTCGGTTGGAAGGTTTATCATCGGACTGTGTCTTTAGCACTTTTTACACTTGGCAACGAACTTCTCGCAGTCCGATAACATTGTTGACCAGTAGTTGCTTGGCTTCTTTATTTTTAAGGCCAAAGAGTGACCTCCGAAGTGATTTATGCCTTCTCCGTCGTGTACTTTACTCAAGACTTCGTGAATATCTTTACCGGTTCCACATTTCAAGAGGCTTCCTGGCGCGCTCCAACGGTATAGTTCGCCTTTGTGAAAGATGTACTGAGCATCTCGCATCTTGAGTCTCTGAGCTGCTCATCTGTCGGCTAGTACCGTGCCTTCGTATACGTACATTTTGATTTCGAAGGTCCAGTCGTCGGGCTCCGCTTCCTCTTTGGCCTTTATGTCCATCAAGACATGGAGTCCCTCAGATTCTTCGTCGTCTTCGTCTGACTGATCTCGGAGTTCCGGATCTTTTGGGATGTGTTCGGTTTCGATATTCACGCTGGGCTCGGGATCCGAATTGTTCGTTGCTTTTCGTTGTTTAGGATTGACTGTGGCTTGCGTCTCGTAGTTGTGCCTACGTGTGGTTACGTTGCAAGTTCCTGCTGGTTCGATGCTTGGTCGTGAAATGCTTTCGACCGGGATCGTACGTCGGAGATGAGGGTCCAAGCTTGAGGTGAGGCCGGCGAGGGCATCATCTAGGCAATTTTCTTCGTGAGGTATTCTGGTGAGGTCGAAGGATTGGAATTCGGCAGCGAGCTCCATTACCAACTTTGAATATGCGTCCATGTTATCGTTCTTTGTATTGTATTCACCACTGTATTGGCTAGCGACGAGTTGTGAGTCGCAGAATGCTTGTATATGTGTTGTCCTAATTGCTATAGTCAATCGCAGTCCGGCAAGGAGTGCCTCATACTCGGCCTCATTGTTTGATGCTTGAAATTCTAGCTGGAATGACTGCTCCAAGATTTTGCCTTTCGGTGATTGGAGGTGTATGCCGACTCCCGAACCACGAAGTGATGACGTGCCATCGACGTGAAAGATCCATTTCTCTGCTCTTGGGAGCTCGTGACTATCAACTCTTGTGGTAACTCGATGAGGAAGTCAGCCAAGACTTGGGACTTGATGTTGGTTCTTCTCTTGTATTCTATGTCGTATTCGCTTAGCTCGATTGCCCATTTAGAAAGTCTGACGGACTGGGTCGGGCTGTGCAGAATCATTTGCAGAGGCTATCTGGTGAGGAATTCCATTGAATGAGATTGGAAATAAGGACGGAGTTTCTGAGCCGAGATGATTACAGCGAGTGCGAGTTTCTCAAGTGTAGGGTATCTTGTTTCGGCTCCGTCTAAAGACTTGCTGGTATAAAATATGGTTTTTGTTCACCTCGGTCTTTCCGAACTAGGACTCCGCTTACGGTTGATGCTGAGATTGCAATGTAAAGGTAGAGAGTTTCACCGTCCTCCGGTTTTACCAGGACGGGTGGGGTTGATAAGTATACTTTGAGTTGTTTAAATGCTTCTTCACACTTATCGTCTCATTCGAGGTGCTTGTTACCGCGTAGAACGGTGGACATTTGTCAGTAGATCGGGAGATTCATTTGTTGAGTGCGGCAATTCGACCCGTTAGCCGCTGGACTTCGCGTTTTGTTGTCGGTGATGGTAGGTCGAGGATCGCCGAGATCTGCTTAGGATTAGCTTCGATTTCCCTTTGAGTGACGATGTAGCCGAGGAACTCGCCATATGTGGCTCCGAATGTACACTTAGTGGGGTTGAGCTTCATGCCGTACTGGTTAAGTATGTCGAAGCAGGTTTTGAGGTGTTCGGTGTGATCTTTGGCGATGAAAGATTTTACCATTATATCATCGATGTAAACTTCCATTATTCGACTGAGCTGACTCGCGAGCATGTGGTTGACGAGCCTTTGATAAGTTGCTCCAGCGTTTTTCATGTCAAACGACATGACCTTATAGCAATAGATGCCCCGATCTGTGATGAAAGATGTCTTCTCACGATCGTCGGGATGCATGATTATTTGGTTATAACCGGAGAAGGCTTCCATGAAGGAAAGGAGCTCGTTTGCCGCAGTTGTTTCAACCAGCCTGTCAATATGTGGGAACGGGAAGCTGTCCTTCAGGCAGGCCTTGTTGAGGTCGGTGAAATTGACGTACACTCTCCATTTGTCGTTCTTCTTCTTGACGACGACGGGGATAGCCAACCAGTGTAGGTATTTGACCTCGGTGATCGATCCCTGTCCGAGTAATCATTTCACCTCTTCGTTTACTGTTTGAGTTTTCTCTGGGCCGAGCTTCAATCTTTTATGTTTAATTGGTTTGAAAGTCGGGTTGATAGTGAGTTCGTGACAGGTGATTTTTGGGTCGATCTCGGGCATATCTTCAATGGACCAAGCAAAGGTTGACACATTTCTCCTGAGGAAGCGACTGAGGTCGCTTTTGGTCTTTTCATCCAGCTCGGCTCCATTACCGATGCATCTCTCGGGTTTGAGGTCGTCGATGCTAACTTGTATAACCGACTATCGCTTTGGTAAGTCGGGATTATTCTTCTTGTTTAGCAGGTCGGTTGTAGTTGGATTCGAGCTGATTACGCATGTCCGAGGTGCGGTTCGTAGTTTGCACTCGTTGACATAGCATAAACGCGACATCGATTGGTTTCCTTTAAGAGTGAAGACTCCGTATGGCATCGGTAACTTGACGCACTGGTTGTAAGTTTAGATTACGACCTTCATTGCATATAACCATAGCGTCCCGAGTATGACATTGTAGATCGCCGGTTTGTACAAAACCAAGAATTTTATCGTTTTTATCGTTCTGCCGACGTAGATTGGAATCTTGATTGTTCATGCGGTCATGGTCTGTTCTCCAGCAAACCCAATCAGAGGTTCGATATATGGCTTGATTTCTGAATATGGGACATCTATGTCCTTTAACGTCTATCTAAAGATGATGTTGACCGAGCTACCCGTATCGACCAAAATTCTCTCGTCAGTAACGTCGCCGATGAGTAACTCGATGACCAATGGGTCGTTATGGGGCATGTGAAGTCCAACGGTGTCAGCTTCTGTGAGGATTATGGGCACTCCACTTACCGGAACTCGGTTGTTTCGCTGTGCTGCGATCGCTTCTCGGCTGTGCTCCTTGATTGCCTGTATTGAGTAGTTGCAAGACTTGAGTGCACCCATAATCATGTGGACACTCTTTCGAGCTTTCATGATCGTCTGATCTTCGGGTTGGTCCTCACGGTCGCGTTTTGGCAGGTCAGCATCGGCATTATCCTTAGCTCGTTCAGGATTATTATTATCCATGTTCTGCTTCTTGGTATTGTTAGTTTGCCGATCTCCGCCACGGCGAAATCTGTTGTTAGGTCGGGGGTGTCCTGAATTGAGATTTCCTCGTTTGTTAAACTCCGAAGTAGTAGGTCTTTGAGGTATCGGCATTCCTCGGTATTGTGACCTTTTCTTTTGTGAAATTCGCAATATGATTCAGGATCGCCTGTAGATTCCTTTGGATTGTCTTTTGGTTCTTCCGGCCTGACCCATGTATTCCAAGGTTGTTGTGGAGGAATGGCGGTTACTTGGTGTGTCACAGGTCGTCATTCAAAGTGAGTTTGCAGCTCGCGGGCTTCTTCCCTTAGTTTTTCCTTAGGTAGGGGCTGTCTTGAGAGAACGTACTGTTTATCTTTGGCGGCCTCTTCCTCTTCCTCCAGAATGTACGTATGCGACTTTTGCAAGGCGTCTTTCAGGGTTGGAGGTCAGTTACGATGATTTTCCTTGTGAAAAGCCAATTGATATCATGTTGTTTTGTAGAGGGCTTCGATCGCGGCAACGTCATCGATGGTACAGTGGGTTACCATCGACTTGAATCGGTCCATGAAGTTTTTTAGAGGCTCGCTCTGTTCTTGTTCAAGTGCCCAAATCTCGGCGTTCTTTTTCTTCTTTTTGATTACCATGGTGAAACGTTTGAGGAATTTGGTTGTGAGCTCGTTGTAGTTGTTGATTGAGTTTGGTTCGAGTTGCGAGAACCAATCGAGCGCGGTCCCGCCGAGGTTTTCTATAAAGAGTTGACACTTCGCAGCATCATGTTCCTCCTCAGTTTGGAATTTGAAGCGATTCATTATGATGCCGAAGGAGGTCATAAAGTGGCGAGGATCAGAGTTGCCTTCTTACTGTGTGATCTTGATCCTCTCTAGACGCCGGACTGTAATATTGAGAACTCATTGTGTGAATGGTGTTTTCTAAGTCTCATGGATGACATGATCGATTTTGGGTGCCGAGCTGGTGGCCTGATGAAACTTGGATTTCATATCCTGAAGTTGGGCATTGACGCTTTCATACTCCTGATTCAGAGATGCTTGATCAATGATGTGTGTCCCGTGATTATCGGTGGATCCGAAAGTGGGAGGTTGAACTGTTGCGCTCTAGTTTCGGGTTAGTTTGGCGAAAAGATTTCGACGAAAAAGGGGTGTCACGTCCTCAAGTTGGGAGGATGTCAGGTTTTGTCTGAGTTCACCGAGCTGGTCTCGGAGTTCTGTCAGAGTTTCAAACAATGAGTCGAACCTTTCGTCGTTCTTCTTAGCGAGTCTGGCGAGCTGTGCTGCCATAGCCTGCATGAGGGCGAATTGATCTGTTGCGGTTGCTTCGGTGTTTACCAGATCCGGTGGTGGTATGTCGCCGTGTTCGTTGGTCGGGTCGCGATTATCGATACCATCATTATGTTCGGGGTTACTGTTAAGCGTTTGGTAGTCCTGCTTACCGAGCTAATCACCGAGATCCGAAAGTTTTTGTTGTAATTATCCACAGACGGCGCCAATTGTTGATTCTGAAAATCACACAAGGGTAAAATAGTAAACTCGATGATCAAAATTTTGTTTTATTGATTAAACTCGGCGGAGCTACAAGATTGTTCGATCAACGAAAAATACTTAAGATCTAAGAAGATAAAAGTCGAGTTCTCTGCTCTTGAATCTCCTTAGGTCTCGTAGAGGATTGTGCATGTGTTATAAATGTTGATCCAGCTCCCTACTTATAAGGTCTGGAGTCGGCGATGATCAGGCAATCTTCTTTTTCCTATTTCCATCAGGAGAAGGAATATTTTCTTTCTTCCCTCCGAAATTGGAAAATATTCTGCAAATCTCGTAGGTCGGTTATCATCCAAGGAGAGTTGGGCCTTAAATGGACTCGCAGGCCGGCAATCGCGATCATGGGTTTCTTCCGGGTTCGAACCATTGTAAACTAGGATTAATTGGACAGTCTCGGTTCAAAACGGGTTAAACCGGGGAGTGCTAAAATCACCTCCAACACTGGCTGTAAGAAACACCCCTTTATATTTCCCGGTGAGATGTGTTCCGTCCACAACAACTACCTCTCGTAGATGTACTATCCCTTCAATCGACGCACCCATGCATAAGAAAAGGTATTTGAACCTTTTTACACCATATTCTATTGCAACCTTCTCCAGCTTTGCTACTGTCCTTGGGTTATATTTCTTTAGAAGATGAACGTAAACATGTAGTAACCCATAGCTTCCTTCCTCTGAACCTTGTGTCATTTCATGTGCAAGCTCTCTACCGCGCCAACCCTTCCAATATGAAATTGTAACATGTAATTCTTCCAACATTAAGTCAGGCAAATCTCTTGCTCTAGGACCGGCAGCCCCATTTTCGTATTTAGATTTCAGCACCTCTGGTATAACTTTCGCCGAAGCATGTTTGTTGTATTGCGATCGAGATATAATGTCACATTGGTGATACAAAAAAGCTTTCATTATTTCAAAGTAGTCATAGTTGGCAACAACCTTCGCCAACACATACCAATCACATCTCAGATCGATACAACTAAAACATAAGCTTCTCCTTCGTAGATCTTTCCTGCTTGAAATGGAAAAGTCTTTTAATTGTACAGATGGCCATTGTCATCTGGCAATCCCATTTTGTCTTGAATAATCTATCCTTGTAGATTGCATCTTCTGTGATATGATCATGGACAGCAAGGAACTTAAACCAGATGATGAGCTCGTAGCTGAGGGAAATTCAGAGGGATAGTTAGCTGAGGGAACCGAGGGAAAGCCAGCTGAGGGAACCGAGGAAAAGCAAGCTGAGAGAACCGAAGAAAAGCAAGCTGAGGGAACCAAGGGAAAGCAAGTTGGGGGAACCGAGGGAAAACTAGCTGAGGAAAATTTCGAGGGACTTGTTGTCGAGGAATCCTTGATCATTCCAACAGGTCCAATGACACGATCCAAGTCTAAGAAGCTTAAGGATGCTGTTGCGGGAATACTTAGCCAAATCCAGAAGCAACCAAACTACTTGAACCAAATGGGAAATGAAGCTACATTAGTGATGATCCAAGCTCAAGAAGGTTAGTGAGCTTGTGGTCTAGTTTTATGCTTTTTTCCCTATCTCCGTTTTTCCCACTGGGTTTTACGGAGATAGGTTTTTAACGAGGCAAAACTAGATCACTTCCCCCTTAGCTCACTCGCCAACTTGATGCCCATTCTCAGCCTATCTCATTTACAAAATCTGCAAAGGCCCAAACATCTCTTAATTTCGACCAAGACCAAAGCAAGGTCCATCTATTATTCTTATGTTGTATTTTTCTTTGTTGTTTCCTTATTAAAACCCTTGAACACTCTCTTGTCGCAGCAACCTATCTTTTTATCAAAAAACGTTTCTTCTTCTTCTTTGGTCTAGAGAGCGATTCTCTTCTCCTTAGTGCTGGTATGTAACATCCAGTGTGTCATTTCTCCTTTGGTGTGTAATATCCAGAGTAGATCGACAAAGTATATTAAAAGATTTCCATCTCCTTTGTGTGACCCATCGTTTTTCCCATCTCTTGAAGCATCAACCGCTGCTTGCAAGGCCTATCCTGTTCTACCCAGCATTAGAGTGTCGAATCTTAGGGAGTTTCTCATTATGTGGTATCAGAGCAACGCTCTATACATTGGGTAATCTCTTTCCTATCTCCTACGCATATGTTTTGTTTTTTCTGTGTGTTTTGTGACTGTTCGTATCTGTTCTATGTTGTCGCATAGGTTCATCTTGGGTGTCGGTGATTTTTGTGTATGTTCAGTTACTAGTGTGTGTGTCGAGTCTGATTAGCTTTATTTCTGTGTGATTTTCGTAGTTAGCATCCAGTTTAGTTGTGTGCTTCGCTTTGTTTCATCAAAAATCCAAAAAAAAAAAAAAAATTAGGGTTCTTTGTTGTAATTTTTTTTTGTTTATGTCCCTTTAGCTTATGTGTGTTAGATCGAATTTTAAGGTGTTAAGTTTCGAGTTTTTTGTTTCAGTTTGTTGTGTGGTTGAGTCTAGTTAACATGTTAGTTGTTTTAGTTTCAAAAATCGTTTTTCAAGTGCAGCAGTTTGTGAGATTAAACACTTGAATGATTAACAAGTCTGCTCATGTCTAAACACAGTTTTGAATCGATTTTTGTGAAGAACTAGGTACTGGTTTCTTGTTCTGTCTTGTTTCAGGTCAAGATGGGTGAGGAACATGGAGAAAAAAGAAGCATGGTGTCGATGGAAGCAATGATAGCTCAGATGGAGCAGATGATGATAATGACTCTTGATGCTAAACTAGAGGTTGTTCGCCAACAGCTGCAACAGAATGGAAAACAAGTGCAGAGTGATCATTATCCAAGGAGAGCTCGTAGGGGAGACAAAAATCAACAAATGCAGCATAGAGATGAAGAAGCAGACCCGCAAAGACAATGCAGAGATGCTGAAACAGCAAGTTATTATAGCCAAAATAGTCAATCATCTCAGGATAGTCAAAGAAAGCATAGACGTGCGAGAGAAGGCAAAGCTCATCAACAAGACAATTTGGGAGGTCTTAAACTCATAATTCCACCATTCCATGGGAAAAACGACCCTGATACATACTTGGAGTGGGAGAAGAAGATAGAACTCGTTTTTGGTTTCCATCAATATTATGAGATCAACAAAGTGCGTACAGCAGCAGCTGAGTTTTATAATTATGCACTCAGTTGGTGGGATCAATTCGTAACTTTAAGGAAACGCTATGGAGAAAAGCCAGTAGAGACTTGGGCAGAAATGAAAACTGTTTTGAGAAGAAGATTCGTTCCAAGCCATCCACAGCCCGAGCTACATCAAAAGCTGACGAGTGACAAGCCAAGACATCAAAAGGAGTACGTTTCCACACTTGCCTCTCAGCCAAAACAAAAGAGTGACGTTTCTATGGCCCTGGAAAAGAAGAATGCTCACAGCAAAGATATATTGTGCAAACATAAGGCAAAACCTGAACAAGCATCTGTTCAAACCAAGGCTAAGATAAGTTTTGTTTTAAATGAACAGGTCCCTAATTTTCTCATCACTAGTATGATGCACTTGTCTGTGTCAAAACGTTTTGAATCAGGTCTTACTAAGGAGCCTCCATCCAAAGAAGCAGAACCAGTAATAAAATTTGCAAAGGAGTCTCTATCTGAAGAAGCAGAACCGCCAGCAGTAACACTTGCAAAGGACCAGGAGAAAACTCAAGACACTATGCAAATCACTTTGCTTAAAAGCCTGCAACCAGAACATCACCTAAACGCTAATATGAGCCACATTGTGCAAAGTAAGTGTCTAAAACCATCTCCAATTAATAAAACTGATATGTTTGCTCATGATGCAAGAAAAAAAAATTTGAGCTCTATGCATTCTGAAAGTGAGCAGTATAACATGTGCGATAAGTTGGAGCAGATTTCAACCAAGAACCTTATGGTTCAGAATGACAATGTGCAGGACAAAGAGATTACAACTAAACCATCAAACTATGTTTTGAATACTGGTGAGATCAAGAGAACTTTGTTTTCTAAACCATCGTTGCCTAAGTTTGTTTTTAAAGGAGCTCTTTCGAGCTTAACTAACACTGAACCGGTGTTGCGGAGTAAATTCATTTCTCTTTTGCAAGAATTCGAAGACAACAACCCAGGGGGATTGCCACAAGTTTATGGACTTGAACAGCAGCTTGTCGTTGAACCAGGGGCACCCACTGAGACCGTTCTTTATATCATTCAAAATGAGCAAGGTAAGCAGCACGTAGTGACTCAAAGGTATGCTTTACTTCATATGCTTGAACCTAATTCGCTGGATTTTTAACATATTTCAGAGATCCATAACTCTTGTTCTTACTTTAAAAACGTGTGTTTCAACTTGTGAGAAGTGTGCTTATGAACAGCATAAAAAATTTCTGTATGAGCAGTTTGAATCGCTTGCATTTAGATGTTCATTGAGAAGTTATGCTGTTCATAGATTCCCTAAGATGATGCATTGCATTTCAAATCATAGAACTAATAATATTTCATCATTTTTGAACTCGATCATTAAAGTTTTTGGCAATGTTTATATTTTGGTCTATAACAACACCTTTGATGATCAAACTGAACAATTGAGAATTAAAGGGAAAACATTTGTTGAATCGAAGAAGAATACCTATTGCACAGATAATCGTTTGTTTCGAGTCTTTGTTACAAGTGCACAGGGTATGCGAACTGAAGACGTGAAGGATCATGGACCACAAACGTGGTGGAATCAGTTCTGGTTTAAGATACTTGATGCTTAAGTTGTGTATGAACCATGGGAGTGTTATTGGACTGAGCAGTAACTTAAGAAAGCAAACCAAAGGCGATGCAACGTGATCTTTGATCCAAGAGATTGGTTTATAATTAAAAAGAAGAGTGGACGTTTTCCAGTCCAAACAAAGCTCAAACTGAAGCCGAAAAGCAAAGCACCATTTCCAGTTCCAAAACCGAGCAAAGAGAATGCTTATCATTCTGATCTTCGAGGTAAGTTTAATACAAGCTCTAACTATATTTATTCTGATTCGATTTCCCTTGTTGCAGATGTGAGGAGAAATCCTTTTCAAGAGGAGAGGGATGATATGATCATGGACAGCAGGGAACTTGAACCAGATGATGAGCTCGTAGCTGAGGGAAATTCCGAGGGAAAGTTAGCTGAGGGAACCGAGAGAAAACTAGATGAGGGAATCGAGGGAAACCCAGCTGAGGGAACTGAGGGAAAGCAAGCTAAGGGACATGAGGGAAAGCAAGCTGAGGGAATCGAGGGAAAACAAGCTGACAGAACCGAGGGAAAGCAAGCTGAGGAAACCGAAGGAAAGCAAGCTAAGGGAACCGAGGGAAAGCAAGCTGGGAGAACCGAGGGAAATTCCGAGAGACTTGTTGCCGAGGAATCCTTGATCATCCCAACATGTCCAATGACACAATCCAAGTCTAAGAAGCTTAAGGAAGCTATTGCGGGAATACTTAGTCAAATCCAGAAGCAACCAAACTACTTGAACCAAATGAGAAATAAAGCTACATTAGTGATGATCCAAGCTCAAGAAGGTTAGTGAGCTTGTGGTCTAGTTTTGTGCTCTTTTTTCCTATCTCCGTTTTGTCCCACTTGGTTTTACGGAGATAGGTTTTTAACGAGGCAAAACTAGATCACTTCCCCCTTAGCTCACTCGCCAACTTGAAGCACATTCTCAGCCTATCTCATTTACAAAATCTGCAAAGGCCCAACATCTCTTAATTTCGACCAAGACCAAAGCAACGCCCATCTATTATTTTTATGTTGTATTTTTCTTTGTTTATCCAAAGTAGCCATATCCCATCATTGGAATGGTTTTTCCTACCCTAACCTCAACGTTCTTTCTAGCCATTGATATTCATGTGTGATTGGTGAGGCCTTCTTTCGAGAAAACTTGGAAAAAGTGTTAGGTTTAGGGCGACAAAGAGTAATTCTCATGTAGATTTAGCTCCATCATCACGGAGTTAATCTAGGAATAGGCTAGATAGGTTGGCGGTTCTTGGTTTAAGTTTGGGGGAACGTTTTGGAAATTTGGTGAACGGATGTGTTTGGAATAGATTGTGTAATGGGAATGATGAATAAGGAGAAGGGAAAAGGGGATCGAATTTATAGATTGGTTGGTGCAAAATAATAAGACTAGCTCTAAGAATAAGATAGCCTCAAGAGATCCAAAGAAAAAGAAGAAAGCCAAAAAGGCCAAAACATCAAAGAAGAAAAAGAGGCGTGAACAAAATTGAAGAAAAAGGAGAGCTAAGCCACAACAAAGAAGCACCAAACCATGAGAACAAGGAAGAAGTTGATCCCCGAATGAGAAGAAGGTGAAGTGAAAGGACAAGAAGCATGTGTGGGTTTAAGAAGGCAAATGCCTTAAGATGAAAATGGTAGCTTAGGATGTGGGCACAAACGGGTTAGAAGGCTTTAGGTTAGAGACACTCTAGGAATTTGGGTAGATGAGAATTTTCCCTTGTATGCATAGGTTGGCTTTTACCTTTAGCATTTTGCTAAACTTTGCTCTTTCCATGAGAGATCCTTGTACTTGATTACCCATGCATGATAATGAGATCATCTTCATCTCATAACCTAATCCTTAGCCAAACAAATTCATTTGATCTTGCATAAACATGATTCACGCCTATTACACTTAATCAATGTCAAGAGGTTGGAAGATATGAAAGTTTTTGTAGGTTGAGGTTCGAATGTAAGTCATGCAAGGACAAGTATGGCTAGTCACTTTTGAGTAAGTTTTTTTGATCGCATCAAGAAGTTTGTAACTTGGACATTGAGCTTGGATTCTTTTTATGGCACTTTTGGATTTGAACTCCCATTTTTAGTCTTCTCCCTTTCTTTATTCTTGTTTGCTTGAGGACAAGCAAAGGTTTAAGTTTGGGGGAATTGATATACTCATATATTGCATGTTTTAGCATGCATTTCACTTAGAGTTTTGTGTCATTTACATGCATAATCATGGTTTTGTCTTGCATTTAGCTCTCATTTATGATTAGGACATTTTCATTAGGTCCTAGTGATTTTTGCATGCATTTGGAGTGTTTTTAGGTGTCTTGGAGACAATTGATGATGTTTGGAGTTATGGAGCATAAGAGAAGGAAAAGTCTGTCCGGAGTGTCCGAAAGAACGGATCGGACGAAGGGTTTCCAGTCAGATTAAGCTTCGGAGATGTTCATAAGAGTTGTAGAGGAGTCAGTTATCTGTCTACGGGAGTTGGATTTAGGTCATTTGGACATCTGGTTCGAGAGATATGGCCGATTGGCTAAGGAATCTCCGTCTGGCCGCGAACCCGTTGCACTATACCGGACCAATCTTGTCCGGGGTTACCCTCAGGTGTTCAACTTCAGCTTGGACAGGAAGATTACCGGCCCACAACACCCCTCCATCCCTGACTGGTACTGCTCCTTCACTCGACCAGGGGAAATACCGGCCTCTTGTGCAGGCCCAATCTCGCCCGGCGTGGAAGCTCTCGCCAACGCCAGCCAAAGTGTCTGAAAGACCAGGCTGGACGAAAGACCTACGCTCAGATTTAGCTTCTGAAGCCTTCATAGAAGTTGTAGGTAATTGAGTTAGGTGTCTTCTGGAGGTGATCACAAGTCACTCTGATCGGTGGTGTGAAAGAAACACCAGATTTAGCAGGGACATGTCTGACTGGCGCCCGAACGAGTTATGCTCAAAGAAGCAAAGTCTCCTTATCGGCCCAACCATACCAGCCCCAATTTGGCCGGTATTAGAACTTTGACCAGAACTTGACCGGTTCAATACCCGGTTTATTTCGGGTTGACCCGGTCCGACCCAACTCAAGAAACACATTTAAATATTGTTGAAACCCATTTTTAAGATCTATCTACTTTTTATGCTTTTTCTCCCTTTTTCTCTCTCTTTTTCTCTCTTGAACAAGACCTTGTCTTTTTAGGGTTCTTGGGATTTTTCCCTAGGATTATTTTAATTTATGAAAGTTTAAGGTAATATATTTTCATCTCTATCTAATCTTTCACATTCCTATTCCCTAATCATGATTAACATCACCTCTTTCACAAGATTTGGTGTGTTCTTCATGATTAGTGAGTAGATCTTTTTAAGCTCATGGATGAGGTAGATTAGGTAAATTTCGTGGTAGATCTTGATGTATAGGACTTAGTTTACATCTTCCCTCTCTTATTTGGTGTTCATAATGCTAGATTAGGTTAGATATAGTTAATCTAGATCTTAGGGAATTCATGCACACAAGGTGTTCGATGAAATTCCCTTAAGAACCAAATAAGAGATTTTGCTTTCTTAGCCTATGAGAGTAGTTGTCTAAGGAGTATTAGGGCCATAGGAACTTATGTTTATTGCTTGTTAATCATCCTATCACAAACGATGGTTTGTTTTTGATTTGATGATTAACAAAGTGATTAAGACCATGAGAGTGGCTTAATCTTGTTTAAGTGTTCTAGGTTAAGGGATTTGCTTGATTGTGTGAAATGACATCTAGATAGATCATGGAAGGATCCGAAATCAATAACCTCATCCAAGGGCTTGCCTTTATCTATTTGTTAAACTCATTTTTGCTTTGTTTACTTGTGTTCTTGCCTTTAATTTGAATCATTTAGGTTGTTAGAAACCAAAACCACCTTTATTAGCTTAACTTACAAAGTTGTATGCATTCTTAGTGCTTGAAACTTATACCCATGGATTCGATGCCTCATATGCTACTTAGGCATTTGAGTAATTGATACACGTCAAAATCCTTGTACCATGTGTTTGGAATATCAACGTCGGAAAGGTCTCTTGTGACAACACTAAAGTCGTCAAACACTGGGGCAACATATGTTACATAATACCCTTCATCCTCTCTGATTTCAGCGTAATGTTGCAGAGTGTTAGCGACACATCCCCCTCCATCCTGCTCTAACGCGCTGGTCTGGTGTACAAAATATGTGACATGCGTGTCCGGAACACACATTCCACTTTCATTATCAATGTTTCTATGGTTGTTAGCATCGACGCCATCAGCTTCCTCACCGTACTCTCGGGCAATTAAATATGTCCATTTATCATAATAGTAATCATCAGACTCACTGTCATATTCTTCTCCGCTTTTTCCATCACTGATCTCAACGTCGTCTTCTTTATCAAATTCGACATCCGTTTTGTTGTTATCATCTTCTTCACTGCTCTCGTTTAACGCTCCATTGTGTTGACGCTTTTCTTCTTCAAAAAAGATGTATCATTCCCCATCAGCCAAACTTATGACTTTCACTTGTAAACATTGATAAGCTCAAATTAATACCCTAAAAGTACTAAAACTTTGTCGATTGTAATATTTAGGGATCGAATCCACAGAGACTCAAGGAAACACATAATAGATTATATAGATGAAAATCAAGCTAAGTGATCAATGGAATTGAAAGAAAATACGTAAATTAAACTGTTGTAAATTCGATGGGAGAAAGATATGTTCAGGGTATTTCTCAGGAAATCAGTGAATGCAGATAAACTATCTAATCAGGGTTCAGGTTATGCACGGTTCTTGAACTCAAATCACTGAAATATAATTAACCAACTCTCGTTGCGAGAATTATCTAAGTCTAAATCCTATAATTCCAAATCTCTTTGCGAATCCTAAAGTCTAAACCAACTTTTAGTTCAAGTTTGATTTGTTGACAAAACAACTAAACCCAATCTCTTTGCGAATAGTTATTTTGCTAACTCTAAGTTGTATCAGGTTTCTCAATTGCACTCTCGTGCCTAATCGATTAACCTAAGATCTAAGTTCCAGGTGATCAATCCAGAATTAGCTTTGAAAACAACCTAAGGTGAAGAACTAATTCAGATTATGAACCCTAATCAACAATTCAACCTAGCATTCAAAGAAATCCCTTATGAGAACCCTAAACCTAACAAGAGATCTACTCAGACATAAAAATTGAAGCAATAAACATGTTTGAATAAATCACTAAATAAATAATAAGAAAGAGAGTAAAACAGGGGTTCGAAATCTTCTCTCGGACGAACAGAGTTTCAGACTTGTCTCCCTCAAAAGCTCTCTCACAAAAAACCAAAGTAGAATTCAAGTGTAGAATAAAACTTAGCCACAAAAGTGGCTGAAAAACCTAATAAATAACCTAAGACACGTTTAGGGGCTTCTTGTAAATAATAAAGTCTTATGGGGCAATTTGCAGTTCCTTAAATCTTCAAATAAGTCGCGATTCTTCTGTTTCTACGACGGGTATCGATCGATACCATAAGTGTATCGATCGATACTCAGGCATCAAATCGGTGTCTCAGCTACAGGATCTCTGCTTGACTCCAAAAAGCTCCAGAATGTTTCAATATCTCCAATAATGCTCCAAACGTACATAAAACCTGAAAAGACTCTAAAAGACTACAGAATACTAGAAAGACTCTATAAAAAGGACTTATATCATGGCTTAAAACGGGTAAAAACCATGATATATCAACTCCCCTAGACTTAGCATTTGCTTGCCCTCAAGCAAACAGAAAGCTAAACAAGAGAAAGAGGTTTGAAAACACGGAGACTCACATGTTCTTGAAACATTGCAATGACCTTTTTCCTTAGTGTTCCACATATCACATAACCAGTTCCAAGTCTAACCACCATGTACTTCTCCGTAGACATTCGCAGCTTCCCAGACTACACACATTATTTCACAGCATTACCCAATAAAGCCCTCATCACCAGTTTCATTGTTGCGATTAATACAAAGAACCTTCTAGAGTCTTTCCCATACAATATCATGACAGGGAACCATCCAATTTCACACTTTCTGGTATTATTTTCTCTCCCCAGACTTATTTCTTATTATGTAATCTCGCATATGCTTATTAAGGTTCTAGACGCGAGTATTGATGGTTTTTGCCACCGAATCCCCGGTTCTTCTCTTTAAGTAATCAAAGGTGTAGGCGAATAATGGTATCACAGGAAATTTTCCTAACCTCGCTTCCACCTTTGTGTGATCATTCCTTCTGAAATAAAATAATTGGATCGCTGGAAATTTTCCTAACCCTCTACTCAGAAGAAAATCATTTCATCTTTTAATGCATCTTATATATTAACTTGTAACAGGAGAGAGAAATACCATTACTTTAAACACATGGGTTCCTTTGTCAGATATGAATGAGGAATCAAGCTCTATGGTCATCAGTCACATTGATGAAGTGCATAAATTTGGCACATGCTTTAAAGAACTTTGCTGGAAACATGGGTGTCTTCTAGTTAACTGGTCAGCCTTTGGATTTTTCATTAGTCCGATCTAGAACTGATTCTGTAGCAATGGTCACTTAGAAGTAAAGTCAGAACAATAGATTCAAGAAAAAGATCACAGTCTCCAACCAATTTTGACTCAATAAAACAAAGTTTGACTCAAAAACGACTGACTCTAAGAAAAACAAACACAATGTCAACAACTACATCCCCTAGACTTGAATAACACTGTCCCCAGTGTTATCTAGCCTAAGGTTGGTGAAAGCAACAAAATAACATAGTAGGATTGTGAGGGAAAAGAAGGAGTTACCGATCTAGGGCAGGTGTATCGACCAACACACGGCCTGGTATCGATCGATATCAGGCGTAAGACGACACGATGAACTCTTCTCAACGTTAAATTGGCGGAGGAGGTATCGATCGATACACGGGGAGTATCGATCGATAGCAGGGCGATTTGGTCGATGGCAAGTTCTGTTTCTCCTTGTTTATCCTGACACAAAACACAAAAAAAAAAAGACTTATATACAAACTCACCAGTGGGTTACCTCCCACCAAGCGCTCGTTTAATGTCATTAGCTTGACTGTACCGCCGTTCAGGCACTGGGTGCATCATCCAGAGGCATTATGGGTCCCTCTGGAATCTCGGTTGTCCGGAAATAGTGTTTCACCCTTTGTCCATTGACAATGAACTCTTCGCCTAAAGGATTTGTCAAGACAAGTGCGCCATGTGGTCTAACCTCCTTGACTGTGAAAGGACCTGACCAACGAGAACGCAATTTACCAGGAAACAAATGCAAACGTGAGTTATACATAAGTACTTGGTCATTGGGTTCAAAGTGTCTGGAGAGGATCTTTTTGTCGTGGTATGCCTTGGTTCTCTCCTTGTACAGCTTTGAGTTTTCATAGGCATGATGCCTAATCTTATCCAGCTCATTCAGCTGAATCAATCGCCTCTCAGCAGCAGACTTGATGTCGAAATTCATCAGCTTTGTAGCCCAAGCTGCCTTATGCTAGATTTCCACCGGAAGATGACACGCTTTCCCGTATAGCAAGTGAAACGGTGTAGTCCCAAGTGTTATCTTGAAAGCAGTCTTGTATGCCCACAGTGTGTCATCCAACTTCGTAGACCAATCCTTCCTAGTGGTACCCACAGTCTTCTCCAAAATCTCCTTGATTTGCCTGTTGGAGACCTCAACTTGCCCACTAGTCTGAGGATGATAAGGAGTAGCTACACGATGATTCACACCATGCTTCTTCAACATCTTCTCGAAAACATTGTTAATAAAGTGAGAGCCACCATCACTTATAACAATCCGAGGTACTCCAATTCGAGGAAACATGATGGTCTTAAACAGCTTAAGGACCACTGAAGAATCGTTGGTGGGACTAGAAATTGCTTCAACCCACTTGGAGACATTGTCCACAACAACCAAGATGTACTTGTTCTTGTATGACGAAGGGAAGGGACCCATAAAATCGATGCCCCAACAATCAAAGATCTCAACCTCGAGGATAAAATTTTGTGGCATCTCGTGTTTCTTACTGATCTTCCCTCTCCTCTGACATACATCGCACTGCGAAACGAATGTATGAACATCCTTAAACATAGTAGGCCACCATAAACCTGCTTGAAGAACCTTGGACACTGTCTTGAAAGTAGCAAAGTGTCCAGCATACTCAAATCCATGACAATGAAACATAACACTAGGTACCTCTGGGTCAGCAATGCATCTCCGGTAGACACCATCAGAACAGTGCTTGTACAGGTAAGGGTCATCCCAAAAGAATCGCCTTATGTCACGCAGAAACTTTTCTTGTCATATTTCTTGAGGTGCTTTGGCTCCGCATCTGCAGCGAGATAGTTGGTAATATCAGCGTACCACGGTTGATCATAATCAGCTGCAGCGACTAGATACTCTTCAGAAGCACCAAGGTGTTCAACAGTCAAAACAGGTTCGGAAATCGCAGGGTATCGACCGATACTAGGTGAGTGTCGATCGATACCAAAGCCTGCAATTCATGGGAATTGCTGAGTTTCGGCAAAACCCATTTGAAACTCAATTTCAATGAAGTAAATGGACTCTTCTGGTAGTTGATCATCAATAGGGACGTCTGCATTGATCCGAATCCTCGAAAGATGATCAGTGACCCCGTTCTTTATTCCTTTCTTGTCTTTAACCTCGATGTTGAAACCTTGTAGCAAAAGAACCCAACGACAAAAGCGAGGCTTGAGATCCTTGTTCTCCATCAGATATTTGAGAGCAGCATGATCAGTATGAACAATCACTTTGCTCCCAATCATGTAGGAGCGAAATTTCTCAAAGGAGAAAACAACTGCAAGTAGTTATTGTTCTGTGGTGATGTAATTCCTCTGAGCATCATCCAATGTCCTGCTGGCATAGTATATAACGTGCAGCTTCTTATCCTTTCTCTGGCCCAGAACTGATCCAACAGCAAAATCACTAGCGTCGCACATGATCTCAAAAGGCAAAATCCAATCAGGAGGTTGCACAATAGGGGCACTCACCAAAGCCTTTTTAATCTCCTCAAAGGCTGCAAGGTATTCTGGTGTGAAGTCGAATTTTATCTCCTTACATAATAGGGTGGTGAGTGGGCGTTCTACCTTGGAGAAATTCTTGATGAACCTGCTGTAAACCCAGCATGACCAAGGAAGTTTCGAATATCCTTCACAGAATTCGGTGGTTGGAGGCTTTTCATGACTTGAATCTTGGCCTTGTCAACTTCGATCCCAGCTTCAGAAACCTTGTGCCCAAGCACGATGCCATCCTGAACCATAAAGTGACACTTTTCCCAATTAAGGACCAAGTGCTTCTCTTTACACCTCTGTAGCACCTTGCACAAATTATCCAAACAGTCCTTGAACGATGATCCATACACTGAAAAATCATCCATGAACACCTCCATAAAGTCCTCAATCATGTATGTGAAGATAGACATCATGCATCTCTGAAAAGTGGCTGGAGCGTTACACAATCCCAATGGCATTCTCCTATATGCGAATGTGCCATAGGGACATGTAAAAGTCGTCTTCCCTTGGTCATCTGGATGTATAGGAATATGGAAGAAACCTAAATATCCATCGAGAAAACAGTAGTAGGGATGACTAGCCAACCTTTCCAACATCTGGTCAATGAATGGCAATGGAAAATGATCTTTCCGTGTAGCTGCATTCAACTTTCTGTAGTCAATGCACATTCGATGCCCAGTGATAGTCCTAGTAGAAATCATTTCATCCTTCTCATTCTTCACCACATTTATTCCTCCTTTCTTAGGAACAACGTGCACTGGACTGACCCAAGAGCTATCCGAAATAGCATAGATGACACCAGTTTTCAAAAGCTTCATCACCTCCTTTTTGACTACTTCCTCCAGGTTCGGATTCAGCCTCCTCTGATGCTCAATTGAAGCCTTTGACTCGTCCTCAAGATGAATCCTATGCATGCACAGGTCCGATGATATACCTGAAATGTCATCAAGAAAATAGCCAAGAGTTTTGCGATACTTGCACAGCTTGCTCAGCAGTAAGGCAATCTCTGCGTTGTTTACAGAAGCATTAATAATTACTGGGTATGTGGAATTATGACCAAGAAAATCATACCTTAGATTTGCTGGAAGTGGCTTGAGTTCCACCTTAGGAGCATTTTCTTCACTCCAATCTCCAATCCCAGCAGCTTGCTTAGAGCTTTCGGCCAACCCCCTTTCTGGTCGCAGGGTATCGACCGATACTAGGGGAGTATCGATCGATACGGGCGATGCAGAATCGAGCATCTTCGAGTATCCAGCAGTATCATCACACGAATAAACCTCTGACTCAGCTGAACAGACCAATGCTCTCTCCAGTGGATCCTCAGGATGCATCCCTAGGAAGTACTCTTCAGCTATGTCACTGAAGGTGTCGACAAAGAAAGTCTGCCCATCGATGGTTGGTCTCTTCAACATCTTCTCCATGTTGAAAGTCATGACCAAATCACCAATGTTGAGAGCGATCTTCCCATTCCTGCAATCAATCAAAGCACCAGCTGTTGTAAGGAATGGTCTGCCTAGGATAAGAGGATCCTTAGGCTCAGCATCATACTCCAGGACGATGAAATCAGTTGGGATCAAACAATTCCCAATCTTAATAGGAACATCTCCGAGTAACCCCTCTGGAAGTATAACAGAGCGATCATCAAGTATCAGGGAGATTCTTGTGGTTGTGAAGTCTGTCATCCCCATCCTATTAGCAACTGAGTATGGCATGAGGTTGACACTTGAGCCAAGGTCACAAAGAGAACGCTCAAATCTGTCTATGAATATCGTACAATCCAACACAAAACTCCCTGGATATGGTAGCTTCTTTGGGATCTTGTTGGTCAGGATTGCACTACACTCATGAGTAATCATCAAACATCCTTCTTCAAGGTTCACATTGTTAGACACCATCCTCTTGTCATATCTCCTGAAATCTGGAGAAATCTTGATAGCATCGATGAAAGGAAGTTCTACAATCCATTTATCCATAATTGCCTTGCATCTAGAGTCTTCTACCTCCTTCGTAGTCTTCCCAGTAGCCCTGTGATAAGGTATCGTCGGTGTGTAAACTCTCTCTGCAACTACATTAGGTACTTCCTTCAAAACCTTAGGTGTTGAGTCGACTGCAGGATCAGTGTCGATCGATACAAGAGTGGTATCGATCGATACACGGGGCTTTGATTTGTCCCGTGAAAGTATTTTGACAGGTGTCGATCGATGCTGGCTAGTGTTGTCATTGAATAAGGTTCAGAAACTTTCTCAGCACTCTTGGTAGTAGACAAGTGTATTAAACAAGCATTGGAACAATTAGTTGTAGGAAGAACTAACTATGGATTAGATGTAACCTTTTGTGGTACTTTTTCTACACCTCTTTCATCTGGTTCTTGTTCGCTTTGCGGTTCAAGCAATGGTATGGGATTTGGCGTTTGTTGAACCTCCTATATTTGAAATGATTGCTTAGCCTCTGTTTGCTTCTTTAAGGTGTTTGAGATACGAGCTCACGGCCTAAGGTACAAGGCTGGGTGGTCTAGACAATTGGACTAAGGTCGCTCCTTGTCTAGGCCGGGATAGGATGGAGGCGTGGGTGGATTGAGGTGAACCACAATAGGTGCGAAAGCCTACTGATACTTCAAGGGTTCTCTAAACTCGGACTTGCTCACGAGACAAAGAGAGAAACATGTTTTGGAAGAACCAAAAACAATAGCTTTACTATTTTTATTCAATTTTGAGGTGTCTATTATAATTGCTCAAATGAGCTTTTATAGGCTCATAATACAACTAGCTTATGGTCTAAAATATAGAAACATGGAAACAAATAAATCAACAATAAATGGAAATGATTTCTCGGGTTGAATGGAGACGTTGGGTCTGGCCTCGTGCATCCAAATGGTGTGTTAAGGTGAAGCTGGCTCGTGGTCTTGATAAGGCAAGGATAATTGACATCTCAATCAGCATTCAACCCTTTCCAATTAGCATTAAAGCTCTCTCTCTCAATCAGCTTTGAATCTCCTAGCAATCGGAAGTTAATGGCAAGGTGTGAACGAGGCCAATAATGGAAAGTATGATCTCCCTTGTATATGGACGTGATTCCTTGTATTAGCTCTCTCCCATGACTCTTTGACAGGCTTTGAATATCTAGATTAATGAATAGAGATGCGCTGGTCAAAGGAGTTTGACGAGTTTCCTTAAATGGACAAGAACGGACCCGTCGGATTGATTTGGTGGCATCGGGTGGATCCTGGTTGGTATGGATCTGTTCTCCACGGTTATCGACTCTTAAGAGGCCCACAAATACATGCCAAGGGGCCTCAGGGATGGGCCGCTTCATACTTGGGTTTTGGACTTCATCTTTTGGGCCATACTTGAAATCGGGTGGATCCGGTAGTTTCTCTTCGATTGGGCCTGTTTTTGGATGAATGTCTTGAGTCTCCACAAGTCTTGGCATTGTTTCCTCTTCATGTGGATATGATGATTTGATGTCCACATCAGAATTGTTGTTGAAGTTTTGGTTGTTGTTGTATTGATTCCTCTGACCTTGAAAACCAGAACCACCAATATAGTTAACATCCTCTACTTCATCCTCATTGAACACCTCAACATCTTCAGCAAAGTGAACAGCCTTCGTTGTCTTTCCCATCAGAAGATTATGCATAGAATCCAACTTGGCTTGAACCTCAGCAATCTGTGAACCCTCCATGCTACCAGCTTGCTTCTTACGCTCAAAGTGTGTATTGTTGGTGCTATTCCTAGACGACAAGTTCTCAATCAGCACATAAGCATCATCAGGATACCTGGTGTTGAAGTTTTCATTGCTCGAAGCATCCAAAGCCATCTGATACCTCCAATCAATTCTTCTGAAGAAGAAACCCATCAGCTGAACATCAGAGTACCCGTGATGTAGACAATCTCTCTGATATGATCTGAATCTCGTCCAAGCAGCCTTTAATGCCTCATTAGGGCCTTGAGAAAACTGGGAGATCTTGTTCCTAAGATCCTCGGATCGTGCATCATCATGGAAGTTATTCAGGAAAGCAGTGTTAGTCTCTTTCTGATAGGCTCAAATTAATACCCTAAAAGTACTAAGCAGTAGTTGCAGTATAGTAGGGGTCGAACACAAGGACTCACAGAGACACACAATAGATTATAAATATGAGAATCAAGCTAAGCAATCAATAATATTGAAAACAAGACTTAAATTAATACGGTTGTAAATTCAATTGGAGAAAGATAGGTTCAGGGTTTTTCTAAGAAAATCAATGAATGCAGGTAAACTAACTAACAGGATTCAGATTTAGCGTGGTTCTCGAACTCAAATCACTAAAGTATAGCTAACCAACTCTCGTTGCGAAAAATATCTAAATCTAAATTCTAGGAATTCCAAATCTCTGTGCGAATCCTAAAGTCTAAATCAGCTTTTAGATCAGGTTTGATTTGTTCACAAAACAACTAAACCAAATCTCTTTGCGAATAGTTATTTTGCTCACCTAAGTTTCTATCAAGTAATTAATCGCACTCTCGTGCCTAATAAATTATCCTAAGATCTAAGTTCCAGATTCGTCAACCTAGAATTAGCTTTGAACACAACCTAAGGTGAAGAACTAATTCAGATGGTGAATCCTAATAACTAATCAACCTAGCATTCAGAGAAAACCCTTATGAGAACCCTGAACCTAAAGTGAATCTACTCAGATATGGAAATTGAAGCAATAAACATGTTTGAATAAATCATCAAATAAAACATAAAGAGTTACAAGAGGGTTCGAAATCTTCTCTCCGACGAAGGGAGTTTCAGAGTTGTCTTCCTCACAAAGCTCTCTCTCAAAACCAAAGTAAAATAAAGCATAGCCATGAAAATGGCTGTAAAATCCTATTAAATAACCTAAATCACTTTTTGGGGCTTCTTGTAAATAGTAAAGTCTTCTGGGCCATTTTGCAATTCTTCAATACTTCATTAAACTCGCGGGTCGTGTCTGCCTCGATGAGTATCGACCGATAGTAGGCAGTATCGATCGATACTGATGCTTCAAATCGGGTACTCAGCTACACGAACCTCTGCTTCGATCCAAAATGCTCCAGAAAGCTTCAATGTCTCCAATAATGCTCGAAACGTGCTAAAACCTGTAAAAGACTATAAACCACTACGAAATAGTAGAAAGACTCTATAAAATGGACCTATATCATGGCTTAAACGGGGTAAAAACCATGATATATCAACTCCCCCAGACTTAGCATTTGCTTGCCCTCAAGCAAATAAAAGACTAAACCAGAGAAAGAGGTTTGAAAACGTAGAGACTCACCTGTTCATGAAACATCGCAATGACCCTTTTCCCAAGCACCCATATGTCACCTAACCAGCTTTTGATCTAACCACCATGTATTTCTCCGTAGACATTCGCAGCTTCCCAGACTACACACATTATCTCACAGCATCGTTCAATCAAGCCATCCTCGCCAGTTTCATCGCTGCGATTACTACCAAGAACCTTCTAGATTCTTTTCCATACAATATCATGACAAGGAACCACCATTTTCACACTTTTTAGTATTATTTCTCTCCTCCAGACTTATTTCTTATTATATCTCTTGCATGTGTAAATTAAGGTTCGAGACGCGAGTATTGATGGTGTTTGCCACCGAATCCCCGGTTCTTCCCTCAAAAATAATCAAAGGTGTAGGCGAATAATGGTATCACATGACATTTTCCTAACCTCGCTTTCACCTTTGTGTGATCATTTCCTCTGAAGTAGAATAATGGGATCGCAGGAAATTTTCCTAACCTCTACTCAGAAGAAAATCATTTCATCTTTTAATGCATCTTATTTATTAACTTATAACAGGGAGAGAAATATCATAACTTCAAACACATGGGTTCCTTTGTCAGATACGAAAGAGGAATCAATCTCTTTGAACACTAACCACATCGATGAAGTGCAAAAATTTGGCTCAGGCTTTAAGGAACTTTGCTGGAAACATGAGTGTCTTCTAGTAAACTGGTCAGTCTTTGGATTTTTCATTAGTCGATCTAGAACTGATTCTGTAACAATAGTCACTTAGAAGCAAGGTCATATCAATAGGTTCAAGAAAAATATCACAGTTTCCAACAAAATTTTGACTCAATAAAACAACGAATGACACAAAAACGACTGACTCTAAGAAAAACAAAAACAAAGTCAGCGACTACCTCCCCCAGACTTAAACAACACTGTCCCCAGTGTTAGCTAGCCTAAGTTTGGTGAAAGAAAACAAACGAACCAGATGGAAATATGAGAAACAAGAAGTTACCGTGCTGGAACATTGAGTATCGACCGACACACGGTTTGGTATCGAGCGATACCAAGCTTAAGTCGATATGATGAACTCCTCATCGCGTAGGGTGTCGAATGATACCAATGGGTATCTATCGACACTGAGGCGATTTGGTCGTCAATGACTAAGGTAGATGTAACGCCAAAATTTGTGTCAAACGATCCAAGTGTTAGAAGGAAGCACTGTTAGACCACTCAAACACAAGTTAGGTGCAACAAAATATCATATAAGCATAAATCCATAGATCCAAAAACATAAAAGAAACACAAAAGTGAAAATGAGAATAAAATAAATAAATTAAAAAAAAAAAAATCAGATAGAAAAACAAACGTGATAATCGGATAGAAGGATTACTAATCCTCTGTGGCCTCGGAATCACCATCTGCATCGGAATCATCAACAGGAGAAGGATCAACAGGCTGCAGCGAAGGATCAGCGTCAGTGGCAATCATGCAGCGGCATCGAGAAATCGCAGTCCATATGCTCCTCAGACTGTCTATCATCACCTTCTGAAATGCGGCTGGCTCCATCGGAAGCTCCGAATCAGCAGGAAACGATGGTGCATGGATAGAGGAAGTCGCTGCATACGATCGATGGGCTCGTCCTCTCTGGCGCGAAGTAGATGGGATGTCAGCAACAGCAGGGGCAGGTGTGCGAGCAGAAGGACCTCGTCTTTGGCGAGTGTGAGGCGCAGCCATCAGTAGGTTCGGGTCAGGTTCGAAAGGAAGCTGAACGGGATCGTCATCAATGTCTGTCAGCCCTCTGTTTGGGAGCTTAACCGGAAAATCCTTTTCCCTGTTGGAAAAACACCAATGTCGCGCATGCTTCAACCACCTGAGGTTTTGCATATGTCTCTCGTCCATGACAGTGCGGGAAGTGACAATCGAACAGCTCGCTGTGCTGATACCGCAATGCTGAAAGATAGGAGTGAGAAGATGATATATCATGGTTTTTACCCTATTTAAACCATGATATAAGTCCTTTTTATAGAGTCTTTATAGTATTTTGGAGTCTTTTAGAGTCTTTTACAGGTTTAGGTACGTTTGGAGCATTTTGGAGCATTCTGGAGCATATCGAGATGCAGAGTCATGCAGAGACGTCAGAAGTTTGGCATTCGTTTAAGACCTTCCCACCGATGGATTGAGCTCAAATTTGGACACAAGATAGATCAATGAATTAGCTTTCATTTGGAAGTGTTTTGAAGCCATTCCAACGGTGCGATCGAAAGTTATGCCAGTTTTCGTGAAGACTGTCTAGTCTGTCGAGCAGAGGAGTCGACGCATAGGATGAGTATCGACCGATACTACCTAGTATCGATCGATACTGCTCGGGAAAATAGGAAACACGACTTTTTAGAAGCCTAAAGACCCTGCAACTTGGCCCAGAAGACTTTAATACTTACCAGAAAGCCCAGAACGTGTTTTTAGTCTATATTTAGGGTTTTCAGCCACCTGTTTAGGAATGCTTTTATTTTCTGTGTTTGATTTTACTTTGGTTTTAGAGAGACAAGTCTGAATCTCCCTTCGTCCGAGATCAGATCTCTAAACCCTTCTTTCTATTCTATTGATGATTTATTCAAACATGTTGATTGTTTCATTCTCCATGTCTGAGTAGATCCACCTTAGGTTTAGGGTTTTCTCATAAGGGTTTTCTTTGAATGCTAGGTTAAATATCTTTTAGGATTCACCATCTGAATTATAGTTCTTCGCTTAGGTTGTGTTCATATCTTGTTCTAGATTAGCTACCTAGAATATAAATCTTAGGATAATTGATTAGGTACGAGAGTGCAATTAATTACCTGATAGAACCTAGGTGAGCAAATTGATTATTCGCAAAGAGATTTGGTTTAATTGATTTGTGAACATATCAAACCTGTTGTTAAAGCTGATTTAGACTTTAGGATTCGCAAAGAGATTTGGAATTCTTAGGATTTAGATTTAGATAGTTTTCGCAACGAGAGTTGGTTAGCTATATTTTAGTGATTTGAGTTCAAGAACTGCGCTAAATCTGAATCCTGTTAGTTAGTTAGTCTGCATTCACTGATTTTCTGAGAAAAACCCTGAGCCTATATTTCCCAATTGATTTACATCTCGTTTAATTTCTGCACTGTTTTTAATTACATCTATCTGGCTTAGCGTAATTCGACACTTCATAATTTATTGTGTGATCTCTGTGAGTCTTTGTGGTTCGACCCCTACACTTACTACAACAACTGCTTTAGTATCTTAGGTTAGTAAATTGAGCATATCAATTTTGGCGCCGTTGCCGGGGACTCAATTTCGCCATTAGATTTTAATTTAGAATTTCGACTAAGTTCGTCGGTATCGATCGATACTCACTAGTATCGGTCGATACTCCGGCGACTTCTTTTTTGGTATCGATCGACACCACTTGGTATCGATCGATACTCAACGTATTTTTCTGGTTACTTACGTGCTTTGCCTAGTGTTTTCCTTGCAGGTGTATGCCTGTTCGTGAAACCAGGAGCAACAAGAGCACTCAGCTAGTTGGACTATCACTGGAACAGCTAGCGCTTGTGGAACGCACAAACAGAAAGACCAAGCAAACATCAGGGATGAACAACCCAGTGGTTTTAAGAGCTGATGAAGCTGGAATTCTGAGAGACCAAGAGGGTCATGTGTGTAATGAGAGAGGGCAACGACTTGATGAAGCTGGAAACATCGTTGTCCCTGCTCCTGTTATTGAGATTGTTGTGCCAGCTGGGCGCGGCAACGTTGGCAATGCTGCAGGTGTTCGAGCTCAGACAATTGGTGAGTACAACAGGCCAGAGCAGTTTTTCGCCAATCGGTCAGCGATTCGTCCTCCTGCTTATGAGAGGAATGACTTCGAGCTGAAACCTGCTTACTACACTCTAGTAGGACAGCATCTCTTCCATGGTCTTCCTCATGAACATCCAATGGACCATGTAGAGAAATTCGAGGACTTGGTCACTAGCATCAAGAGCAATGGAGTGTCCTACGACTATCTCTTCTGCAAGCTCTTCCCCTACTCTCTGGGTGGAGAAGCTACTTACTGGCTGAGGCAGCTATCTCCTGGATCGCTAACTAATTGGGAGGACACCAAGAGAGCCTTCCTGATTAACTTCTATGATGACGGGCGATCTGAAGATCTGAGAAATAAGATATCCACTTTTTCTCAAGGACCTACTGAGGCGTTCAAGGCTGCTTGGACAAGATTCAGATCGTATCAGAGAGATTGTCCACATCATGGATACTCTGATGTGCAGCTGCTGGGTATCTTCTTCAGAGGAGTATATTGGAGATATCAGATGGGTCTGGACTCTTCGAGCAATGGTAATTTCAACACCAGATATCCTGAGGATGCTATTGTGTTGATTGAGAACTTTGCATCTAGTAGTAGCACCAAGAGCGCAGACTTCGAGCGCAAGAAGCTGGCTGGTAACATGGATGGGTCACAGATCGCTGAAATGAAAGCTCAGCTGGATTCTATGCACAGTCTTCTGCTGGGAAGGACAACAAAGGCCGTCCACTTTGCCACTGAGAATGAGGTGGAAGATGTTAACTACATAGGTGGTTCTGGTTTTCAGGGTCAGCGATTCGGATACAACTCCAATCGAAACTTCACCAACAATGCTCAGCAAGGAGGGTACCAATCCCCACCAACCAAAGCTCCTGAGAGTAAGATTGAGGCTATGCTTGAACACCTGGTTCAAGGGCAGGAGAAGATGACAGCCACCTTCAATGGTAAGATGGACACCATGTACACCGATTTGAGTGGAAGGATCGAGGCACTAAATACGAGTCACAGGATGCTGGAAACTCAAGTAGCTCAGACTGCAGCAAATTCCAAGGGAAAATCGGTTCATGCACACGTCAATGCGATCTCCTCAAGTGCAGAGAATTACGAAGAGGATTCTGAAATCGCCAGAGCATCGATCGATACCCCCAGGTGTCGATCGATGCCGGTTACAATTCTGAAACGGGACACTTCCAAAACCCGTGTATCGATCGATACCCCACTGGTATCGGTCGATACCAAGGCAATTTCTGAGGAGACACATGATATTTCGACCAAGGAGCCTCAAGTAGCAGCAGCACGGTTCAATATCGCCCAATTTTGGGAAGACTATGAAACGAAGTGTCAGGCAGCGATAGCTAAGGAACGAGCTGAGAAAAGAGCTCGCAAGCCCAAGAAGGAGAATCCTGTACCTAAACACCTCAGAGATCCCATCTCTCCAAAGCAGCTGCGTGGCTTTGAGAAGATGGTAAGAAGGATTTCCCCTGATTCAACCTTTGAAGAAGCCCTAGAGTGCCGTCCTCTGCTAAGTCACTTCAAGGATTGCAGAGAAACTGAGGAAGAGATTAAGGCACTCTTCATTAAGGCTAGAGGTCCACCTCCACTGAGACAGTTGACCCCAAGGGAGGATCCAGGGAAATTTGTAGTTCCATGCTCTATCTCTGGAGTTGAGTTCAAAGAGTCTCTTGTCGACTCAGGGGCTAGTGTCAATGTCATCTCAAGGGCAATTGCAGAGCGGTTAGGAGCTGATATTCGATCACCAGAGGCATCTATCACATTCGCGAACAACTCCACCTCGCTTCCACACGGTACTATCCATGGTTTGCTGGTCAAAGTAGGAGACTGTCTAGTTCCTACTAATTTTCAGGTTGTAGAGATGGGTGCAATATCTCGTATGCCTATCCTTTTGGGACGACCGTTCATGGCTACTGCAGGCGCGATCATAGACACACCTAATAAGAGAATCTCTTTCTCTTACATTGACAGAGGGGTCTTGATGTGGACATCGGTATCAAGACAGCCCACGGAACGACTACCACCTCAGAAAGAGACTGTACTGTGCGTACGGCAGGCTTAGACCCTGATCCTATTGGCGACAGCAGGACCTTTCTTGTTGTTGGGACAGTTGCGCCTAAGCTACTAACTGAGGGATCGCACTTTCATCGACAAAGTGACTATAGCCGGCACTTTGGTCAAATCCCTCAGTCCCAATTCGAGAAATCCGACGACGGAGACATTTTCCCCGAAACTGAGGGAAAACTTACCGGAGCTGAACTGAGGAATCCGTGCATCAAATCAACCCGGGAAAACCATTTCTCCCGACCAACCAACCATGCTGAAGACCCTGGTCGAGTCCCTCAGTTGCAATTCAATCGTTTCCAAAATGCCCAATTGCAAGCTTTAGCCGGGAGAAGAAAGCTCACGCCCTATGACCGTCCGAACGATCTCACCGTCACTAAAGGATGTAAGTTCCCCCACCCAAGTGACCATGACAAGACTAACAGGTCGAGTGGTTTTGGCCATACAGCCCCGGAACCAGTTTTAGCCGAAGAACTTTACTCGGAGACAGTTTTAGCCGAGACAAAGAAGTCAAATCCAAACGACGGCCCAAACGACCTGATCTCCACTGAGGGAAACTACTTTCACCGACCTAAATCACCTCATAGAACCAATGGTCGAAGCAGAATCCCATTTGGACGAGCCAATCTTTCTGTGGCCCCTAAAGCCGCCTCTAGGCCATCCTACGAGCTCAAATCACAACCCAACTTCAACTTTGATGAAGCAGGCCATCTCAGCTTCAAAATTCATCCACAAACCATCTACAATATCGTGTTTGATCGTGGAAGAATACACTTTGAACAAGCTCTACCCGAAGCTCCCCGAAGCACTCCATTCGGACCCTACCGGGAGACGTATCGTGAGTTCAAAGATGAACTCCATTATTTTAGAGTTGCTGCAGGATCTCAAGTCATTAGAGACCATCTTGGACGTGCATGGAAGAGGAAATCACGTGCATATACTATTTGGAGCATTCACACTAAAGAAAAGCCACATGGACCAAAACTTGCCTTAAACGGACCCGTTCACACTTGGGTTCACAATGGTCGCAAAACAGGGAATAAAACTAGTGGCCCCACTTGGAGGAAGCGCCCTCCAAGGCTTCTAGAAGATCCATCACGACCAAATCAAGCTTTCCTTCTTCTTCGCCAAGGCATTAACATGCAACGGCTAGTTTTCGTTTAATTCGTAATATTTACTTTCCTTATTTTCTTTGTGGCCGATTCTGTACGAGCTATTATAAAAGCTCAGCCCTTGTCATTGTAACATACACGCTTCTTCTCAATATCAATAAGAACTTTTAGTTTTCGGCAAAGATTTGTCTTTGTGTGATATCATTTCAAGTCTAGTGTGGATTCACTTTGCTTGTGTGATTTGCGGGTCTAATAACTTGTGGATTCAAGTTATTCTATTCGTGGTTGAGTGTGGATTCATTCAACAAATCTCCATCTCCATCTCTACCTTCGGCCATCTTCCGCTAAAGCTTGGAATCTCTCGATCATCGTGTGATATAATTTTCGGTGGATTCCGAGGCTTACATCAGTTTGGTATCAGAGCTCAAAAGCTCCTATCCCCCAGGTTGTGTTCATCCAACCTTTATCTTTCAATTTTCTGTTTTGTTTTTGTTTCATTCGTTATATACAAAAAAAAAAAAAATTATCTGCTTTACCCGTCTGTTTTGTTTTAATTTTCATAAAATCATAAAAACTCATAAAAACGTTTAGTCTTTTGGATTTGCTTGTTAACTCATCGTAGAAAATTATAAAATTGTTTCTGGAATTTTAGAAGTTGATTTACTAATTTTAGATCCAGCAATACTGAACCGGAAAATTCCTGTGCGAAAAAAAAAACAGTTTTTGTGTTCTTGTTGTTTCATTTTTCTAAAACCCATAAAAAAAAAAATATATTCACCAGAATTTGTTTCCTTTTATTTTGAATTTCGAATTTTGTTTCCTTAAAAGTTTTAAAAAAAAAAAAAAAAATAATAATAATAATTAAAACAAGTGAACATTCCATCTTTTTAAAATCGCAAGTCCTTGTTTCCTTTTTCCTTTATTTGCTTCATATCACGAATCTGATTTTTTTCCTAATTGCTTTATTCTGTGCGAGGTGAAAAACTCAAGAGTATCAATGGAGTGTTCGGACTCAGATGATGAATTCGAATACACTTATGAAAAATCGAACCAAGGATGGTCCGACCAAGAAAAGGACTATGAGTCCCCGCCATGGCCAGGAGATGGCTACGCGAGTTCCGGTTCGGAAGGCGAGACAAATAGTGAAGGAGAACCGTGGCATGAAGATTCTGATTTTGAAGACGAGCCAGGCTGCCAAGCAAGTTCACCAAAGCCACCGGACAGCACATGGAGCCACACCTATCGAATCCCAAACAAATCCGAAACTATGGTAACTTATGAATCAAATTATAAATCGGATTATGATCCTCCAATTTTTGGATTTTCAGGTGGTAGACGTGATTGCCTAACTAGGGAAGAATTGAGAACCCGAACAGCAAGAGAAGACAAGCTGTACCACGGCCCAAGATCAGGCCAAGTGCAAGCCCGATTCACCCGAGCCTACATAAGAAAAATCAGGTTATCTCTAGACAATGGCTATAAATATTATGGACCAGAATTCTTTGAATTTCATGGTGAAAGATCAGGCTATCTAGCATGGGAAGGCAGAATGGATAAGTACTTTAGGTATTATTCCATCCCCGATAAAGAGAAGGTACCAATAGCACTTGGACAGCTCATCGGCGAAGCATTCAAATGGTGGGACGAAGAGGAGTACGCGCAATGGTACTATAAGGAGCCAAAGATCAGAACGTGGGAGAACTTAAAGTGGATTATGTATGAGAAATATTCACCACAGATCCCGAAACCAGCAAGCAAGACGACGCACCTTCCAAAGGAGCCAAGCCGAGAAGGCACCACTTCTAAAATCGTGCAAGACTCTAAACAAGTCAAGGATCAAGGTAAGTGCTCTAATTTTAAAAATCCCTTAGAGCTGACTTGTTATCATTGTAAGAACAGGGGTCACATAGCAAAAGATTGCCCAAGAAAAAGGGCAACATCACCAAACGGAGTCCAAGCTGAAAAGTGTATACCACAAGAAACCGTGAGTGGTGAAATCCGACCAGCAGCCCCTGGACCGGCTAAGGAGCTCATTACCATCAACCCAGCACCAATGGGACGTGCTCAAGAAGCCCTTAAGAAGGACCCGGAGCCATGCTCCAACTCATGGTTCAACTCGCAAGAGAGCCCACTTGAAAGCATTCAAGTCTCGACTAGTAACAAGGTTAATTCTGAACTTAATGAGATTAATTCCTTGTGTCCAAATACTAGTATGCTGCAATTGCCACAAGAACAGAATGTTGAAGTAGACTTAGGTACCGAAAGAAAAATAGATAAATGCCTAAGTAATGTTCGGCAAGAAAACAAGAAAAAGGAGATTGTCTCATCCCTTAAAAATGAAACGGTCCAACTTGATTTGTGTCAATCTATGACTGTGATAACACACTTGCCTCTTGTCAAAAGTGTAGAGACTATTTCAGGAACCGAGGAGAAGCAACAAGAGACAAGACGGCCAAAGATCAATGGCAACGTCGAAAGTGAAAAAGGGGATTTCACTACGACGACTACCGTCCTGCCCAAGACAATCAACAACACACCTTGGAGAGGAGTCATTGCCTCTTTGTTGATCAAAGAAGAACCACCGGATACGCAGCATCAATCCCACCGGAACCGCAACGAACAAATTCCCCGAGGTAAATCTCTAGACCCACTTCTTTACGAAGATACTAACTTGCTCTATTTTGGTGCAGGTAAAGAAGAAGTTTCGAGGACGAAACTTTTCCAAGAGAGAGGGTATGATGTGGACATCGGTATCAAGACAGCCCACGGAACGACTACCACCTCAGAAAGAGACTGTACTGTGCGTACGGCAGGCTTAGACCCTGATCCTATTGGCGACAGCAGGACCTTTCTTGTTGTTGGGACAGTTGCGCCTAAGCTACTAACTGAGGGATCGCACTTTCATCGACAAAGTGACTATAGCCGGCACTTTGGTCAAATCCCTCAGTCCCAATTCGAGAAATCCGACGACGGAGACATTTTCCCCGAAACTGAGGGAAAACTTACCGGAGCTGAACTGAGGAATCCGTGCATCAAATCAACCCGGGAAAACCATTTCTCCCGACCAACCAACCATGCTGAAGACCCTGGTCGAGTCCCTCAGTTGCAATTCAATCGTTTCCAAAATGCCCAATTGCAAGCTTTAGCCGGGAGAAGAAAGCTCACGCCCTATGACCGTCCGAACGATCTCACCGTCACTAAAGGATGTAAGTTCCCCCACCCAAGTGACCATGACAAGACTAACAGGTCGAGTGGTTTTGGCCATACAGCCCCGGAACCAGTTTTAGCCGAAGAACTTTACTCGGAGACAGTTTTAGCCGAGACAAAGAAGTCAAATCCAAACGACGGCCCAAACGACCTGATCTCCACTGAGGGAAACTACTTTCACCGACCTAAATCACCTCATAGAACCAATGGTCGAAGCAGAATCCCATTTGGACGAGCCAATCTTTCTGTGGCCCCTAAAGCCGCCTCTAGGCCATCCTACGAGCTCAAATCACAACCCAACTTCAACTTTGATGAAGCAGGCCATCTCAGCTTCAAAATTCATCCACAAACCATCTACAATATCGTGTTTGATCGTGGAAGAATACACTTTGAACAAGCTCTACCCGAAGCTCCCCGAAGCACTCCATTCGGACCCTACCGGGAGACGTATCGTGAGTTCAAAGATGAACTCCATTATTTTAGAGTTGCTGCAGGATCTCAAGTCATTAGAGACCATCTTGGACGTGCATGGAAGAGGAAATCACGTGCATATACTATTTGGAGCATTCACACTAAAGAAAAGCCACATGGACCAAAACTTGCCTTAAACGGACCCGTTCACACTTGGGTTCACAATGGTCGCAAAACAGGGAATAAAACTAGTGGCCCCACTTGGAGGAAGCGCCCTCCAAGGCTTCTAGAAGATCCATCACGACCAAATCAAGCTTTCCTTCTTCTTCGCCAAGGCATTAACATGCAACGGCTAGTTTTCGTTTAATTCGTAATATTTACTTTCCTTATTTTCTTTGTGGCCGATTCTGTACGAGCTATTATAAAAGCTCAGCCCTTGTCATTGTAACATACACGCTTCTTCTCAATATCAATAAGAACTTTTAGTTTTCGGCAAAGATTTGTCTTTGTGTGATATCATTTCAAGTCTAGTGTGGATTCACTTTGCTTGTGTGATTTGCGGGTCTAATAACTTGTGGATTCAAGTTATTCTATTCGTGGTTGAGTGTGGATTCATTCAACAAATCTCCATCTCCATCTCTACCTTCGGCCATCTTCCGCTAAAGCTTGGAATCTCTCGATCATCGTGTGATATAATTTTCGGTGGATTCCGAGGCTTACATCAGGTCTATTATGGTGTCATTCCCCCTAGGAGTGCTCCCACACATGTGTCTAGCATCGAGGTTGTCACAGGAGAGTCGCTAGCGATTGATATTTTGGAAGAGCCTCCTGATGAGCCTACTGTCGCAGATGTTCCAGGTGAACCGCCCAGCACCCCCAAAGAAGTTGCCAAGAAAACTAAGGCAACAAAGAAGAAGGCCAAGAGCAACAAAGTTGAGAATCCCCATGTCACTTTGATACCTCAGAAGTGTAATGGAGATTCGATTGAGTACAAGGTCAAATGCAAAGGAGCCTTGAAGCCATTCTCTAAGGCAAGAGTCCTTCTTACTTCTGAGCTGAAAGAGAAAGGGCAGGAGTTTGTGGACAGCATGCTAAGCAGAACTTTGAAGCTAGTAATGTCAAGTGATGGAGCCTGTTTTGGTGCAAGCTCTCACTCTTATCCAGCCTGAAGGGCGTTACAGTCAAGCTATTGACGTTAAACGAGCGCTTGGTGGGAGGCAACCCACTTGTGAGTCTGTTTTTGATTCGTTTTTATTTTTATTTTCGTTTGTTTTGAGTCTGTGTCAGGATGAACAAGGAGCAACTCGAAATCGCCTAAGCATCGATCGATACCCCTATGGTATCGATCGACACCAATCGCGGATGAAAATTCACAAAGTCGATCTAAGCATGGTATCGATCGATACCATGCCGTGTGTCGATCGACACCGACTGTTCCAGAACGGTAATTTCTTGTTTCTCTTCGTTCTATCCTTTTTCTTTGTTTCTTTCACTGACTCTAGGCTAGATAACACTGAGGACAGTGTTGTTCAAGTCTGGGGGAGGTGTCTGCTGACATTGTTTTCGTTTTTCTTAGAGTCAGTCGTTTTATCGAGTCAAAACTGTTTTATTGAGTCAAAATTTGTTGGAGATGATGATCCTGTGCTTGAACCTATTGATTTGATTTTGTTTTTGAGTGCACAGTGTTACAGGATCAGTTCTAGATCGACTAATGAAAAATCCAAAGGCTGACCAGTTGACTAGAAAACATCCATGTCTCCAGCAGAGTTCTTCTGAAGCCTGAGCCAATTTTTGCATTTCATCGATGTGGTTAGTGTTCATAGAGCTTGATTCATCATTCATATCTGATAAAGGAACCCGTGTGTTTAGAATTATGGTATCTCTCTCCCCTGAAATAAGTTGATAGATTAAGAGCATAAAAGATTGAAATGATTTTCTTCTGAGTAGAGGGTTAGGAAAATTTCCAGCGATCCCATTATTCTACTTAAGAGGGGATGATCACACAAAGGATTGGAAGCGAGGCTAGGATTTTCCTATGATGCCATTATTCGCCTACATCCTTTGATACATAGAGAGGGAAGAACCGGGGATTTGGTGGCAAACACCATCAATACTCGCGTCTCCTACCTTGATATGTATATGCTAAGCTGAAAATAAAAAAAATAATAAGGATATAATAAGAAATAAGTCTGGAGGAGAGAAATTGATACAAAAAAGTGTGAAAAATGGTGGTTCCTTTGTCAAGATATTGTCTGGTAAAGAGTCTAGAAGGTTCTTAAATATTAGCTGCAGAGATGAAACTGGCGATGAGGGCTTTACTTGAACAATGCTGTGGGATTTTGTGTGGAGTCTGGAAAAGCTGCAAATGTCTACGGAGAAGTACATGGTGGTTAGATCGAAAGCTGATCAGGTGACATTTGGGTACTTGGGAAAAGGGTATTTTCGATGGTTCAGGAACAGGTGAGTCTCTACGTTTTCAAACCTCTTTTTCTGGTTTAGTCTTCTATTTGCTTGAGGGCAAGCAAAAGGCTAAGTCTGGGGGAGTTGATATATCATGGTTTTTACCCTATTTAAACCATGATATAAGTCCTTTTTATAGAGTCTTTATAGTATTTTGGAGTCTTTTAGAGTCTTTTACAGGTTTAGGTACGTTTGGAGCATTTTGGAGCATTCTGGAGCATATCGAGATGCAGAGTCATGCAGAGACGTCAGAAGTTTGGCATTCGTTTAAGACCTTCCCACCGATGGATTGAGCTCAAATTTGGACACAAGATAGATCAATGAATTAGCTTTCATTTGGAAGTGGTTTGAAGCCATTCCAACGGTACGATCGAAAGTTATGCCAGTTTTCGTGAAGACTGTCTAGTCTGTCGAGCAGAGGAGTCGACGCATAGGATGAGTATCGACCGATACTACCTAGTATCGATCGATACTGCTCGGGAAAATAGGAAACACGACTTTTTAGAAGCCTAAAGACCCTGCAACTTGGCCCAGAAGACTTTAATACTTACCAGAAAGCCCAGAACGTGTTTTTAGTCTATATTTAGGGTTTTCAGCCACCTGTTTAGGAATGCTTTTATTTTCTGTGTTTGATTTTACTTTGGTTTTAGAGAGACAAGTCTGAATCTCCCTTCGTCCGAGATCATATCTCTAAACCCTTCTTTCTATTCTATTGATGATTTATTCAAACATGTTGATTGTTTCATTCTCCATGTCTGAGTAGATCCACCTTAGGTTTAGGGTTTTCTCATAAGGGTTTTCTTTGAATGCTAGGTTAAATATCTTTTAGGATTCACCATCTGAATTATAGTTCTTCGCTTAGGTTGTGTTCATATCTTGTTCTAGATTAGCTACCTAGAATATAAATCTTAGGATAATTGATTAGGTACGAGAGTGCAATTAATTACCTGATAGAACCTAGGTGAGCAAATTGATTATTCGCAAAGAGATTTGGTTTAATTGATTTGTGAACATATCAAACCTGTTGTTAAAGCTGATTTAGACTTTAGGATTCGCAAAGAGATTTGGAATTCTTAGGATTTAGATTTAGATAGTTTTCGCAACGAGAGTTGGTTAGCTATATTTTAGTGATTTGAGTTCAAGAACTGCGCTAAATCTGAATCCTGTTAGTTAGTTAGTCTGCATTCACTGATTTTCTGAGAAAAACCCTGAGCCTATATTTCCCAATTGATTTACATCTCGTTTAATTTCTGCACTGTTTTTAATTACATCTATCTGGCTTAGCGTAATTCGACACTTCATAATTTATTGTGTGATCTCTGTGAGTCTTTGTGGTTCGACCCCTACACTTACTACAACAACTGCTTTAGTATCTTAGGGTAGTAAATTGAGCATATCAATTTTGGCGCCGTTGCCGGGGACTCAATTTCGCCATTAGATTTTAGTTTAGAATTTCGACTAAGTTCGTCGGTATCGATCGATACTCACTAGTATCGGTCGATACTCCGGCGACTTCTTTTTTGGTATCGATCGACACCACTTGGTATCGATCGATACTCAACGTATTTTTCTGGTTACTTACGTGCTTTGCCTAGTGTTTTCCTTGCAGGTGTATGCCTGTTCGTGAAACCAGGAGCAACAAGAGCACTCAGCTAGTTGGACTATCACTGGAACAGCTAGCGCTTGTGGAACGCACAAACAGAAAGACCAAGCAAACATCAGGGATGAACAACCCAGTGGTTTTAAGAGCTGATGAAGCTGGAATTCTGAGAGACCAAGAGGGTCATGTGTGTAATGAGAGAGGGCAACGACTTGATGAAGCTGGAAACATCGTTGTCCCTGCTCCTGTTATTGAGATTGTTGTGCCAGCTGGGCGCGGCAACGTTGGCAATGCTGCAGGTGTTCGAGCTCAGACAATTGGTGAGTACAACAGGCCAGAGCAGTTTTTCGCCAATCGGTCAGCGATTCGTCCTCCTGCTTATGAGAGGAATGACTTCGAGCTGAAACCTGCTTACTACACTCTAGTAGGACAGCATCTCTTCCATGGTCTTCCTCATGAACATCCAATGGACCATGTAGAGAAATTCGAGGACTTGGTCACTAGCATCAAGAGCAATGGAGTGTCCTACGACTATCTCTTCTGCAAGCTCTTCCCCTACTCTCTGGGTGGAGAAGCTACTTACTGGCTGAGGCAGCTATCTCCTGGATCGCTAACTAATTGGGAGGACACCAAGAGAGCCTTCCTGATTAACTTCTATGATGACGGGCGATCTGAAGATCTGAGAAATAAGATATCCACTTTTTCTCAAGGACCTACTGAGGCGTTCAAGGCTGCTTGGACAAGATTCAGATCGTATCAGAGAGATTGTCCACATCATGGATACTCTGATGTGCAGCTGCTGGGTATCTTCTTCAGAGGAGTAGATTGGAGATATCAGATGGGTCTGGACTCTTCGAGCAATGGTAATTTCAACACCAGATATCCTGAGGATGCTATTGTGTTGATTGAGAACTTTGCATCTAGTAGTAGCACCAAGAGCGCAGACTTCGAGCGCAAGAAGCTGGCTGGTAACATGGATGGGTCACAGATCGCTGAAATGAAAGCTCAGCTGGATTCTATGCACAGTCTTCTGCTGGGAAGGACAACAAAGGCCGTCCACTTTGCCACTGAGAATGAGGTGGAAGATGTTAACTACATAGGTGGTTCTGGTTTTCAGGGTCAGCGATTCGGATACAACTCCAATCGAAACTTCACCATAAATGCTCAGCAAGGAGGGTACCAATCCCCACCACCCAAAGCTCCTGAGAGTAAGATTGAGGCTATGCTTGAACACCTGGTTCAAGGGCAGGAGAAGATGACAGCCACCTTCAATGGTAAGATGGACACCATGTACACCGATTTGAGTGGAAGGATCGAGGCACTAAATACGAGTCACAGGATGCTGGAAACTCAAGTAGCTCAGACTGCAGCAAATTCCAAGGGAAAATCGGTTCATGCACACGTCAATGCGATCTCCTCAAGTGCAGAGAATTACGAAGAGGATTCTGAAATCGCCAGAGCATCGATCGATACCCCCAGGTGTCGATCGATGCCGGTTACAATTCTGAAACGGGACACTTCCAAAACCCGTGTATCGATCGATACCCCACTGGTATCGGTCGATACCAAGGCAATTTCTGAGGAGACACATGATATTTCGACCAAGGAGCCTCAAGTAGCAGCAGCACGGTTCAATATCGCCCAATTTTGGGAAGACTATGAAACGAAGTGTCAGGCAGCGATAGCTAAGGAACGAGCTGAGAAAAGAGCTCGCAAGCCCAAGAAGGAGAATCCTGTACCTAAACACCTCAGAGATCCCATCTCTCCAAAGCAGCTGCGTGGCTTTGAGAAGATGGTAAGAAGGATTTCCCCTGATTCAACCTTTGAAGAAGCCCTAGAGTGCCGTCCTCTGCTAAGTCACTTCAAGGATTGCAGAGAAACTGAGGAAGAGATTAAGGCACTCTTCATTAAGGCTAGAGGTCCACCTCCACTGAGACAGTTGACCCCAAGGGAGGATCCAGGGAAATTTGTAGTTCCATGCTCTATCTCTGGAGTTGATTTCAAAGAGTCTCTTGTCGACTCAGGGGCTAGTGTCAATGTCATCTCAAGGGCAATTGCAGAGCGGTTAGGAGCTGATATTCGATCACCAGAGGCATCTATCACATTCGCGAACAACTCCACCTCGCTTCCACACGGTACTATCCATGGTTTGCTGGTCAAAGTAGGAGACTGTCTAGTTCCTACTAATTTTCAGGTTGTAGAGATGGGTGCAATATCTCGTATGCCTATCCTTTTGGGACGACCGTTCATGGCTACTGCAGGCGCGATCATAGACACACCTAATAAGAGAATCTCTTTCTCTTACATTGACAGAGGGGTCTATTATGGTGTCATTCCCCCTAGGAGTGCTCCCACACATGTGTCTAGCATCGAGGTTGTCACAGGAGAGTCGCTAGCGATTGATATTTTGGAAGAGCCTCCTGATGAGCCTACTGTCGCAGATGTTCCAGGTGAACCGCCCAGCACCCCCAAAGAAGTTGCCAAGAAAACTAAGGCAACAAAGAAGAAGGCCAAGAGCAACAAAGTTGAGAATCCCCATGTCACTTTGATACCTCAGAAGTGTAATGGAGATTCGATTGAGTACAAGGTCAAATGCAAAGGAGCCTTGAAGCCATTCTCTAAGGCAAGAGTCCTTCTTACTTCTGAGCTGAAAGAGAAAGGGCAGGAGTTTGTGGACAGCATGCTAAGCAGAACTTTGAAGCTAGTAATGTCAAGTGATGGAGCCTGTTTTGGTGCAAGCTCTCACTCTTATCCAGCCTGAAGGGCGTTACAGTCAAGCTATTGACGTTAAACGAGCGCTTGGTGGGAGGCAACCCACTTGTGAGTCTGTTTTTGATTCGTTTTTATTTTTATTTTCGTTTGTTTTGAGTCTGTGTCAGGATGAACAAGGAGCAACTCGAAATCGCCTAAGCATCGATCGATACCCCTATGGTATCGATCGACACCAATCGCGGATGAAAATTCACAAAGTCGATCTAAGCATGGTATCGATCGATACCATGCCGTGTGTCGATCGACACCGACTGTTCCAGAACGGTAATTTCTTGTTTCTCTTCGTTCTATCCTTTTTCTTTGTTTCTTTCACTGACTCTAGGCTAGATAACACTGAGGACAGTGTTGTTCAAGTCTGGGGGAGGTGTCTGCTGACATTGTTTTCGTTTTTCTTAGAGTCAGTCGTTTTATCGAGTCAAAACTGTTTTATTGAGTCAAAATTTGTTGGAGATGATGATCATGTGCTTGAACCTATTGATTTGATTTTGTTTTTGAGTGCACAGTGTTACAGGATCAGTTCTAGATCGACTAATGAAAAATCCAAAGGCTGACCAGTTGACTAGAAAACATCCATGTCTCCAGCAGAGTTCTTCTGAAGCCTGAGCCAATTTTTGCATTTCATCGATGTGGTTAGTGTTCATAGAGCTTGATTCATCATTCATATCTGATAAAGGAACCCGTGTGTTTAGAATTATGGTATCTCTCTCCCCTGAAATAAGTTGATAGATTAAGAGCATAAAAGATTGAAATGATTTTCTTCTGAGTAGAGGGTTAGGAAAATTTCCAGCGATCCCATTATTCTACTTAAGAGGGGATGATCACACAAAGGATTGGAAGCGAGGCTAGGATTTTCCTATGATGCCATTATTCGCCTACATCCTTTGATACATAGAGAGGGAAGAACCGGGGATTTGGTGGCAAACACCATCAATACTCGCGTCTCCTACCTTGATATGTATATGCTAAGCTGAAAATAAAAAAAATAATAAGGATATAATAAGAAATAAGTCTGGAGGAGAGAAATTGATACAAAAAAGTGTGAAAAATGGTGGTTCCTTTGTCAAGATATTGTCTGGTAAAGAGTCTAGAAGGTTCTTAAATATTAGCTGCAGAGATGAAACTGGCGATGAGGGCTTTACTTGAACAATGCTGTGGGATTTTGTGTGGAGTCTGGAAAAGCTGCAAATGTCTACGGAGAAGTACATGGTGGTTAGATCGAAAGCTGATCAGGTGACATTTGGGTACTTGGGAAAAGGGTCTTTTCGATGGTTCAGGAACAGGTGAGTCTCTACGTTTTCAAACCTCTTTTTCTGGTTTAGTCTTCTATTTGCTTGAGGGCAAGCAAAAGGCTAAGTCTGGGGGAGTTGATATATCATGGTTTTTACCCTATTTAAACCATGATATAAGTCCTTTTTATAGAGTCTTTATAGTATTTTGGAGTCTTTTAGAGTCTTTTACAGGTTTAGGTACGTTTGGAGCATTTTGGAGCATTCTGGAGCATATCGAGATGCAGAGTCATGCAGAGACGTCAGAAGTTTGGCATTCGTTTAAGACCTTCCCACCGATGGATTGAGCTCAAATTTGGACACAAGATAGATCAATGAATTAGCTTTCATTTGGAAGTGGTTTGAAGCCATTCCAACGGTGCGATCGAAAGTTATGCCAGTTTTCGTGAAGACTGTCTAGTCTGTCGAGCAGAGGAGTCGACGCATAGGATGAGTATCGACCGATACTACCTAGTATCGATCGATACTGCTCGGGAAAATAGGAAACACGACTTTTTAGAAGCCTAAAGACCCTGCAACTTGGCCCAGAAGACTTTAATACTTACCAGAAAGCCCAGAACGTGTTTTTAGTCTATATTTAGGGTTTTCAGCCACCTGTTTAGGAATGCTTTTATTTTCTGTGTTTGATTTTACTTTGGTTTTAGAGAGACAAGTCTGAATCTCCCTTCGTCCGAGATCATATCTCTAAACCCTTCTTTCTATTCTATTGATGATTTATTCAAACATGTTGATTGTTTCATTCTCCATGTCTGAGTAGATCCACCTTAGGTTTAGGGTTTTCTCATAAGGGTTTTCTTTGAATGCTAGGTTAAATATCTTTTAGGATTCACCATCTGAATTATAGTTCTTCGCTTAGGTTGTGTTCATATCTTGTTCTAGATTAGCTACCTAGAATATAAATCTTAGGATAATTGATTAGGTACGAGAGTGCAATTAATTACCTGATAGAACCTAGGTGAGCAAATTGATTATTCGCAAAGAGATTTGGTTTAATTGATTTGTGAACATATCAAACCTGTTGTTAAAGCTGATTTAGACTTTAGGATTCGCAAAGAGATTTGGAATTCTTAGGATTTAGATTTAGATAGTTTTCGCAACGAGAGTTGGTTAGCTATATTTTAGTGATTTGAGTTCAAGAACTGCGCTAAATCTGAATCCTGTTAGTTAGTTAGTCTGCATTCACTGATTTTCTGAGAAAAACCCTGAGCCTATATTTCCCAATTGATTTACATCTCGTTTAATTTCTGCACTGTTTTTAATTACATCTATCTGGCTTAGCGTAATTCGACACTTCATAATTTATTGTGTGATCTCTGTGAGTCTTTGTGGTTCGACCCCTACACTTACTACAACAACTGCTTTAGTATCTTAGGGTAGTAAATTGAGCATATCAATTTTGGCGCCGTTGCCGGGGACTCAATTTCGCCATTAGATTTTAGTTTAGAATTTCGACTAAGTTCGTCGGTATCGATCGATACTCACTAGTATCGGTCGATACTCCGGCGACTTCTTTTTTGGTATCGATCGACACCACTTGGTATCGATCGATACTCAACGTATTTTTCTGGTTACTTACGTGCTTTGCCTAGTGTTTTCCTTGCAGGTGTATGCCTGTTCGTGAAACCAGGAGCAACAAGAGCACTCAGCTAGTTGGACTATCACTGGAACAGCTAGCGCTTGTGGAACGCACAAACAGAAAGACCAAGCAAACATCAGGGATGAACAACCCAGTGGTTTTAAGAGCTGATGAAGCTGGAATTCTGAGAGACCAAGAGGGTCATGTGTGTAATGAGAGAGGGCAACGACTTGATGAAGCTGGAAACATCGTTGTCCCTGCTCCTGTTATTGAGATTGTTGTGCCAGCTGGGCGCGGCAACGTTGGCAATGCTGCAGGTGTTCGAGCTCAGACAATTGGTGAGTACAACAGGCCAGAGCAGTTTTTCGCCAATCGGTCAGCGATTCGTCCTCCTGCTTATGAGAGGAATGACTTCGAGCTGAAACCTGCTTACTACACTCTAGTAGGACAGCATCTCTTCCATGGTCTTCCTCATGAACATCCAATGGACCATGTAGAGAAATTCGAGGACTTGGTCACTAGCATCAAGAGCAATGGAGTGTCCTACGACTATCTCTTCTGCAAGCTCTTCCCCTACTCTCTGGGTGGAGAAGCTACTTACTGGCTGAGGCAGCTATCTCCTGGATCGCTAACTAATTGGGAGGACACCAAGAGAGCCTTCCTGATTAACTTCTATGATGACGGGCGATCTGAAGATCTGAGAAATAAGATATCCACTTTTTCTCAAGGACCTACTGAGGCGTTCAAGGCTGCTTGGACAAGATTCAGATCGTATCAGAGAGATTGTCCACATCATGGATACTCTGATGTGCAGCTGCTGGGTATCTTCTTCAGAGGAGTAGATTGGAGATATCAGATGGGTCTGGACTCTTCGAGCAATGGTAATTTCAACACCAGATATCCTGAGGATGCTATTGTGTTGATTGAGAACTTTGCATCTAGTAGTAGCACCAAGAGCGCAGACTTCGAGCGCAAGAAGCTGGCTGGTAACATGGATGGGTCACAGATCGCTGAAATGAAAGCTCAGCTGGATTCTATGCACAGTCTTCTGCTGGGAAGGACAACAAAGGCCGTCCACTTTGCCACTGAGAATGAGGTGGAAGATGTTAACTACATAGGTGGTTCTGGTTTTCAGGGTCAGCGATTCGGATACAACTCCAATCGAAACTTCACCAACAATGCTCAGCAAGGAGGGTACCAATCCCCACCACCCAAAGCTCCTGAGAGTAAGATTGAGGCTATGCTTGAACACCTGGTTCAAGGGCAGGAGAAGATGACAGCCACCTTCAATGGTAAGATGGACACCATGTACACCGATTTGAGTGGAAGGATCGAGGCACTAAATACGAGTCACAGGATGCTGGAAACTCAAGTAGCTCAGACTGCAGCAAATTCCAAGGGAAAATCGGTTCATGCACACGTCAATGCGATCTCCTCAAGTGCAGAGAATTACGAAGAGGATTCTGAAATCGCCAGAGCATCGATCGATACCCCCAGGTGTCGATCGATGCCGGTTACAATTCTGAAACGGGACACTTCCAAAACCCGTGTATCGATCGATACCCCACTGGTATCGGTCGATACCAAGGCAATTTCTGAGGAGACACATGATATTTCGACCAAGGAGCCTCAAGTAGCAGCAGCACGGTTCAATATCGCCCAATTTTGGGAAGACTATGAAACGAAGTGTCAGGCAGCGATAGCTAAGGAACGAGCTGAGAAAAGAGCTCGCAAGCCCAAGAAGGAGAATCCTGTACCTAAACACCTCAGAGATCCCATCTCTCCAAAGCAGCTGCGTGGCTTTGAGAAGATGGTAAGAAGGATTTCCCCTGATTCAACCTTTGAAGAAGCCCTAGAGTGCCGTCCTCTGCTAAGTCACTTCAAGGATTGCAGAGAAACTGAGGAAGAGATTAAGGCACTCTTCATTAAGGCTAGAGGTCCACCTCCACTGAGACAGTTGACCCCAAGGGAGGATCCAGGGAAATTTGTAGTTCCATGCTCTATCTCTGGAGTTGAGTTCAAAGAGTCTCTTGTCGACTCAGGGGCTAGTGTCAATGTCATCTCAAGGGCAATTGCAGAGCGGTTAGGAGCTGATATTCGATCACCAGAGGCATCTATCACATTCGCGAACAACTCCACCTCGCTTCCACACGGTACTATCCATGGTTTGCTGGTCAAAGTAGGAGACTGTCTAGTTCCTACTAATTTTCAGGTTGTAGAGATGGGTGCAATATCTCGTATGCCTATCCTTTTGGGACGACCGTTCATGGCTACTGCAGGCGCGATCATAGACACACCTAATAAGAGAATCTCTTTCTCTTACATTGACAGAGGGGTCTATTATGGTGTCATTCCCCCTAGGAGTGCTCCCACACATGTGTCTAGCATCGAGGTTGTCACAGGAGAGTCGCTAGCGATTGATATTTTGGAAGAGCCTCCTGATGAGCCTACTGTCGCAGATGTTCCAGGTGAACCGCCCAGCACCCCCAAAGAAGTTGCCAAGAAAACTAAGGCAACAAAGAAGAAGGCCAAGAGCAACAAAGTTGAGAATCCCCATGTCACTTTGATACCTCAGAAGTGTAATGGAGATTCGATTGAGTACAAGGTCAAATGCAAAGGAGCCTTGAAGCCATTCTCTAAGGCAAGAGTCCTTCTTACTTCTGAGCTGAAAGAGAAAGGGCAGGAGTTTGTGGACAGCATGCTAAGCAGAACTTTGAAGCTAGTAATGTCAAGTGATGGAGCCTGTTTTGGTGCAAGCTCTCACTCTTATCCAGCCTGAAGGGCGTTACAGTCAAGCTATTGACGTTAAACGAGCGCTTGGTGGGAGGCAACCCACTTGTGAGTCTGTTTTTGATTCGTTTTTATTTTTATTTTCGTTTGTTTTGAGTCTGTGTCAGGATGAACAAGGAGCAACTCGAAATCGCCTAAGCATCGATCGATACCCCTATGGTATCGATCGACACCAATCGCGGATGAAAATTCACAAAGTCGATCTAAGCATGGTATCGATCGATACCATGCCGTGTGTCGATCGACACCGACTGTTCCAGAACGGTAATTTCTTGTTTCTCTTCGTTCTATCCTTTTTCTTTGTTTCTTTCACTGACTCTAGGCTAGATAACACTGAGGACAGTGTTGTTCAAGTCTGGGGGAGGTGTCTGCTGACATTGTTTTCGTTTTTCTTAGAGTCAGTCGTTTTATCGAGTCAAAACTGTTTTATTGAGTCAAAATTTGTTGGAGATGATGATCCTGTGCTTGAACCTATTGATTTGATTTTGTTTTTGAGTGCACAGTGTTACAGGATCAGTTCTAGATCGACTAATGAAAAATCCAAAGGCTGACCAGTTGACTAGAAAACATCCATGTCTCCAGCAGAGTTCTTCTGAAGCCTGAGCCAATTTTTGCATTTCATCGATGTGGTTAGTGTTCATAGAGCTTGATTCATCATTCATATCTGATAAAGGAACCCGTGTGTTTAGAATTATGGTATCTCTCTCCCCTGAAATAAGTTGATAGATTAAGAGCATAAAAGATTGAAATGATTTTCTTCTGAGTAGAGGGTTAGGAAAATTTCCAGCGATCCCATTATTCTACTTAAGAGGGGATGATCACACAAAGGATTGGAAGCGAGGCTAGGATTTTCCTATGATGCCATTATTCGCCTACATCCTTTGATACATAGAGAGGGAAGAACCGGGGATTTGGTGGCAAACACCATCAATACTCGCGTCTCCTACCTTGATATGTATATGCTAAGCTGAAAATAAAAAAAATAATAAGGATATAATAAGAAATAAGTCTGGAGGAGAGAAATTGATACAAAAAAGTGTGAAAAATGGTGGTTCCTTTGTCAAGATATTGTCTGGTAAAGAGTCTAGAAGGTTCTTAAATATTAGCTGCAGAGATGAAACTGGCGATGAGGGCTTTACTTGAACAATGCTGTGGGATTTTGTGTGGAGTCTGGAAAAGCTGCAAATGTCTACGGAGAAGTACATGGTGGTTAGATCGAAAGCTGATCAGGTGACATTTGGGTACTTGGGAAAAGGGTCTTTTCGATGGTTCAGGAACAGGTGAGTCTCTACGTTTTCAAACCTCTTTTTCTGGTTTAGTCTTCTATTTGCTTGAGGGCAAGCAAAAGGCTAAGTCTGGGGGAGTTGATATATCATGGTTTTTACCCTATTTAAACCATGATATAAGTCCTTTTTATAGAGTCTTTATAGTATTTTGGAGTCTTTTAGAGTCTTTTACAGGTTTAGGTACGTTTGGAGCATTTTGGAGCATTCTGGAGCATATCGAGATGCAGAGTCATGCAGAGACGTCAGAAGTTTGGCATTCGTTTAAGACCTTCCCACCGATGGATTGAGCTCAAATTTGGACACAAGATAGATCAATGAATTAGCTTTCATTTGGAAGTGGTTTGAAGCCATTCCAACGGTGCGATCGAAAGTTATGCCAGTTTTCGTGAAGACTGTCTAGTCTGTCGAGCAGAGGAGTCGACGCATAGGATGAGTATCGACCGATACTACCTAGTATCGATCGATACTGCTCGGGAAAATAGGAAACACGACTTTTTAGAAGCCTAAAGACCCTGCAACTTGGCCCAGAAGACTTTAATACTTACCAGAAAGCCCAGAACGTGTTTTTAGTCTATATTTAGGGTTTTCAGCCACCTGTTTAGGAATGCTTTTATTTTCTGTGTTTGATTTTACTTTGGTTTTAGAGAGACAAGTCTGAATCTCCCTTCGTCCGAGATCAGATCTCTAAACCCTTCTTTCTATTCTATTGATGATTTATTCAAACATGTTGATTGTTTCATTCTCCATGTCTGAGTAGATCCACCTTAGGTTTAGGGTTTTCTCATAAGGGTTTTCTTTGAATGCTAGGTTAAATATCTTTTAGGATTCACCATCTGAATTATAGTTCTTCGCTTAGGTTGTGTTCATATCTTGTTCTAGATTAGCTACCTAGAATATAAATCTTAGGATAATTGATTAGGTACGAGAGTGCAATTAATTACCTGATAGAACCTAGGTGAGCAAATTGATTATTCGCAAAGAGATTTGGTTTAATTGATTTGTGAACATATCAAACCTGTTGTTAAAGCTGATTTAGACTTTAGGATTCGCAAAGAGATTTGGAATTCTTAGGATTTAGATTTAGATAGTTTTCGCAACGAGAGTTGGTTAGCTATATTTTAGTGATTTGAGTTCAAGAACTGCGCTAAATCTGAATCCTGTTAGTTAGTTAGTCTGCATTCACTGATTTTCTGAGAAAAACCCTGAGCCTATATTTCCCAATTGATTTACATCTCGTTTAATTTCTGCACTGTTTTTAATTACATCTATCTGGCTTAGCGTAATTCGACACTTCATAATTTATTGTGTGATCTCTGTGAGTCTTTGTGGTTCGACCCCTACACTTACTACAACAACTGCTTTAGTATCTTAGGGTATTAAATTGAGCATATCAGAAGACTTCCAACTGTCTCCGTCTTCGTACTCGTGCCCACAAATGGTTTGGTCTTTAGAGAGACCATGTGATGGGCAAAGACTGCTCCTAGGTTGACCGCGAGATCGAGCTCAGGCCATGCATAGTTCTCATCGTCAATGATACCTCAAATGCCTATAGAGAGCATAATGAGTTCGGACAGCCGCATCTTATTAGGCTCCATCTTACACAGGATGGTGTTGCTCAGGATCCTAACCATACAGCGCAGAACGGGATGACGAACGTCCATCTGAGTAGATGTCTTGGAGTAGTAGGCTCTGTTCCCGAAGTGTTCCCAGAATACCTGCACATCGAGAAACTGTGTAGGCAAAGCAACCTTCCGGAAATCCCTGCGGAAATCATAAATGTCGCAGAGATCTGGAAGTGGCAGCCGGTATCTCACTCCTCGAATCATGAAGGTCATGGTGCCTTCCAGCGCGGCCTTCAGAACCTCATCCTGATATTAAACTCGGACTATCGCGAGGAACTGTCGTACCAAGTCAAGGTACAAATCATATTGTCTCATCGGCATAGTCCCCAAACCGATCTTCTCTATCAATCCCCCAAGTGACATGTCAATACCCAGGTTGCGCATGGTCTGAGGGTCGACAAACCGAGTGGTCTGTATATAAACATCCTGCCAAGCGTTGTAGAACAACGTGTCGTAGTCGTCCCAGGTCTCGGAGATGGGTCTGTAAATGCAGTCATTACTCTCAGCTATCTGCCTATGTGTTCCCTCCCAATCTCTGTTGCAGGGAATCTTGGCTCTCTCATTTCGCTTAGGCCAAGGGGCTCTAACTGTGGCGGCAGTAGCAGCATGGTGAGCAGGAGTAGCTGGTGGTGACGATGTTTGTGCCACTTGTGGGGGTGGTGGAATCTCGCGCAATGAAGCACACGGAACCTCGATGTTTGCCGACGCTCCATCAATCAGTACCATGTAGGTGTCGTGGCCTAGGTAACCATTCACCAAACCTCTCCACCAATGCAAACCATCCCAGATTTTTGCACGTTGGTCCAAACGGAATTCTTTGGTTGGTGGATTTGAGCTGGATGCGTCTGAAGTTCCTGCTCTCTTCGGTCTAGATGTCATCTTGTGGATCGTGAGGATGAGTGAGAGAATGAGAATGAGGATGAAAATCCAAGCAGAATAGGCACAAAAATCACTCAAATCCTTTGAAAAACGAAGATTTGTGAATTTGAGAGAGTAGTGTCGGTTTTGGTATCGAACGATGGGCTGTGGGAGAAAAGAAGGAAAACCTGTAGGGTTTATAGGGAACTTACCTGCGCGTGGGGTATCGACCGATACCAGTGGGTATCGATCGATACTGAGAGTGGTGAATGACTTGTTTGTCATACGGAGGTTTGGTCCAGAATGTGTATGTTAAATGACTGGTATCGATCGATACCAAGTGGTATCGATCGATACGGGACCTCCGAATCTGAATTACGAGACACAACGAAAAGAAAAGAAAAAATAAAGACTCATATGTACAGACTTACCAGTGGGTTGCCTCCCATTCAGCGCTTGTTTAACGTCACGAGCTTGACTGTACGGACGATCAGTCCGGATGAGAATGAGAGCTTGCAGCAAAACAGGCTCCACAACTTGACATTTCCAACTTCAGGTTCTTGCGCAACATGCGCTCTACAACTTCATGTCCTTTCTCTTTCAGCTCTGGAGTAAGAAGAACTCTAACTTTAGAAAATGGTCGCGAGGCCCCTTTGCATTTCACCCTGTATTCGATTGAATCTCCGTCGCACTTCAGAAGGATTAAGGTCGCGCGTGGAACACTCTCGACTCTTTTGTTCTTCACCTCCTTCTTTGCCTTAGTCCTTTTTATGACGTCCTTAGTGACAATAGGAGGATGGTCTAGTATGTCTATGGCTTTAGGCTCGTTAGAAAACTCTTCCTTATTTTCAGCTACCAACGACTCTCCTGTGACAACATCGATGCAAGAGACACGCGTGGGAGTTCCTCTAGTAGGAATGGCGTCGTAGAAAACCTCCTTGTCAATGTAGGAGAACGAGGTTCTCTTGTTGGGCGTGTCCATGATTGCACCTACTATAGCCATGAACGGTCTTCCAAGAATCAACTGCGTGGTGGACCGTTCACTCATCTCCACAACCTGAAAATCAGTAGGAACTAGAGAATCCCCTATTGTGACCGTCAAATCAGGGATTGTACCGTATGGAATTGAGGTGGAGCAGTTTGCGAATGTGATAGATGTCTTGGGAGAACGAATTTCAGCTCCCAATTTCTCTGCAATTGTTTTCGACATGACATTGACGCTAGCCCCTGAGTCAACCTGAGATTCTTTGAATTCAACTCCAGAGATAGAGCATGGAACAGAGAATATTCCTGGGTCCTCCCTCTTAGTCGGCTGCTTCAACTGAGGTGGTGTACTTCTGACCTTGGCAAAAAGTACCTTAATCTCTTCCTCAGTTTCTCTACAATCTCGGAAGTGACTTAGCAGGGGGCGGTACTCTAGAGCTTCTTCAAAAGTCAGTGAGAGGGGGATCCTTCGTACCATCTTCTCAAAGCCAAGCAGCTTCTTCGGAGAAATTGGATCCCTGAGATGTCTAGGTAGTCTCGGATACGGTATCTTAGGTTTGTAGACACGTTCCTCGATCACTTCCGGTTTCTTTATAGTCTTTGGTTCGGCTTGCGATGGGTGTCGATCGATACAAGGGTGGTGTCGATCGACACAAGGTTCATGTATCGGCTCTTCAGAGTGGTATCGATCGATATCAGAGTGGTATCGATCGATACTGACGAATCAGTTTTGGAATCACCTTCGAGAGAGTTTTTGAGATTCCCTGCACTTCTCAAGGTCATTGCATTGACGTATTCGTTCTGTGCTTGAGTCGCCTTTTCGTTCACAGCAGTTGCAGTTTGAGCCACTTGCGTTTCCAGCATCTTCTGATGGGTATTAAGAGCATCGATCCTTCCACTCAGATCCTTGTACACATCATCTATCTTTCTGTTGAGATTCACTGTGAGCTGCTGCTGTCCTTGAACCAGCTGTTCAAACATAGCCTTGATCTTGCTGTCCGGAAGCTTAGCAGGTACGGGTTGATAAGAAGAATTTCCATAGTTCCTGGTGTACCCATTGTTCTGAGATGGTTTTTGACCAAACTGATTCGAACCTCCTTGCTGATAGTTGTTGTTGAAGTTTCGGTTGTTGTTGAATTGATTCCTCTATCCTTGAAAACCAGACCCACCAATGTAGTTAACATCCTCTACTTCATCCTCGTTAAATACCTCAACTTCTTCAGCAAAGTGAACAGCCTTTGGTTTCTTGCCCATCAGAAGATTGTGCATAGAATCCAACTTGGCTTAAACATCATCAATTTGTGTACCATCCATGCTGCCAGCTAGCTTCTTCCTCTCAAAATCGGCATTTTTGGTGCTATTACTAGACGCCAAGTTCTCAATCAACGCATAAGCATCCTCAGGATACCTGGTGTTGAAGTTTTCATTTCTCGCAGCGTCCAAGGTCATCTGTTACCTCCAATCGAGCCCTCTGAAAAAGAATCCCATCAACTGAACATCAGAGTACCCGTGATGTGGACAATCTCTCTGCTACGATCTGAATCTTGTCCAAGAGGTCTTGAACGCCTCAGTAGGTCCTTGAAAAAACTGGGAGATCTTGTTCCTCAGATCCTCAAATCGTGGATCATCATAGAAATTGTTCAGAAAAGCAGTCTTAGTTTGATCCCAAGTAGTCAGCGATCCAGGAGTCAACTGCTTCAGCCAGTAAGTCGATTCTCCACTAAGTGAGTATGGGAAAAGCTTGCAGAAGAGGTAATCGTAGGACACTCAATTGCTCTTGATGCTAGTGATCAAGTCCTCGAACCTCTCAATATGATACATGGGATGTTCGCTGGAGAGACCATGAAAAGGATGCTGTCCCACAAGAGTGTAGTATGCAGGTTTCAGCTCAAAGTCATTCCTCTGGTAAGGTGGAGGACGAATCGCTGATCGATTTGCATAGAACTGATCAGTTCTGTTGCACTCACCGATCGTTCTACCACAATTAACCACAACATTCTCAGTGTTCGCGTTCCCAGCGACAATCCTAACAGCAACAGGAGCAGCGGGAATGATGTTTCCCTCTCCATCCAGAGGTTGTCCCTGCGCATTGCACAAACGACCTTCTCGGTCTCTGTAAGCACCAGCGTCATCTCTAACCAACTCTTCCTGATTGTTGTTCATCTCTGCTGGTTTCTTTGCTTTTCTGTTTGTGTGTTCCACAAGTCCTAGCTGCTCCAAAGACAATTCAACTAGCTGAGTGTTCTTGTTACCTCTGGGTTTATGATTAGGCATACACCTAAAAACAGAAGTCAAGAACGTAAGTAATCGGTAGCACGATGAGTATCGACCGATACCAAGTGGTGTCGATCGATATTAACAAAAGAGAACGACGAGTATCGACCGATACCAGCGGACTTAGTCGAAATTCTCAAACGAAAATCTAATGGCGAATTGAGTCTCCGGCAACGGCGCCAAATTTGATATGCTCAAATTAATACCCTAAAAGTACTAAGCAGTAGTTGCAGTATAGTAGGGGTCGAACACAAGGACTCACAGAGACACACAATAGATTATAAATATGAGAATCAAGCTAAGCAATCAATAATAGTGAATGCAAGTAAACTAACTAACAGGATTCAGATTTAGCGTGGTTCTCGAACTCAAATCACTAAAGTATAGCTAACCAACTCTCGTTGCGAAAACTATCTAAATCTAAATTTTAGGAATTCCAAATCTCTTTGCGAATCCTAAAGTATAAATCAGCTTTTAGATCATGTTTGATTTTTTCACAAAACAACTAAACCAAATCTCTTTGTGAATAGTTATTATGCTCACCTAAGGTTCTATTAGGTGATTAATCGCACTCTCGTGCCTAATCAATTATCCTAAGATCTAAGTTCCAGATTCGTCAACCTAGAATTAGCTTTGAACACAACCTAAGGTGAAGAACTAATTCAGATGGTGAATCCTAATAACTAATCAACCTAGCATTCAGAGAAAACCCTTATGAGAACCCTGAACCTAAAGTGGATCTACTCAGACATGGAAATTGAAGCAATAAACATGTTTGAATAAATCATCAAATAAAACAGAAAGAGTAACAAGAGGGTTCGAAATCTTCTCTCGGACAAAGGGTATTTCAGACTTGTCTTCCTCACAAAGTTCTCTCTCAAAACCAAAGTAAAATAAAGCATAGCCATGAAAGTGGCTGTAAAATCCTATTAAATAACCTAAATCACGTTTTGGGGCTTCTTGTAAATAGTAAAGTCTTCTGGGCTATTTTGCAATTCTTCAATACTTCATTAAACTCACGGGTCGTGTCTGCCTCGATGAGTATCGGCTGATACTAGGCAGTATCGATCGATACTGATGCTTCAAATCGGGTACTCAGCTACACGAACCTCTGCTTCGATCCAAAATGCTCTAGAAAGCTCTAATATCTCCAATAATCCTCCAAACGTGCTAAAACCATTAAAAGACTCTAAACCACTACGAAATAGTAGAAAGACTCTATAAAACGGACCTATATCATGGCTTAAACGGGGTAAAAACCATGATATATCACTTTTCAGGTAGTCAGTGGTCCAGGAGGCAACTGCTTCAGCCAGTAAGTCGCATATCCACCTAAAAAATATGGGAAGAGCTTGCAGAAGAGGTAATCGTAGGACACTCCATTGCTCTTGATGCTAGTGACCAAATCCTCAAACCTCTCAATATGATCCATGGGGTGTTCATTGAAAAGACCATGAAAAGGGTGCTGCCCCACAAGAGTGTAGTATGCAGGTTTCAGCTCAAAGTCATTCCTCTGAAAAGCAGGAGGGCGAATCGCTGATCGATTGGCATAAATCTGATCAGGCCTGTTGTACTCACCAATTGTTCTACCACAATTAGCCACAACATTCCTTGCATTCGCGTTCCCAGCGATATTCCCAGCGACAATCTCCTCGACAACAGGAGCAGGTAGGATGATGTTCCCCTCTCCATCCAATCGTTGTCCTCTCTCATTGCACAATTGACCCTCGTGGTCTCTGTAAGCAGCAGCTCCATCTTGAACCACAACCACTGGATTGTTGTTCATCTGTGCTGGCCTCTTTTCTCTTATGTTTTTGCGTTCCAAAAGTGCTAGCGGCTCGTTTGACAAATCAACTAGCTGAGTGCTCTTGTTCCTTCTGGTTTCGCGAATAGGCATACACCTGAAAACAAAAGTCAAGAACGTAAGTAACACGAATAGTCACGACAGGTATCGACCGATACCACTAGAGTATCGATCGATACTGTGGCGAACTTAGTCGAAATTCTCAAATTAAAATTTAATGGCGAATTGAGTCCCCGGCAACGGCGCCAAATTTGATAAGCTCAAATTAATACCCTAAAAGTACTAAAGCTTTGTCGATTGTAATATTTAGGGATCGAATCCACAGAGACTCAAGGAAACACACAATAGATTATATAGATGAAAATCAAGCTAAGTGATCAATGGAATTGAAAGCAAATACGTAAATTAAACTGTTGTAAATTCGATAGGAGAAAGATAGGTTCAGGGTATTTCTCAGGAAATCAGTGAATGCAGATAAACTATCTAATTAGGGTTCAGGTTATGCACGGTTCTTGAACTCAAATCACTGAAATATAATTAACCAACTCTCGTTGCGAGAATTATCTAAGTCTAAATCCTAGAATTCCAAATCTCTTTGCGAATCCTAAAGTCTAAACCAGCTTTTAGTTCAAGTTTGATTTGTTCACAAAACAACTAAACCAAATCTCTTTGCGAATAGTTATTTTGCTCACTCTAAGTTTTATCAGGTTTCTCAATTGCACTCTCGTGCCTAATCGATTAACCTAAGATCTAAGTTCCAGGTGATCAATCCAGAATTAGCTTTGAAAACAACCTAAGGTGAAGAACTAATTCAGATTATGAACCCTAATCAACAATTCAACCTAACATTTAAAGAAATCCCTTATGAGAACCCTAAACCTAACAAGAGATCTACTCAGACATAGAAATTGAAGCGATAAACATGTTTGAATAAATCACTAAATCAATAATAAGAAAGACAGTAAAACAGGGGTTCGAAATCTTCTCTCGGACGAACAGAGTTTCAGACTTGTCTCCCTCAAAAGCTCTCTCACCAAAAACCAAAGTAGAATTCAAGTGTAGAATAAAACTTAGCCACAAAAGTGGCTGAAAAACCTAATAAATAACCTAAGACATGTTTTGAGGGTTCTTGTAAATAATAAAGTTTTCTGGGGCAATTTGCAGTTCCTTAAATCTTCAAATAAGTCGCGATTCTTCTGTTTTTTCGACGGGTATCGATCGATACCATAAGTGTATCGATCGATACTCAGGCATCAAATCGGTGTCTCAGCTACAGGATCTCTGCTTGACTCAAAAAAGCTCTAGAATGCTTCAATATCTCCAATAATGCTCCAAACGTACCTAAAACTTGAAAAGACTCTAAAATACTACATAATACTAGAAAGACTCTATAAAATGACTTATATTATGGTTTAAAACGGGTAAAACCCATGATATATCAAACTTTCTGAATTGTTGACATTGTCTTCTCATGTATATCTTCCTCTTCATCCGTACAATGAAAAAACATTTCTTGCATTTTCGTGACGCCAGCATAAAATGATGGTAAAAGGTACTTTCTGGATTTTAGGGTGCTTCCTTTCTCATAATATGTGTCTCACACGATTGAGTCCAAACATTTGTGTGGCTTCGCTTTCTTTCTTGCATGCTTTGGTGTCTGATCATTTGATTCATCTCATTTTTTTGTATTCGATGGTGTTTTATGCGGACTGTTCTCGCTTCCTACTTCAAACGTCGTGGACTTCAAGTTAGGGGATAGTTTGCTCGAGAACATTTGTCCACCATCAAACCGTTCAACACTCAATGACACAACTTTAAGAGGACTTTGTAGGGCAGAGTAAAAAACAACATCACTTGCCCCACCTCTGCCTCCAAAAATTACAAATAGATTAACACTTTTGTCTCTTTTCCGGATCTCCATGAAATTTCTCAGCCATGAATCCGTGCTAAATGCAATTGGGGGGGTTGCATGGGCCTTGTAACACAATCATACCGGACAGGACACAATAAGTGACAACATCTTCCATGTTCTCAGCGACACTAAATTCATTTATTATGGATGCTAACAACATCTTGTATTCATTTCCACTGTGACTGAGATCAATGCATCTTCCCATTTTTCCTTTATCGATAACGAAATTCCAGCTTCTTATGCTACCGCATGTCCATTCTCCACAAAAAACCAAGACTGGATCTGGGCTGTCTGCACATATATAAGATAACTCAAATGAAAACAAAAATATAAGTACAAACTCATCTATAATGCTTCTAGTTACATGTAAATAGCACGATTTAAACCCACTCAACCAAATATTCAATTATGTTAATCCTTTTTTGCAAGATCGGAAAAAATTCTTCCTCTTATAACTGCCCTAACTTTCTTTGTCTTTACAAATTAAATGTGACCTAACTTCTCATTTATGGATAATAGATAATAAATTAACTTACATCTATTAGCTGTTGACGAAATTAGCCGTACTCAGCGTGAATCTCCTTTAAAATTAAAACTTGCAGAAGTTTTGATCTTTCTTATCTCTGTATACTCATTAATTTTCTCTTACCTTACATCTCTCTCTCTCTCCCCACACATGAAGCAGCGTGTACTGACCATATATAATCACGTTATATTATTATTATATACAAATATCACCTACAATTTTAATGTACAAATTTTTTATTTTACTTTTGTGTTTATTCAAGAATTTCTTTTAATGCAATGCATCCATTTTAGGATTTAATAGTCGCGGAATCAATCAGAACAGTATGCATCAACTGGCGTACACAAAGTTGGTTCATGTGTATTTTGGTCCGATCAAGTGCTACACAATAGAATAAATGTTATATCGTTTTGCAATATTTTGGAAGTGCTAAAACTCGATATATGTTTTGATAAAGTGCCCCGCAAAAACCCCCCAAGATATTGTAATAAACAAACGTCTCAACAGTTTTCTTAATCATCAAAAGTTTAGAAGGTGGTCCGACGACTGGCGTACAAGAAGAATATGACAATATATCTTTCAGATAGTATACTCAAATTTGTCTTTGCGCTTGTTGTTTCTCGCAAAAAACAAGTTTCTAAAAGGATTTCTTGAATATATTTGATAATAGTCTATTATAAATATGTCATGTCATGTTAAAAAAAAAATTATAATAAAAATAAATGTCATGTTTCATTAGAATATCCAATATTGTGGGAAAAACAACACGAAAACAAACTAGTCGATGATTGCTAGACATTCTGGTGGAAGGAAATAAGACTATATATGAATGTTTAAGGGGGTTTAGAAAAAATTTGAAACCTTTTTTGAATGTACAAGGACATGTTTTTGAACATTATAATCGTGTTTTTAATTTCAATGTTTTGCAAGGAGTTTTGAACATTTTTGGAATCTCTTTTGAATGATGAGAAAGCATTCTATTAAAAGAAAAATCGAAGAGTTTGAAATGATTGGTACTCCAGCCTAAATAGGCTAAAAATAGGCTAAATGTTTTACCTTTTTTCATCAACAAAAAACAAAAACTCTTCCATTTATACTCTCTAGGTAATAATGTTTAACCCAGGCCATAATTGATATGTGACCTATTAGCAAATAATTATTAGTACACATGCAAGTTGCATGATGCTTTTAGAAAAGAAAAAAAAGTTGCATGATGCAAATAAGGATAAAAGACGAAGAAATAGGTCTTAGTGATGCAAAGCAACATTTGGAAACTCTGTTATTCGTCCACCTATCCCTTTTCATCGAATGAGAAGTAGTTATTGTTTACAAATGTACTATCAATTGGCTTGAGCCGTGCTGTATATTTGAGAAGTAGCTATTGTTTATTTATTGGGTTTAAATATCGTTATTATCAAAACCCTAAAGTTTCTCTCTAAAAAAAGAAGCAGCCGCCTCTGTTTTGTTTTTCTCCGGCCGACGGAGGGAGGCTCTCTAAGCTCCGATGTCGGTCGGGTTTTATATCTACGTTTATTTTTTTCCTGGTTCATCCCTCTCTTTTATTGGAGTTTCGTTGGTTTTAATCGGATCGATCCGCCATTCACAAGGTTTGTGTTTGGTGTCTTCGATGGGTGGCTCCGTCGTAGTCTCTCCCACTCGATCCCACATCAAGATCCGGTCGAGATCTTTGTTGCCTCTGCTTTCATCTTCCCGGATTAAGTCGGCTCAGTTTCGTCACTCCGGCATCGGTGTTGTAAATCGGTCTTCTACTGCGACGCCACTCTTTGGAAGCAGTATTGCTCTGATGAGTCTGTGGTGGGTTGAATTTGTGGCATTTATTTTTTGTTTGGGTTTTTATCTTTGTCTCCGGGGGTTTCATATCTCGCCGGCTTGTCTCCGGGGTTTTCGTATCCCGCCGGCTCTGTAATGTTTTATGTTAAAATCGTTGCTGGTTTGTGGCTAATGACAAGGTTCGTAGACTTAGTATCTGCCTTGAGAGAGTACATCGTGATAGAGTACATCGTGTTGCATTGAAGCGGTTTTAAGTTCCATACTTGGAACATAGACGAGACGGTCCTTGCAATCAATGGTTCATTTGGGTAGTATTTTAGCATCTTTTAGATCTTATTGTTAGGTTTTGATGTTAGTTATTCATGTAATTCTCTGTAATTCTCCAAAACTTTGAAGTTTACATCAATAAAACATCTAGACGATTATAAAAAAAAATATCGTTATTATTAAATATTACGTAAACTCTTTAAATCCATATATATATATAATATTATTGCATTTAAAATAAAATTCAATATGCATGGTATCATTTTCTTAATTATATTGACTGATTAATTTTCTATAGAAAATTCAATGAAATAAGAACATATAATAATAAAAATGTAAGAATAACGAACTGATAGAAATAATAGTTTGCTTAATGAAGGAGTGACAACAAAACATGTAAAAAAAAATAGGATAGAAGAATTAAGAATTAATATGGTCTTAGAATTCATAAAATGGGCCCAACTAAGAGAGTAAAATTTTCAAATCTATTATATAATAGGAGAGTTTTCTCTCAATTTAGGATGTTCACTTTATCACTATCAAAATTTTTAACATTAATATATATTTAAAATATTCATTTAATACATGTTTATTTTTATTTATCATTATTTTTATTTAATACAAATTAAAAAATACAAAAATTAGTGTAAATAAATAGAAAAAGTGAGAATTCGATATTAAGAATTAAAGAAAATTGTAATACTAATTGGATAAAAAAATAAAAATAAATATTATATTCAAAACGATATATTGTTAGATTTTCAACCAAAAACTTGAATTGAAGATTTCTCATATTTAAAATGTTAGAATGTGATTATGAAAGTAAGAATGTAAAATAGATTTTACTACATATAGTGAAAAAACAAATTTATTCAATTTTGGTCCGAGAATATATAATTGTTTAATGAAATTTACATCATTTGAGAGTCACAAAAATATTATTACTTTGTGGTAAATATAAGTTTTTACAATTAATTTTACAAACCGAAAGATATGTAAAATAGGATAAGAACAAATGAATAAAATTATGGATAAACGATAGAAGAGAAAATACAAAATCATATTTAAAAAGGGACTAAATGATTATAAATAGTCAGAAAAAAATATAAAAAATGAGTGTTATGAAATTAAATTCAAAATAAAATCAAAGATAATTAAGTTTTTCGGAAATTTCTATACAAAATTTTTTCTAGAAAATGAGAAATTAAGTCAATAATATCTTTTTTTCTTTGCTTACATATACCATAGATGGAAGTCGAGTATTTACAAGTAAATTTCATTGGAACCATATAAGAAAAGTCTGATATTTTTTACATGGCTTGAAATTTTAAAATGTTATGATATTGTGTTTTTAACCAAAATATATATATATATATATATATATATATATATATATATATATATATAAATTTCAAAACTAAAATAGTAAATAAAATGCTTGAGAATGTTCAAACACTACCGCAACAAAACATACATGTAAAGAGTGATACAAGTTATTTTGTACCATATCGCGGGTGGAAATGCGATTCTACACCATACTTCAAGAGAAACACATGCTTGAGAATTCTTTCTTCGTATCAAATTCTAATAGTTTAATGGATTCAAAGAAGCGAAATATTTAAAACATGCTATGTTTTGTGAAGAAAAAGTCGTGGATGAAGTCCACAATTAAACATTTTTAATTAATATAAAAAATGGATTGCATGTCGTTGGTGTTGTTGTATGTGCCATATATTATGATGAATAACACTCCAATAATTTTTTCTTTTTAAAGTATCTAAGTGTACAAGGACATTAGATCATGCAATTTTTTAAAAATATAATTTTTAGCAAAAGAGAATCAAATCAAAACCTATATCGAACTATTTTGGTATTTAGAATGTTGAGTTAGTTCCAATTTCTTATTATCCATGTACTATTGACGTGTAATCAATATAAACAAACTAAAAAAAAAGTGAAAAACAATTGTGGCACAAAAAAATATCGTCAAAAAATGATGACATCACATACACAAAGAAAGACGGTACATTTACTGTCTTAAAAATGATGGCAAATATAATGTATTTTTAACAATAAATATAAAGAAAATAATATGTAGGTTATGCCAAAAACAAGTATATAAAAACTTAAAAAAAATAAAAATATTTAATTTATTTAATTAAATTATTAGTGACCAACCAAAAAAATAAATGAGACTAAAAGCGTAAAAATACAAATACTTAAAATGAAATTTAAAAATAACAAATTTGAATTTGATATAATGTTAATTCTGGGCAACTTTTTAAAAGTAATGGCATGGTTTATTTAAAAGTAAAAATATGCAGTGGTCATTTGAGAGAATAGATTATGGATTAATGGGCTAGTCACTACCATTAATTGTTCTTACCCATCTCCTCATCGCTTGCTCTGAAGACTTAACGTAAATTCATAAAATTATAATCCATATACCAAAATAAAATAGTTTCATAATAATCAGTATTCTATCAATTATTACTTTATTAGTGTAATTTGGGATACCAATTTTTACAATATTAGATAATAAAACAACAATTTTCATTTATTTCAACATGAGGTGGACTCAAGCTGAGTCACTCAACGGTGTCATGCATTGTGCGAAACTACTTGAGTAATCTAACCTCTTCCTCCCTCTTATTTTTTTTTCTTGGGTTTTGGTGATGAAAATCATGAGTATTAACTAAGTTCACAATTTGGGTTAGTCAATTAGGAATGTGTTTTTTTTATTGGGCTTTGGTTTAGGTTTAAGCCGTCTTAACTTTGTAATTGTCCTAATCTATATAAAGACAGGCACGTGTGAGGGTTTTCTGTATCCTGAAAATTCTAGAGAGAAACTAGAGAGATATTTCTTGTTCTTAGAGAGATTGTGAGGAACCCTAATTCTTTGTAATCCGTGGTGATAGTGGATTACTGGAAAGTTCCAGGCCGAGACGTAAGATCACACACTGTGATCTGAACTCGTTAATTCTCTGTGTCTTTTATTTATTGCTCAAATTCCGCGATTATTGAGACAGGATCAAATCTCATCAAATTGGTATCAGAGCATAGGTTTTAAGCTTGGGAGCAATTGGATAGAGAAGTTCTGCAGGGATCTAGGTTTTAGATCCGGGTTGATAGCTGGGATCAAAGCATCAACAGGTTTAAGGGTTTCAGCAGCGCGAAGATCGCGCAGATCGCTTAAGTATCGATCGACACCAGTTCCTGGTATCGATCAATACGATTGTTACGTATTCGCAGAAAGTCGAAGAAAAGTTTGGTATCGAGCGATACTCCATCTTATATCGATCGACACAGTAGCAGGAGCGCGTTAAGAAGTTCGTTTGATCGAGATGTCTTCAGAAAAGAAGCCGAAGGTGCAGATAGCCATCTTCGACGGACAAGGTGATTTCTCTATGTGGAAGAGAAGGATGTTAGCTCACATGAATCTTTGGGGATTGAAAGGCGAGCAAATAACACCAACCACTGAGCCGGATAAGCTGGTTATCAAGAAGGATGAATCAGCGGAGGATTTCGAACAGAGACTTAAAGCAGAACAAGTCAAGAAAGAGGAGCGAGCAGAGAATGCTATGGATATTTTGACACTCCATCTAGGAGATCATGTCCTCAGGAAAACAGAGGAGTGCACAACAGCACGTGATCTTTGGGCAGCACTAGAAAGGTTATACAACACCAAGACTCTACCGAGTCGGATTCATCTTTTGTATAAATTCTATACATTTAAGATGGATGGGTCTAAGTCAATCGATCAAAACGTCAATGACTACTTGAATACTGTTTCAGAGTTGGCAAGTGTAAAGGTTACAGTTGCGGATGAAGTGCAGGCAATTCTACTATTCAGTTCCTTGCCACCACAATATGACTCCATGAAGGAGACATTGAAGTATGATAGAGAGTCCATCTCTATTGAAGATGTGTTGAATACGGCAAAATCGAAGGAAACTGAGCTTAAAGCTAAGGGAATATCGACTTCACAAAGCACTGGTGAAGCGTATATGGCTCGTGGGAGACAGAAAAATAGGGATCAACGAAATTCTGGGAATCTAAGCAGAAGCAGGTCGAAATCGGGAACTTAAATCACCTGTTGGTTCTGCAAGAAGGAAGGACATGTGAAGGCTGATTGCTATGCTTGGAAGAAGCGGAAGGGCGTCGATGATGAAGATGCCATGGCAGCGGTTGTCATTAAAAAATCAGCAGGAGTTGATGCGTTATCAGTCTCGGAAAATTGGCATCTAGAGAGGTGGGTGATTGATTCGGGTTGTTCATATCACATGACCTCAAGGAGAGACTGGTTTGATACATTTGAGGAGCTCAACTCTGGACAAGTGCTACTGGGGGACAACTATTCTGTGGAGGTTAAGGGAATAGGTTCCATCAATATAAAAGCATGTTGTGGCACGGTAAAGACATTGACGAATGTCAGGTATATTCCTAAGCTGAAGATAAATTTAATATCTACAAGTACATTGGATAAGCTTGGGTTTGATCATGCTGGAGGCAAAGGAAAAACAAAGTTCTATAAGAATGGAAAGATGGGTCTTCAAGGCACTCTATGCAGTTCTTTGTATTTGCTTGATGGAGAGACTGTGGTAGGACAGTCAAACATAAGTGTTACTAGGAAACCAGCCAAAGACGAGATGGCTTTGTGGCATAGAAGGTTGGGACACATGAGCATGAAGAATCTGATGATCTTGGTAAAAAGAGGCATCATTGACAAGAGAAGGATTGGGGAGATGGATTTATGTGAGAGTTGTGTAATGGGGAAGACCAAGAGACTGAGCTTCAACATTGGGAAACACAATTCAGGAGAAGAGCTGAGATATGTTCACTCAGATCTTTGGGGATCTCCATCGGTCACTCCAAGTATCTCTGGTAAGCAGTATTTCCTGTCTATCATTGATGATTACACTAGAAATGTGTGGGTGTTCTTCTTGTCTGTTAAGAGTGAAGCTTTCACAAAGTTCTGTGAATGGAAGAAACTGGTTGAGAATCAGATAAACAAGAAAGTGAAATGTCTGAGAACAGATAATGGGTTGGAGTTTGTGAACAAAGACTTCGACGGATTTTGCAAGCAGCATGGGATTGAGAGGCACATGACTTGTGCATATACTCCACAGCAAAATGGAGTTGCAGAACGCATGAACCGAACAATAATGGAGAAGGTGCATTGTATACTGGATAAAAGTGGCTTAGGTGAAGAATTCTTGGCTGAGGCGGTTAGCACAGCTGTGTACCAAATTAATAGAAGCCCATCATCGGCCTTAGATGGCAGTATTCCTGAGGAATTTTGGTTGGGAAGAAAGTCGGGTTATGGACACATGAGAAGATTTGGGTCATTGGTCTATGTTCATGTAGATCAAGGTAAGTTAAGACCAAGAGCTATTAAGGGAATTTTCATAACCTATCCGGAGGGAGTCAAAGGGTACAAGGTATGGCTCCTGGATGAATCAAAATGTGTGATTAGCAGGAATGTGGTCTTTGTGGAAGATACCGTATTCAAAGACTTGAGGAATAGAGTTTCTGTGGAAGAAACTGCGCAGAGGAGCCCGACTTCTGAGAGTGTATCGATCGATACCACCCCAAGTATCGATCGATACGGACACGAAAAAGAAAACTCTCGAGAGCCTTCTGAGGTGGTGTCGATCGATGTCATCCCGAGTATCGATCGACACCGAGGAGGACCAGATGCGACAACTTCTGTTACTGAAGATAATGGGCAAATTGGATCTTCAGGTGGAGCTGTTGGAGATCAAGAAACAGATGATGTACCTCTAGAAGATTGGGAGTTAGCTCGAAACAGGTCTAAACGAGTAACAAGGCGACCTGAATATCTTGGTGATTATGATTTAGCGAGTTTCGCCTTAATTGCTGCTGTCAAGATAAGTTCTGAAGAACCTAGGGACTATCAGGAAGCTGTTGAAAGCAAGGATAAAGTTTTTTGGAATGGAGGTATGGTTAAAGAGAAGAGTTCTCTAGATAAGAACAAGACTTGGATGTTGGTTAAAAGACCAAAAGGTAGAAAAGTGATTGGTTGCAAATGGGTTTACAGGTTGAAGCCGGGTATCCCAGGGGTAGAAGAACCGAGATATAAAGCTAGATTGGTAGCCAAGGGTTATTCTCAGAAAGAAGGTATTGACTATCAAAAATGTTCACTACAAGAAAATGTCGTATAGATAGCATACCAAGATAGCGTTGTTAACTTTTATGCTATCTTTGATATAACCTTCATTTTAAGATAGCGTTTCGGTAATGCAAACGTTATATTTTGTTTGTCTGAATCTAATCTTAGTCACGCTTTGTTTTTAATAGCACGTGCAAAGGTGGAAACGCTGTGCTAAGTTTAGGCGGAAAAAACAAGAGCCTAATTTTCATTTCCCGGCTAAGTCCTTAGCGAAAAAAAACAAGCGCCTCATTTTTCATTCTCCCTCCATTCTCGAATTCCCCATCTCACAGACTCCATTGTTTCACTTCTTCTCACTTTGTATCTGCAAAATTATGTCTCTCATCTCTCTGGAAAACTCAATATCGATTTTAACATCTTTCATTCTCATTTTTCCTGGATCCAGAACAAGATTCTACGCATTCATCGGCGTTATCGTCTATGTTAATTTCGATTGAAGGTGAGACTTAGTTGGGTAATCGATAGGAGTATCAATTTAGGGTTTCGAAAAGGTTAGTTCTGATTTCTTTTCACGAATTTGGGTTTTTACAGGGAAATTTTCGTAAGCTGAAGATCTATCTCGAAAGGTAAGGTATGTGAACATTTAGGGTTTTTGTTTCAATTAGGGATTTTAATATCTGTTTCGACTAATTAGAGCTTTCTGTTCAAGCTTTACAAGCGGATTTGGGTGTCTGCTTCAAGCTAAGGTATGTGAAAATTTAGGGTTTTCGTTTCAGTTTGGGATTTCGGTTAAATGTTAAGTGATTGTGTTGTGTTTGAATATAATCGATTTTGGTTTATTTTGCAGATTCTTCTTTACAAGATCTTTGTTTTTAGAGGTACTTTACAAGATCTTCATATTCTCGTATGTGTCTTTGAAGTTTTATTTGAGTTTGAAACTGTCTGATTTAAGAAACAAATTATCAAAAATGTATGTATCCCTTTGACTTTGGAGCTGTGGTGGTGGTGTAAAATGGACAAGTCTTGGGTTTGGCTACAAGGTATTAATTTATTTACTAATTAACAACTGAGTATCTTCTGTCTTTGATAGAAATTTCATATGTTTGATTAACCTAGCTTATGTCCCGACTGGTCCATTGGTTTCTATGTTACAGGACTAGCCTTGAGTATGAACAAGGAGCAACAGAGTTTGTGTATGGGTCAGCAAGGAGGTTGGGTAATCCTCCAGACATGTTGTGTCCATGTATTGATTGTAGAAATGTGTGTCATCAACCGCTAGCCACAATACTGGATCATCTGGTGTTTAGGGGTATGGATCAGAAGTACAAGAGGCAGAGATGTTGGAGTAATCACGGGGAGATAAGGGATTTGAAGACATCTGATGATCCGACATCTGAATTTGAAGCGTTTGAGTTGTTTAGAACTGCTTTCTATGACGGTGATGACATTTCACAGCCCCGGAGTGACAATGGAGATCAGCAAGATGATGGTGAAAGTGAACAGGATTCAGAGTTTAGACAAAAATTGAACGATGCTGAAACTCCACTCTACTCAAGCTGCCCTAATTACACCAAAGTGACTGCGATTATTGGTCTTTATCGTATAAAAGTGAAGAGTGGGATGTCAGAGAACTACTTCGATCAACTTCTGAAGTTAATTCATGACATGCTACCTGAAGATAACAAGCTACCAACATCAACAGATGCAATGAAGAGGTTCTTGAAGATATTTGGGTTTGCTACGAGCATATTCATGCATGCAAGAATGATTGCATTTTATACCGGAAGCAGTACGAGGAAATGACAAGCTGCCCTAGATGTGGTGCTTCAAGATGGGAACTGGACAAGCACTCAAAGGAGGAAAAGACATGGATTCCAGCTAAGGTTCTTAGATATTTCCCGATAAAGGACAAATTCAGAAGGATGTATAGATCAAGAAGGGTGGCTGAGGATCTGCGTTGGCATTTCAGTAATGCTTCTAAAGATGGAACAATGAGGCACCCGGTGGACTCAATAACTTGGGCTCAGGTAAACGAAAAATGGCCACAATTTGCTTATGAACCTAGAAATCTTCGCCTTGGTCTGTCAACTGATGGGATGAACCCTTTTTGTATTCAGAATACGAAGTATAGTATGTGGCCAGTGTTGCTTGTGAACTACAACATGTCTCCTACGTTGTGTATGAAGGCAGAGAATGTGATGTTGACTTTGTTGATCCCTGGATCTACTGCACCGAACAACAACATAGGCGTCTATCTTCAACTTTTGATAGAAGATCTTATGGATCTGTGGACTGAAGGTATCGAGGTATATGACTATTTATCGAAGTAGATTTTCAATCTTAGAGCTATTCTGATGTGGACTATCAGTGATTATCCTTGTTTGGGAACTTTGGCAGGTTGTAAAGTGAAAGGCAAACAAGCGTGTAACGTTTGTGGTAAGGATACACCTTTTAGGTGGCTGAAATTTAGTAGGAAGCATGTCTACTTGGGCAATAGGAGAAGATTCAGTCCTTGTCATCCTTATCGACGCAGACGGGAGTGGTTTGACAAAACGGTAGAAGAAGGGACTGCACATAGGATTCAGACAGGGATTGAAATATTAGAACAGTTAAAAGACTTTACCAATGACTTTGGAAAACCTTTACCGAAGGAAAGCAAAAGAAAGAGATCTGTGTTGTGTGAAGATGATGAACTTTTAGAAGAAGAAGAAGATGAAGACAGTGATAAATGGAGGTGGAAGAAGCGGTCTATTCTATTTGATCTTCTTTACTGGAAGGTTAGTAAATTCTATAAGTCTTTAGCTAACTTGAATTGTTTATTAATGTCTAACTGAGATTTTATTTCTATGTCTTAAGAGATGCCGGTACGTCACAACATCGATGTAATGCATTATTTGGTTGTGTAGAACTTGTTGGTTTGGTTTTTAGAACAAGCGTGTAGCTTGTATTTGGTAATAACTTTCATTTCTTATGAATATTGTTATGCAATGATACAAACTTGTTGACAAGACTAATTGGAACAAATAGGACATCCAAATTAATCAGAAAGCCCAGATAAAATCCCTGTAACAATTACAAAATTCATTTGCTATAATAAAACTTATGGTGACATAATAAAATGTTGTGAATAACCAAAAAAATAACATCTACTAAACGCTATTATAAAATATACAATTGCATAATTAATCAACGCTATTAAAAAATAACTAACGTAGCAAAACACATAAACACTATGTAAACTGCCAGACCTATTATGACGGGCGACGATGGAGCGTTTGCGATAACGCTATGGTATCCAGGAATAGCGTTTATGTGGTGCTCTTTATACGACATTTTCTTGTAGTGGTTTGCTCTAGTTGTGAAGCATGTTTCTATCAGGTTTCTTCTATCAGTTACAGCAAATATGGATCTGGAATTAGAACAACTTGATGTCAAGACTGCGTTTCTTCATGGTTTACTTGAAGAGGAGATCTATATGGAGCAGCCTGAAGGTTTTGTGGTTAAAGGAAAAGAGGACCACGTTTGCTTGTTGGAAAAGGCATTGTATAGACTTACGCAAGCTCCAAGGCAATGGAACAAGTGTTTTGATCAATTTGTGGTAAGTCATGGATTCAAAAAGAGTGAGTTCGACCACTGTGTTTACATAAAGGAGAGCAAAGGTAATTGTTTCATCTACCTACTCATGTATGTTGATGACATGCTAATTGCTTCAAAGGATATGAAGGAGATACATATTGTGAAAGATTTGTTGAGCAGTAGATTTGAGATGAAAGATCTAGGAGCTGCAAGAAGGATTCTTGGGATGGATATAGCGAGGGATCGTGAAGGTGGAGTTCTCACCTTGTCTCAATATGGTTACATCAAGAAGATTCTGCAGGTATTCAATATGGATGAAGCTAGATCAGTTTCTACACCTATCGGTTCGTACTTCAAGTTGTCTGCTGTGAAAGATGATGAAGCAAAGACAATTTTTGATGATATTCCATACTCAAATGCTATTGGGAGTATCATGTATGCGATGTTAGGAACTAGGTGTGATCTCGCGTATGCGGTTGGCTTGGTTAGTAGGTTCATGAGTAAGCCAAGCATGATACATTGGACTGCTGTGAAATGGGTGCTAAGGTACTTGAAAGGTACCCAGGATCGAAAGATTGTGTTCAGGAAGACAAAGGATTTTAAGGTTGAAGGTTTCTGTGATTCTGACTATGCATCGAATCTGGACAGAAATAGATCGATTTCAGGTTATGTCTTCACTCCTGGTGGGACGGCTATAAGCTGGAAATCGAGTCTTCAACATGTCGTCGCGATGTCTACAACTGAGGCAGAGTATATGGCGTTGGTGGAAGCTGTAAAAGAAGCTATTTGGCTAAGGGGTTTGACTGAGGAGTTCGGATTCAAACAAGACACGGTAGAGATCTCGTGTGATTCTCATAGTGCCTTGAGTTTAGCCAAGAACAACGTTCATCATGAGAGGACAAAGCATATTAATAGGAGGATGCATTTCATCAGGGATATTGCTGCTTCTGGTGAAGTGAAGCTGTCGAAGTTCCCGACTGAGAGGAATCCGGCTGATATGTTGACAAAGGTACTTCCTGTGGATAAGTTTGAGAAGGCTTTGAGTTTTTTCAACTTAGAAGAGCACTAAGGTGCTAAACTGTCTGGAGCGGCACATGAATGCAAAGATGAAGAAGTTATACTCGGAAATGATTGTCATCAAGGTGAAGTTTGTTGGGCTTTGGTGATGAAAATCATGAGTATTAACTAGGCCCGCGACTTGGGTTAGTCAATTAGGAATGTGTTTTTCCTATTGGGCTTCGGTTTATGTTTAAGCCGTCTTAACTTTGTAATTGCCCTAGTCTATATAAAAGTAGGCATGTGTGAGGGTTTTCTGTATCCTGGAAATTCTAGAGAGAAACTAGAGAGATCTTTCTTGTTCTTAGAGAGATTGTGAGGAACCCTAATTCTTTGTAATCCGTGGTGATAGTGGATTTCTGGAAAGCTCCAGGTCGAGACATAGGATCACACACCGTGATCTGAACTCGTTAATTCTCTGTGTCTTTTATTTATTGCTCAAATTCCGCGATTATTGAGACAGAATAAAATCTCATCATCTTTAATATATTTATTTAACCGTAAAAAAACCTAACATGCAACATACATTTCAAACAATTCATCCTCTATTTTTGGTTCACTCAATTTGCACCCAAGCACCTACACTTGGTACGCCTGCGTGTACCAGAAACATCATATAGTATCCCGGTGGAGCAATCTCAGCAGTTGATGGACCCAACGCATTGATTCTATACGAATTTGTTAGCCCGTCTTGCGTGACAGAGTGTAGCTTTAAGATCACCATCCTTTGATTCATCGCCAAGGAGTGCGTAGTGAAGGAAGGTGCAACTATCCTCACGGAGAGAAGATCAGTGGTCATAAACTGTGCAATGGAGAAATTGACGTTGAACAATCTCTTGTAACCCACTACTTTATCGTTGGTCAATATCTTCGGTCTTACTGAGTCAGATGTGAAAGATAGATAAGGAGGAGAATAAGCCTCGAGGCTTAGTTCCGTTGGATACTCGACGTTGGTAAAGTTGTAATAAATGTGAGGATTACTTCCCCCGACTAAAACCCGACCGTCCGGTAACAAAACCGCTGAGGAATGGTACATCCTAGGACGTGACGAGGTAGACATAATGAAGAACCTTCGATCAAACGGGTGATATATCACAGGTCGGGTTACTGGGTCACACGCATTTTCCCATCCAGCCGTACCAGCTCCTGCGCCGTTTACAATAATGACATTACCCGTTGGCAAGAGCAGCATGCCCCCATGACACGTGGCAATGGCATGGTTTCCATTTCCCAACGTGGATTCGGACCGTTTAGCTTTAACCTCCCGCACGTGGAAATGGCACGCGTGAATCCGCGTTGCCTTTTCGCACGTGAGAAGGCGCCTTTGGGAGCTCCTCCACAAACCATAATCTCAGCTTCCATAGAATTCTTGGTTTCATCTAATGGAAAAAGTATGGAAGAGCCACTACTTGGGTAATTCCTTGGATCACCACCTGGAATCTCTTGAAACTCTTTGACGATTCGGTTGCTTTTGTAATCGAGCACGATGGATCTTGTGTTAGCGAAGACAAATAAGTTTCCATCGGGTAAAAGATGTATGAACGGGTATAAGTTGTTCTCGTTACTTCCATATCTGTAGTTTCTCTTAGAAAGTCAAATCTTGATCCTCTATATGGATGATAATCGGGTCGGGAGAAGATTTCAAAGTTGAATTGTCTTCTTCCCCCGACCACGATTATACGTCCATCCGGTAAAATTTGGTTGGTGGCATACCATCTACGTTGGGCTAGATACTGAGGAAACTCGATCCAGTCACATGTTTCACCATAACCACAAGGGGTAAACATTCGAGCAGCGCGCTCACCATCGTTGTATCCACCGGTTTGAACCAATGTTCCGTTGGGAAGAACCGAACCAGAAGAACACCATGTATCGGTTTGTACTTTTAAAGCCCGGTATGTGTTGGAGACAACATCGTAGAGAACTGAATGCGCGGAGCAATCAAACTTGACGGCAGTGTCACTAGGATCGAATCGACACATGCCTCCCGGTAGAGAAAGATTCGAGACGCCGAAATCGGTACGGTCGAACATTATGACCATGCCGTTGTGGAGGAGTTGCATGTGCATGGCGGATATACCGATACTAGGTACCAATATTTCCCATCGATCGAGTTGCATCAGAAATGGGATTGGTTCACCTATGGCTATGGAGAGGCATAAGATAGATGTTGTGACGATGAATGTTTTCACGGAGTTGATCATAGTGCTTCCTTTGTTCTTGGTTTGATGGTGAGTTTTAAGTTAGAGGTTGGTGGTCTATTTTCTTGTTGAAGAATTTGGTTGGAGTACGTCCAGTTATATATATTGTCTTAGATTCTTTTACATTACATTATTTTTATTTTAATAAATTGACGACTCATGTATATATATATATATATATGAATCAACTCTTTAAATCTACGACATTCATGCCGAGGCTTAAGATAATGTAGTCCAAATAAAAATAAATTGGTACACATGCAAGTTGCATGATGCTTTAAAAAAAGTTGCATGGTAAAAGATGAAGAATTGACAACAACAAAAAATAAAAAAAGGACGAAGAAATAGCTCTTAATGATGCAAAGCAAACATTATGAAAATCTTTTATTCGTCCACCTATCCCTTTTCATCGAATGAGAAGTAGCTATTGTTTACAAATGTACTGCCAATTGGCTTGAGCCGTGCTGTATATTTGTGAAGTAGTTATTGTTTATCTATTGGGTTTAAATATCGTTATTATTAAATATTACGTAAACTCTTTAAATCCATATATATATTAATAATAATAATAATAAACTTAATATTATTGTATTAAAAATAAAATTCAATCATTTACAATGTGTATGGTATCAGTTTCTTAATTAACTGGTTACTTTCTACAGAAAAATTCAGTGAAAAAGAACATATAATAGTGAAAATATCCACATGGGTGTGATCTAGTGGTAAGGAAGGCCGTGTGAGGTGTCACTCCATTCCATCCGGTTTCGATCCTTTTTAGAAACAAAAATTACATTCATGTGGGAAGTCTGGGTTTGGGTTTTGGTCCAGACAGTTTACCTAGTAATCCGGTAACAGACGATCTGGTTATCTCCTGGCATTAATCAAAAAGCATTTCAAACTCAAAACAGGCAGTGTGGTGGTCCTTCGAAGAGAAGTCCACTAGGTAGCACCTTGGTGCGTTCCTATCAAAATTGATCGGATGAGCCGATAAAATATATCAAAAAAATAATATAATAGTAAAAATGTAAGAATAACGAACTGATAGAAATAATAGTTTGCTTAATGAAGGCGTGACAACAAACATGAAGAAAAAAAATAGGGTACAAGAATAAGAATTAACATGGTCTTGGAATTAAGAAAATTGGCCAAACTGAGAGAGTAAAATTTTCAAATATTAAAAATAACGGCATTGTTTATTTAAAAGTAAAAATAGGCAGTGGTCATTTGAGAGAATATATCATGGATTAATGGGGTCACTACCATTGTTCTTAGCCATCGCTTTGAAGACTTAAGTGTTGATCCGTAAATCACACAAAAAGGGTAAAACAGTACTTTTAATCGGAATCTCGTTTATTGATCTAAGTCGGTGGTTACAACAGATTTTAAGTAAGAAAGCAAAGACCAAAGACTTGAGATCGGTAATGAGCTCTCTTGTATTCTCTGTCTCTGCGGAAGTTGTGGATGTTTTGAATGAGGCGATGGCCTCCTTATTTATAGTGTTTTTGAGGCGGTTGACAGGAGGACTTCTCCTTTTCCGAGTTCGATTAGGAAAAGGAAATCTTCCGGTTTTCTCGCCGAGATAAGGATAAATTCCTGATATCTCGATGAATCAACCGAAGAGAATATTTCCATTTCCGAGATCGGCGGGAAAGAGGAAATATTCCGGTTTCATCTGTTGTAACGGACTGGGCTTGTACTGGGCCCAGATCGGTAGCCGAGGTGGGCTTTCAGCGAGATCCCGAGCTCGGCCCAATGTTTTCGGGCCGACTTATCCTCGATCCGAACCATCGTAAACCGGTCTTGATTGAACCGATCTCGGTTCGAACCGAGTTAAACCAGGGGGTGCTAATCCCCCCTCTAACATTAAGGTAAATTCATAAAATTATAATACATATATCAAAATAAAATAGTTTCATAATAATCAGTATTCTATCAATTATAAGTGTAATTTTGGATACAATTTTCTACAGTATTAGAAAATAATAAAAAACAATAATCATTTATTTCAATATGAGATGTACTCAAGTTAAGTCACTCAACGGTTTCATGCATTCTGCGAAACTATTTGCGTAATCTCACCTTTTCCTCCCTCTTATTTTTCTTTAATATATTGCGTCATGGATGGAATTAAACTCACTGGGTGTAACACAGTGTAATAAAAATTCAGAACTCAATTTAACTTAAAAGGATATAAACTTTTTTTTTTTCGACAAACAATTTCATTAATATCAAAATAGAGTTACAAAGTTAATATACAAAATTTCCAGAAAACAAATTATTACATATGCAGATATATGCGACATATGTTAAAAATAACATAACATGAAAAATGAGTTTAACGATACTTTATGAAGTAAAGTTTTACTCGCTAACGGATGATTAAATCTGTTATTTTCTTTCTCCGTATTCTTTCTTTTTCTGATGCAAATTGTGTGTTGGTCTAGCAACTCTTGGCTAAAACTCGTAATTACACACAGCATGATAAAACCCAATACTTCCGGTTTTTGAAGTTCTGTTTCCACAATTAGATACCTAGACTTCCGTATCCAAGTCCTTCTATCAGGGTTTAGTTTTGACTTTGTCCCCCCGTCGAACAATGCATATTCGTGTCTTGGCCTCTGCATTCTCTTCGTTAACAAAAAGGAAAACATATTATTTTCCTCATTCAAAAACGTTTCCAATATTGCTACAATATGGTCCACCATTGGTTTTTTCTTGCGTATTTGTAAAGATTTCTTCATCTTAACATGAAGGTGATACCCAAATTTACTGAAACTTCGCTTTATAATCACACTATAGCCATCTCGTAGTCTTGGTATGGCCGAGAATGAAGCCCAAATATACTGACTCCTCGAATACTTGTGTTTGTCGATGAGAACACCATATCTTATTCTCCCTTGCACTGATCCGTATCGTCAACCTAATATTCCCGGATCCCATATCAAACGGATTTGGACAGATTTTCCAACAACCCCACATGAAAATCGAGAAAAACACCGGAGATAGAACCATATCCCGGGATATAACACTCTACCTGGAGAGAATAAACGTCTACGAAATCGAACCGAAACAAAGGGAAAGAGTGAGAGGAGAAGGAAACCTTGAATCGTTATACCAATCTCCACCGCCACGCTATTCGATCAACTATTATTATACTATATATACATAATGATTCGCAAAACCGGTCATCATGGCCGAAACCACATGGAAATCGCCGGTTTTGAATCGATACCAAGTTAAAAAGAAATGAAAAATTGATAACCGCCACAACACTAATCCTTGAGAGAATCATTATCCAACATGTAGATGTCACCGAGGAGATCTGATCTAAAGCGGTGATGATATGGATGTCGGAGGAATTGCTTTCGACGTTGTTGGAAAACAATTTCTCAAAGAATTGCAAATAACTAACCCAATTTTCTGGAAAAGCAGATGTCACAATGACGGAAGGAGGATTAAAAAAATGAAAACAAAAGGAAATTCGGTGGCTGAGGCCGCCGATCAAAAACGATGTAGAAGACGATCAGGAAGAAAATCGGAGAGAGCGACACAAACTTTTGCTTTAAATTATAACTTATATAACGTTTACATGTCAAGAAATAGAGTGGTATTCCACTTTCAGTAATAGTATTATTGCTATAAAAGTAGTTATTGTTATAAATTGGTAAAAATAAAATAGAAGAAATTGTCGTGATAAATCTGAAGTGTAGATGAATCGCTCTTTGGAGTGGTCGTAATATTTGGAAAGAAATAAGAGGCACTTCTTGGATTGTATGCAAGAGAAAATCAAGAAATATTAATTAATATATTTTCTTAATAATGTATTGTACACTGTACACATGCATGACTCCTATCATACCGCAAAATGCAAACAACTCAACTTGGACAGTCCAAAATATATTACTTAAGTTGTTTTACCGTTCTGTTATTGTTTTTAATTTTTATATTTTTTAATTTTGATAATTTTACATGTTATTTCTAAATATACTTATATATAATGATTATATAGGTCTGAATATTCAGATAGTCGGTTCGGTTTGGATTACCATAGAAACATAGAAAAAACGTTTGAAAAAACGATGTTTTGGTTTGTAATATATAGTTGATCTCAACAGTGTTGATAATGTAATGATAAGGCAAACAAGCAAAAATAAATTACAGAAATATGATTAGAAATCTACATTCACAAACGTTTTTTTATTTATTTTAGAAAATAAAAATCTTGATTGGTAGAGTATTTAAAAGGCATTAAACTCTGATTAGAAGTTGCAGATGCTCTGCAAATGCTACTCCCTCTATGTTTTTATATGAAGTTTTGGTAAACTATTAACCTATAAAATATCAAAAAATTAAAATAATTTTATATAACTAATTTATTTTGTTAAATAATATCAAAAAATTATGTTTATATTAAAATGTAAATTTTATATTTTTAAAACCAATATTTACCATTATTTTATTATTTTATTAATTTTGAAATAAAAATTTAAATAAAAATATAATATAATAAATACAATTGAAATATGAAAAAAAATTATATTATAAATATAACTATAGATATAGTGAAGAAGGAACAAGTGGGCCAATGGTTGCCACAATTCTGTTGCCATCTTACCGGTGTCGAGTTCGACTATAGATGCCCTCCATGTGTGAGGGTATTTGGTTATTGAGCCGGCCTGTTGTGGCCCAAAATGATAACAAAAAAAAAATCATAGATATAGTGCTTACGAATAAATATATTACATAAATTTATATATAATCTTTCACAGTTCTGTCAATCACTTAAAATGTGTATATTAATCAGAGCATACAACTTTAGCAACATACTGTTTATGCTGCTTAATGCTACTGCTCTACTATCAGTTATACCAATCAAGCCCAAAGTTTTTATTACATATTCTATAGATTTTGTTTTAAAGTCTTAAAATTATTAGCACAAAAAAAAAGAAAAAAACTTAAAATTAAAACCTAGTAAACTATCACTACAAGAATACACTCGATTTCCGACGGGTATATTGGTCGGAAACCGGTCGGAAAACGTCATTCCCGACGAATTTCCGACCAATATCGCCCGTCGGAACTATAGCGTCGGAAATCAAATATGGTCGGAAATTGGTCGGTAATTCCCGACCGATTCCCGACCAGATTATTCCCGACGATTTACCGACCAACGACCGATGCAACCATTCCCGACCAAATACCGACCAAAAACCGACCGAACTAAGTTCCGACCATATTCCGACCATAATAATACCCGACGATTTACCGACAAAATTCCGATAACTTTGTTTCCGACCAAATGCCGACCAAATGCCGACGTTACTAATATCCGACCAAACTCCGACTATAATAATACCCGACGATTTACCGACAAAGGTCCGATGACCATTTTCCGACCAAATGCCGACGTGTTTCATTTCCGACCGATTTCCGACCTATCTAATTTCCGACCAAATTCCGACAAAATATTTTATTTTGTATTTTAAAAATTTTGAATATTAAAATTAAAATTAAACATTTTTCGAAAATGAAAATAAATTTATTCGAAAATTAAAATTAATATTAAACATTAAACATTAATATTAAACATTAATATATTTAAAATTAAAATAGTTTAGAAATAAATAAAAAAGTGTTTTTAAAACATTAAAAATTAACATTATTAAACATTTGCAAATCCGGATTCGGATCCGGATCACGTTCCCGGAAAATCCGGAAACTTCGCTTTCATCCACGACGACATGCTAGCGATATCTGACCTCGCCTCCGAAAGCTCATCTTGCGTGGCACCTAACCTGAATTCGGTGTCCGTTTTCGCCGCCTCCAAAGCTTCTACTTTGGACTTGAGCTCTTCATTCTGGTGGATGAGATCTTCAGAGAAAAATGAACCAGAAGAAGACCGGTCGTCCATAAACGGGATCGTACCCAAACCGCCGCGACGTCGCCCTTTTTTATCAAGGGGAAATTCCTGTATAAAATATAAATAAATTAAAACATAATAAAATTATAATGTAAAACTATAAGAAAAAAAAAACTTACGTTCAAAACGAGTTGGTTGACCGCTTCCCGCGACATCTCGAAGGAGGAGGAGGAGTCACCTTGTGACTGTTGGGTCAGCTCGATGTCGGTCTTCTGCTTCGTCACGTTCTCGTAGATCTCCCTTATGAGGGGATCTTGAATAAACCCGGTTGTCTTGTTCGTGTGGCACCTCTTCATTAAGTCTAAATGATTCGGACGCACACCTCCGGCCTCATTAGTCTATAAAAACAAATAAATTTAAATATGAATAAATAATTTAATAATTAATTAAGTAAAGAAAACAATGTAAACAATAAAATATTACCATTTGAATTTCTCGGGTCTGGAAGCTGCTCGATCCGGAGTTGTGGATGTATTGGCCCTTCCCGTTGCGATCACTCTTTCGGTTTCCCGAATTAGTCTTCGAGACTTTCTCTGTCTCCGGTTGTTGCCAATAGGGTCCGTAGTGATTCCAAACCTCCAAATTCAAGCCTTTCGGCTTGTCTGCCCCTTTCCTCCACTTTTTCTTCCACTCGTTCATGTGTCTCTTGAACTGCGTACTCGCTTCCTTCATAAATAATTTTTCCACCGTGGCAGTATGAGAATGATGCCATGTAAACTCTTGCTACGAAAACATAAATAAAAATGCTTAGTAAAATATTAAAAAAATACTTATAAATATAAGAAAAAATATAGTAATTGACAACTTACCGCAAATTGTCTAAACCAAAGTTGCTTCTCATCATACGGGACTTCTGAAAACTTCTTGTACGGTTTGTCGAGGATCGAATGGAACATCCTCATAATAGCCTTGCTAATCCCGTTGTTCGATATACCAAACCTACAAAAAAAGATAAACTATAAACAATTTGATATTTAATATATATATATATATATATATATATATATATATATATATATATGAACTAAAGGTTTTTACCATGTCGATCTTCCAACGAGATGTGGATCAAGCCGGATGTGCAAGTCCCGGCCCGGTTGTTGGACTAACTCCTCGATGGTCATGATTCGAGGAGCTTGACTCTGCGACTCTGGGATATTCGATGCGGCCGGACTTGGTGGTTCTGGCCCTCGAGTCGAACCACCGGTATGTCGAGGTTGTTGCATCCCTTGAGAAGAACCACCGATGGTCAAGTTCGCGAAACCCTCGTACGCCCTGAAAAAAAAACGCAAAATTTGTTAGATATTAAACGCAAACGCAAACTATAAATAAAACGCAAACTATAATATTGATTCGCAAAAGAAAAAACGAATACTATTAAAATATTCAGAATAACGCGAAACAATGACCAAAAACCGTAACAATTACCAAAAATCCAAAATATTACGAAAAACCCGAAAAAACTATGAAAATTAGACAAAAAGTTTTTATGAAAATTTCAAAAATTCATAAAATTATAAGAAATTTATGAAAAAGAGTAATAATAAATTCATTAATTATACAAATGATTAAATTAAAAAAAATCCGAAAAATCTTAAAAATATCTTAGATTTAAAAATGTGTTATATACATGATTTCTATAACATTTAAAAAATAGATTTTTGTATTTTTAATCTAAAAATTATCTATTAAAGTTTATATTTATAACAAAAATCCAAAAATCCAAAAAATCCAATTGTGTAAAAAACCCAACAAATCCAAAAAATCTAATTAAACCAAAAAATCCAAAAAAATTATGAAAAACACTATGTGTAAACAACAAATCCAAAAACTATAATCTAACAACAAATCCTAAAAATCTAACCCACAAATCTCACAAATCTAACCACAAATCATAAGAACTAACATCCTAATCTCCAATCTAACCACAAAGCATAAGAACTATGATCCTAATCTCTAATCTAACCACAAAACTCAAACTAAACAACTAACATCCTTACATGGTGATAATTGGCCGGCGGGAGGAGAGACGGCGGCGGGAGGAGAGACGGCGGCTCCGGCGAAGAGACGGCGGCTCCGGCGATCTACAAACGAAGAAGAAAAGAGGAAGATAAGAGGGAGAGAAGAGAAGGAAGAGGAAGAGGGAGAGAAGAGAAGGAAGAGGCACTTACCGGCGAGGAAGGAAGACGGAGGCGGTCGCGAGACGGAGACGGAGGAAGGCGGAGAGAGAATCGCAGAGAGAGAAGACAGAGATCGATGAAGAAATGAAGAAGACGATGCGGTACAGGTATTTAGATTTAGGGGTGGTCGGAATTCCGTCGGAATTCCGTCGGTTTTCAAAAAATACGAAACCGTCTCAATATTTCATTTAGCGGTTAATTTTCGCGGGTTTAATTTCATTCTGGTCGGAAATCGGTCGGTAATTCCGACAGGATTCCGACCATTCATAATACTGCGTGTCGCGGGTTGACATATATTGTTAACACTTGGCATTTTATCGAAAAAAATTACATTGGTCGGAAATTGGTCGGTAATTCCGACAGTATTCCGACCATTCATAATATTGCGTGTCTCGGGTTGATGTATATTGTTAACACTTGGCATTTTTTCGAAAAAAAATTACATTGGTCGGAAATTGGTCGGAAATTTCCAACCAATTTCCGACCAGATAGGGTATAGGGTATGAAATTCTAAAATTGAATACCGTATAAAACATCTAAGTATCATAGGTATGAAAACAATATGGCAAGGTAGACATAAATAGAGTATATGACGATTTTTATGAATCGATAAGAGAACGGGTTTAACCTCTCTTAACGAAACATATAACTTATACTTACACTATTCGTTTTCTTGTAAGGTTTGGATTAGATGTTCAAGAATATTGATTCTTAAGATAAAATTTAGTATTTCATACACGGTTTAGGGTTTATAAATCCAACATAAAACTTTAGAATTTCCTTATAATTTCCGACTAATTTCCTTATAATTTCCGACTAATTTCCGACTATTTATCTATATTGGTCGGAAATTGGTCGGAAATTCCTTGATATTTCCGACCAATTTCCGACCATATAGGGTTTAGGGTTAAAAACTCTTAATTTTGAAACTGTATATTCTTTAAAAAACATGTAAACATCTTATGTCTAACATATATATGCCCCAAAATAAACATTTAATAGAGTATATGATGTTTTATAAATTGAAAGTATATTGAGTTAAACATTTCATAACGAAACATTAACCTTATACGTATACTTTTCGGTTTCTTGTAGGTTTGACAAATATTTTTCGTATATAGTCAAAAGTCTCAGCTAAATATTGTGAGTACACAAACAAGCTCATTAGCCTTTTGTTAAAAAAAAGACTCAGTTGTAGTCTATATATAACAGTTTATTTGACAAACGTCTATATATAAGCCAATCATATCCTAAATCAAAGAATTTCAAAGAATCTGGTCGGAATTTGGTCGGAATTTCCGACCATTTTCCGACCACCAAGGAATTTTTTAGCCGGGGGAAGATTTACCCGGGACAAGTTTTAGCCGGGACAAATATAATTCAATCATTCCCGACCAATTACCGACCGCGTTTAAATGGTCGGCATTTTGGTCGGAATTTAGTCGGAATTTCCGACCATTTTCCGACCACCAAGGAATTTTTTAGCCGGGGGAAGATTTACCCGGGACAAGTTTTAGCCGGGACAAATATAATTCAATCATTCCCGACCAATTACCGACCGCGTTTAAATGGTCGGCATTTTGGTCGGAATTTAGTCGGAATTTCCGACCATTTTCCGACCACCAAGGAATTTTTTAGCCGGGGGAAATTTACCCGGGGGAAATTTACCCGGGACATGTTTTAGCCGGGGCAAATATAATTCAATCATTCCCGACCAATTACCGACCGCGTTTTGTGTCCGGTCGGAAAATGGTCGGAATGTAGAGTTAAATGTATTAAAAAATACGTACACCATATTTAAGCATTTGAACAATTTTGAAAATTTTGTTTATTTAAAATAGATGCATATGAAAAAACATTGTGACAAATTTATTCTGAAACTGATGAATAAAATGATATAGATGTGAAAAACATTGTGAATCCTTATTAATTAAAAATATTCGTACAACTAATTAAAGCATGTGAAAAAAGTTTCATAAATTTGTTACTTAAAAATAAATGCATATAAAATATTTTTTACAAAAACTATTCTGAGTCCGATGAATAATCTGAAGAAGCTGAATCGGATTCCTCATCAAATTCTCCTCTCTCTTCTTCAGAATCCTCAAATAGTTCGCCCATGCCGGTGAAGTCAACCACAAGGTCAACCTCTAGAGAATGCTCGATTTCACCTAAATTAGCAATTGGCATTTCCTGAAAAGGATCATGCTCGGAAACACCAGATATCATTCCTCTTGGTTGTATGGATGTTACTGCAATCCACGGATCTTGCTTGTTCCTAACACGGGGGTATCGAATGTAGGAAACCTGGTCTGCTTGTGAAGCAAGAATAAATGGATCGTATTTCCGATGTCGCTTGCCTCCGTGAACAGATGTCACACCAAATTCGTCCTGACGTAGACCTTCCACTGGATCATACCAATCGCAATAGAACACAATGCACTTCAAACCAATCATTCCTGGATATTTGACTTCTAATATTTCGCGGAGTATTCCGTAGTAGACAAATTCTCCAGATGTAGACGAAATACCGTAGTTGCAAGTTGTCCTTGAACTCCCTTCACGAAAAGCCTTAAAAGCATACCCCCGAGTGCAATACATCGGATAAACACTTGGAACAAAAGTAGGGCCACGCACCATCTCAACTAACCATGTGGGAATCGATGTCCCGGTAGTATTAATCTGATCAACCTGTACAATTTGTGGACACTCATAAACAATATGTGTAAGTATGTAAAATTTAGTTTAATTGCGGGAAATCGAGCACTTACGTAATATTTCAACCAATCCGTGAATTCATTCTGTTTACGGACCATAAGCTCATCCTCTGTGCAATTTGGAAACCAATTCCTTATTTGCTCCATGTATATACTGTGAATAAAACAAATACATTATTCAAAATACTATCAAGGATTAATTTATGGTAATTACTAAACAAATACATTATTCAAAATCAAGTGACGTACCTCTCATATTCGAAAATGTCTACGCAGTTTGTCAGAAGATATGTATGCAAATGCCTTTGTTCCTCCTCTGTTAGTCGTCTAGACCTTCCTTTTCCACTAAGCCTTCCAATTTCTGCAAAAATATTTGGGACATAGACCGGATACATCGGTTTTTCTCCTCCATCATCATGACGTGCAGGTCGTCTACTTTTAGTCTTCACCGAAGATGGAAAGTAGTAGCTAGCAAAGTTGGATGCTTCTTCATTCACGCTCTGTGCAACAATAGAACCCTCGACTCTTGCAAGATTTTTCACCTTCTTCTTTAGGTGGAGCATATATCGCTCAAACGGATACATCCATCGATATTGAACTGGCCCACCAAGTCTTGCTTCCCTAGGAAGATGAATAGGAAGATGTTCCATAACATCGAAAAATGCTGGTGGAAATATTTTCTCGAGGTTGCATAGTAGAGCCGGTATCTTCTCCTCCAAATTTTGGATACCGTCTGCTGTAAGTGATCTCGTGCATAAATCCCGGAAGAAAGCACCGATCCCTGCATAAATGATAAATAAAATTAGTAAAATTTAGTAAAATTTAGATATAATTTTGTAAATTATAAATGTACCTGCAATTGCTCCATGGACGTTTCTAGGAAGAAGACCGGCAAAGGCAAATGGAAGGAGGCGTTGCATGATAACGTGACAATCATGACTCTTCAACCCTGAAAACTTCCCTTCTCCAATATTAACGCAATTACGAAGGTTAGATGCGTATCCGTCTGGGAATTGAACACTATGCGTAATCCAGTCGAAGAACACCTCTTTTGAAGGCTCATCCAAACGGAAAGCGGGGGCCTGAGATTTTCCGTTCGCCATTATATGGAGTTCCTTCCGAGAACAAATTTCTGGCAAATCCAATCTGGCTTTCAAATTATCTTTCGTCTTCCCTTGCACATTTAGAACAGTATTAATGATGTTGTCAAAAAAGTTTTTTTCAATGTGCATGACATCTAGATTATGGCGCAGCAGATGGTTCTTCCAATATGGCAAATCCCAAAAAATACTCCTCTTGTTCCAATTGTGGTACTCGCCACAACCATCTACGGGAAAATGACCATTACCACCACATGAAACCGTCTTCTCAGCACCAAAATCTCTCAACTGAGTGATGATGTTATTCCCATCCGGCTCAGGAGGTGGACCATCAAATACTTTTTTGTTCTTCTAAAACAATGTCGTGCTCCGACGATATGGATGATCATGCGGCAGAAATCGTCGATGACAATCGAACCAAGAAGTCTTTCGACCGTGCTTCAATTGGAACGCATCAGTGTTATCTTGACAATACGGGCACGCCAACCTTCCATGAGTCGACCATCCAGATAGCATACCAAATGCTGGAAAATCACTTATGGTCCACATAAGTACCGCACGCATAGTGAAATTCTGTTGGAGAGAAACATCGAACGCTTGAACACCATCTTTCCATAACATTTTCAACTCATAAATTAATGGCTGCAAGAAAATATCAAGGGACCTCTTAGGATGCTCCGGTCCGGGGACAAGAATCGTGAGGAACAAAAACTCTCGTTTCATGCACAAACTAGGCGGCAAATTGTAAGGTGTGACTATTACTGGCCACAATGAATATTGCCTCCCATGTTTCCCAAAAGGGTTGAATCCATCTGTAGATAACCCGAGGTATACGTTACGTGGCTCAGCCGCAAAACTAGGATACACCTCTTGAAAATGTTTCCACGCTTCTGCATCTGAAGGATGCGCAATCTCTCCATATGAGTTATGTTCTGCATGCCATCTCATAGCTCCTGCCGTGCGCTCGGATTGATATAACCTCTTCAACCTATCTGTTAACGGCAAATACCACATCCGTTTATGTGGAACTGGTACTCTTCCACCCGTTTCCTGATACCGAGGTTTCCCACAAAAACGACACTTGCGACGGTTTTCGTCCTTTCTCCAGTATATCATACAATTGTCGATGCACACATCTATCATCTGATACGGCAATCCAAGACCAGCTACAAGTTTCTGAACCTCGTAGTATGAAGCCGGTGAGAGATTATCTTCAGGTAAAAGATATTTCACAAAATCAGCTATCGCATCCACACAATCCTCTGCCAAGTTGAAATCGGTCTTTATTGTCATCAACCTGCTTGCAGTTGATAAAGGCGATATTCCCTCTCTACATCCTTCGTATAGTGGATGCTTAGCTGCATCTAGCATATCAAAAAACTTCCGAGCTTCTAAATTAGGTTCCTCTATTCTAATACCATCTGGAACATACGATGCTACGTTTTCGCGATACGCATCATTCACCATCTGAACGTTTGCATCTACTTCCGGTGTTGATTCCTCTATTCTACCCGAATAATTAAAACCACTACAATGATGTTGCACCATTGCATCAGTTTCTCCATGCGTATACCAAATCTTATAACTCGGCATTAACCCATTCCTATAAAGATGCTTCCATACATCCCCAACAGAGACTAATCTATGATTCCGACATTTAGGACAAGGACAATACAATTTACCGTATTCCGACGTCATGCTATTGTTTGTCGCAAATGTCATGAATTCCTCAACACCTTGTGCATACTCATCCGTCAGTAAATTCGTCGCTGGATCTTGCCGTGGTCTATCCATCCACGATCGAAAATAATCTCTAGTAGTGTTTGGATTTGAAGAAGACATTTTCAATTTTTTTTTTTTGCTGTAAATTGTGAATGAGGGTGGTGTTGTATTTATAATTAAAATTTCCGCGGATTTCCGACCGATTTCCGACCAATTTCCGACCAATGTAAAATTCTAACGGCTATGAAACGGCTAGTGCAACGGGTAGATTAACGTATATATTTCGTCGGAATTTAGTCGGATTACTTACTGGTCGGAAATTGGTCGGAAATGTGATTAAAGTTCTGACCACGTTCCGACTATACTAATATTCACCAACGGCTTTAAACGGTTAATTCAACGGGTATACTAACGTATATATCTCGTCGGAAAACTGTCGGAAATTGGTCTGGAATTTCCGACCATTTTCCGACGATTTTAATCGGTCTCCAATACGTCGTCGGAATTTAGTCGGATTATGTGATGGTCGGAAATCGGTCGGAAATTGGATTCAATTCCCGACCAATTTCCGACCGATATCCGACTATTATAATAACGTATACATCATCGGAAAACAGTCGGAAAATTGGTCGGAAATGCCGACTAATTTCCGACGATTCTTAGTCAGTCTCCAATACGTCGGAAATCCGTCGGTATTTCCGACCAAATTTCCGACCAACATAAAATTGTCGGGAATTACCGACCAATTTCCGACGGGTGTGTTTTAATCGGAATATCGTCGGAATATGGTCGGAAATTCCCGACCATTTTAAATTGGTCGGAAATGTGGTCGGAAATCGTGATGTTTTCTTGTAGTGTATAAAGATAAGCCAAAAAAGAAGAAGATGAATCCAAAATACACCAAGAAAATTTAGAATTTTTTAAAATTTGATTTAAAATCGAAAAACCATTCGGTTTTAATTTTTTAACCAAACCAAATCGAAACCGAAATTTTAACAAATATGATAACCAAATGGGGTTTAGGATATGGTTTAGATTTAAGTTAAACCATAACAAAACCAAATTATTTATTTCGATTTTGTTCGGTTCAATTTTTTCGGTTATGGTTTTTTTTCCACCCCTAAGATCGTCTGATTTTTGTAGGTTATAAATTGAAGTTGATCAATGAGCTTATTTTGTTCGGTTATGATTTTTTTGCTTACCCCTAAGATTGTCTGACACCGAATGATGACAGGTTTAGAAGGATTTACAAAAATTCGGTTATGGTTTTTTTGCTTATCCCTAAGAGTATATTTATTTTTCGGAAATTTATTGGATATTCTGGAAAATTTGGTTTATTAGAGTGCAATAAATATAAATAATTTACATCAACCATAAATTTAAAAAGTCCAATATCCCTGGCAATATAAACAGCTGCTTGTATATACGACTTTTACAGTGTTTAATCATTTTGTTTCTAATTTATTTTGTTTTATTTTTACTAGGTGAGTCTCCGCGTTAACGTGCAGGTATTTTTATTTACAAATTTTTTGGTGCTTCTTTTTTTAAAGATGTATTTTTAGCTTATTTTGTTTAGCACATATTATTTTTTCTCCCTAAATTTGTTTAGTTTTTAGGGAAATGATTGTATAATATTTAATTAAGTGGTAAGAATACATTGGGTTATCAGTCTCATGGTGTAATGAAGAATATGAAAGACTCAGCCGCATTTAAATTTTTTGAACATCTAAGAACACGAAATATCAGTCGTTCTCGTTTTATTTCTCAAGTTTTATCCGACGTTGCATTCGGTGATGCCTCCACTACTTGTGCTCCCATCGTCGCCATGTCCAGTCGCGATCCGGTAAAATTTCCGCTGGTAAGCATACATTGGGTTATCAGTCTCATGTCATAATGAAGAATATGAAAGTCTCTGTCGCATTAAAAGTTTTTGAACATCTAAGAGCACAGAATATCAGTCGTTCTCGTTTTATTTCCCAAGTTTTATCCGACGTTGCATTCGGTGACGCCTCCACTACTTATGCTCCCATCGTCGCCATGTCCAGTCGCGATCCGGTAATATTTTCGCTCTCCTAGTATATATAAAATGTTGTTCTATGAATTTGAGAATCTAAATAGGTCTTACAAAGATTCGTGTAATGAGTGTTGAAGGCTGTTTCTTTCACGATGTAGAGAGATGAAAGAAAAATGTATTCATATGCTGCTGAGTCGTTTTGGCTTGCATGCCATTTTTATTCATAGATAGATTCTAAAAACGACACGATTATCTACGAGTCGCTGTTAATTGGATTGATTAGTCTCTGCAAATAAGCACCGCATCCTCGAGCTTCGAAGTCGCTCTCTTTCTCAGTCCATCGATAGTCGATCAATACGGCGTTCTCGTTTCATTTCTCAAGTTTTCTCCGACGTTGCATTCGGTGACGCCTCCACTACTTGTGCTCCCATCGTTGTCATGTCCAGTCATGATTTATCACTCTCCATTCTCTTTCTTTCTCTCTCTCTCTCTCTCATGGCCGATCTCTCTCTCCCCTCTCATCGGCTCTCTCTCTCCTCCTCGCCTGAACTCTCTCTCCTCTCGCCGGCTCTCTCTCTTTCTCTCTTCCTCGCACCGGCTCTCTCCCTCTCCCCCTCTCGTCAGACCTCTTTCCCTCTCCCTCACGCCGGTTCTCTGTCCCTTTCACTCTCGACGGAACACTCTCTCTCCCTCTCTCTCATTGTCGCCGTTCTGTCCTTCTCCCTTTCGTTGGATTCGTTCAAAAAAGTTTCGAAATCGGAATGTCATAGAATTAACTTGAGCAGATAAGGGGAAAACAGGATCAGTCGGGGTAGAATTGTCCATGAGTCAGTCTTCAATCTCCGACAATACTTTAGCGCCACTTGTTCTTGATTGTTGTTGTTGTTGTTGGTTCGTCGGAGGATTAGGAGTCTCAGACGGTACTGCACTTCTCTGCGCATTACCAGAATACAATTTTCTATCGTAAAATTCATTGAGTGGATATTTATATTTGTTTTCTTTATATGTATTAAATGTTTTAAGTTAATTTTGTCTTTTCATTTTTCGTATATACATTTTAAATATATGAATAGTATGTCTTTTTTAGTTATTTGTTTTTACTTTAAAATACAATGAATTTGGTAAAGATTGTGTTAAATGCGTAAATAAGATAGAAGGTGTGGCAATGAATTTGGCAAAAAAATAGTGTAAGTAAGTTGAAAAGGCTTTTATATATTTTTAAATTAGATATAAGGTGGTATAATAGAAGTTGGAAAGTTTAGGGTTTAGGGTAACATGTACACTAATTTGCAAACCCAGTTTTTGTGACTAATTTGGGACTAATTTGAGTCTAATTTTTAATAGTAGTCACAAAATAGTCCCAAATTTGGGAGTAATTTGCAACTCTACCTGATTTTTTTTATAGAAATCAATAAATTCTAAACTCAAACCACAAACCCTTAACCCTAAACCCTAAACCATAAACCTCTAACCATTAATCATAAACTTGATCTAAATCTTTAATTGTAAACAAAATTTTACACATAAATATCAAATAATATACAAAAAATTCAACACTTACAAATTTTTTTAATATGTTCATTTTATAAATCATAAATTCTAAACCCTAAACCTCTAACCCTTAATCATAAACTCTAGATCTTAAATTGTAAACTAGATCTTACACATAAACATCAAATAATAAACAAAAAAAATATAACACTTATAAAAATTTCAATCTAATCATAACATCTACTAAGTGTTACATGTATTTTATAAGTAATGGTTTTGAAAGATAAAAATTATCTCAAAATTTATTTATTTTTAAGTTTTAACATATTTTTGAACTGCTATATACACAAAATCATTGTAAAGTCATATTCAAACTTCCTAGGTTTTTAAAGTTTAGGGTTTAGGGTAAAGATTTATGATTGTCACAAAATAGTCCCAAATTTGCGACCGTTTAGCAACCCAGTCGATTTTTTTTTAATATTAGTCACAAAATAGTCCCAAATTTGCGACCGTTTAGCAACCCCAGTCGATTGTTTTTAATAGTAATCACAAAATAGTCCCAAATTTACAAATAATTTGCGATTAAATGACAAAAATAATGAAAGCTTCTCATTGGCTAATTCATTTAGACGAGGATTGAGATCCTCCACCGTTGATTGGTTTAATCCAACGGTGAGGATTTAATCTGCTTTATCTTTTTTTTTTTAATTTTTGATCTCTCTTCCTACGATCTTCATCTTCCTTTTTCCTTATCTTTCTCTCTCCCTCCTATGCTCTTCTTCTTCTTCCTTCTATTTTTGGATCGAATATACAGAGCTGCTCTCCCCTGTAAAAGAAAATTGAATCTCACTCCACAATTATTCAAACAGTTTCGCACTTTACTTAATCCAATGTCTGAAAAGCCATAGCTGGATACTCGTATAAACCGGTTTAGGAAGCGAGCCTAATTCAGGCAAGACCAATGCGATTTCCACACCTTGAAACATCGTGGCTCTAACTTTCTTTGATGTGACCGTTGGGATGTTCTCCTATAACTAAAAGAGGAAGGTAAAGCATTTGATTTTGATTTTGATTTTGATTTCTCCAGTTTTGACATCAATGTTAATTGTGACTTACGATAGATAATCATTCAAGAATATTGTTTTCCTTCGATTGAGCAGTTCTGTATATCAAGTACAGAGAGGCAAAAATAATGAAAGCTTCTCTTTTTTTTTCGAGATTCGATTTTGTCAATGAGAAGCTTCATCTCGGAGGAGGAGGAGGCAGTGATCGGTTGGAGAGGAATTGTAGATCTGAGCCGCCATTCGTGAGAGAAGAAGATGCAGGCGCCGGCGAGGGAGAAGAAGATGCAGGCGGAGGAGCAGATGCGACGCAAGGTGGAGCAGATGCGAGGGAGAAGAAGATGCATGCGGAGGAGCTCGCACGGCGAGACCGACGATGGCGAGATCTGTTTTTATTTTTTTATTTTTATTTTTATTTGTTTTTCTAATTTTGTAATTAATTCATTAATTTAATAAATAAAAATATTTCTTTTTTGTTTTAAAAAAAAACTTTTCTTACAAATAGTTGCAAATCAGTCTCTAAATTAGGACGGATATTGGAAATCACATATTAGTCGCAAAAAGTGACTGTTTTGTGACCATTTTATTTAGCGACCAAATATTTGCGACTACTTTTTTAGTCACAAAATGGTCGCAAATGACTTATTTGCGACTATTTTGGGACTATTTTGGTAATCGCAAAAGCTGTGTTTTCTTGTAGTTTTTAATGTTTTTAATGTTTTTTTAATTTTGAATTTATTGAAAAAATGAAGACAAAAAAAAAATATTTTGACCAATAAAAATGGGACAAGTGTTAACCCTGGAGAAAACTCATTCACTCTTTATAAGATAGATCTGTTACCTTTTTCATACCTTCCAAGATGAGAGCTCATGGCTTTAAATTCATTTCTAATCGGTGCAAAAAGATATCCCTTCGTAACAAAGTTCTATTTCTCTTCTCTCAAAGCTTCGAGTGTGAATCGATTTTCACAAAACATATTCAACCAATTTTCTGAAATTCAGAATAATCATTAACACACAGTAAACAACAGAAAATAACCAAAAGGGTGGTGGTTCAGTGGTAATGGAGTGGTCCAATGGTAGTGGACTTCTGGGAATGAGTTGACAGCTCTCTTCCTGAGTTCGAAACTCCCTGAAAACAAACTCTCTCCTTTGTGGCCAAATGGAATATGGGGCTAATGTCTAGGCCCCATTTGCAAACCCGGATGTACGCTTAGCCCGTTGGTAGTACATCCCCAAAAGATTAATCTGGACCTCTCCATGGATCTGAGATTTACCCTGGGTCATCAAAAAAAAAAAACATATATATTAATATTACCATCTTTACCAAAACAAAAACATATATACAATATCAACATTTCTTTTTTTGAAGTGAATGTAAAATTATATTCAAACCCAAAAAAACTGTTTTACAACTGATGTGTTACATAAATCGGAAAGAAATTAGAAAGATGTTGCTTTGTCAACTGTGTGTCGCAAACCAGAGTTGTAGCCCGTCCTCGAACCTCCTATCTCCCAGTTCCCTAATCGATGTTAATCGATTTCGAACCTCCTTGTCGATGAATTTGATCATAGTTCCTACGGGATTGGCCGCTTCGCCATGTCTACGACTATTTCGTTCCCTCCATAATGTGTGAATCGAGGTTTGGAAGATATACCTGAGGAGGAACCGAGTTGTATGACTGAGACTTGTATCTGAGATTAGCTTGAGGAGCTCTTGCCAATCGCAGGTAAAGAGGTTATTGAGGAGATTCCTTGTGAGTTTGGTCCAAAGTTCTGCCGAGAAGCGACAAGAGAAAAACAGATGGTTTCGAGTTTCGATGGAGTGGTGACATAATACACATGTTGAGTTAGCTCCCACATTCCAAGTTGCCAATCTATCACCTGTTGCTAGGCGGTTATGTGTAGAGAGCCACGTACACATTGAGTACTTTGGTGTAGAGTACGCAAACCAAACACCTTTTACCCATTCGACTTCCGGCGATGAACACCGTGTGAGTTCCCATGTGCGTCGAGTGTTGAAGCTCGTCTTGTACTTATCCACCGCATTTTTCCAAAGCGGAGTGTCTTCCATATCAGATTGCAATCGCACCTTCTGTTGCTGCAATGCATCTTCAATTTGATTGTAAATGTCAGATCTGTGGCGCCTCCTTCTGCGAGTTCTAATCGCATCTACTAGTGAGTTTTCTGGTATTCCGAGATCAATGAAACCTCTAGGTCCAGTAATATCGAGTAAACACCCCATGTCCAGCCAGACATCGAACCAGAACGAAGTAGATTTGCCATTTCCAACGTCTACCCGATGAAAACTCCTCGCAAATGTTCGATATTTAAGCAGCTTTCTCCACATCCAAGAACCCATACTTGTAGTCTCTGGTATGGACCAGAAGGAACCTTTTCTGATCAAGTATGTGTGTATCCATTTAACCCATAGGGAAGGGTGGGAAGATACTATTCGCCAAATCAGCTTCAAGCAACATACTCTGTTTACCTCAAACAACGATCGCAGACCCAGACCTCCTTCCGTCTTTGGTTTGCAGACGTCCTCCCATGAGATCTTGACTTTTCGTGGGTTAAGATCAGGGCCTGACCATAGGAACGCTGAGCAGATTTTTTCAATTTCTCGAATGCATTCCCGTGGAAGACGAAATGCCGATAACCAGAAATTCGTTATACTCATGAGCACCGAGGTTATTAGTTGGAGCCGTCCGGCTTGTGAAAGAAAACGGACTGTCCAGGATCTGATTCGCTTACGAATTGATTCCAGCAGTGGACCGTAGTCATTTGCTGTCATTCTCTTCGATAGGAGTGGAAGGCCAAGGTACCGAATCGGCAATAGTCCAGAGTCGAAATGAAATCGATCATGTATGGCTTCTTTTGTAATCCCAGAGACCCCGGCAAAGAAAATTGTCGACTTCTCCATGCTGATTTTTAGTCCGGATATCTTCGCAAAGTTCTCAAAGATCTGTAAAATGCCTTCCACAGAAAGAATTTTACCATCCGAAAACACCATAATATCGTCTGCAAAGCTCAGGTGAGTGAGGCCGAGATTTTTACATTTTGGGTGGAAACCGAAGTGCCTTGCTGAAGCAGCCTTATCCAACAGTTTTGAGAGAACATTCATGCTGATGACAAAAAGATAAGGAGACAGTGCACAGCCTTGGCGAAGTCCTCTGTTGCTCCGGAAGAACCCCGCTAGTTCACCATTTACTTGTACCGAAAATGAAGCCGTGGTAATGCATAGAGAGATCCAGTGGATGAAACGATCCGGAAATCGCATAGCTTTAAGGGTATGGATTAAGAACTGCCATTGCACACTATCGAAAGCTTTGGATATATCAATTTTTATAGCACATCGAGATGATACCGTATCCTTATGATAGTCTTTCACCAACTCTGTAGCAAGCAGCAAATTCTCCACTAAGAGCCTGTCCTTGATAAAAGCCGATTGGTTTAGAGCAATTAGATTGGGCAGGATGACTTTCAACCTGTTCGCCATGATCTTCGAAATCACTTTGTAGAGTACGTTGCAGCACGAAATCGGTCTATAGTCCTTCATCGATGTTGCCGAGAGTTTTTTCGGTAGGAGAGCTAGTATCGTAGAATTTACTCCTTTGGGGAGGAAACCCTTCACAAAGAATGATTGGACTGCAATTATGAATTCGTTTCCAAGGATAGGCCAGACCGATTTGTAAAACTCGGCGTTGTATCCATCGGGTCCCGGGGATTTATTGTTCGGCATAGAGAATAAGACTTTTTTGATTTCCTCAGCGGTGACATCTTTCTCGAGCTTATGCTGCTCCTCTTCCGAGCATCGAAATGTTAGCAGTTCTTCCAACTTCTCCACCGTGATGCCTTCGAAATCGACAGGAGTGAGCTGAAGGAATTCTCGGAAGAAACCCTCTGCTTCCTCCTTGATAGCTTCTCCATTCGAAACCACTCTCCCATCACGGCAAGCTATTTCATGAATCCAGTTGTTTTCCTGTCTTGCTACCACTGCTTTATGGTAGGTTTTATTATTCCGATCGCCAATCTTCAACCAGTGAATTTTGGAACGTTGTTTTAAGAAGACCTCCTCTAGTCGTGAAACCCGATCCCATCTGTTGAAAGCATTTTTCTCTGCTTCCAATAACTGTGCTGATGGGTTCGCGCAAATTGCTTCTTGCTTCTCACACAAGTGCTTGTACGCTTCCTTCGATGCTTTTGTTAAGTTTCCCATTTGTTCCCTTGCTAGACCCGTGATCATAGGCTTTAAGGTCTTCAGTTTCTTCGAGAAACGAAACATAGATGAAGTTGATAGGAAAATGGCCTGCGTATTGGTCCAGTAATGCTCAACCATCGGTTTGAATTCCTCTAATTTGGTTACAGCATTGTTAAATTTGAAAGGCTTTTTGCCGTTTCGCACTTCTCCATCCAAATGGATTCGACATCGAAGGTGATCCGAACACCCTCCTGCTTCGAACACACTGTATGATTGCGGGAATACTTGGTTCCAGTGGGTATTCTTCAGAGCTCTGTCTAGCTTCTTGGAGACTAATCCCTCATCTCTGTTGTTACACCAGGTATAAAGTGGCCCATGAAAAGCCAAGTAATCAAGTAGGCAGTCACGGGTTAAAACCTGAAAATCCCGCATGCCCGGGGAAAGAAACGCAGAGTCCGCATGCCCTGAGTATTCTTCCATATCCAAGATCTCGTTAAAATCACCCATACACATCCAGGGTTTGCTTCGGAATATTGGTGAGTTTTTATGATCTCGTATATCATTCCAAAGGTCCCTCCGCTCCTCCGCAAAATTTGATGCGTAGATGAAAGAGCAGAAGAATTCTTCTTCTCTATTCTCCAAAGCTACTGAGCAAGTGATCATCTGACCACTTTTGAAAACTGGGGTAAGCCTTGCCCGATGATTCCAAACCACCCAGATTCTGCCCATTCTGTTGAATTCGTAATTGGTTAGAACCGACCACTCATTAAAGATTGATGCTTGAATCCGAGAAGCTTTGCTTTCCTGCACTCTTGTCTCCAAAAGACAACCAAACTGAAAATCTTTGCTATGAATCCACTGCTTTATAACGGAATGTTTTGTAGATTTATTTAAGCCGCGAACATTCCAGAAGAAGCCCGACATTATTGAGATTTTTTGTTTCTTCCTTTCTTACTCACAGCACCAGGAGGGATATCCTTGATGCTTTGAGTCGAGAAGTCTGAAACAAATTTGTGAGAAGATTTTGATGCTCTTGGAAGCGAAGGCCGAACCCCTGTTTCCTCAATCTCATCGCTCGTCTTCTGCTGAATGGTTGAGGAGTTTACAATCTCCCCTTCTTCTTTATCTTCCTCTGCTACCATAGTGTCTACTTGAGGATCCATTTCCTCTTCTTCCTCGGAGAGGATGTGGAATCGGGATGGTGAAACATTTGTCTGCTCTTGCTGCAGCACTATTTGTGTTTCTTTGTGTCGTCCTGTTTTTGATGGTGTAACTTTTGTCCAGTTTGAATCGGTCTCAACTTCAGTCCCCTTTGTATCAGATCCACCATGGCCCTTTTCACTTTTCCCTTCCTGAAGCTTCTGAGCGAGCTTTTCATCTCTTTAAAAAGTCTCTTCCGTAATCTCAGCTTGGGTATGTTGTTCCACAATTTTCTCTGGTGTTTCCGTTCTGATGTCAGTTTCAATCGCATTGTTCTGATGGTCTGTTTGTGTTGGAACCAACTCCACTGGGTTCTTTGTCGCCACTGTGTCTTTCAAGACAACTTCTGATCCTTTAGCTCTCTGCAGAATCACAATCTGACGAGGTTTCATTAAACAAACCTCCGAGCGATGGCCCCACTTTTCACAGGAAGTGCATCTCGGCGGCAACCATGGATACGAATATTGCACTTCTACCTCCTCATCCTTTGATAATTTGAAGAGAAAATTCCTCGGTAACTCCTTTTTCAGGTTTGCTTCCACAAAAACTTTTGTTTCTTCAAATTTCGTACATTGTTCTGTATCAGGGTGAAGTCTCTTTGGCTTTGAGACAAAAAAAGAAAAAGAAAATTGTTAAAACTTTTTTGAGACAAATTTTTTTTTTATTTTATGTTGTATAACATCACCGCATGCAACATAAAATAAAATTTTGTCTCAAAAAGTTTTAACAATTTTCTTTTTCTTTTTTTTGGTAACCTAAAGTTAACAACTATTCATTTTGTATATAGTGAAGGAATTATTTTATAAATAAGATGTTATATATATACGTACGTGTATCTGTTTGGTATGTGGCGAAGCATGACGCTGGTGATGTGATGATCATCGTTGGATTGATCTTAATGCTTGACCATCATTCTGTTATTTCTTCTCCGGCGAAAAACTCTTTTTCTACTAGTCGGTGGAGGACACAGCTCTTGACTAGGACTTAAAGTGTAAAGAGGAGGCGATTCTTGTATAGATTCCAACGGATTAGGGCTAGGGTTAACATACCAAAGAGGATAATACATAAAGATTGGTGGAGGAGGAAGGAGGTAAATCTGCGGTGGCGAGAAGTAGTAACAATATTGGAGATAAGGATTGTTTGGAAAGAACAAAGGTGCGGTTGAGTTTAGGGTTGGGCTAGCTATGAAGGAGACCTCGTTGATCGCTGGAGGTTGATCATCGGAATAGATTGTAAGGTTTGAAGAATCCATTAATTAATGGATGTTCTGTGGAAACAAGAAATGATTAAAAACCGGTTCTCAAAAAAAAAAAAAGAAGATATGTATCTATTTTGTGGGGAAACAGATTAGATATATATGAAAAGAAGATCCAACGCCGAATGTCTAATGATATCTTTTCATCATTTTGATTCTTCAGTGAGTTTTCACCGTCGGATTTATTCTTTTCAACTGGCCTAGAGATCCGCGAAGCTCTAGTAGCGCTTCCACGATATGAGTTAAAATGATTAGTATCAAAAGTTTTTTTTTTGGTTTTAGATTAGTATTAAGAGTTGAAGTGGAACTCATTAAAAAATACAACTTTATAAATGAAGGCAAGAGATGTCAAAAATAAATGAAAGCAAGAGATGTCAAAAATAAATAATAATATTAATAATAATGGGTCTGATTGGTGATCACATTTAAACGGTTGAAGAATTTTGAGCGATTGTAGAAAAGACGGTTGAAAAAGAGTGGTTAAAAATAATGGTTGAAGAAAGCGGTTTAGTAATAGATAATGGTTCAAACGCTCGTTTCAACAGCCTCGATGATTAGAAACCAATGGAACGATTCGTCCTTAAACGCTGCATTTATATGCAACCAATCAGAGCAAATAAGAAAGCAAGATTTGATATATACTAGATTTGCCAAATCAATTGTGATATAGCTGAACTCGAAGTGCCTGTAATTAAGGGATTTAAGACTTGGGTCATGTCATGTTTGTATAATAACAAACGGTGGTTAAAATACATTTAGGGGGTGTATTGAACTGTGGATTGTTAGTGATTTTGGGTTTTTTTTAAAATCTCCTGTTATTGAACTGAGGATTTTAAATTATCTTTTAAAATCCTCTGCTATTCAACATGAGATTTAAGTAAAATCACTTCAAATCACTTACAATCCTTTGTTATTCAAACAAGAAGTTTAATAAATCATATCAAATCTGCTGTTATTTGAAATTTAACAAATTTGTATAAAAATCACTTGTGAATAGGATTGTAGATGATTTGAGATGCATTTTTACTTGAAAATAGAGTTGGGACAAATAACAGCTATATGGGTGTAATTTGAAAGAGACTCACGATTCTCATCTTCTACTTATAAAAAAAAAAACTAGTGTTTTTTTATCTCTATTCTCTTCTACGATTTCTCCATTACTCTATTCTCCTCCTTCTCCATTACTACGAACCTCAAACAATCTGTTCTCCATTACCACGATTTCTATTTCTCAATCTTCTTCTCTCTCACCCTCCTTACTACAACCCTTCCCGTTGTCGAACCCGATCCGGATTCAGTTTCCACTATATACGAACTACTCCCCTACACTACAAGAAAACTGCGTTTTGGCGACTGCAAAGGGCGACTACATATTTAGTCGCTAAATGTTGCGACGAATTACCGACTATTTTACGACTATTTAGCGACGAATAAAATATAGTCGTCACGGAGTCGCTTATTGACGACTACAGTAGATAGTCGGTACAATAGTCGCTATTTTACGACTAATGTCCGACAACATTTTAAAGGGGATATAACAGTCGCCTAATAGTCGCAGAGTTAGCGACTATTAGGTGACTATTTCGGCGGGTCGCACTGTAATCGGTAAACAGTCGTTAAATACCAGTGGAAAAACACGTGTAAATCGTTTGCGGGTTGGTGCACCTGTTTTCTGCGACTACATGTTGTAGTCGCTATTCAGACGCTTTATAGTCGCTTAGTAGTCGCCATAAATGTTTATATAAGTAAAATTCACCTCATTTCTTCTCTTCATCCGATCTCAAAAACCAAAAAAAAAAAATCAAAAAAAAAAATTCAGTTTTTATTAGTTAAATAATGTCGGGAAATTACAGTTATAGTAATTTCCGGGAGTGGATGTATAAGAGGTTCGATGAGGCGACGGGAAATTTCTCGGCAGAGTTCACAACGGGGGTGGAGCAATTCATGACATTTGCAAATAGCCAGCCTTTAACACAAAGTAATGGCGGTATGTTTTTCTGCCCTTGTAGTGTTTGCAAGAACGAGAAATTTATCCCGGGAACAAGAATTTGGAATCATCTTTATAGCAGAGGATTTATGCCAGATTATTATGTTTGGTATAAGCATGGGGAAGAAATCAATATGGATTTAGGATCGAGTAGTTATGTTGATACGACGTATGTAAGTGGGAGTGAAGAAGTGGGTAATGTAGTAGAAGATAGATATGGGGATATGGTGAATGATGCATTTCGTGAAAACGCGAGTTTTGATAACTACCATCACGATGGTAGTTATCAGAATATAGAAGAACCGGTACGTAACCATTCAAAGAAATTCTACGACTTGTTAGAAGGTGCAAATAATCCATTATATGATGGTTGTCGTGAAGGTCAATCGCAGTTATCCTTAGCTGCTCGAGTCATGCAAAATAAGGCAGAATATAATATGAGTGAAAAGTTAGTGGATTCAGTTTGCGGAATCTTGACAGACTATTTACCAGAAGGAAACAAGTCAACCGGTTCACATTACGAGACAGAAAAATTGATGCGCAATTTAGGTCTCCCATATCATACAATTGATGTTTGTATTAACAATTGTATGATCTTTGGGAAAGAGGACGAGAATGAGGATAAATGTAGGTTTTGTGGTGCACAAAGATGGAAGCCTATGAACGACCGACGTAGAACCAAAGTATCATACAGTCGTATGTGGTATCTACCTATTGCTGACAGATTAAAGAGAATGTATCAGAGCGAGAAGACTGCAGCCACAATGAGATGGCATGCCGAGCACCAAGCAAAGGAGGGAGAAATGGGTCATCCATCTGATGCGGCGGAGTGGAGATATTTTCAAGATCAACATCCCCGGTTTGCTGAAGAACCCCGTAACGTTTATCTTGGATTATGTACAGATGGGTTCAATCCATTTGGCATGTCTCGTAATCATTCGTTGTGGCCTGTGATCTTGACGCCATATAATTTACCCCCGGGGATGTGCATGAATACAAAGTATTTATTTCTTACAATTCTGAATTCTGGGCCAAATCATCCGCGAGCTAGTCTAGATATCTTCCTCCGACCTCTTATTGAGGAGTTAAACGAGTTATGGTCTAATGGCGTCGATGCATACGATGTGTCTTTGAATCAAAATTTTAATCTAAAAGCAGTGCTAATGTGGACGATAAGCGACTTTCCGGCGTATAGCATGTTATCTGGATGGACAACCCATGGTAAATTATCTTGTCCAGTTTGCATGGAAGATACTAAGTCTTTTTATCTACCTAATGGAAGGAAGACGTGTTGGTTTGATTGTCACCGAAGATTTCTTCCTCATGGTCATCCATTGAGGAGGAATAAAAAAGACTTCCTAAAGGGAAAAGATGCTTCGAGATAGCAACCACCTCCGTCTTTGACGGGTGAGCAAGTTTATTTCGAGCGGTTGGTTGGTGTAAAACCATCAAAAACAATGGATGTTGGTGGAAACGGTCACGAAAAGAAGAAGTCGGGGTATGGGAAGCAACATAACTGGCACAAGGAAAGCATATTCTGGGAGCTGCCGTACTGGAGGGACCTTAATCTCCGTCATTGTCTTGATGTGATGCATATAGAGAAGAATTTTTTTGACAACATCATGAATACTCTTATGAGTGTGAAAGGTAAATCGAAAGATAACATCATGTCAAGATTGGATATAGAACGATTTTGTTCTCGACAACACTTACATATTGATAGTGCGGGTAAAGCTCCTTTCCCATCCTTCACATTGACAGAAGAAGCCAGAAAATGTTTATTGGAATGTGTGAAGAATGCGGTTAAGTTCCCAGATGGTTATTCGTCAGACTTAGCTACTTGTGCTGATATGGACAACCAAAAGTTTTCAGGCATGAAGAGTCATGACTGTCATGTTTTTATGGAGCGGTTACTTTAATTTATCTTTGCAGAGCTCCTAGATCGGAATGTCCACCTTGCGTTATCAGGTACTAATTACGACAATTTATTTAAATAAAATTATAGTAACTTATCTAGTAACCTAAAGCAATTTCCGCGTATATTGTAGGGGTTGGAGCATTTTTCCGGGACTTATGTTCGAGAACTTTGCATACAAGTCGCGTTCAAATTCTAAAACAACACATAGTTTTAATACTATGCAATTTAGAAATGATCTTTTCACCTTCATTTTTCGATGTGATGGAGCACCTGCCTATACATCTCCCCTATGAAGTTGAATTAGGAGACCCTGTCCAGTATAGGTAGATGTATCCTTTTGAAAGGGTTTTCAAAAAGTTGAAAGGGAAAGCAAAGAACAAAAGATATGCGGCAGGATCGATTGTTGAATCATATATCAATGACGAGATTGCTTATTTCTCAGAGCAATACTTTGCCGCGAATATACAAACGAAATCAAGGTAAATGCTAAAATCAATCACATCATGTCCACTTTGCCATTTAATTTGTATACACATGCTACTCATTCGTCAGGTTAACAAGATTCGATGAAGGTGAAGTCCCCGTGTATCATGTCCCTGGAGTACCTTCTATATTTACTCACGTAGGCCGTCGAAGTGGAGAAATGCATGAAATATGGCTCTCAGAGAGAGATTATCAATGCGCACATACATATGTTTTACGAAATTGTGACTATTTTCAACCAATTGAGAGGTATATAAGTTGGCATCTCTCTCAGATTGCGTTATAATATATTTTGTTTAATTTCTCATATTTGTGTTGGTCTTGTGTAGTATGTTCGAGGAATTTATTTCTGCAAAATATCCACGACTTTCCGGAAAAGAACTCGCCGCAAAAAGAGCTGACGAATATCATTTATGGGTGAAAGAATATGTATGTCTCAAAAATTTCATAACTATTCATATTTGTATACTTATATATATTTACGCTATTTTTTATATATATGCAGGTTTCTTACTGGAACGCCACAAATCCATTTCCTAATTGGGTTCCATAGATAGTGCATGGACCTTTGAATAAGGCCAAAACCTGGCCAATGTATTTTACAAGAGGCTATTTGTTTCATACGCAGAATCGAGGCGCTGGACGAAAGACATGTAACTATGGGGTCAGTGTTAAAGGTGAAAATTACACTGATGCATCCGATGCAGCTGATTTCTACGGGACCTTAACTGATATCATAGAACTCGAGTACGAGGGGATGGTCAATCTGAGAATCACACTTTTTAAGTGTAATTGGTATGACCCTGTTATCGGTAGAGGCACTCGGAGGAGCAATGGTGGCGTTGTAGACGTTCTTTCATCGAGAAAATATAATAAATATGAACAATTTATTCTAGGTACGTACTTATGACAATATTTATATATAGCATTTTATTAATGTCAATATACATATGTATAACTTATATATACATTTATATTACAACAGCCTCGCAAGCGGATCAAGTTTGTTATATTCCGTACCCATATACAAAGAAACCGAAGCAGTTGTGGCTCAATGTTCTAAAAGTGAATCCGAGGGGAAATATTTCAGGGGATTATGAAAAGAAAGAACTGACTCTTTTGCAAACAGAAAATGATGATGATGTATTGATAACAACAATTGAAGATCTCGTACTCGACAATTTCGTACAAGGAGACCCAGTAAACCTCGATTACGATGTCGGAGATGCAGACCCAGAAGACGAATTTCTATGTAATTTGTCGTCTTCTGATGAAGAATCAGATGACGAAGAACCCTACTAATTAACTATGTTACTTATGTCAGAATTTCGGTGTAATTTGTCGTTTACATTATATGTCATTATGAGTAAAAAAAATGCATCTCCGTATTAATAAGTAAGTAGAAAAGATTTTTTAAAAAATCATTTTCGTACTCAGTAGGATTCGAACCGTGGGTGGATCACAGTTAAATATTAATAAGTAGAAAAGATTACAAAAAAAATTATTTCCGTCTTCACGGAGACTCGAACTGTGGGTTAATGGATCAAGAGAGGAAGAATTACCAATATGCTAAAGTCTTTAATTGGTATTATTCAAACATAAATATTAATAACTAGATCGAAAAGGTAAAAAAAAAAAAAAGAACTTCTCCGTATTCACGGAGAATCGAAACCGGGGCTGATGGAGTTGGGAGTTGGGAGTTGGTGAATTACCAACATGCTAGAGTCATTTCAATGGTTATGAACACACAAAACGTTTAATAAGTATTTTTTCTGATTAAAAAAAAACTTTACCATTCGCGAAAACCCTAAGTCCAATATGCTCTCACCTTTGCGACTCTGATCGCCTCCGATCTTCTTCGATCTTCGCCTCCGATCTTCTTCTTCTTCTTCGATCTTCGCCTTCGAATCCACAGAACGATGCCGGGAGATAAGAGCAAACGAGCAGGGAAGAAAAGATTGACTCCCAATGTTTCTCAGAGAGTCGGAGTGTCGCCTTCTTCGTCGCGAACCCCAACCTCTCTACCGCCGCAGTACAACTTTACGCCGCCGCCCCAACTTCCGAATCAGTCGACAACACCTCAAGTCCCCGTGAACGCTCAATCGGCATCGCCAGCACCAAGTTTCCGAAGCTTTCCACCGCCACAAGAACTATTCCCGGACTCGATGCCTCAACACTGGTAAGAAGAATTACCTGCGGCGGCTTCGGCTCCACTGGAGAACACTCCGACGTCTGGAGAACACAGCCATCAATCTTCTAGAGGGCACATCTACCATGACGAATCTGCACCAGGTTTGCCGGATCTCCAAGAGGACACACTAAGGGCGCTGAATGCCTTGCTTATGGTGCCAGACCGGGATAGATTCACCACCGTCCTCTCTCACACACCGACGCCGAACTCAACCTGGTAAGTGTATCGCAAGGTAAATCGGATTTCTTAATGTCTTCTAGCTGTCTTTTGAAGTTGTTAGATTCTCAATGTTGGCTACTCATTGTCGGATTTCTTAATGTCTGATTCTCAATGTTAGATTCTCAATGTTGGATACTCATTGTCAATGTGTGTTCTGTTTTGTATGTGTGTATGTGTGTCATCCAATATAGATAGTTGTGTGTGTGTGTGTCAATGTGTGTTCTGTTTCTAGGATTGCAACGTTGATTGTCTAGGATTGTTGTGTACTTGTTTTATTTTCTGATTGTCTAGGATTGTTGTCGTCTAGGATTGTATGCTTGTGTTTGATCTATAAACTGCATTTGCTTCTGTTTAAATTTGAAACCTGACATTGTATGCTTGTGTTTGACAGAAGAAACCGACATTTCCATTCCTGTCTAAACGTTAACTTCATGTTTTGCTTGGTTTGGTTTTTGTGTTGTTGTTGAGGCTTCTATCTCTTGTTCATCACTTGTTTCTAGTTTAAGTACTAACTATGTTGTTGTGTAACTCTGAAGTCTAAAGTCTATAACAACATCAGTCTGAAGTCTAGAACATTAGATTAACCTTATAGTAATCTTTATAAGGTTTAGAACAACATTAGATTAACTTTGTTGTTGTAGTGTCTTTATGTTCATGGATTTGCTAAGTGTCTTTCTTTACTTGTACTTCTCTGTTCATATACGTGTACTTCTCTGTTCATATACTTGTACTTCTATGTAGGATTGATGTCTACTTGATTTTGCAGGTTTACACGTGACAGAGGATCTAAACTGGTTAGTTCAATTACTAAAGTCGTTACAAACAAATTTGATGCTCCCTAATATAGCTGGACAGTTGTGCCTCGGGAGAGACAAGAAAGATACTTTATCGAGTTCGCGGTAAGTTTTCTGTTCTTTCGCATTTACATATAGCTTTGCTTGTGATGTTTTTACTAACATCAAATTCTCTTTGTATTGTAGAAAACCCACACATGGGATCCATTGATAACAGGGACGGTTCAAGGCTATTTCAAGGAGATTTGTCAACGCAGGTTGAAAGACATGGTTAGCACCGCGAGGACTAGTCGAGAGAGACCTAATTGGATCAGCGACACTCTCTGGGCAACGATGACAGCATACTGGGACACAGAAGAAGCAAAGCAAAGGAGTGTCACCTATTCAGCTGCTCGTCTGTCTGACCGTAAAGGTCTAGGTTATCACATCCACTTATCAGGGCCTAAGTCCTATCAACAAATCCAATCCGAAATGGTTAGTAACTTTTCAATTTCTTTTTTTTTTGGTCAGTCCTAATCCTTGTATTTTTTTGGTCACATTGCAGGAAGAGGAATTAGGAAGACCGGTAAGTCTTGGTGAGGTTTTCAAAAAGACACATACAAAGGCTGACGGTACATATGTCGATAGGAAGGCGGAGAAAATTGTTGAAGCATATGATAAGAAGGTGGAACAGAAGTTATCTGAGCTCTGGGCAGAGACTTCAGAAGTTTCTGACGGTGCGTCGCGACCTGGAGACCTAACACCGGATGAGTATACGTCAATCTTTCTTGAGGTAACATTTCATATACTTCATACTTCATCTTTCTTTCATATTTCATCTTTCTTTCTTGAGGTAACATTGTCATACACCAGATGGTTTTTTCTGTTCCTTTTCACAGGCAACTGAGAAGGATTCAAGAGGAAATCTTTATGGGCTTGGAAGCCTGAAGGAGAGTCTTCTCAATGGCAAACGTAAGCAACCAGGAGACTCTTCATCGTTTGTCGCACTGCAAGAGCAACTGAAGGAAGCTCAGAAGAAAATCGAAGAGCAGGCTGCTTACAATGCGCAGCGTGATGCTGAGGTTGCTGCCCGTGAAGCAGCGCACAAAAGAGATGTGGCTGAGCAAAAGGACAAGCTCGAGCATTTCTCATTGGTGGAAAAGTACCTGAGACAAACCGATCCGCAGTTTCTAGACTTCGTGGCATCACATTCAACACCAGAAACAACCGCAATGCTTCCATCAGCCTCTCTACCAGATCCAAGGAACATACCTTAGGTCACTAATCTCTTTTTTTTTGTGAACTTGAACTTTTTTTTATTTATGTTTTGGCTTTTGTAAACTCATGTTTGAAACAATAATATTTGTAATGAAATGATCTTTTCTGTATAATGTCTTTATCTTACTTTGTATCTTTTTATTTGTAACACAGGTTTCAAAGAATTTGAAAAACAAAACAAACGTGTACCATATTCTTGTTTTGTTAACAAATATAGTCACTAAACAGTCGCCTATTAGTTGCCAAATAGTCGCATAAGAGTAGCTGAGTAGTCGCAATATATTCAAATACGCAAAGTCTGATGACCATAATAGTCGGCAAATAGTCGTTTAATAGACATAGAATAGTCGCTGATTAGTCACAACGATTACGACTACTTAACGACTACGTTACGTCTACAATATCCAATCGTAAAGTAGTCGTCAATTGGCGACTACATGTACGACTACTAACTTAACAAAAGTTGCGACTACTTTACGACTACGTAACGTCTACACTGTCCAGTCGTTACGTAGTCGCCAATTGGCGACTATATTTACGACTACTTCATTTAGCGACTAAGGATTAACGACTACAGGTTGTAGTCGCTATGTAGTCGTATTACAACTTTTAGCGACTATTATGCGACTCCTTATGCAGTCGCCAAATCGTTGTTTTCTTGTAGTGCTAGTACGGCCTCTCAAGCGGCCTCTTGTTGGACTCCGTCATCAATTTCACCTCTGGTTAACCAGATTCACAGGCATGGCAAGATTTCCACGCCCGTCACTTTTCCGAAAAACTCTTCAAGGTACCACACATCAATTTAACGATAATACTCACATCTTTCGATTCCGAATCCCATCAAATTGATCCTAGATTTTGGGCAGAAACCCGATTATGCAAATTTCATGTAGGAAAGAAGATTGTGTGCTTTGAATTTTACGGCTTTGGTACTAATAGCTGGAGTTTACGTTCGCTTGTTTTGAACTGAGCTTGCTTGTCTTTCTCTGGGTTAAAGACATGGATTTGGAAGCTAGTTGTAAGGTATTATTGGCCGAAAGATGTGCTTTTTTGCTTTATCTTTGTTAATTTGAACTTGCTATGTTGTGTCGATTGGTATACTGAGTGAATGTTTGAAAGAGATTTTGCTGTGTTAACTATGTCTTGATCTGTATTCTATTTTGTGATTACTTCTGAGATAAAACGATGCTCTATTTCACAAGGGTTTTGGATTCCTGGTTCATGATTGCTGTCAGTGGATTTTATCTTGCTCATGTTGAGGATAAAGTTTTTTCTGCTGTGTTGGCAGGATAAACTTTCATATTTTCTGATAAAAGAGCTCAAGGATGTGCTCACTCAGCTGGAACTTTCGAAACATGGAAAGAAGCAGGTTAAGATTTTTCTGCGTCTAATTTCTCTTTGTTTGATGCTAACTTAATCCGTCAGATGAAAAACATGCTATCTCACTGTCACTCTACATTTGATTTGGTATAAAGGTTGTTAAGTAGTATACTAGAGTAGGCTCTATAAAGTTTATACATAGTAGGCTCTATAAAGAACATTACTGTATACGTTTGTGATTGTAGCAGTGAGGCTCTCGTCTGGTAAAGGTTTGCAAAATACAATCCTTCAATTTTGGTATAGGATTGCAAAAGCTGTCCGTGATCTATATTGTAAATTGGATAAATATGTCTTTCAATTATGGGCTGCTCGTTTAGAAAGGTTAATATAGGCTTCTTGTTTTTAGCTTTTTTTAGGGTTAGCTTTATAGGTGTACGTGTATATATATACAATCAAAGTACTTTAGGGTTAGCTTCCGAGGTTTCAAGGTTTCTCTGTCAAAGTAAGCATTCTTTTCGATTTAATTTTGCTTCTATCCATAACAACGCCGCATTCCGAATTCTCAGTAAGATTCAAATACTATTTTTCCTAATTAAAATTAGAGATATGCTTATGATCTCATTTGCCTTATTGGAATCAGAGTTGAATTAGAACAAATTCTAGGATTATGTGTGTTTATGAAATTTTCTATTTCGTTGTATAGGGTTTAATAATGAATCTCATTGTTCACGAAAATGAAGAGATACGAGGTAGAAGAAAAAGAATGAAAAATTTTAAGACGGACGTTGATATTTTGTTACTGATTTTGTCAAACATCGAGAGGGTTCGTTACGTGATTACACAAATAAATGCTCCGCAAATACGCCAGATTAGAAGACCAATTTCAAGACTTGGACATGAATACATACAAAATGTGTTGGTTAACGATCGTGACCATTTTCGACATCTATATCGTATGTATCCAGAAGCCTTTCTGAAGTTATGCACCATTATCAGAAAAGAGATGGGAGTAAAAGATACGAGAAATGTTTCGGTTGAAGAAATGCTTGCCACGTTTTTCTTCATCGTTGGTCAAAATTCCAGGTATATTCAGGCACAAGATAGATTCAACAAGTCAAGATTCTCCATAAGTACGAGTTTTAACACAATTCTCAAGGTGTTATGTGCACTTGCTCCTACATACATGGCTAAACCCGGAACTGCAGTACCCGCAAAAATAAAAAACAGCACACGATATTATCTTTATTTTAAGGTATGAATTTTTTTTAATTTGTATTTTTCAAGTGTAAGAAAATTTTAACAACTTTGAATCTTTCTTAGGATTGTTTGGGGGCTATTGATGGAACGCATATTTTTGCAATGGTACCTGGAAAAGACCCGGCTATCTACCGCAACCGAAAAGGACAAGTATCGCAAAATGTTTTAGCTGAATGCAATTTTGATTTAGAATTTATATATGTTCTAAGTGGATGGGAAGGTTCAGCTCATGATGCAAATGTATTAAATGATGCTTTAACAAAAAATAGTAACATATTCACGGTTCCAGAAGGTTAGTATTTTAATATGATTAAAAAATTATGTGTTATTATTTTTGCATTTTATCTCACTTGTATTTGTATACTTCAAAAAATTTCAGGCAAATTTTATTTGGTTGACTGTGGATACGCCAACCGTCGTAGTTTTCTAGCTCCATTTCGAAGTACTCGGTATCATCTGCAAGAATTCAGGGGAGAAGGAAAAGATCCCACAAATCAAAATGAGTTGTTCAATCTTCGTCATGCTAGCTTACGAAATGTAATCGAGAGAATTTTGGCATCTTCAAATCAAAATTTCTCATCTTCAAATCTGCACCACCATTTCCATATAAGACACAAGCACAATTAGTACTTGCATGTGTTGTTTTACATAATTATCTCCGTAAGGAATGTCGTTCAGACGTGTTTCTTCCTGAAGAAGAAAGCGATAGCGATAGTGATGATGAAGAGATAGGTAATAACGAAAATAATTTTGCTGAAGTTCCTAATGGTACACAGGAACAACAAAGGTTGAATGCTAATAACTAGAGAGAAAGTATTGCAGCAACCATGTGGGCATATGCTATGGATATGGAGTTTTGATGCAATAAAGTTTTTAGATTTTTTATTTATTTTATTTTGCTCGTTGATTTCCATTGCTTTTGAACTTTTTTGTTTTTTCGTTATACATTGTTTTTTCACGACAATAATGGATTAATCTCGACTAGTTTTGACAATGATACAAAATAATGGTTTGGATTCGTAATGATATTCGATCATTGTGTATGGGTATATGTTTGAATTCTATAAACATATATAATTGTGACAAAAAGCCACGATGGTCTTAAGCCTTATGAATCACTTACCAAATCATCAAAGCAATTATGAATCACCCTAAAAACACCTCCAAATCCCACGTAACTTTATTTTTCCTTTTTAATAAATCTTACCTATATTCTCCAAATCCACCTAAAAATCACCCTAAATCCCACAAAAAATGAAATCCACTAAACTAATTAAAATCCACAGTTCAATACACCCCCCTTAATAAAAGGTTTATTCTATATTTCTATTTCTTTATTTTTTATTTAAAAAATATCTATTTATCAACAACAAAAAATTAATCGAGACTGTAAAATTTATATATCTATCTTATTAAAATATGAGTACTTTTGGAATTTGTCTCTTATTTTCTTAAAATAAATTGAATTTATTGTCAAATAAATATTAAATTGAACCTATTACCAAACAAATATTAAATCTATTGCCAAACAAGTATTAAATCTGTTACCAAACATTTATTAAATTTATTATAAATTTAAAAATTACAAATTCAACATATTTGAATGAATAACACTTAAAATAGTTTTTATTCCTCATTTTACATTTTATATATTACAAAAAAATTTATTCTGCGCGGGCGCGCGGGTTTAGTATCTAGTATAATATTTGTTGGAGGTAAACTCTGCACCCCCCCCCCCCCCCCCCTTAAACCCGTTATTGTTGGAGGTAAACTCCACACCCCCTTAAATTCGTCACAAACCGAATTTAAACCGGTCAACCTGATACATTAACCGCATTGATTCCGACATATCTATTCTGATCCAGCCCACGTCAGCCCATTACGGCTCAGGTCGCCACACTCGAAATAAGCCCACATCTGCCCATTTTCATTTAACCAATTCTATGGACTCGGCCCAGCGAGGCCCGATGTCCACTTACTTCGCCTCGGCCCATTTGCAAGCCTTCAGACCCATGTAAGCCCGGCTAATTAAAATCGGCGTCGATCTCCAAAAAGGAAGGAGTGTCTCGCGAAGAAAATGAGAATCTTCCATATCGACCCGGGAAAAAAAGAAGATTTCCTTATCTCAGCCCGCGATAAATAAGAAAATCGGACCGCCTCAAGACCTTATAAATTCCGACGACCTAATTCTTATACTTCGCATAGGTCTGCTAATAAAACGAGATTTTCCGATCCCCTTTTTATTCTTTATTTACTTTGTTGCGAACCGGATTCAACAATATTATTACATGTTACATTGTTTTTACAAGTCCACGTATCATGATCTAAAAATTAATCAAATACGGTCGATATAAGAAAGTTTATCTAGTTAAAATAATTTGATGTAAATACATAAGAAAAATATCGCAATATATACTCAATAATATGTAACGCAAATTGTTCTTAAAAACATATATAGGCTTTTAATGTGAGGCGCGTTTTGGACGTAACGCAAGGCGGGAAGCAAAAATGTCTCCATTCACACATGTGTTGGTATTTAACAAAATTAAAGAAAAATAAATATAAAATGAAATAGAAAGATAGTGCGTTCCAAAATTGGTCTAGACTGCACAAGAATATTATCATCCTCATTAGAGGTGTGGTTAAGGTGCGGACCTTTGTTTTTTAATTTTATTTTAATTCAAAAAAAATATGTATAAATAAATATTATTAAAATTTTCATTTCTGTTAAACAATTTTGTTTTTTGAAATTCGAAGTGTTAAAAATAGTTAGTCAAAGTTTATTATCCGCACCGCACTTGTGATATTCACCATTCAAATATTGTCTCGCACCACTTGTTTCTCACTATCCGCACTAGTTCGCATGGTGCGTTTTTCCCGCACGAACCGTACTTGAACCGCACCGCACCCCTTTATCCGCTTGTCCCACACCGTCCAATCCACTGTCACCATTCGAAACCATAATTGACTATAAATCGTGAATGATGTACCACTAATATAACTATTAACCACAATAAGGGTCTTCATAGAAATTGGCTTTCTCTCTCCTCCTTTCTCTCCCAACCCCATGGCGGCTGAACCTAGTCTAACAAATCTAGATCTATTTTTGGGCTGGTGGCCGGTGGCTCCTCTAGCGCCGGCCCTCCCTCTCTTTCAGTTCTGTCTTTTCCCATCGGTTCGGCGGTAGCGGCAGTAGGGGTGTTTCTCGGCAATGGCTCCTCATTTGACTGCGGCGCGGGCTCAGCGGCATCGCTGGGATCGCGGTGGCGGAAGAGTATCTTCCCGTGTGGATGGCATTCTCTCCTTCGTCCACCTCGTCTTTCTGTCATAGACGTTTCGATCTCTCTTGGTTGTTCACCGGTGTTTTCCTCTCCAGTGTTTTTTTTTTCCGGTTTCTGTTTCTTGAGCTTCTCGTGCCGTCACGGCGTTCTCTCCAGCTTACTTCGGTGGTGGGGTGGTGGCTATCGCCCTTCTCCATCGAGTAAGGTCCCTCCTAAGTCTCGGTTCCCAGTTCAAGGTTCCTGAGGCGGCGGAGTGGGCGGCGTTTGCAGATATAAGTTCTTCAACCCCGACGGTGGCGCTTTGGACCTAGAGGACGGGTTCAATCGCCGGCTTTTGGTGTTAAGGCTTATGTCTCGTGGCTAGCCTCGGAGTGGTGGCATTCATCTTCTCTCGGCTCGTGTGGCTCCACTGGCGGCGTCTCTTAGCAGTGGCTTTAGGCGGGTGGCTCGGCAGAGGCTTTCTGGCGGCGTCTCTTGGTCATCGGTGGCCGTAGCTTCCCGCAGGTGTGTGTTTTCTTTTCTCCGGCTTCGTTCGACGGTTCAAAGTGCGGTTCAAAGTTGCGTTTAGAGAGTGCTCCGTTTTTGGTTCCGATAGTGTCTCAGTGACGAATAGAGGCGGTAGATCTGTTTTGGCGATTATCTTCATTTCCGCGGAAGATGATTCTTGTAGCTTTCGCAAGCTCGGGAATGGCGGCCGGAGGCGGTTTCTCTGGCTACCCGAAGAGGCTCCCGTGCCGCTGGTTGTGGAGTGGTTCGTTGAAGCGGTTGCGTTTTTGTGTTTGTCCTCGGAGAAGCTGTAGGCGTTCTTTCTAGTGGGGTATGAGGGCTGGTCTCAGGTGGGAGCTGCTCATGGCAACTATGATGAGGACTCGAGTTCTTTGGAATTGCAAGTGCAAATGTCCGAGCTTCGTGTTTGGAATCGGTGTTTCTTCGTCGAGGCTACTCTTAGTTTCCTTTGACGTGTGCCAATCTAGCTTGTTTCGATGTCTGTTTCTTTGTGAATTTTAAAACTTATATAAAATTTAACATTTAGACCAAAAAAAAAAGAAGTGTCAAAATTAAAGGTACTAAAACAGTATCACAAACCTATTTATGTTAGTATCCTCTTTTACTTCTTCTACCTCTTCTGTTTTTGTTACCACGAAAAATTCTTTTACTTTCTTATGTTCGGATCTATAATAGTTGTTCTTATCACAAACCTAATTTATAGTATATATTTTTTTTTATAAATTGTATTTATCATGTTCGTAAGATGATAATGGTAGTCGACTCGATAATTGTAAGAACGAAATACTGATAGAGCGATAAAACTATAAATTGGATTGTTAGAGGGCATTTGACTACTCAATTAAAGATTTTTTTTTTTTAAATGGAATTCTTATATGTAGTTACTTTTTAAAAACATATTTTGTGTACTTTATAAAAAGTGTAAAAAACATTTTCACATGCATTAACTTTCTACTCGTACCTTTATATAGTATTGCGCATCCCAACGGTGTATAATATACGGACCAATAATAAGTTGGAGCAAAATCGTATTTTCAACATATAGTGTTATTAGAATTGATATATCTTAACGTTTAAAATATTCTGTTTTTCAGTTTTGAAGAAAGAAAAAAAAGCTTATCAAAATTGTGAAAACTCGCACGCATATTATCAAAGAATCATGTTTTCTCGCTCAGGACCCTCTCCCTTGAACAGAGGCTTTGATATAGACAATCACTGTGGAGTAAACTTTCGGAGGGAATTTTTCCTTGCAGCTCAGCGTATCTTTTTAGAAATTTCCCAAATATCCACTCAAAATCTTATACGATATTTTCGAAAGAGGCAATATTCCAGCAAATCTGCAAGGAAAATTGATGTTTATCTAAGGTTCTTCACACCATCTACTTCTTTTTACTTGGTTTCATACCTTCAAAAATCGACTCTTTGGCAAACAAAATTCTTGTTTCTCTTACTAATGGATGGTATGCTTAACTCGGCGATGAAGTCGATGGCTATCAAAGAAGACACGCCAATCACGCTGCCGGAAGAAGAAGGTTTCAGTGCTTTTGAGAGAAGTGGTAAGAGTCTTATCGGGCGACTTTTTAACCCGGATAACCAAAATATGGCTCGAATGCTCCGCTCGATGCCGAGGATTTGGAAAATATATGAGAGAGTTAAAGGTATAGCTTTGACAAGGGAAAGTTTTCAATTTATCTTCGAATTGGAAACGGATATTCAAACTGTGATGAAGCTTGGAGTCTGGGACTTTGACGAATGGACGTTGGTGATGGATAAATGGGTGGAGAATCCTCCATCTAATTTCCTTAAGACTGCACCAGTCTGGATTCTCATACATAAGATACCAGTGAATTATTTCACATTAAAGACAATTCGGACAATTGCAGATGCCATCGGATATGTCAAAATCATTGAGTATGATCCTGAAAAGTTACTACTTCAGAAATTCGTGAGGGTGCTAGTCATCATGGATTTAGAGCTACCAGTGCGTGACATGAAATCGATAAATCTTCCCAAGGGGGGTGTGGCAATTATCGAAATTAAATATGAACAGATTGGGAAGAAATGCTTTCATTGTCTTCGGCTTACTCATGAAAGGCAAAGATGCCCCTTGCTCCAAGGACAGAGAAACAAAGGCCCTGGTATTGGCTTCAAGAGGAACATGGCTGGCTCGTCGAGTAATTATCCGAGACAACATCACAACAATCTATCCACAACGATCATGCCTCTACTAGCACCAACAATTCCTCTGGGTTTCACACCAAACCAAAACATTGTGGACCCGGAAGTGTTTGAGCAAATGAAATTATATATGTGTAGTGGGGATCCTGCAGAACGGAAAATAAAGGAATACATGATGAAAAAGGTTCTTGATGATCTCTCTGCTGACTGATATATCATGGTTTTTACCCCTTTTAGGCCATGATATAAGTCCGTTTTATAGAGTCTTTCTACTATTTTGTAGTGGTTTAGAGTCTTTTACAGGTTTTAGCACGTTTTGAGCATAATTGGAGATATTGGAGCTTTCGGGAGCATTTTGGATCGAAGCAGAGGTTCATGTAGCTGAGTACCCGATTTGAAGCATCAGTATCGGTCGATACCCATCGCAGCAGACACTACCCGCGATTTTAATGAAGTTTAAAAAATTGCAGAACTTGCCCAGAAGACTTTAATATTCACAAGAAGACCCCAATTCGTGTTTAAACTATTTAATTAGGTTTTACATCCACTTTCGTGGCTATGCTTTGTTTTATTTTGGTTTGTGAGAGAGGTTTTGAAGGGAGACAAGTCTGAAACTCTGTTCGTCCGAGGGAAGATTTCGAACCCTCTTATTACTCTTTCTATTTTATTTGATGATTTCTTCAAACATGTTTATTATTTCAATCTCCATGTCTGAGTAGATTCACTTTAGGTTTAGGGTTTTTTCATAAGAGTTTTCTCTGAATGCTAGGTTGATTAGTTGTTAGGATTCACCATCTGAATTAGTTCTTCACCTTAGGTAGTGTTTAAAGCTAATTCTAGGTTGACGAATCTGGAATTTAGATCTTAGGATAATTGATTAGGCACGAGAGTGCGATTAATTACCTGATAGAACCTTAGGTGAGCAAAATAACTATTTGCAAAGAGATTTGGTTTAGTTGTTTTGTGAACAAATCAAACCTGATTTAAAAGCTGATTTAGACTTTAAGATTCGCAAATAGATTTGGAATTCCTAGGATTTAGATTTAGATAGTTTTCACAACGAGAGTTGGTTAATTATATCTTAGTGATTTGAGTTGAAGAACCGCGCTAAATCTGAATCTTGTTAGTTAGTTTACCTGCATTCATTGATTTCCTGAGAAAAACCCTGAACCTATCTTTCTCCAACTGAATTTACAACCGTTTTAAGTTTAAGTCTTGTTTTTAACATTAGTGATTGCTTAGCGTAATTCTCTACTTCATAATCTATTGTGTGTTTCTGTGAGTCCTTGTGTTCGACCCCTACTATACTGCAACTACTGCTTAGTACTTTTAGGGTATTAATTTGAGCATATCAAATTTGGCGCCGTTGCCGGGGACTCAATTCGCCATTAGATTTTAGTCTGAGAATTTCGACTAAGTTCGTCGGTATCGATCGATACTCACTAGTATCGGTCGATACTCATCGTTCTCTTTTGTTGATATCGATCGACACCACTTGGTATCGGTCGATACTCATCGTGTTACCAATTACTTACGTTCTTCACTTCTGTTTTCAGGTGTATGCCTAGTCACAAAACAAGAGGAAACAAGAACACTCAGCTAGTTGAACTGACGTTGGAGCAGCTAGCACTTGTGGAACGCACAAACATGAAAGCAAGGAAACCGTGCAGAGATGAAAAACACTCATGAAGGGTTGGTTCGAGATGAGGCTGGTGCTTACAGAGACCAAGAGGGTCGTTTGTGCAATGCGCAGGGACAACGTCTGGATGGAGAGGGGAACATTATTCCCGCTGCTCCTGTTGCTGTTGGGATTGTCGCTGGGAACGCGAACGCTGAGAATGCTGTAGTTAATCGTGGTATAACGATTGGTGAGTGCAATAGACCTGATCAGTTCTATGCAAATCGATCAGCGATTCGTCCTCCACCTTACCAGAGGAACGACTTTGAGCTGAATCCTGCATACTACACTCTTGTGGGACAACATCCTTTCCATGGTCTTTCCAGCGAACATCCCATAGATCATATTGAGAGGTTCGAGGACTTGGTCACTAGCATCAAGAGCAATGGAGTGTCCTATGACTACCTCTTCTGCAAACTTTTCCCATACTCACTTGGTGAAGAAGCGACTTACTGGCTGAAGCAGTTGACTCCTGGATCGCTGACTACTTGGGAGCAAACTAAGAATGCTTTTCTGAACAATTTCTATGATGACGCACGATCTGAGGATCTGAGAAACAAGATCTCCCAGTTTTCTCAAGGACCTACTGAGGCGTTCAAGGCCGCTTGGACAAGATTCAGATCGTATCAGAGAGACTGTCCACATCACGGGTACTCTGATTTTCAGTTGATGGGATTCTTTTTCAGAGGGCTCGATTGGAGGTATCAGATGACCTTGGATGCTGCGAGCAATGGAAACTTCAACACCAGGTATCCTGAGGATGCTTATGCGTTGATTGAGAACTTGGCGTCTAGTAATAGCACCAAGAATGCTGATTTTGAGAGGAGGAAGCTAGCTGGTAGCATGGATGGTACACATATAGCTGATGTGCAAGCCAAGTTGGATTCTATGCACAGTTCACTTTGCTGAAGAAGTTGAGGTATTTAACGAGGATGAAGTAGAGGATGTTAACTACATTGGTGGGTCTGGTTTTCAAGGACAGAAGAATCAATTCAACAACAACCGAAACTTCAACAACAACTATCAGCAAGGAGGTTCGAATCAGTTTGGTCAGAAACCATCTCAGAACAGTGGGTACACCAGGAACTATGAAAATTCTTCTTATCAACCCGTACCTGCTAAGCTTCCGGACAGCAAGATCGAGGCTATGTTTGAGCAACTTCTCCAGGGACAGCAGAAAGCTTACAGTGGATTTCAATGGGAAGATCGATGTCCTATACAATGATCTGAACGGAAGGATCGATACTATTAATATCCAGCAGAAGAAGCTGGAACTTCAGATAGCTCAGACTTCAGAGGCTATGAAAAGACAGGAAGGTTTTCTTCCAGGGAAAGTAGAGAACCCAAGGGCTCACATCAATGCAATCACCTTGAGAAGTGGAAAAGAGGTCACGTCGGGAGCAAAAATTGGCCAAACTACAGATATTCTTGCCGCTCTTGACGACGAGAATACCAAAATCGCCCCAGCATCGATCGACACTTGTCAGCATCGGTCGATACCTATCAGGATACTTTCACGGGATAAATCAAAACTGTGTGTATCGATCGATACCACTTCAGTATCGGTCGATACTGATCCCGCAGTCGAATCGACTTCTAAGGTTTCGAAAGAAATACCTAATGTAGCTGCAGAAAGAGTTTACACGCCGAGGATACTTTATCCTAGAGCTGCTGGAAAGACTAAGAAGGAGGTAGAAGACTCTAGATGCAAGGCAATTATGGATAAGTTGATCGTTGAACTTCCTTTTATCGATGCCATCAAGACTTCTCCAGCCTTTAGGAGATATGTCAAGCGGATGGTATCCAGCAACGTAAACCTTGAAGAGGGATGCTTGATGATTACTCATGAGTGCAGTGCAATCCTGACCAACAGAATCCCAAGGAAGCTGCCAGACCCAGGGAGTTTTGTGTTGGATTGTACGATATTCACAGACAGGTTTGAGCGTTCTCTCTGTGATTTTGGCTCAAGCGTCAACCTCATGCCGTATTCAGTTGCCAAAAGGATGGGGATGATAGACTTCACAACCACGAGGATATCCCTGGTTCTTGCTGATCGTTCAGTTAGACTTCCAGAGGGACTACTCGAAGACGTCCCGATTAAGATTATGAATTGCTTGATCCTAACTGATTTCATCGTTCTGGAGTATGATGCTGAGCCTAAGGATCCTCTTATCCTAGGCAGACCTTTCCTTGCAACAACTGGTGCTTTGATTGATTGCAAGAATGGGAAGATCGCCCTCAACATTGGTGACTTGGTCATGACTTTCCACATGGATAAGATGATGAAGAGACCAACCATCGATGGACAGACTTTCTTTGTCGACACCTTCGGTGACATAGCTGAAGAGTACTTTCTGGAGATGCATCCTGAGGACCCACTAGAAAGAGCATTAGTTTGTTCAGCCACTTCAGAGGTGCATTCGTGTGATGATACAGCCGGATACTCAAGGATGCTCGATTCAGCACCGCCGGTATCGATCGATACCCCGTTTGTATCAGTCGATACCCTGCGACTCAAGGGAGAGTTGGCCGAAAGTTCTGAGCAAGCTGCTGAGCTTGGAGATTGGAGTGCAGAGAACGCTCCTAAGGTGGAACTAAAGCCACTCCCACCAAACCTGAGGTATAGTTTTCTTGGTCCTAATTCTACATACCCAGTAATTGTCAATGCTTCTTTGAACAACACAGAGATTGCCTTACTGCTGAGCAAGCTGCGCAAGTATCGCAAAGCTCTTGGCTATTCTCTTGATGACATTTCAGGTATATCACCAGACTTGTGCATGCATACCATCCATCTTGAGGACGAGTCAAAGACCTCGATTGAGCATCAGAGGAGGCTGAATCCGAATCTGATGGAAGTGGTCAAAAAGGAGGTGATAAAGCTCTTGAAAGCTGGTGTTATCTATGCTATTTCGGATAGCTCTTGGGTCAGTCCAGTGCACATTGTTCCTAAGAAAGGAGAAATAACCGTAGTGAAGAATGAGAAGGATGAGATGATTCCTACTAGAACTATCACTGGACATCGAATGTGCATCGACTACAGGAAGCTGAATGCAGCTACACGAAAGGATCATTTCCCACTGCCATTCATTGACCAGATGTTGGAGAGGTTGGCTAGTCATCCCTACTACTGTTTTCTCGATGGATATTCAGGTTTCTTCCAGATTCCAATACATCCAGATGACCAAGGGAAGACGACTTTTACATGTCCATATGGCACATTCGCATACAGGAGAATGCCATTTGGATTGTGTAACGCTCCAGCCACTTTTCAGAGATGCATGCTATCTATCTTCACATACATGATTGAGGATTTCATGGAGGTGTTCATGGATGATTTTTCAGTGTATGGATAATCATTCAAGGATTGTTTGGCTAACTTATGCAATGTGCTACAGAGGTGTGAAGAGAAACACTTGGTCCTAAATTGGGAAAAGTGTCACTTTATGGTTCAGGATGGCATCGTGCTTGGGCAGAAGGTTTCTGAGGCTGGGATCGAAGTTGACAAGGCAAAAATTCAGGTTATGACGAGCCTCCAACCACCAAATTCTGTGAAGGATATCCGAAGTTTCCTTGGTCATGCTGGGTTTTATAGGAGGTTCATCAAGGATTTCTCCAATATAGCACGCCCACTCACTGCTTTACTATGCAAGGAGATCAAATTCGATTTCACACCTGACTGTCTTGCAGCCTTTAAGGAGATAAAAAAGACTTTGGTGAGTGCTCCTATTGTGCAATTTCCTGATTGGGCCTTGCCTTTTGAGATCATGTGCGACGCTAGTGATTTTGCGGTTGGATCTGTTCTGGGTCAAAGGAAGGATAAGAAGCTGCACGTCATCTATTATGCCAGCAGGACTTTGGATGATGCTCAGAGAAACTACAGAACCACAGAGAAAGAACTACTTGCAGTCGTTTTCTCTTTTGAGAAATTTCGATCATACTTGATTGGGAGCAAGGTGATTGTCCATACTGATCATGTTGCATTCAAATATCTGATGCAGAACAAGAACCTCAAGCCTCGTCTATGTCGTTGGGTTCTCTTGCTACAAGGTTTCGATATCGAAATTAAGGACAATAAGGGAATAGAGAACGGGGTCGCTGACCATCTCTCGAGGATTCGGATCGATGCAGACGTCCCTATTGATGATAAACTACCAGAGGAATCCATTTACTTCATTGAAACCGAGTTTCGGATGGGTTTCGCAGAAACTCAGCAATTCTCACGAATTGCAGGTCTCGGTATCGATCGACACTCCTATGGTATCGGTCGATACCAGGCGATTCCCGAACTAGTTATGACTGTTGAACACCTTGGTGTTTCAGAGGAGTATCTAGTAGCTGCAGCCGATTCTGATCAACCATGGTATGCTGATATCGCCAACTACCTCGCTGCAGATGCAGAACCAAAGCACCTCAAGAGCTATCACAAGAAGAAGTTCTTGCGGGACATAAGGCGATACTTCTGGGATGAACCTTACTTGTACAAGCACTGTTCTGATGGTATCTATAGAAGATGCATTGCTGAATCAGAAGTACCGAATGTGTTGTTTCATTGCCATGGATCCGACAATGCTGGACATTTTGCCACTTTCAAGACAGTGTCCAAAGTTCTTCAAGCAGGTTTCTGGTGGCCTACTATGTTTAAGGATGCACATGATTTTGTTTCGCAGTGCGATGCATGCCAGAGGAGAGGGAAGATCGGTAAGAGACATGAGATGCCACAAAATTTCATCCTTGAGGTTGAGACTTTCGATTGTTGGGGCATTGATTTTATGGGTCCTTTTCCCTCGTCATACGGACACAAATACATCTTGGTTGCTGTGGATTATGTGTCTAAGTGAGTTGAAGCCATTGCTAGCAGAACCAATGATTCTTCGGTGGTCCTTAAGCTATTTAAGACCATAATTTTCCCTCGATTTGGAGTGCCTCGAATTGTGATAAGTGATGGTGGTTCTCACTTTATCAACAAAATTCTCGAAAGGTTGCTGAAGAGGTATGATGTGAACCATCGCGTTGCTACTCCGTATCACCCTCAGACAAGTGGACAAGTTGAGGTTTCCAACAGGCAGATCAAAGAAATTCTGGAGAAAACAGTGAATGTTACAAGGAAGTATTGGTCTGTGAAGCTGGATGATGCACTTTGGGCATACATGACTGCTTACAAGACACCACTTGGGATTACACCGTTTCACTTGCTGTATGGAAAATCATGCCATCTTCTAGTGGAAATCGAGCACAAGGCAGCATGGGCTACAAAGTTGTTGAATTTCGACATCAAGTCTGCTGCTGAAAAGCGATTGATCAAGCTGAATGAGCTCGATGAGATTAGGCATCTTGCCTATGAGAACTCCAAGCTGTACAAGGAGAGGACTAAGGCCTACCATGATAAGAAGATCATCTCCAGACACTTTGAATCAAATGATCAGGTACTTCTATATAACTCTCGTTTGCAATTGTTTCCTGGTAAATTGCGTTCTCGTTGGCCAGGTCCTTTCACAGTCAAGGAAGTTCGACCACATGGTGCGATTGTCCTGACAAATCCTGCAGGAGATGAGTTCACTGTTAACGGGCAAAGAGTGAAACACTATTGGGCGAAAGCCGAGATTCCAGAAGGACATATGATGCCTCTGGATGTTGCACCCACTGCCTGAACGACGGTACAATCGAGCTAATGACATTAAACGAGTGCTTGGTGGGAGGGAACCCACTGGTGAGTTTATCTTTGAGTCTTTTTCTTTTTATTTTTTATTTTTGTGTCTGTGTCAGGATAAACAAGGAGCAAATACGAAATCGTCTCAGTGTCGATCGATACCCTTCGGTATCGGTCGACACCCTACGCGATGAGGAGTTCATCATCGACTTAAGCTTGGTATCGCTCGATACCAAGCTGTGTGTCGGTCGATACTCGATGTTCCAGCACGGTAACTTCTTGTTTCTCCTAATTCCATTTGATCCATTTGTTTTCTTTCACCAACTCTAGGCAAGATAACACTGGGGACATTGTTGTTTAAGTCTGGGGGAGGAAGTCGCTGACTTTGTTTTTGTTTTTCTTAGAGTCAGTCGTTTTTGAGTCATTCGTTGTTTGGTTGAGTCAAAATTTTGTTGGAGACTGTGATATTTTCTTGAACCTATTGACCTGACCTTGATTCTAAGTGACCATTGTTTAAGAATCACTTCTAGATAGACTAATGAAAAATCCAAAGGCTGACTGGTTAACCAGAAGACACTCATGTTTCCAACAAAGTTCCTTAAAGCCTGAGCCAAATTTTTGCACTTCATCGATGTGGTTAGTATTCATAGAGCTTGATTCCTCATTCCTATCTGACAAAGGAACCCATGTGTTTGAAAGAATGATATTTCTCTCCCTGTTACAAGTTAATTAATAAGATGCATTAAAAGATGAGATGATTTTCTTCTGAGTAGAGGGTTAGGAAAATTTCCAATGATCTCATTATTCTACTTTAGAGGAAATGATACACAAATGATTGGAAGCAAGGCTAGGATTTTCCTACGATGCCATTATTCGCCTACATCCTTTGATACTTTGATAGGGAAGAACCGGGGATTCAGTGGCAAACACCATCAATACTCGCGTCTCCTACCTTGATATGTATATGCATGATCTAAACAGAAAAAGAAGAAAACATAATAATAAATAAGTCTGGGGGAGAGAAATCGATACAAAAAGTGTGAAAAAGGGTGGTTCCTTGTTATGATATTGTATGAGAATGAATCAAGAAGGTTCTTGGTATTAATCACAGCGATGAAACTGGCGAGGATAGCTTGATTGAACAATGCTGTGAAATAAGGTGTGTAGTCTGGGAAGCTGAGAATGTATATGGAGAAGTACATGGTGGTTAGATCAAAAAGCTGGTTAGGTAACATCTGAGTGCTTGGGAAAAGGGTCATTGCAACGTTTTAAGAACAGGTGAGTCTCTATGTTTTCAAACCTCTTTCTCTGGTTTAGTTTTCTGTTTTGCTTGAGGGCAAGCAAAAGGCTAAGTCTGGGGGAGTTGATATATCATGGTTTTTACCCCTTTTAGGCCATGATATAAGCCCGTTTTATAGAGTCTTTCTACTATTTTGTAGTGGTTTAGAGTTTTTTACAGGTTTTAACACATTTGGAGCATAATTGGAGATATTAGAGCTTTCTGGAGCATTTTGGATCGAAGCAGAGGTTCATGTAGCTGAGTACCCGATTTGAAGCATCAGTATCGATCGATACTGCCTAGTATCGGTCGATACCCATCGTAGCAGACATGACCCGCGATTTTAATGAAGTTTGAAGAATTGCAGAACTTGCCCAGAAGACTTTAATATTTACAAGAAGACCCCAATTCGTGTTTAGACTATTTAATTAGGTTTTACATCCACTTTCATGGCTATGCTTTGTTTTATTTTGGTTTGTGAGAGAGCTTTTGAAGGGAGACAAGTTTGAAACTCTGTCCGTCCGAGAGAAGATTTCGAACCCTCTTATTACTCTTTCTATTTTATTTGATGATTTATTCAAACATCTTTATTGTTTCAATCTCCATGTCTGAGTAGATCCACTTTAGGTTTAGGGTTTTCTCATAAGGGTTTTCTCATAAGGGTTTTCTCTGAATGCTAGGTTGATTAGTTGTTAGGATTCACCATCTGAATTAGTTCTTCACCTTAGGTAGTGTTTAAAGCTAATTCTAGGTTGACGAATCTAGAATTTAGATCTTAAGATAATTGATTAGGCACGAGAATGCGATTAATTACCTGATAGAACCTTAGGTGAGCAAAATAACTATTCGCAAAGAGATTTGGTTTAGTTGTTTTGTGAACAAATCAAACCTGATTTAAAAGCTGATTTAGACTTTAGGATTCGCAAAGAGATTTAGAATTCCTAGGATTTAGATTTAGATAGTTTTCACAACGAGAGTTGGTTAATTATATCTTAGTGATTTGAGTTGAAGAATCGCGCTAAATATGAATCCTGTTAGTTAGTTTACCTGCATTCATTGATTTCCTGAGAAAAACCCTGAACCTATCTTTCTCCAACTGAATTTACAACCGTTTTAAGTTTAAGTCTTGTTTTTAATATTATTGATTGCTTAGCGTAATTATCTACTTCATAATCTATTGTGTGTTTCTGTGAGTCCTTGTGTTCGACCCCTACTATACTGCAACTACTGCTTAGTACTTTTAGGGTATTAATTTGAGCATATCACTGACCCAATAACACAAAGCTCGTACCTGCGTCTTGAGGCTCCTCCAACAATTTCGCCAATATCTGAGCATAGCCTTGATAAATCTACGCGAGTTGTAAACAAAGAGAACTCTGTAGGGAACTCCAAGTATGGGGCTCAACTGGATAATGGTATGAAGCCCATTAAGGTATCTACTGTAGTCACAAATTTAATCAGTCAGCTCTCGGCTCCAAACATTATCACTCCTGAGGATATTGTTCAAATGAACAATGAGATCTGTGCAAAAGAAGTTCCCAAGTCAAATCTGATGCTGGTTTCAGAGAAAAACGAAGGATATGGGAGTTTCATACCACCTAATGAAAATGCAGGATTCCACATAGGTGTGGTAGAACCTAGTCTATCCAGCAGAAGTGGTAAGAGCAAATCATCGAGTAAGAAGCAGAGCTCCTCTTGGGTCAGGAAGAAAACAAGCAGAAGTGTTACTGCAGATGGCGATGGTGCTGCTCAAATGGACAAAGACACTGAACACCCTGCAAAACGTAAGATGATCGATACCTCAGAGGTTTTGTCTAAAAATTTCAAACAAGTTGTGGGTTCGATGGTTTTCCAGAAACCATCCAGTCTTGATCAATGACGACGCTCAGTTGGAACTGTCGGGGTTTGAGGAGCAACCTGACGGTTCGTCGCCTAGAGAAAATGTGTCGTGAACATTTCCTGAATTTTTTTGTTTCTCATAGAGACTAAAAACTCTAGTGATCACGTATCGAAGTTACAAGGATCGTTGGGATATAACCACATTCATTTGGTGAACCCAGTGGGTCTTAGTGGAGGTTTAGCGGTTTTGGAGGAGTTCGTATATGGTGGATATATTATCGTCTGATGACAGAGTGATTGATGTTAAGGTCACAGTGGGCACGTTATCATATTACATGACTTTTTTCTACGGTGATCTTGTCCAAGGTAGAAGAAGCTGGTATGGGAAAAGCTCGTTAACATTGGCATTAACCGAAGTGAAGCCTGGTTTTTGACTGGTGACTTTAATGAGCTAATGAATAATTCGGAAAAATTGGGAGGTCCTGTTCGACAAGAGTGTTCTTTCTACCCGTTCAAATCAATGGTGAAAGATTGCCGGTTGAAAGAGATTCCAAGTTCAAGCAACAAACTATCTTGGGGTGGATGGAGAGAGACGATGACAAATGGTATCAAGGATACTGTCTGGATACAGTGCCATCTTGACAGAGCTTTTGGTAATGCAGAGTGGTTTCGTTTGTTTCCGAGAGCACACCTACAATATTTGGAGAGATTGGGATCGGATCATAGTCTGATTTATAGCACACTAGCAACAAAAAACATGGGCAGAATTGGCAGGTTCAACTTCTACAAAAGATGGTGTTCAAACCCTGAAGCAATAGAGGTCATTCGGAGGGGATGGAACTCGAATAAGAGGGGTGGGAACAGATTAGTGTCGGATAGGATCTCATCCTGTCGAAAGGAACTATCTAAATGGAAAAGAAGTTCTAATGGTAATTCAAAGGAGCGATTACGTCAACTACGCCGTGAGCTGGAAATTGAAACAGGGAAGACCAATCCGAATATGCAGAAAATGACGTATATTAAAGATGAAATATCCAAAGCATATCGAGATGAGGAAATTTTCTGGAAGCAAAAGAACAAGGATAAGTGGCTGGAACATGGAGATAGAAACACTGGTTTCTTTCATGGATTTGAACAAATGAGGAAGATGAAGAATAAAATCCCAACGTTGCTGGACGGTAGTGGGATTGAACAGTTTTCAGAAACTGCAAAAGGGAATATTGCTGTGGAATACTTCAAAGAGTTGTTCCAATCTTCTCGGCTTACTGGGGCATCAGAATTATTGCAAGGTTTCAAACCATGTGTGACGCCTAGGATGAATGTTGAGCTGATCAAGCTGTCACGGATGCAGAAATTAGACGTGCGGTAAAATCCATCAAAAGTGATAGTGCTCCTGGTTACGATGGGATGACCGGAAAATTCTTTCAGAAATTCTGGAATATTACGGGAGCACAAGTCACGTCAGAGGTGAGAAATGTTTTTGAAACGGGTCACATGCCATCAGAATGGAATTACACACAAATATGTTTACTGCCGAAGAAGCCTAATCCTAATAAGATGAAAGACTTAAGACCAATCAGTTTATGCACGGTGGCATACAAGATAGTCTCAAAAATCATGTGCACTCGATTGAAAAAGATCTTAGCGCAACTCGTATCACAAACACAAGGAGCCTTTGTTGCAAGAAGACTTATTTTCGATAATCTACTCATCGCACATGAGATGATTCATGGCTTGCGCACTAATCCGAATTGTCGAGAAGATTTTATGGCAATTAAAACGGATATGTCAAAAGCCTACGATAGAGTTGAGTGGAATTTCATAGAGAAGCTGTTTCACAAAATGGGTTTTGAAAGTCACTGGATCGAGTGGATAATGGCATGTATCAGATCAGTCTCATACACGATACTATTAAATGGACAAGAACATGGACATATTGTACCCGAACGTGGCATCCGTCAAGGTAATCCATTGTCACCCTTCCTCTTTATTCTCTGTGCGGAAGCCCTCGTCCATATGATGAATAAAGCGGAGGAAGAGGGTAGGATTACAGGTATGAGACTAACAAGGAAATGTCCCTTGATTCAACACTTACTCTTTGTTGATGATAGTCTCTTCCTATGTCGGGTATCGCTGGCTGAATGCACAGAGTTCTTGCGGTGTTTAAAATTATATGGTGATGCCTCAGGACAAGAGATTAACTTTCAAAAATCGTCGATTACTTTTGGCATGGATATTGACCCGATCATGAAGAGAGTTTTCGCTGAAATCATGGGTATCGACCACGAGGGTGGAGCTGGTACTTATCTGGGTTTACCGGAATGCTTCAGCGGCTCCAAACGTGATCTCTTGAATTTTATCGGAGAAAAACTTAGCAAACGACTCAAAGGATGGTACGCCAAAACGCTTTCCCATGGTGGAAAGGAGGTGCTCCTTAAGTCAGTAGCCATGACACTCCCGGTATATGCGATGTCTTGTTTCCGTTTGACAAAGCATCATTGTCAAAAGATCACCTCAGCCATGACCCAATTCTGGTGGAACGCTTGTGACGAGAAGCGTAAAATCCCATGGGTCGCCTGGAAGAAACTATGCAAAACGAAAGATAATGGAGGTATGGGTTTCAGAGATATTGAGGATTTTAATCAAGCCTTATTGGCTAAAGAAGCATGAAGACTTTTGAAAGAACCAGAATCGCTGATCTCAAGGTTATACAAGGGACGATATTTTGCAACAAAGAGTTTCCTAGAATGTGGCAAAGGTTACGGACCTTCATATGCTTGGAGAAGTATACTTCATGGGCGGGAATTGCTGAGAAGAGGGATGATAAAATCAATTGGTAATGGGGTAAGTACGAAGGTGTGGACAGACAAATGGATAATGGATACACACCCCAGAAGACCGGTGAACAATCATATACTTTATGACCTTGATTTGGATGTCAAATCGCTCATATCTTCTTATGGAAAATGGAGAATTAACACTCTTCATGATTTGTTCCCACCTGCTGACGTACAACGAATCATGAGAATGCAGAAATAGGGGGGTGGAAGATCGGTTCATTTGGGCATACACAGACCATGGGTCTTATTCAGTTAAGAGTGGATACTGGTTTAATTCTAACCACCCGAGAATCCCGGAACCTCCAAGAACACAGCCTGATCAAATTTATCTTGAACTCAAACGAAGATGCTGGAAAATGAAAAATGTGCCAAAGATAAAGATTTTCTTTTGGAGAGTATTGTCCGGTGCCTTAGTAGTGACGGATAGATTGAGATCTCGCATACTGCAGGTGGATAATCGCTGCAAACTATGTCAGCAAGGAGTTGGAACAATAAATCACGTCCTCTTCCAATGCCCAGTGACGGTTGATATTATGAGGAATGCTGGTATTCCGTTTACTCTGCAATCACAAAATATCACGCTGGAGGTAAATTTAGCTAAACTCCTGGACTTGATGGAGGAACAATCGATTCTTATTGAGACACGGATGTCAATACCCTGGGTTACCTGGAATATTTGGAAGAATCGTAATGCGATCCTATACGCAGGAATACGGGAACCGGTAACTATTATTGCACAAAAAGCGATTGATGAAGCTAGAGACTGGTGTGTAATCAACTTGGCCGAGGACACAATTCAGCGAGGAATGGAGGTACAAGGTTACGAGAACAAATGGACACCTCCACCTGAAGGAACAGTTAAATGCTATGTTCATGCCAATTGGAGGAATGAAGTACTTCATAGTGGAGGGGCTTGGATTTCCAGGGATCATACATGATCGGTCAAGCCTCATGCTCGAGAGGCTTTTACGAACTCTCCAAACCGGATAATGGCTGAACTGAGAATAGTAATCTAGATGATGCAGAGCCTACGAGATTTACAAATCCCGGATGTCATCCTAAGTTCAGATTGTCAACCGGCGATTGAAGCAATTGTCAGGCCTAACCAATGACCACGATACAAACCTCTTTTGGAACACATCAACCACCTTCGTTTGAGCTTTGAGCATTGTGTTTTTGAAACAGAACGAGCGATCGCGAATTCAATCGCAAGAGATATTGCGAAGAGTGTTACAAGAGATGGAAGATTTCAATCTTATTTAGCTTTGGGTGGTCCTTCCTGACTTCATGATCGCATTCATCGAGAGTCTTTGAGGAGTATTTAAGTAATCCTTTCCTTATGATAAACTCTGCTTTATGACTTTGCTCTCTCGTTTGTTTTGTTTATTAAACTTCATTATTCATTAATAAAGTTTAGACGTTAAGAAAAAAAAACATAGTGATATTTAATTTTACAAATTTTAGTAATTGTTAGAAAAAAAGGTGACAAATGTAAATATCTCTTTTAATTTTTTTTTCTTCTGTTTTTGAAATTGAAAATTTTATATATTCGACTACAAAATCCACATTCTAATAATTTTCTTACTCAAATCATTACTCAGAGACGGGCAGCAAAAGGAACAACATGAATATACTGCAAAACCTTGATGTGATGTAGAAACACAATGATGAAGTTCTGATGTATAGAAAATTAGGACAAATGTCTTAAGAGTTGAGATGCATCACGTCACTTTTACATGAGTAATTATTATGCACGTTCTTTGTCAAACTAGATTGTACTGTTTTATTGAAATCTTATTATGTTTATAATAACTATAAATAAGCAAAGATAGGCAATGATATTTTGGTTTGACATAAAAAAAACTCAATGATATTTGTTTTTTTTCGGTAAAAAGAGGACTAGATAACGAAGTGACTTTTGAAAGGTAGAACTAAAAAGTTTTAGAAGAAAGAGAAGTCAAATACAAAACCTTGTAATAATAATTTGCCCAAAATAACATAAAAATCTCAACAGACAATTTGTTTCTAGCTAGTAGCTAACCAAACAATACGGTTTTGGATTTTACATTTTTGGTTATGTAATAATGACTTCTACTTAAGCCTTTTCCAACAAGATCTCCTCAATGAGCTCAGCTGCTTGCTCAACTGTCGTGATAGCCTGTGCTTTCTCTTCATGCATTTCAATCCCAAACGCTTCTTCAAGGCCCATCACAATCTCCACCTGAAACCCAACCACAAGAGTCATGAGTTTGTGCATATCAATCGAATAACCCTTCATAGACTTTCAATCTAATCATTATGGTGAGACAATATGAGCTCGCTCGAAAACATGATACAATTTTCGTTTCGGTTTGATGATTTCAAGGGGTTTTAATTAAGCATCAATAAGTCCATTGAACAGTTGTATCGAACATATCTAAAAGCGGGTGGATGTTAGACATGAGAAGGTTGTAAGTTACCGTGTCAAGAGAATCAGCACCAAGATCAACAAATTTGGTCGCAGCCGTAACTTTCTCACCATCTTTAAGTGAGAGTTGTTTTTTGACAACTTCACACACCCTGTCCACCGTCTCAGGTTTTGCCTGTTTACCAACAACCAAAAAAGATGAATCAAGCATATCAACCAAATTCTTTCAAGTCTATGATAGAGCATAATCACATTGTTCGCAAATGTTGAAATGGCTCGAGAGTTCAAATTAGATTCACAAAGCACTACCACTAATATCATTCTCCATAATCACATTTTTTGAGTATGAGATGTAAAAGTATAATGGAAACATCATATGAGAGAAGAAAAATGCTTACAGCACAGGAAACACTCAATCGGGTAGGAAGCGGGCGACGTGTAAAAGAAAGATTGCTTCTTTCATGGCTAAAACATTTAACTGGATGATTAACCGCAATTGCCTGCCATTGTATTCAAAAAACAATTCAATCAGTAGAAGTTTAACTTGAAAAGCAAAGCAAATCATTAACGAAAAGAGGTTTTGTAATATAAGATAACCAAAATAGCGAACAATCTACAAGAACAACCTTCTCCTTGAATACCAGTGAACTTAAATAGAAGCAACATTCTGCTGAAACCCACAAGCTGTCCCATTTTTGGTTTTTTTAATCCATTCCACAATAAATGTTTTAACGGGCCCTTAAAGTTAATTTCATAATGGATATGAATTTTTTAATCACACGAATGGAAGAAAAACGTCTCGGACAAAAATCCAAATCCATTCTGAGATTAACTTCCACGGGACCATTAAAACATTTTGGGTGGAATGAAGAAAACGGAAAATGGGACAGCTTGTGGGTTTCAACAAAGGCATCTATCTAAGAACTAATCATCTATGTTAACATTCCATCACTCCAAAGTTAAAACTCGAAATGATTTCCACTACAAACAAACAGAAGAGGTTTTGTGATTTACACATAACCAAAACAGCGAACAATCTGCGAGAACAAGCTTCTCGATTTCTTGAATACAAGAGAACTTAAACAGAAGCAACTAAGTCTGTCTATCTAAGAACTAATCCTCCATGTAAACACTCCATCAGTCGAAAGTTAAAACTCGAAATGCAAAGCAATCATTTGCACTACAAACAAACGAAAGATTACATATAACAAAAACAGCGAACAATCTGCGAGAACAAGCTTCTCGATTTCTTGAATACAAGAGAACTTAAACAGAAGCAAACTAAATCAACTCCATATGAACTATGTTAACAACATTCTACTCGTTCCCTTACAAAAGTTAGAGTTGATGCAAATTCAGATATAAGAAAAATCCAGTTCGACGAGAATAACAAGATAGCCAATCATATTGATCAGATCGACGAGAGTTATAGTTCCTTAAAATTCGAGAAAACAAAAACTAACATTCCTCAATGCAAATTTTCTATAAATCAAACTACTTGGAAAAGAGCTGATCAAACGATTCTGAAATAAGATCTACCATTGAATAAGATAAAAGAAGCTAGATCGAAATCTATAGATCACAGAGACGAAGGAAAGAAAAGTAAGAAAATAATCAGATCTATAGCAGGATGAGATGATACGCAGCAAAAAAAAAGAAAAGGAGATTCGAGATTTCAGGTGAAAGAGAGAAATAGAGAGAGACCATTTGGCGAGGATGAGCTTGCAGGGAAGTAGATACAGAAGCCATGGAAGCCATGAATCCTAGAGAGAGAGAGACGGAGAGAGGCGGAGAAGACGAAGAGATCGAGAGAGTGAAGAAAGAAGTGAGAGATTTGGGTTTCTATAGTACAAATAGTTTCTGAGATTCCAATGAGCGAGAATGCAGACAAGTCAGATGTGGTGGGTGCTTGGCAGATGAAAGTAGTTACCAAAAAAAAAAAAAAAAAATCAATTTATGAAAATTCACAAAACTGTTATAAATTATAATATATTATATGTGTATTTATAAGAGTGATATGAGTATATATTTATAAAGGTGAGTGGAGAGAATATATGTATATAAAGGTGATGATGTTTTGTAGTAGAGAGAGATGAGAGATGAGAGATGAGAGATGAGAGAGTGGGGAGAGTAGTAATTTTTCTATATTGTTTCTGTGTCTTGTCTATTTACAATGAATCGATTCCAATCGTTTATTGAGAACAAAAGTAAGAGATAGCGGGCTCTATTTATGCCCAATTTTTTACTCTATACTCTGCCTAATTTTCTTGATTTCTACAACATTCCTCTTTGGAGACCAGTATCACTATTATCTTTTATGTTATATATTTGTTACTTCGTTAAATATCTTTCTAGGAAAACCCTATGGGAAAAACCGTAGTAAAGTAAAAAGAATACAACCACGTAAGCTCCTCCTCTAATTATCCATCACCGCTAATGTATTACGTACTGCCTCGTTAAAAACCTAATCATGGAAAAATCTAATGGGATAAAAACCATGATAAGGAAAAAAGAGTGTAGTCTCCCCCTCGAAATGATGGATATGATATCTTCGTTATAGATCACGTAGACGACGCATACTTTGAATATATTTCTTGAATGTTGTAGTAGGAAGCGCCTTGGTAAATAAATCTGCTGTGTTGTCACTTGAGCGAATATATCAGATATCCACTTTTTAATTTTTCTTGAGTTCTTGAATGTAAGAGAAAAATCTTGGAGGGATGTGTTTTGTTCTGTCGCTCTTGATATAGCTTTCTGTTGTCTGGGCAACGCATGCAGCGTTATCTTCATACAATATTGTTGGTTCTTTGCTGGTGATTATTCCGGTGGCTTCTTGAATGTGTTGAGTGATGGATCTGAGCCATACACATTCTCTACATGCCTCATGAAGCGCAATAATTTCTGCATGATTTGAAGAAGTGGCAACCAAAGTTTGTTTTTGTGATCGCCATGAGATTGCAGTTCCTCTAATGGTGATAACATATCCAGTTTGCGATCGGGATTTATGCGGATCTGATAAATATCCTGCATCTGCAAAACCAACTAAACCAAATTTGGGATTTCGACGATGAAATAATCCCAAATCAATCGTTCCTTGAAGATAACGAAATATATGTTTGATCCCATTCCAATGTCTGCGCGTAGGTGACGAACTATATCTTGCAAGTAAATTTGTAGCAAATGCTATATCCGGCCGGGTACAATTTTCAAGATACATAAGTCCTATTATATCGCTCATATAAGTTACTTCAGGACCTAACTCTTCCTCGTTATCTTCACGAGGTCAGAATGGATCTTTTTCAACATTGAGCGATCTATTGACCATCAGGGTACTCAGTGGATTTGCTTTATCTATATAAAAGCGTTTTAGGATTCTTTTGGTATAATTTGATTGATGAATGAATATTCCATCTCGGAAATGCTCTATCTGGAGTCCAAGGCAGAATTTTGTCTGTCCGAGATCTTTAATTTCGAACTATTCTTTCATATGAGTTCTTACATCATCAATTTCATTTTGAGTTCCAATGATGTTCAGGTCATCAACATATACAGCAATAATAACAAATCCTGATGAGGATTTCTTAATAAAGACACAAGGGCAAATTGTATTATTCACATACCTTTTCTTTAGCAAATATTCGCTTAAGCGATTGTACCACATGCGCCTGGATTGTTTTAATCCGTAAAGTGATCGCTGTAATTTGATCGCACATATCTCTCTGGGTTTTGAGTTTAATGCTACATGCATTTTTAACCCTTTTGGGATCCTCATATATATATATATATATATATATATATATATATATATATATATATATATATATCATTATCAAGTGATCCATATAGATATGCTTTCACTACATCCATAAGATACATTTATAGATTTTTAGATGCCGCAAGGCTCATTAAAAATCTGAATGTAATTGCATCAATAACCGGGGAATATGTTTCTTCATAATCAATTCCCGGTCTTTGAGAAAATCTTTGTGCCACAAGTCGAGCTTTATATCTTGTGACTTCATTTTTCTCATTTCTTTTCCATACAAAAACCCACTTGTACCCAACCGGTTTTATATCTTTGGGTGTAGTGACAATATGTCCAAAAATATTTCTTTTATTGAGGGAGAATAATTCATTTTTCATGACCATTTGCCATTTCTCCCAATCAGGTCTTTTCTGGCACTCTGATACGGACCTTGGGTCTGGATCATCACTTTCATAATCAATGTCTTTGGATACAGAGAATGCGAAAATTCCATCATTATCTTCTATTTCATTTATATCCCATAATTTTCCATCTTGGGCATAGTTAATGGAAATCTCGTATTTTTCTGTATCATGTTCATCTTCTGGAGGAATCTCTTTATGTGGTTCTCTTTGAATATTTTCATGTATGTCTTATGGACATTTTTCTTTATATGGTTCTTCGGGAACCTTTTCATTTTGTTTTCCCAATTTATTTTTCTTTCGGGGATTTTTGTTTTTAGAACCAATTGGTCTCCCCATTTTTAACTGAACTCTGGGTTCATTTGCTCTATTCCCATCAATTTGTTCTTCAAGAACGTTAATTCTTGATGGAGCATTTGCAGCAAGGATATATGATTTTCTCACCCTTTTTGTATCAGTGAACGCATCTGGTAACTGATTTGCCATATTTTGTAAGTGTACGATTTTTTGAACTTCGAGTTCGCGTTGATTTGTAGGGGGATCTAGGTGCAATAAAGACGGTGTGCACCATGTAACATCTTTTGGAATTTTTTTAATTCCTCCCCCTAACGCTGGAAATTCAGTTTCATTAAAATGACAATCGGCAAAACGAGCCGTAAACATATCACCAGTTTGCGGTTCAAGGTACCGAATTATACTTGGTGATGTATAACCAACGTATATACCCAATCTCCTTTGTGGCTCCATTTTTGTTCTTTGCGGTGGGGCCATAGGAACATAAACCGCACAACCAAAAACACGGAGATGAGATACATTTGGCTCCTGGCCAGATGTTAATTGTAAAGGGGAATGTTTATTATATGCGCTTGGTCTTATCTGGACCAATGACGCAGCATGCAAGATAGCATGACCCCATATAAAAATTGGGAGCTTTGTTGTCAATATCAATGGTCTAGCAATGAGTTGCAGACGCTTAATCAAAGATTCAGCCATGCCATTTTGTGTATGTACATGGGGGAACAGATGCTCAACATCGATTCCCATTGACATACAATAGCTATTAAAAGCTTGTGAAGTGAATTCACTAGCGTTATCAAGCCTAACTTTCTTTATAACGTAGTCAGGGAATTGTCCTTTCAACCTGATTATTTGGGCAATGAATTTTGCGAAAGCCGTATTTCGTGTTGTCAATAGACACACATGTGACCATCTACTGGATGCGTCAATTAATACCATAAAATATCGAAATGGCCCGCATGGTGGGTGGATATGCCCACATATATCACCATGTATTCTTTCCAAGAATGCTGGAGATTCATTCTTAATTTTGGCTGGTGATGGCCGAATTATGAGTTTTCCTTGAGAACATGCATTACATGAAAATTCGCTCGATTGAAAAATCTTCTGGTTTTTCAACGGATGACCATTAGAATTTTCCACAATTTTTCGCATCATGACTGAACCAGGATGCCCTAGTCGTTCATGCCAGACTTTAAATGTATTTGTAAATTTCGGGTTTACCGTAATATATGATTCAGCCATATTTATTTTTGTGGAATATAATTCGGAGGATAATACTGGTAATTCTTCTAATATAAGTTTTCTCTCCGGAGTAACTGATGTGATGCAAAGATATTCAATGCCATTTTTATTCATTGTTTCTATGTGATATCCATTTCTGCGGATATCTCTAATACTTAACAAGTTTCTGTAAGATTTAGGGGAATATAATGCATCATTTGATTCAAATTTCGTTCCCCTCGGCATTGAAAAACTGACTCTTCCGGAGCCCATAATAATTTTTGTATTACCAGATATAGTATTCACGCTTCCGGCATAATCTTTCATTTTAAGAGAGGAAAAATACTTTATATCCTTAAGTATTGTGTGTGTTGTAGCACTGTCTGCCAAACATATATCTCCATCATGGATCTCAGATTTTGACATATTCTGAATTTAAAATATTCATTAAAAAAATATTAATAAACATAGCAAGATAGAAGTTTTATATTATAATAAAACTATTTTTCAAAAAGCATAAAAATATAAACATTATTCTTCTTCACAAAGATTAACAAGCACAACTATATAATTATAATGTCATATTTTCTTCTTCAGGAAGATCTTATTCGTTTTGTCGTTCGTTGATGTCTTCAGGATCAGCCACGAAATCAGAAATATCGAGATGCATATCATTATTTATACCATCAAAAGAAGGTCCGGGTTCACCATATGTGAAGTTGGTTTCACCTTCTTTTCTTTTCGCCTTTTGTGATTCTTGATACAGATCGGCAAAATAATTCGGCGTACGATAGGTACGGGACCAATGTCCTTTCATGCCACATCTGTAGCAAGGATTCTCATGTTGCTTATTATTCACGCGACCATCTTCATTTCCATTGAACCTTTTATTATTTCTTCCACTATTGGAATCATAAGGATGGAACTTTCTTCCTCGTCCACGTCCATATCCTCGTCCACGACCGCGATCATTTCCTCGACCGCGTCCACGACCACGGCGTTTACCGGGTCCATGTTGTTGCCAATTATTGTAACTGGATGCTACAACATTCGCTTCTGGGAATGGAGCTGATCCAGTTGGACGAGACTGATGGTTTAACGTCACAAGTTCATTATTTTGTTCTGCCACCAAGAGAAATTGCATCAACTCTGAATACTTCGTGTATCCACTTGCCCAGTATTGTTGCTGCAACACTATGTTCTCAGGATGAAATATTTGGAGTGTTTTCTCGATCATATCAAAATCGCTTATCTTTTCTCCACATAACATTATCCTGGAAGTGATTCCGAATAGAGCTGAATTATACTCGCTTACTCTCTTATAATCTTGGAACCGGAGGTTCAACCACTCATGTTTTGCTTTTGGTAAGATCACATATTTCTGGTGATCAAACCTATCTTTGAGTGATTGCCAAAGATCTGCATGATCTTCTTTCGTGATATATTCATCTTTTAAACCATCGTGGATATGGTGGAATAAAAATATAATGGCGTTTGCCTTTTTCTCTTCATGAGTTGTTTTTGATTTATCGATGGTATCAAGAAGCTATTTTCCTTTTAAATGCATTTTTGCAGCTACTGCCCATCTCATATAATTGTTTCCAGAGATATCAAGGGCATAGATTTCGAGCTTCGTTAAATTTTACATGATTACTTTTCGGTATATGAACGGATCGGGAAACGATCGTGATGATAACGTGTTATAAATTATAATATATTATATGTGTATTTATAAGAGTGATGCGTATATATTTATAAAGGTGAGTAGAGAGAATATATGTATATAAAGGTGATGATGTTTTGTAGTGGAGAGAGAGATGAGAGAGTGGGGAGACTAGTAATTTTTCTGTATTGTTTCTGTGTATTGTCTATTTACAATGAATCGATTCCGATCGTTTATAGAGAACAAAAGTAAGAGATAGTGGGCTCCATTTATGCCCAATTATTTACTCTATACTCTGCCTAATTTTCTTGACTTCTACAACAAAAACAATTTTTATTTGGTTCTTTTTTTTTGTTTTTTTTTTGACGAAATAAATTCGATAATGTTTTGAAATCTAACCCGAAAAACAAACCATCCTTCGGGTCATTGGGTCTGTGGGTTGACCCGGTTCGATACAGTCCGACTGCAATCAACAATTAGTGAAATTATATATATAGTATGAAAACTAATAAATCTCGATGATATGTTTGAAAAAGAGTTAAACTGACAAAGTAATTATTATTGTAGTTGATAAAGTATTATTCATAAACGAAAGAAGATCATAAAGTACCAGATTATAAAATCAGAATGACTTAATAAAACCAATAAAGGAAGTCCTTTGATTGCACTATAATTTTTTACTTAACCATGATCCATCTGGGTCAACGATTATGTTTGATTCACAGTTATTTGCTGAGTTTTTACGGGGTATACCGGATTTTATAGTCTCGGGTTTTAGAGCTAGATCCGGAGCGAATTGTTGTCTGGATCTCGGATTTTTCAGGATATGAAAATATTACATTAAATCTATAAAAAACCATTATACTTTTTAAATCTTATGACGGATTTGCTCGTCTACCCTAGGTCAAGCATTATATACAATACTTTCGTACCTCTAAAACGCCTAATATCAGTTGCTAAGACGGTTAGTCAAGCAACGCATTAACAACAAGGATAGAACGAAGAACCCTAACGGTATCCTAGACTAAAAACCTAATAAGAATCGAACCAAAAATTCCTCTTCAAACCCCTTTCACCCAACAAGAGAATTACTCAACCATAGCTGAGGTAAACATATTCAATAAATTCAAAAGAAAACAATGCATAAAAAGGGATGGAGAAAGCTTCTCTATTGAAAAACACTGATGAAGAATCCTTCTTCCAATCCTTGAAAAACCAAGAACACAAGTTGCTAGGGGTTTGCCTCTGCCAAAAAGCGTGAAAATAATCTAACGTAACTGTCTAAGAGGCATAAAATAAGTATTTATAGAGTTATTCTACGTTTAGGGTTTGGTGTGAAATGATGGTTTTAGCCTCGGGTAAGTGAAGTGATGATTCGGGCGAAGAAGGGCTCGACCGCGGATGAGACCTCTCCAGGAGTAGTGAAATGCCTCTTGGCCGTAGGTGGAGGCTCCCCAGGAGTGGCGGATTGGCAGTTGGCCTCGGCTCCAGCTCCTCCAGGCACGGTGGGCTCCTCTTCGGGGCAGCTTCGTCTGCTTTCAGTGCTTCGGGTATATTTAAGGATCCAACCATTGGATTGCCTCCAATCCAATTGCATTTGAAAGCTGGTTGTCTCTACTTTGTTGTGTCCAAATTTGGGGATGATCAGATGGTGAAAAGGTCTCCATTAGCTACAAGACTTCTTGACGGTCCAAGTTTATCCAAAAACGTACTTTTGCTCCGAAATGCACTCTTTTATTCCGAGTTACCTGAAACGTCTTTCAAATCTCTAAAATATGAAAATCACTTGAAAACCTTTGAAAATGGAGTTAAAACACATTCAAAGAATATGAAAGTGATCCATAAAAATGGTCAAAAACCGGTGTTATCAACTCCCCCAGACTTAGATCTTTGTTTGTCCTCAAACAAAACAGAAATCTAAACTTGGAAATAGGTTTTTAAAAATATAGGAACTAACTAAATTCTTATTGACCGTCATTTTAAACCATAACCAACGTAATGCATCAATCGGACTTAGTCTAGAAAATTCTCACCAAAGTACTACAACGCTAATCCACGGTATCCGTCATGCGAAAGTCTAACCACATAAATCCTAACTTTCTGTCAACTAGCTCTTAACATTCATTAAAGATTGCGTGATTCTTACCAAAAATATTAGACAAGACAATCGATGCTAGGCATTTAAGGGCAATTTAGAGGTGAGGCTAAAAGTGTTTCTGGTTACCGTACTTTCTTCGGAGAATGCTAGATATTATGCAAAACAGCAAAAGAGGATGGAGCTGTTGAAATCCACAGTTTCCAGTCACTTCCTACTCGCATAAGTGTAATTGCAAACCTCTCATTCTTCGGAACTTTTCTCCCTTTGACAGAACTTCTCTGCCGTTCCCCCATACATAGATTTTTCTCCGGGTAATTATTCAAATTGCTTCTTACTCTCCATACATGAAACACGGTCGTCTTGGTACAAAAATATCGACTACTCTAAGACTCTTAGGCTTTTATTTCCTTTCCTTTCTGATGTGGACATCGACCAAAGTGACATTCAAAACATCATGCCAATAGTTCAAGAAGGAGCTATGACGTGTTCTAGGATCAAAAAAATGAGGTATAGATACAAAAAGGCGCTCCACACCTACATCAACTCATTAGAACCAACATACCCTTTGCTGCCTGACCTAAATGTCATATATGGGCATAACAACCTCTTGAAACCAGTTTTAGCCGAGACTTCTGTTTTAGGCGAGAGAAATCTTGCCGAATCAGTTTTAGTCGAGGTCCCATTTTCAGCCGAATCAGTTTTAGCCGAGGTTTCTGTTTTAGCCGAGAGAAATCTTGCCGAGACAGTTTTTAGCCAAGAGAGATTTAGCCGAGACAGTTCTAGCCGAGGGAGATTCAACTAGTTTAGAAAATCTCCAAAACGATGGTCTCACCAGGGCAGGTAATTTTCATCAACCACACACATATTTTAAGACTAATAGTCGAGTTGGTTTGGTAGAAAACAGCTCAGGAACCAAATTCCTTCACAACAAGCTCCTCGTAACCGAGGGAGGCCAAATGGAGCAAGAAGAGGAGACGAAGGCTGAAGGAGAGCAAGAACTTGAAGATAAAGAGTCGTCTGACTTGGAGAGCACTAGAGGAGACTCCTACAACTTACTTTACGATAAGGACGCACTTGCACCAGAATCATCTTCAAGAACCATGCATGCAGGTAAGCTTTTCAATTATTCTATTGTGCTTGCAAGTGTTTCCAACATGATCAACGGCTAAGTCCCTCAGCAAAACGACGTCTTTAGCTTAGTTTTAAGAGTCGCTCATAAACTTTCTTTTTATGGATTAAATGAAACGATGAGCATTGTTTAGTTTAAGGTTTACATTTTTTTCTTTGTTTGTTTTAGAACTGCGTGTTGTTTCTTTCAAAAGTCTTGTTGTTTTGAGTCTTTTGTTTATTGAGTCGAACCCTAGTAGATTCAAGCCGACGAACTAGTTTATAAGGTTCCTTTGCGGCGTTGTAGTTCTCACCTTTTTTGACATATCAATAAAATAACACAGTTCTTCTCTTGTCAAGCGCCGCCTTGAAAGAAAACCTTGTCTTTGCCTTGTTTGTGCGATTCAAGCAAGCCTGGATCCTTCACTGTATCAGAAACTCACCTAACCTCTGTGTCGTGAACTCATTCCATCAACACTTTATCAAAGAACCCACACGAGAGGGTGACCGCCTACGTGTCAGTTCATTCCACCATCGATCATCACTTGAACCAAGGAGAGGGCGACCGCCTGCCTCGTTCACCGCATCTATCCTTGACGTGAGAGCCACCACCGGTTCTTACATCACTTTCGATTTTTTTTTTTAATACTTTTGAAAGGGGAAACGCCTTTAGACGGGAGTCTTAGAGAGTACGAAAATTACCAGTGATAGATGATTTCCAAGGCGACTTTTTAACTTGATTTGTTGATACTCCATAACCGAATTTGTCTAGTCTTCCGTCTTCTCGTGTGACTGAAAACTGTGTCGTTCCTCCCTCTTCGGCGTTTTTGCACATATCTGCACATAAGACACAAAGAGAGTTGCATGAGGTTTGAACAAGGGTTAAGTTCGGGTGGGGGTACCAGCTAAAAATGAACCGGCCATCTAGGACAACAAAGAGTGGTAAAAAAAAATATATCCTAGATGTATGACTCGTTGCCTCGCCTAAAACCTTTGATAAGAAAATTAAATATAGAATAAGTTCAAATAGAATGAGCTAGTATATCCTGTCGGAAAGAATTTCTATGGCTCGAAATCCTCTGGGGATGTCGCATTGTAAGCACTCTAGCTATCGCCTAGTCTAGTACCAAACCACAAAAGAGCTGGCACGAGGATATAGAGTTGAAGCATATTTTGTTCTTTTGTTGCTGAAAAATACTTAATAAAAATATTACACGAGCTCTTAAAAATTCAGCGAGAATTAAAAAGATCCAAAGAATAGAAAAATAGATTAGTAATGGATAAATATCCTCCCACGGACTTAAATCACACTGTCCTCAGTGTGAAAATGTTGGTGAAAGGATGGTAAAATCATTAAAATAAAAGATAAGGTGAAAGAGATCGCTTAAACCGTGGTGCTGAAGTGCATGGCTAGGCGTCGCCTGAGCCATATGTCTCAGAGTCGGGCGTGTTGCCATCAAACTGGTGGTGCTCTTCGAGGAAACACATCATGCACATATATCGTCTCTCTTATCGTGATATCCTCTTCTCCATGACTACGTATTCTGGTCCGTGTTCGTGAAACAAACTCGCGGATGGTTCACGGGCCTGTGATTATTGAAGTAGTCGAGCACGCTCTGCCTCGGCGTCTTGGTTGGCCTTGTCCACTAGGAACTGTCCAATCGTGTACGGTAGGCGTGGGGCTGTAGGTATGTAGTCCATCTCCTCTGGTATCCATCTAGGTGCTGCTCCTTCTCGGAGTCTAGGGAAAAAGTTAGAAGGTAAGAAGACAAAGTAGGACCCACCGACATTAATGCAATATTTGTAACCAAATTTGTCGATGTCGAGTGAAGCGCGAGAGATCGTGCGGTCTCAGGAGAATTGCATCAAGTCGAACCAGCTTCATGGAAGTGGAACCTCATTCGATAATCGAAGTGCACGACTTGTAGAATCACCGTGATGATGCTTCCGAAGGCGGTAGTAGTGTCCTCGGGTTTTGTGGCGGGTGCGTCGTGTTTCACCTTCACCAAGTTCTTCGCGACGATACAAGCATGGCAAGCATATCGCGGGTCGTCGGTGAAAGGTAATTGAAGGATGACAAGCTCGCCTTTGAGGAAACTTACCACGTTCGCTCTCGAGAATATGGTGTGCGCTAAAAGCTTGTGTATATAGCGGACAACGGGATGCGTAAGTAGGGCGGGCTTTGGACCGTCCATTGTTGTAGACGCCTTGTCACATTATGTTCCATAGATCTTCATCGATTTTCTCCTCGGTGTGAATCTCATCGAGATATTGAAGCTTCTAAGCTTCACAAAGTTCTGGGATCGTTAGAGCATAAGAATATCCGCGAATGGCAAAAGTAAGTGTACCGTCGTTCGCTCTCGCATTAGAGCGTCTCTTGTAGCACATGGTGACGGTTGATAAGAATTCTTTGGTGAGATCTTCGTAGGTAGGGAGATTGAGCTCCATGAAAGGTCGAATGTTAAGTGCGTCGAGATACCAAATCACGTATTCTCTAATCCCGAGCGTGTCGAGAGTCGAGTAATCTATGCGAGGTGTTGATTTGATAACCATCTTGTTGAGCTTCTCAAGGTAATCGATATTCGGGTTCATAGGTTTTTCGACATATCGTACCTTTGATCGTCGTTCCGGAGGTGGTGTTGGTTCACGTGGAGAAGAAGGAGTTGGGTCACGTCGAGGAATCGGCACACGAGTTCTAGTCGATCGTCGTCGACTTGCAAAGAACTCGCCAATATTTGTGTCGTCTTCCACGCTTGCGGTGTCCGATCCTCCTCTGTTCTCCTCGTGTTGAATTTGAAATGATCTCCGGGAAGTCTCTCCTACGTATCCGCTCTTCTTAGAGCGCATCATGCGGGATCTCGGGTGGTCCATTTGTTCCTACAAAATAGAGAAACAACTTGGCAAAAGTGTGAATATGGTTGAAATTGAACGGTTTCAATGCACGAGGATACTAATCGAGTATCAAGAGACACATTCAATAAACAAAAGAGAAACATTGAGCATAATTCAAAAAATCGAGACGATAATTGTAAATTTCGGGTTTGTGACGTACTTGCATAAAAATTTTTGAAGTATAGATTTTAATTTCATCTTCATGCAATTTCAGTAGATTACCGTTTACTAATTATCAATATATCAAGACTTGTTCAAATTAATCAAAATTAATCTCCAAATTCGTTTTTATTTAAATTTGAAAATTTCAAGTTCCAAAAATCTCAAATCCATAATAGTTAATTGCTAAAACTGAAATTCTATTATTCTAGAAGTTCAATATAGAGTTTTCCAACAATTTCTAGCAATCCTTGACATGAATCTAGTAAATTTAAGAAAGCCCTTAGGGTTTAGCTCCATGAAAAAGTCGAGATTTAGGATCATACCTTGGTGGAATTGATGATATTGATGTGGAATTGAAATCTCATTTGAAAAAGAGTGAGAATGGACCAAATAATTTTTGTAAAAGCTTTTGAATTGAAAAATGTGTTTGAATGAGAGCTTGAATGTTGAAATTCTCTTTTGTCTTTGAAAAATTGTTTTTATGTAAGAAGAAGTTTTCTGTTTTTCAAAAGCTTTTGTGACTTACCTTAGCGGGACATGGGAATTAAACCGGGTTTCGTACAATTTCATGTCGGGAACACGTTCGGGATTGCACTGTTTAATGTCGTGAACGGTTAGGAATGGTCAGGATGAAGTTCGGGACAGAATGAGGCTGGCCGCGGGTCGAGCAGTCGGCTAGCTCCAGCTGCGGGCGATCGTTTCTCGGCCACGTGACCGTCCAATGAAGGAGCGGTCAATGGCCTCCTCGCCGCGGGATGGCTCGTTCCAGCCGCGGCCGAGTGTCTTTTTCGTCTCGGGTCATTTTTTTTCTTTGTCGTTTCACTATCTGTTTCGAATGTCTTCTCCAATGTTTTTGTGTTTTCTGATTTTTTTAATGTTTTTGGGGTTTTTGATTTTTATATAAAGCCTGAAATCCTAAAAAGAAAAACGTCAATAGAAAAAGAAAGAAAAACTAAAAGAAAAACGTACCGAATGGGTTGTCTCGCATCAAGCGCTTTTGGTTAAAGTCGTTAGCTCGACTTTTTGGTGAGACTAGGCGTGTGCAATAGATGTCTCGGGAATAGATGTTCCTTTGGTATCGTCTTGTTTATGACGTGTTTCGCCTTTCTTCGGTATCACCTTCTTCTTTCCGCGTTTGTTTTGGGAATTTTCACTTCTCAAAAAGCTTGTTTCGTCTTCTCAACCATTTCTTCCACTCGTTCTTCCTTGGTATCTCTTAAATCTGGTGGAATATTAATCTTAACTTTTGCAAATGGTTTAGAAGTGAATGGTGGACTTACATTTGGGGGTTCCGTCTTAGTTGACTCATCTTTCTCTTTTTCTTTAGGGAAAATCGAGTTTTTCATCTTTTGTTCGTCCCTCGGGTTTGGAATTTCATCCAGGACAGTAGGATATAGCCTCCTTCGATCCACATTCAAGAAGATGGCTTGACGGTTCGCGTGATCAAGGATGGCGCCAACGGTAGCTAAGAAGGGTCGACGAAAAATCAACGATCTATCATTGTCTCGTTCCATTTCGAGAACTTGAAAATCAGCGGGGACGATCTTGTTTCCAATGAGTATTTGAAGATCATGGATCGCTCCTTCGGGTTTCTTTTGTGATGAGTCCCCAAAAATTACGCTCACGGTAGATGGCGTGAGATTCATTATACCGAGTTTTTCGGCAAATGTCTTAGACATGATGTTGACGTTGGCTACGGAATCACACAAACAATCTGAAAAATAAATTCACGAAATCCAAAAAGAAAAAGAAAAACATCGCGGATCATCGGCTTTTCTATACCTTTGAAGCGGGATTAGTTTCGGTACCTCGAATGGTGGTTTTGGATCATCTTGGATTCGGTAACGACTTGTCCATAGAGTGAGACGAATTTTAGAACTTCTCTAGGCTCCATCTTAGCATCGACTTCGTTCACGGGTATGTTGGAAATCACGTTGCAAAATCTCTTCAGGTAAAATTCCGCTCGGTCTCTTAGTGGAGTCCGCGGTTTGAGAGACTTGCATATCCAACTTATTGACATGGGTTGAAAGAGATTCAAATTTCCCATTCAAGTCATTGTACATACAATCGACCTTGACGTTAAAATCTTTCGTTGTCTTCTCGTTGCTTTGAGCGAGGAGTTGAATTGATTGCTCGAGCTTCGCTATTTGGGTAGTAAGTTGAGAGTTAGAGATACTTTTTTTGCTGCGTGTTTGAGTTGTTGTAAGGAGCGGCTTGAGCGTTGAAGGGCGGTCTTGGTTGGAAGTTCCCATTTCCTCCATAGTTCCCGTTTTGGAACCGGTTTTGGTATGGTTTTGATTGTTGTGGATAAGGTTGATCTTGAGGGTTCTCCACGTTCAGGTTTCGATACGAGAGATTGTTGAAGTTGGCGATGCGAAAGTTGTTGTTGAATCCGTTGTTGAAACGGCTTTGGTAAGAGTTTTGTGCTCCCACATAGTTAACTTTTTCTTCTTGAAAATACGAACCGTTGTTGTCGGGTTCATAGTAAGCATCGTCTTCGCCTCCAACATTAGCTTCACAAGCATGCACTTGGCGATTTTGGTGGTTGAGAAGCCGGTTCATCGTGTTCTTTAGCTCAAAAATCTCTTTCGATTCCAACACGTTCGATCTAGTCGATCTATCGTAGTCGAGAGAATTGTTGCTATCCGACATAGTAAGATTTTCGATGAGAGCTCTTCCTTGGTTGATGGTCTTCATGGAGAAGTCTCCATTGCTGGCCGTGTCGAGAGAAAGTTGATATTTCGGTAGTAATCTTCGGTAGAAAGTGTTGAGCACATTCGGACAGGAGAAACCGTGATGAGGACAATCTCTCTCGTACTCCTTGAAACGTTCTCACGCTTCATAGAAAGACTCCACCGATTGTTGATGAAAACTTTAGATTTTGTTTCTTATGGCGTTGGATCTCGACTTTGTGTAGAAGTGGTTTAAGAAGGCGGCTTTGCATTCTTCCCAATTAGTAATAGATCCTGCAGACAAAGATTTCAACCAACGGTGAGCTTTATCGGCCAAAGAAAAAGGATAAAGCTTACACTTCAAATAGTTGGCGGGAACTTGGTTCGTTCTCGTCGTTCCGCATATCTCTTCGAACAACTCGATGTGCTCCATCGGATGCTCGGTTACAACTCCATGAAACTGATTTTGCTTTACCAAAGCAATGATTTGAGGTTTGATCTCAAAATTGTTTCCGTTCGGTATCGGAAGTTGTATGGCTGCTCGGTTTTGGAAGTGTTGATACGGTGCATCAAAATCAGCCATGATGCTGTTACGCGCTTGTGTCCTCGGAGGATTAGCGGGCAGTACGGAATGGTTGGCTTTTACGCCATTCGGAGGAATCGGTGCATTCACTTGAGCATCGTTCCTCGGTGCATCACGATCGACGGGAAGTTGTCGCCTCGGATTTTCAGCATTATTTTGGTTGTGGTTTTTTTTCGGGATGGAGATGTGGCTGGTCATTAGCACCATGGACAGCATCTTGATCTTCTTCGTGATCCAAAAAATCACGGTCATCCTCGTGATCTAGTTGATCACAGCTTAGTTGATCTTCCGGGTGGTTGTTTTCGGCCATCCTTAAGTTTTTTTTGAGTCTTTGGAGTTCTCTTTCGTGTTTGTCGATATCGTCTAGTAGCGGTACGATTCCTCTAGGAGTTTTCCTAGTGTGCTTGCACCTTAGAACAAAAGACAAAGATAAAGGAGAAAGTCAAAAGAACAACAAAGAACTTGAAAATCAAAAGTGTCTAGAGCAAAAATTAGAATACGAAATCAAACATGCTAAACTATCCCCGGCAACGGCGCCAAAAACTTGAAACACCGGCAATTAACCCCAGCGTGGGGTTTTACCCTTTATATCTAAGCCGTAAGTGCACAACACACAAAATAGTATTTAGGGATCGAATCCACATGGATAGACGTTGTCGATTTCTAACGAGCTCTAACTTATGTCTAGACGTAAAATATATTTTGGGTTTGTTACGGTCGTATCTATGGAATATAAACTAAACTAAAAAGGGCAGTACTAACTAATTATTTTATCGAGGCTGTGAATTAATTAATCGAAGCGTTGGGCAATCGAAAATTTTCTAGGGTTTATGGCCGATTTTTACAAGGAAATTTCTAGGATTTCTAAAGCGACTTTTGTCGTCTTTGGGTTCTTGAACTTGGAACACGTACTGTGTGTGTAGTCTACTCCCATAATCCTACACACCTTCTCACTTCAGTACTCGGACGGTAGCTTCCGTCTCCGCCCGCACAGAAAATGAATGATACTCTCAAATGTCGTTTACGCTCACAATTCTTTTGTAAGTATACTTTCAAAATCTTACGACGGATTTGCTCACCTACCCTAAGTAAAGCGATTAGATACAATACTTATGTAGCTCTAAAACGCCTAATATCAGTTGCTAAGACGGTTAGTCAAACAACGCATTAACAACAAGGATATAACGAAGAACCCTAACAGTATCCTAGACTAAAAACCTAATAAGAATCGAACCATAAATTCCCCTTCAAACCCAATAAGAGAATTACTCAGCCATAGCTGAGGTAAACATATTCCATAAATTCAAAAAAAAAAACAGTGCATAAAAAGGGATGGAGAAAGCTTCTCTATCGAAGAACACCGATGAAGAATCATTATTCCAATCCTTGAAAAACCAAGAACACAAGTTGCTAGGGGTTTTCTTCTGCCAAAAAGCGTGAAAATAATATAACGTAACTGTATAAGAGGCATAAAATAAGTATTTATAGAGGTATTATACATTTAGGGTTTGGTGTGAAATGACGGGTTTAGCCTTGGGTAAGTGAAGTGATGATTCGGGCGAAGAAGGGCTTGGCCACGGGTGCGGCCTCTCCAGAATTGGCGAAAAGCCTCTTGGACGCGGGTGGAGGCTCTCCAGGAGTGTCGGCTTGGCAGTTGGCCGCGGCTTCACCTACTCCAGGCGCGGTGGGCTCCTCTTCGGGGCAGATTCATCTGCCTTCAGTGCTTCAGGTATATTTAAGGATCCAACCATTGGATTTCCTCCAATTCAATTGCATTTGAAAGCTGGTTGTCTCTACTTTGTTGTGTCTAAATTTGGGGATGATCAGATGTTGAAAAGGTCTCCATTAGCTGCAAGACTTCTTGACCGTCCAAATTTATCCCAAAACGTACTTTTGCTCCGAAATGCACTCTTTTACCCCGAGTTACCTGAAACGTCTTTCAAATCTCTAAAATATGAAAATCACTTGAAAACCTTTGAAAACGGAGTTAAAACACCTGCAAAGAATATGAAAGTGATCCATAAAAATAGTAAAAAACCAGTGTTATCAGTGTCTCACCAAAAAAATATTAATTTTTTAAATAAAAAAGTAAATTTTTTTGGACCAATCACAACGTGACACGCCAGCTAGGGGTGTCTCAACTTTTTCTTTTTGAGTGTCTTATTTGAGACACCCATGTTTCTCTCTCTCTCTTCTTTAAATTTTGTTTTTGTTTAATGGAGGGTGTCTCATCGAGACACCCCCAATATGGACGCTCTAACAAATTTACAATATTTTCGTTGATGTTTGCCATAAGAAGCTATTTTTCTGTTTCTGCGGCTTCAATGTCACATAGTTCAGTCTCAAAATTTGTGTTGCCATTCTCTCTATTTTCATAGTGTTTGATATTCTAGTAAAATTATGTATTTCCATTGTAGTCATTACCACTCTTTTTTGAATATGAATAACATATATAGGAAATTCAGAAAGATGCATGATATCGATTAAACAATCTTGCTTATTTCGAGGACGAGGACTACTGTCGAACTGTGACATATGATACATGACAATCATGTTTTCTAAAGATCTAAAAGGAGAAAAAACCTTGTTTATTTGGATAGCCATAATCAACTAGATAATACTTGTCTGCTGGAGACAAAGGAAATCCAAAATCATTGTCTTGCGCCATTTGGAGAACCCGTAATGAACTCAGTGATGTTTCGTGATATGAACTCAGTGCTCCATTCCAAACATATGTGAATAACATATTTGATAACACCGTATTTTTACCCGTTTTACTATCTATTTAAGAACACTTTAATAAGTGTTTCACTTGGTTTTACATGCTTTTATTATGATTTTCGCATATTTGTAGTTTTTAAACTCTTTTCAGGTTACTTAAGCAAATATGACGCAAATTGGAGAAAGACCAAATTTTTAATAATTTCGTATCGTCAGAAGTTTGACATCAGATGAAGACCTTATCACCATTCTATCACGCCCAAATTGGGATACAAGATAGAAGGGAGAACCACCTTTCATACCCAGTTGGTTTCAAGACAATCCAACGGTTAGATCTCAAGATACTTCCAATTGATAGAAGGCATGTTTGGCAGTCTCGCGAAAGAAGCAATAGAAGAAATGAAGTTCCAACCTCATAGGCCAACCACCGTGGGCTTGGCCGTGGCGAACACACTTCTGGCCGCGCCTAAAGGCTCTCCAGCCGTGGCAAAACACCCTTTGGCAGCTGGTCCAATCCATGCACAAGCCATGCAAATCTTTTCTTAAGTTTTTGTTTCAAGATTAGTGAGGAAGTTCTCTCTGGACTTAGTTCTTAAACTCGAGAGGCTTCTTCAACAACCTCATGCTCTTAATTTAATTATGCTTTTGCTTTCTTTAATCGTGTCCGAGTAGTTCTCTTGTTGGGCAAAGGGATCTCAAGGGTCTTTAATGTATCGATTTCTCAAAAGCGCTCAATGGGAGGCAACCCGTTTCGGTACGTTTTTATTTTTAGTTTTCTTTCTTTTTATATTGACGTTATCTTTTTCTTAGTTTCAGTTTTTTTTAAAAAAATCTAAAAACACAAAAAATCAAAATAAAAATAAATGAGAAGACAAAAAGATGGATACACAGTTCGGAACTGCTCGGTCCAGCACGAACCGCAAGGAAAGACTTGACCGCAAAATGAGCTGTCGACTGCGGGTGCAAAGCCCCGAGCCGCGGACAGCCTCCCATTTGCCGCGGTCGCGCACACTAGACACGCGGCGAAGCTTCATGTGACCGCAGGTGCAACCCTTTGAACCGCGTCCAACCTCCTGTCAATCCCGATCAATTTCCCTCGATCCCGGATTGATTCCAAACTATTCCCAATCATCCCCACATCCCATTACCATCACGCCAACACCAATTTCCATTCCCCATTCACCACCATTCCATTCCTACATCAATTCTCCAACCACTTCCAGGTAAGTTTTATTTTTCCTTAAACTTTTTCAATTATTATATACATCTATTTCTCGTCCTTACTCGATTTATTTCACAGAAGACATTGCGATTTAAGTCTGTGGGAGTATTCCATCTCTTACTAACCACCATTTTCTTTCATGAGTCTTTGCATTTTTCACGCTTTCTTTAAAAAAATTTAAGTTTTTTTCAATTAAGTAGGAATACATTTTGAGGAAATAATGAAAGAAATCCATGACGATAACCGACCAATGTGCTTCTACGCGATTTCCTAGTAACATGCTCTTTCATAATTTGGTTCTAGACTAGGCGGTAGCTAGAGTTTCTATTAATGCAAAATCCCCAGAGGAATTTAGATCGTAGAAATTCTTTAGGATGGAATCTACTATCTCTATTATACTTGGACTTTAACTTGACTTAATTTTCTCATCAAAGGTTTAGACAAGATAACGAATAATACATTCATGACGTTCTTTGACCTTTTACAACTCTTTGTCGTATATGAATGGCTAACTCATCTTTAGTTGGTACCCCACCCAAAACTTAACCATTGTTCAAACCTCATGCAACTCTCTTTGTGTCTTATGTGCAGATATGTGCAAAAACGCCGGAGAGGGTGTAACGACACAGTTTTCAGTCACTAAAGATGAAGACAATACACGATTGGTGGAGGTGAATTCAACAAAGATAAGAGCTTGGTTCCGCCTTGGAAAACTCAAATTATGGTTAATTTTCGTGACCCTAAGACTCTATCACATAAAGGCATTTCCCCTTTCAAAAACAAAAATCGAAATGGAAAGGAAACAAGAGCCTAAAAATAGTCTAGGTTGGTCGAAATTATTATGGGGCATCCATGGTTCGTTTGTGAGAAGTTTTTCATTCCTAACCCACAAAAAAATCTAAGCCTGGAGGAATGACAAAAAACTTCTTCTTTTGGAGAAAAGAGGAAGTGAAACATTTTTACGTAAGAAAAGTAACTGGAAGGTGTGGTTATCAATAGGTCCTTCCTCTCTTGCTGTTTGCATAATATATCATACCCTCTGGTGAAATTACGGTAACCCGAAACACTTTTAACCTCATCTCTAAATGTCTTTAATAGCTAGCCTCGATTGTCTTGGTTTGATCCTTTTGATGAGAAGTTCGCGTTTGCACTTAATGAATTTAGAGAGCTAGTTGACCTGATTTTTGGATTTTGAAAGTTTATATTTTGTATGACGGATACCGTGGATTAGTGTTACGGGAATTTCTAGTGAGAATTTTCTAGGCTAGGTTGTGTTTGATGTAGTTCGATGGTCATGGTTTAGAAGGACGGTCTTCGAGATTGCTAGTTCCCTATGATTTTTGTTTGATCATTTCTAAGCTTAAGTTTTGTCTAGTTTGAGGACAAACAAGGTTTAAGTCTGGGTGTGATTACACCGTATTTTTACCTGTTTTACTATCTATTTAAGAAAATATTAATAAGTGTTTCACTTGGTTGTACATGCTTTTATTATGATTTTCGCATATTTGTAGTTTCTAGACTCTTCTCACATTACTCAAGAATATACGACAGAAATTTGAGAAAGACATGATTTTGGACAATTTCGTACCGTCAAAATTTTGACATCAGATGGAGACCTTATCACCATCCGATCACGCCCAAATTGAGACACAAGATGGAAGGTAGAACCACCTTTCATACTCAGTTAGTCTCAAGACAATCCAACGGTTAGATCTCAAGATACATCCAAATGATTGAAGGCATGTTCTGCAGTCTCACGAAAGAATCAAGAGAAGAATTGAAGTTTCAACACAATTGGTGGAGGTGAATTCAACAAAGATCAGAGCTTGGTTCTGCCTTGGAAAACTCAAAATATGGTAAATTTTCATGCCCCTAACACTCTATCACATAAAGGCGTTTTCCCCTTTCAAAAAAAAAAAAAAATCAAAATGAAAAGGAAACAAGAGCCTAAAAATAGTATAGGTTGGTCGAAATTATTATGGGGCATCCATGGTTCGTTAGTGAAAAGTCTTTCATTCCTAACCACAGAAAAATCTAAGTCTGGAGGAATGACAGAAAACTTCTATTTTTGGAGAAATGAGGAAGTGCAACATTTTTACGTAAGAAGAAGTGACTGGAAGCTGTGTTTATCAATAGGTCCTTCCTCTCTTGCTGTTTGCATAATATATCGTACCCTCTGGTGAAATTACGGTAACCCGAAACACTTTTAACCTCATCTCTAAATGTCTTTAATAGCTAGCCTCGATTGTCTTGGTTTGATCCTTTTGATGAGAAGTTCGCGTTTGCACTTAATTAATTTAGAGAGCTAGTTGACCTGATTTTTGGATTTTGAAAGTTTATATTTCGTATGACGGATACCGTGGACTAGTGTTACAGGAATTTCTAGTGAGAATTTTCTAGGCTAGGTTGTGTTTGATATAGTTCGATGGTCATGGTTTAGAAGGACGGTCTCCGAGATTTCTAGTTCTCTATGATTTTTGTGTGATCATTTCCAAGCTTAACTTTTGTCTTGTTTAAGGACAAAAAGGTTTATGTCAAGGGCTGTGATAACACCGTAATTTAACCCGTTTACTATCTATTTAAGAACACTTTAATAAGTGTTTCACTTGGTTTTACATTCTTTAATATGATTTTCGCATATTTGTTGTTTATAAACTCTTTTCAGGTTACTTAGGCAAATACGACGCAAATTGGAGAAAGACCATATTTTGGACAATTTTGTACCGTCAGAAGTTTGACATCAGATGGATATCTTCTCACCGACCGATAACGCCCAAATTTGGATACAAGATATAAACAAGAACCACCTTTCATACCCAGTTAGTTTCAAGACAATTTAACGGTTAGATCTCAGGATACACCCAATTGACTGAAGGCATGTTCTGCAGTCTCGCGAAAGAAACAAGAGAGAATTGAAGTTTCAACCTCATAGGCCAACCACCGTGGGTCCAAGGCTCGTTGCCACGGTGAACACACTCATGGACGTACATAGAGGCTCTCCAGCCCCGGCGAAACACCCTTTGGCCGCTGGTCTAAGACACACACACACGGTGAACCAGAAGCGGCCAAAAACAGCACTTTGAAGCCCATCTTCAAGCCTACTTCATTTTCTCTTCAAAGAAACCCAAGGACGACCAAAGCAAGAGTTGAAGACCTATAAATACATATTTTACAAACACAATTTTGTAATCTATATTGTGCCTCTTTTTAGTATACTTTTTGCAAGTCTTTTCTTAAGTTTTTGTTTAACTTTCGAGATTGGTGAGAAAGTTCTCTCTGGACTTAGTTCTTAAATTCGAGAGGCTTCTTCACCAACCTCCTGTTCTTAATTTAATTATGCTTTTGCTTTCTTTAATCTTGTCCGAGTAGTTCTCTTGTTGGGCAAAGGGATCTCAAGGGGCTTTCATGGATCGATTTCTCATTAGGTTTTAGTGACGGTATCGATTATGATTCTTCGTTCTATCCTTATTCTTAATGCATGTTTGCTTGATTAGCTACCTTGCAATCGATCTTAAATATTTTAAAAGTTACGAAAGTACTGGATCCATATGTTTGACCTAGGGTAGACGAGCAAAACCGTCACAAGATTTCGAAAGTATACTTGTGGAGGGGTTGTGAGCGTTAACGACTTTTGAGTATAATCACTAACATTTTGCGTGACCGGAGACGAAAACTACCGGTCGAGTACTAAAGTTGTAGGTGTGTACGGTGTACGAAAGTAGACTACACATAGTGTCCGTGTTCCAAGTTCAAGAATCCAAAGACGACAAAAAGTCGCTTTAAAAACCCTAGCAAAATTCTTATGATTTTCGGCCATGATCCCTAGAGAATTCCCGATTGCCCAACGCTTAGTTTAATTGTTTACGTTTTTGCTTTGCTTATTCGTTTAATTTATTTACTTGCTTTCTTATTTACTTGATTGCCTTCTTATTTTCTCGTTTAGTTTACAATCTTATTTTGCGTACTCGCTTATTAGTTTACAACCTCGTTTTTACCTACTCGCTTTGCTTACTTGTTTTCTTTACTTTCTCGCTTAGTTTAGTTCAAATTTTCAGCACTCGTTTCGTGACAAAAACCATAAACCTTATTATCGTTTTAGACTTCCTTACTAACTCTCTTTCTAAGGTCTCGCAGAACAGCATTCCCTCCATGTGGATCGATACCTAAAGTAATACAACGCACGTCTGTGCACTTGTAGAACTTTTAGGTTTACAAATTTAAAACCTGAAGTTTTGAAGACGAATCCGAGAGCATCTAGTTTTTGCCGAGGAGGCAATTGCTATTCGTTCTGTCACAATTTAGAGGTTAGTAAATCGACTTTAGAACAAACTTTTTCCTTTTAACTTTCGTTTTTGTTTTTTCTTCGTTTCAGGCTTTGAAACATGAATTCACCTCTGGAGCGAGATTGCTACTACGAGCAAGGTTTCTATGACCCAACTTATGCTCACTACTCTAACGATTCACACTACTACCGTGATTCGTACTACATGGATCGGAAACCGGCACCAATAAACTACTCTTAAAGACGCTACAAGCCGCATCCTTACTTCGAGCATCGTTGCCTTCAAGGCGCCACACTTGAGCCTCTCCATGATGAGGAGAACATGAGTCTTCTTTAAGAACTCAACGAATCTATGCACAGAGATGAGGGGTACTACATTATTTCCTAACTCGATGGAGAAGCCGTATTCAAATTGGTTATAAAGGAGTTATCAAATGAAAGTCTATTGGATTCTCAAGCTCATGCCATAAAAGAAGAACATCAAGGAGAAGAAGGACATGTTTTTATTCCTACTCCTCACCACGTTGAGCGTGAGGCAGACCTCATGAAGGATGAGACACTAATGGATGCATACAAGAAACCATTGAAGACGCTTTCTACGATGAAGGATCCTGGAAAACTTGTTGTTCCATGCTCGATCAAGGTAATGGAATTTCGTGATTCCCATTTTATGAACATATGCAGAAGATATGAATAACTCTTAGATCCTGGAGGAGCTACAAAGAACGCTGAAAACGTTCTAGAAGAAGGTGCACCCGTCACATTAGAGGAAAACATCAAACCGAAAATTTCGACATGCGAAAAGATCCCTTTTGATGCACTCTATGCCCTTGATCATATGGGACGTGATGGAGACTTAAATGAAGCCAATAAGAAGCCAAATATTGCCCTAGGACTAGAAAAAATTTATTGGATACAAAGAAGACAACGATCAGAGCAAGACGACCCGAGAACCCTCCACCGCGGTCGCACCCCCTCGACCCGCGACCAAACCTCCATTCGCCGCTGGTGCGTGCTCCGAACCCGCGGCCGACCTGCCTTCCTGATATAAGATTCGGGATGCCACGATCTTTTGGTCACAAGGTAATCAAGAGATTACAAGCTTTGTTGAGGAAGTGGGCGTGATGTAGAGATGGAAGGTGGTGGTTTGATTGACTCTTTCAATCCGTGGGTGCTTGACTCTTTCAATCGGTGAACGAAATAGTTTGTTTGAGTCTCACAAACAAGCTAAGTAGTGGATCCTATAGAACTAAGTGAATCTCACACTTGAATTCTAAAGAATAACGAAACAACTCAAAGACACTCGCTTTGACGTAAAAACAATACGTTTGTATTAAATCAAGATTGAAAGGTGATTTGTACAAGTGACTCTACTGAGCTTTATATAGAGCTCTTACACGAAATGAAACAAAGATCTACAAACCTAAAGACTTGCGGAAATACAAAAACTAGCCGTTAGGCTCTTAATGATCAAATCGGCCAAATGAGGAATGTGTGATGACGCCTTTGTATCTGGACGGTTTAAGGGGATATGTAAGCTTCTATGGAACATTCTGATCTTTATGAAGGTCATCCAAGTCGTAGAATTCAAAGTCAAGGAGCCGTTGGTGATTTATGGCTCCAAGTGTGAAAGCAGCCATAAAAGGGATGTTTACTTGCAAGGGGATCCGCCTGATCCTGTGTGTGTTGGTGCATGGTAAGGTGTTTGCAAGCTTCCTTAGTTGCCTTAGAGTCCCTCCTGGTCACCATAGATATGTTTGCAAAGTATAGCAACCATTGGATCTAGGACATCCCTTAAACCGAACCAAGTCAACCCGTTTTGGAAAAATGGGTGTAACTTGAGGATCCGATGGGCATTTCGTTGGATCCTTGGCTTGTTAGATCCATGAGAGACCCAGTGATATTCTACAATTGGTCTTGGGTCGAGATCGTTGCTGAGTTGGGCTGTGTAGCACAATCTTTGGCCTGGTCGCTGGATTGAGTCCAAAGCAGGTCCATCGATTTGTAAAATCGATAACTCTCAAGTCTGAACCGGGAATGAGATGGATCCAATTTTTGGTCGTTCTCTGATGGATCAGGATTCCAAACCAAGTTGGTTTATAGCTTAATTCCTCCTGTTTTAGTCAAAAATCTCTAATCAATGCGCCTATGTCCAAATCGGGTAAATTGGGGAACACCCGATTTGTAAATTGCATAACTCCTTCGTCTGGGATCCAATTGGACTGATTCCTCTTTGAGACGTGCTATGGGTGAGCTGAGAATGTAATCCAATTGGTTTTTGAGCTGGACCAGTTGATCTTGGTCTCCATTTGAACGAAACAATGCACATTGATATTCTACAATTGGTCTTGGGTCGAGATCGTTGCTGAGTTGGGATGTGTAGCACAATCTTTGGCATGGTCGCTGGATTGAGTCCAAAGCAGGTCCATCGATTTGTAAAATCGATAACTCTCAAGTCTGAATCGGGAATGAGATGGATCCAATTTTTGGTCCTCCTCTGATGGATCAAGATTCTAGAACAAGTCGGTTTATAGATTTAATTCCTCATGGTTTAGTCGAAAACCTCTAATCAATGCGCCTATGTACAAATCGGGTAAATTGGGGAACACCCGATTTGTAAATTGCATAACTCCTTCGCCTGGGATCCAATTGGACTGATTCTACTTTGAGGCGCGCTCTAGGTGAGCTGAGAATGTAATCCAAGTGGTTTTTGAGCTGGACCAGTTGATCTTGGTCTCCATTTGGACGAAACAAGGCACATGGGTCTTGTCGGGTGGCTTTGCTTGCAATTGGGGTTTTTGGAATCGGTTGAAGTGCAACTGAGGGACTTGACCAGGATCTTTAGCATGGTTGGTTGGTTGAGAGAAATGGTTTCCCTCGGTTGATTTGATGCACGGTTTCCTCGGTTCAACTCCAGTAAGATTTCCCTCGGTTTTGGGGGAAATGTCTTCATCTTCGGTTTTCTCGAATTGAGGCTGAGGGATATGACCAAAGTGCTGGTTATAGTCACTTTGTAGATGAAAGTGTGATCCCTCAGTTGGAAGCTTAGGAGCAACTGTCCCAACAACAAGAAAGGTCATGCTGTCGCCCATAGGATCAGGATCTAAGCCTGCCGTACGCACAATACAGTCCCTCTCTGAGGTGGTAGTATTTTCATGAGCTTTCATGGTTCTGATGTCCTCATCATTCCCTCTCTCTTCAAAAGGTTTTGTCCTCAAAACTTCTTGAACTGCACCAAGATAGAGCAAGTTATTATCTTCGTAAAGAAGTGAGTCTACAGATTTACCTCACGTAAATATTTTGTTGTGACTCGGGTGGGATTGATGCTGAGCATCTGGTGGTTCTTCTTTGATCAGTAAAGAGGCAATGACTCCTCTCCATGGTGTTTTACTGACTTCGTTGGGCAGTATGGTAGTCGTTTTAGTGAAATCTCCTTTTCAATTTTGCTGTCGCCATTGATCTTTTGCTGTTTTGGCTCTGGTTGCTTCTCTTTGGTACCTGAAATATTCTCTACGCCTTTGGCAAGAAGCAAGCGTGTTATGGCAGTCATGGGATTATCGAAAACAAGAGAGCAAAATTCAGTTTGAATTAATTCATCTAATTCCTCTTTTACGGGTGACTCGAGTTAAGAAATCTGGTTTATAGATTTTTTTACCGAAATTATTTTTCCATTCGATTCTCTTATTTTCTCGGACATTTATGGGTTTAACAAGCTCATGATCACAGTATTGGAATCATCAGAAATGATTTTTAGAAAGGGTTTACTTATCTGATCAGAACTCTCGGTAAGTTCTGTTTTCGTAGTTTCCACGGTATTGTGAATCATCTCTTTATCGGGCGGCTCTTCTTGGATCGAAGTGAAGCTGGTGATAACCTATTCTTTCTTAGCTATATCCTCGTGGTCTACTGCCTTCATGGTGTGCTCCAATTCATGTTTTAGACCTGAAATATCAACATTTGGCCAAGACAAGTGCATTATACTAGAATTGGAAATTTCAGAATTCAACTCAACTACTTCTCTAGTTTCTTCTATATCTGAATCAGTTGGTGAAATTGTTTCTAAATTTCTAACTGGGCATGACTTAGCAAAATGTCCTCTATGATGACATCTATAACAGATGGTGTCTTTTACTTTCAAAGTTTTAGGAGACTTACATTGCTTTGTCTCGACTTGTGGCTCACACTTCGGTTTTGTGCTCCGCGTATGGGCTATGTTGGGTTGTTTGGGGGCTGGTGTGAATTCTTTTGTGCCCACTGGCTTCTTAGCCTTTGTATTCTTCTCCAAGGTAATCTGGATCACCTTCTTTAGCTCGGGACAGCAAGCTTTCTTTGGTTTAGCTTTCGGATTTGGCTTTGTTGCTAGAATCCACCTCCTTGGTTCGGGGTTTGCATAAATCTTGGAGTAGTATCGTTGGTTGGCTGCAGAATCCTCCACGAACTCCTTATACATGACTTGCTTCATGTCTTCCCAAGTAGGGGCTAGTTCATCAAATTCAAGTCGCCAAGTTTTTGCTTGATCCCATCGACGATATGCACCTTCAGTTAAGGTATCTTCAACATATGTCGTCTTCTCCTCCTCGGGAATATTGTTGGCTTGAAGCCAATCCTCCATATCTCGTTCCCATCTGAGGTAAGCTTCTGGTCCTTGATTGTGACCTGAAATACAAATGTGACGTGGCTCATAATATGCCTCATCATCTGTTGTTGCATCATATGGCTCGTCTAGAGTGGCGTTGTTGATGTGCGCTCGGCTTGATCTTTGACCCTCGTCTTCAAGCTCTGTTTCATCAACCAAGCTATCTTCTGGCTCAACCTCGTTGCTCCAAGTGTCATCATCAAACTGGTCACCGTTTCTTGAACTGATTTTAGAATCAGTTTCGTCACGCCAAGCATCTTCTCCACGATCTTCTCCTAGATCGCTTTTATGGTCAGTTTCTTCACACCATGGCTTATGATATCGTTCTTCTCCTTCATATCCTGGTTCATGGTTGTGACTTTCTTCTTCGAGGCTGTATTGAGAGTCAGCCTCTCCCTGCCATGAATCTCTTTCATGGTCATCTCCTATATATTCCTCTCGGTCGGTCACTTCTTCGTTAGACCGAATGGATTGATCGGTGTTGTCTCTTCTACAATCATGTAGCTCTGGTTCAAGCTCGTCTCCATCAGGGTCTCCTCTATATTCAGAGTTTGAGTAGTCATCTCCTGGCCACGGTGGTGCTTCATAGTGATATGATCATGGACGTGACGGCTTCGGATGAGGTTCAAGAAGACGCAATGGTCATCCCGACAGGACCTATCACACGGTCTAAGGCACAGAAGCTATTGGGAGCGGTGCGGAGCTTACTTACGGATTCAAGGATCAAGGAGGATCAACTTACGCAACCCGTCCTCACCTCACTATCTTTGAATTCTTCTTGAGGTTTGGCCGTTTGTGTAAGTCGCGTTGTACTCTTTTTCCTGTATACGGTTTTGTCCCAATGGGTTTTCCGTATAGAGGTTTTAACGAGGCAACCGGCTTACACCGTCTAACGGTCCGATCTCTCAAGAATTTTGCGGGGAAATTTCTGAGGGAAACTTTCCGAGGGAACTGTCCGAGGGACCTTTCGAGGGATTTCCGAGGGAATTCAACCTAGGGGAATTTCTAAAGTCTTTCAAACTTGTTTAATTGTTGTTGTAATTTTCGATGGTCTTCTCTCTCATTTTCGAGAAGACCTTTGACTTGTCTCTTTGAATTTTTCTCTTTATCTTCTTCTCTTCCTCATTTGCAAAAAACATACAAAATTTTGAATCAAATATTTTCCAGAGTTCTTACTCTTTTTCTCTCGATTTTTTTGATGGTTAGTCATTGAAATTCGTTTCGGTTTATCCAGTGTAATTCCGCAACACCTCGACGCAGCCATCGATACGATCATTGTGAGTGTTCTTCTCGTGAATTAGGGCATATGGATTTTTGGGATTCATATCCCACGCCTTATAATCCTCTTCCTCGGATTCTCCCAATATCGAAGCCACCCCCTCGTTTCAAAGTATTCATTGTCGATCGGGCCTAAGGATTTTCGAGATCTTTCTGACGCCTTAGCATCTCTCCTCGTGAATTCCTTGGAGTCGTGAATCTATCAACCTCTACCGTACCATGAGCAAGCCGGTCGTTAGTCGATTCGTATCACATAGTTATCTTCATCATCGGATAAGGCTTGGCTTCCTCCTCCTTGACTCCAATGGTCTTCAAAGGCTTGGTGATGAATTTCCTCATCTGAATCTTCCATCGTTGCCTCTGGTTTCTCTTTGACCTCGTAAAAAGCACAAAGAATAATAGATTAGGCGTCCAATATTTCACACAAGTAAAAAGGAAATGATGAAATTTGGTTATAACACAAATAAGGAAACAACGTTTTTATGGCAAATTTTCAAAATAGCAAATTAACTATTATATTTTTTTTGACTAAAACAAATTTCAAAAATTCAAACAAAACAACAATTTTTATGTTTTTTAGTTTATGATGCACAAGAAGCAAATAATTCAAACAAACAATTTTTTTTTATAAACTTTAAGCAAATTCGAAAATTCAAATAAACAAAAGGAAAATTCGTATTTTTATTTTCTGGATTTATAACAAAAGGAAATAACACAAAACTGGTGGAAATAATTAAATTGACAAGAAATTAAATTAAATTATTATAGGTTTTTAATTTAAGAGAAACAAAGACAAGAGCAAAATTGAAATAAATATTTTTATTTGGTTTTTGGTTTATGAGAAATCAAATAACAAAAACAATGAAAAACAATAATTAAATACAAACACGAGGATGCAAACGGCGAGATACTCAACCGATTGAAACCACGGGAAAACGATTTCTTTTGTTTTTCGGTTTAAAATGAAACAAAAACAAAACTGAAAATTAAAAGATAAGGGTTGGATGAACACAACCTGGGATAGGAGCGTTTTAAAGCTCTGATACCAAAATGATATAAGATTCGAGATGCCACGATCTTATGGTCACGAGGTAATTAAGATATTACGAGCTTTGTTGTGGAAGTGGGCGTGATGCCGAGATGGAAGGTGGTGGTTTGATTGACTCTCTCAATCCGTGGGTGATTGACTCTCTCAATCGGTGAACAAAATAGTTTGTTTGAGTCTCACAAACAAGCTAAGTCGTGGATCCTATAGAACTAAGTGAATCTCACACTTGAATTCTAAAGAATAACGAAACAACTCAAAGACACTCGCTTTGACGGAAAAACAATACGTTTGTATTAAATCAAGATTGAAAGATGATTTGTACAAGTGACTCTACTGAGCTTTATATAGAACTCTTACACGAAATGAAACAAAGATCTAAAAACCTAAAGACTTGCGGAAATACAAAAACTAGCCGTTAGGCTCTTAATGATCAAATCGGCCAAATGAGGAATGTGTGATGACGCCTTTGTATCTGTACGGTTTGAGGGGATATGTAAGCTTCCCTGGAACATTCTGATCTTTATGAAGGTCATCCAGGTCGTATCATTCAAAGGTAAGGAGCTGTTGGTGATTTATGGTTCCAAGTGTGAACGCATCCATAAAAGGGAAGTTTACTTGCAAGGGGATCCGCCTGATCCTGTGTGTGTTGGTGCATGGTAAGGTGTTTGCAAGCTTCCTTAGTTGCCTTAGAGTCTCTCCTGGTCGCCATAGATATGTTTGCAAAGTATAGCAACCATTGGATCTAGGACTTCCCTTAAACCGAACCAAGTCAACCCGTTTTGGGAAAATGGGTGTAACTTGAGGATCCGATAGGCATTTCATTGGATCCTTGGCTTGTTGGATCGAGGAGAGGCCCAGTGATATTCTCCAATTGGTCTTGGGTCGAGATAGTTGCTGAGTTGGGCTGTGTAGGACAATCTTTGGCCTGGTCGCTGGATTGAGTCCAAAGCAGGTCCATCGATTTGTAAAATCGATAACTCCAAAGTCTGAACCAGGAATGAGATTGATCCAATTTTCGGTCCTTCTTTGATGGATCAAGATTCCAGAACAAATTGGTTTGTAGCTTAATTCCTCATGGTTTACTCGGAAACCCCTAATCAATGCGCCTATGTCCAAATCGGGTAAATTGGGGAACACCCGATTTGTGAATTGCATAACTCCTTCATCTGGGATCCAATTGAAGTGATTCTACTTTGAGGCGTGGTCTGGGTGAGCTGGACCAGTTGATCTTGGTCTCCATTTGGACTGAACAAGGCACATGGGTCTTCTCTGGTGGCTTTGCTTGCAATTGGGGGTTTTGGAATCAGTTGAAGCGCAACTGAGGGACTTGACCAGGATCCTTAGCATGGTTGGTTGGTTGAGGGAAATGGTTTCCCTCGGTTGATTTGATGCACGGTTTCCTCGGTTCAACTCCGGTAAGATTTCCCTTGGTTTTGGGGGAAATGTCTTCATCTTTGGTTTTCTCGAATTGAGGCTGAGGGATTTGACCAAAGTGCTGGTTATAGTCACTTTGTCGATGAAAGTGTGATCTCTCAGTTGGTAACTTAGGAGCATCTGTCCCAACAACAAGAAAGGTCATGCTGTCGCCAATAGGATCAAGATCTAAGCCTGCCATACGTACAGTACAGTCCCTCTATGAGGTGGTAGTATTTCCATGAGCTTTCATGGTTCTGATGTCCTCATCACTTCCACCGCGTGTGCGCCTCCTCCACATGCGGCCACACCTCTTCGAGCAAACCGTCTTCACCTTGGATGCTTGACCTTAACCACCACTTCAGATCATAAAGAACCACTCTCCCGTGCATCTTCCAACATGATTCGATCTTATGACGTGACGCAAGCCTCATACACTTCAACATACAAGCATCCAACACGTCCGCCAAGCATAAACAAAGCAGAAGAATCATACTTCAAGGAAGCTCCAAATCTGATCTTCCATTGTGATCCCGGAGGAGATCATCATCTCGGACTTGATGAAAGAAATCTAGAGTGAGAATGGTGTGATATGTTTTATACGAAGGATTACAAGGTTAAACTAAAGAATTTTTTTTTGGGGTTAGACATAAGGTGGCCACGCCATATCACCCTCAAACGAGCGGCCAAGTTGAGGTTTCAAACCGATAAATCAAGGCCATATTGGAGGAGACCGTGGGAAGTTCGAGAAAGGATTGGGCTAAGAAGTTAGACGATGCATTGTGGGCTTACCGGATGGCATTCAAAACACTTCTCGAGACTACACCGTTCAATCTTCTCTACGGGAAGTCATGCCACTTACCACTCGAGCTTGAGTACAAGGCCATGTGGGTCGTGAAGCTCCTAAAATTTGATCTCAAGATGGCACAAGAGAGGCATTTGATCCAACTTCAAGAACTCGACGAGATTAGCCTCGAAGCATATGAGAGCTCCAAGATCTACAAAGAGCGGCCTAAGGCCTTCCATGATAAGAAAATTGTGCGCAAAGACTTCAAGGAAGGAGACCACGTCTTACTCTTTAACTCGCGTCTCAAATTATTTCCCGGGAAGTTACGATCTAGATGGTCCGGTCCCTTTGTGATCAAAGACGTGAGATCTTATGGAGCTGTTGTTCTTGTGAACAAGAATGGGGCAGAATTTGTTGCGAACGGCCAACGACTAAAACCTTACCACGCCAACAAAATCATTAAGGAGGGAGTCTCACTTCCCCTTGATGATGCTTCTACCGTTTGAACATGGTAACAAACATCGAACTTAGTGACGTTAAACAAAGTGCTCTTAGGAGACACCCCAAGCTTATCATTGTATATACTTCTAGGATTTTTATTTTCTCTTTTTCGTAGTTCTTTTTGATGTTTTTTGATGAGTGTTCTAGGGATTCCAAGGTCATTGAGGCAATACCGATGTGTCATACCGATGAGTGACATCGGTAATGCCACGCCGGGGGAAAAAGACGAGCAATACTGAGGTAATAAATCGGTGCAACAAATCGGTATCCAAACCTAGGGAAATTTTCTTAGCACTGATATGTTGCACCGAGGAGTGACATCAGTACATGTGTTGCCAAGCTGAGGGAAGTTCAATACCGACGTGTAATACCGAGGAGTGGCATCGGTATTTCCACGCCGGGGGAAAAAGACGAGCAATACCGAGGTAAAAAATCGGTGCAACAAATCGGTATCCAAACCGAGGGAAAATTTCTTTAGCACCGAGGTGCAACACCGATTTGTGACCTCGGTATGTCGCGAAAAACTTTAGAAATTTGGCAATACCGACGAGCAATACCGACATATGACATCGGTATTGACCAAATTTCTAGGTTTTATTGACCGAAACGCTTCCCGATCCAGGTAAGATCCGACCCGCCCAGGTAAGTTCTCTCTTTCCTCGCGATAAAAAACCAGCCTCCCTCACGAATTTTTTAGACTCCATCGATCTAAGCTCCATTATTTATTCATAACTTTCTCAATTTTCACTCAAAATTCGTGATTCAAAGTGCTAAACTCTCGATTTTCTCTGGGTTTTTTGGATTCATCATTGTTCTAGGCATTAAACCCAAACCTCCAAGGTATTTCATCCATTCAAACTTTGAAAAACTATGGAATTGTGCTTGAGTTATACTTTCTTGTGGGTTATTAAGCATGCGTTTCACTTGAGCATAGACCTTGGGGCTAGGTTCTCTATGTCTAAAATTGTTGATTCATGTGTTTAATTTGGGAAATAATTGGAGAAAATTGAAAAATTAAAATTTTGAGATAGATTGGAGTTGGAAATTAAAATTTGGGGACTTAGATTGTGTTTATTGAAGCCAAGTGCATAGATATACATATATTGCTTGCTTTTAGTTGGATTTTTCCTTGTTGATTGAGCATCGATTTGAGAAACCTTAGTTTGAAAAATCGATGTCATTGTGCCAATGCTCACGGTTTTTCTCGAGAATATTTGTAGGCACAATGACGGACAAGGATGCTCCATCAACCCGCGCAAGAACCAAGGCTTCAACCGCTGCAAAGGGCAAAGCCGTTTCCAAAGCTTCGAGTACCAAGGCCAAAGGAAAATCCGCGGCTAAGAGAACCAAGGCCAAAGGAAAAGTCGCGGCATCTACATCTCTACCTCGCGGGTCGACGCTTGCTCGAACCAAGGATTCCAACAAGAAGGGAAAAGGCAAGAGAGTTGAGGAAGACGAAGAAGAAGGCGAGAGCTCGGACGAAGGAAGATCAAGCCCGGAAATACCAAACGAGAGGGATTACTTCCACAAGTTTTGCCAAATGAAGTTCGAGCAAGGCATATTCGTTGACGCGAAGATGTTGGATAAAATGAGGATAAGGGAAGAGGTGTGGATGCTTTGTGAGAATATGGAACTAAGAAAGTTCATGAGCATGAAGTATGAAGCTTTCAAGGCGCTCTCTAACATGTTCCTAGCCACCATTCGAGCTATATTCGACGAAACGGGTGATGCAAATTCCGGATTTGGAGTCTTGAAATTCAGACTTATGGACGTCACCTACTCGGTCACTTTCCGCGAGCTATGCGAGATATTCGGGATCAAGGAAGAAGGGACCTACGGTGGGAAATACTTCGATTATCCAAGGCACGAGCTCCAAAATCTTTGGGCAACGATTGCATCCGGAGAATTTGAGGCCGACGCCTCTAAGAATGCGAGCATACGAAACCCGGGTCTTCGCTACACGCACAAAGCGTTGGTCCACATGTTCTATCACAAGGTAGAGATTGATACGGTTACGACATAGGAAATAGAGTTGTTGGGGCTCGGTTTAAAGCCCATTCACCCCACTCTCCCCAATGGGAAAGAGTTTGAGGGTCCGGAGAGACTTCTTTATCTCGCGATGCTTTTGGTAAGACACTTGTTTGCCTACCAGAAATTGGCTTGGAAGACAAAGGAGAAAAAGGTCACCATATGTATCAGATGGATTATCTCGCCTATTCTCATGGCGAAGGGCGTCAAACTCTCGGTTAGCGCCAATGATTGGAAGTCTTTGGATATGGGCTATCTTGTGAAGACTAGGTTGTACAAGGGAATGGTCGACAGCAAGTTAGCTTACAACCTCCAACTCACCGAGAGGTCCCTTGCACAAGTCCTTTTGCCTAATCCCGTACTCACCAACTTTCGTGATCCGAGGAACATCATGTTTATTCCTCCCCAAGAGTACCTCTATCCCGCTTCGCCGACACGCCAATGCAAGCGTTCTACAAGAGAGCACAAAGGAGGAACACCACCGAGACAAGAAGCATCACCGACGAGTCTCTTGATCTGGAAGAAGAAGTACCCAATGCGTCATCACCCGAAAACCGTCTACGGTAGTGAGCGCTACCATTTTGACCCTTATGATGGGGCTATGCCTAACGCGGCAACAAAACACGTTCATCACCGAACTAGACTCCCAAAACGCATGTGCAAGTGGCAAAACACCAACATGAAGAAGATGGTTAAGACGATCATGTCTTTGAAGAAGACGGTTAAAGCCATGGGTTGAACCATCAATGAGCTCAAGCGAGGAGGTTGTGGAGCGAGTTCCTCAAGGACCGGAGAAGTAGGGGATGTCGTCATGGTCGCTAACATCGCGCCACAAGGTGAAGATATGGCATTGGTGGAGAGCACTAGGCGCCCCACGGCCCGAGCGGAGAAGGCAACGAAGAGGAGAGCAATGCGGTCTCCGTCTCCCGTCTAAAGCAATCCATCATACTCGATGGGGTCTTCATCCCCATCTCAAAGTTTCTAGGTACTTCCTGAAACTCTTGTACCTAATTTTTCTTTATTTGAGTCTTGCATTGTATAGTTTCCTTTTATTTTGGGCTTTTCTCTTGAATTTATTTGACACCGGGACGGTGTGATTTAAGTTTGGGAGAGGGGCCGGTATCTAATCATGTTTATTTTGATATTATTTTCAATTTCGCATTTCTTGTTTCATGCATCTCATGCATTCCATTTAAGGCATAGAAAAACCAAAAAAAAAATCGATTTTTTTTTAAAAACACAAAAAGAAATCTTGTAGCATCATTCATGAGTAGGATTGAGTCTAGTAGCATATAGGTTGCATTGCACGTGCATAGGGAGCAACGATGATTTTTTTCTTGTAGAGTATCATTTTAAGAGCTCGGTCCAATGCCCTCGTTGTTAGTTGTTTGATGCTTTTGATCTCATGTTTGAAATCAAGAATGAACCATATGTTGATGTCATGTTTCATTACCCATGTCTTAGCCAAAGCAAGTTGTGATTTGATGTCCAATTCTATTTAAGTGAAAACCGTAATTTTGACATCTAATTATCATGTTTGTGCATTACATAGCGAATTCATGGGTACCAATACACATATTTGGGCTATCTTCCTCTTTTTCCACTCTTTGTTAGCTCAAATAGCCGGTTCCCATTATTGGAACGGTTAACCATTCCCGTAACCCCACCGTCTTTCAAGCCATGAACCATTTGTGAGTGACGTGAGGCCTTTTTCCGAATCGACTAGACAAAAAGTGTTGAATTTAGAACGACAAGGAGAAGCTTCCATGTAGAGCTAGCTCTAAGTCAAAGGGCTAGGCATAGGGTAAGGTTAGATAGGATGGAATTTTGGGAATGAAGTAAGAAAGGGAGTGTGGAAAATGGGAAGAATCGGGAGAAGAAGTAGGGGATAAGCGATTGCTTGAAATGGTTGGCAAGAAATTTTTTAAAATAGCTCTAAGTATCAAAGAAAAAAAATAGTCAAAAAAATAGTCTCTAGCTCTCAAAAGGAAAGAAAAGGAGCCAAAAAAAAATATATATATATATAAGGCTAAGGCAAAAGAAAATGAAATAAGAGAGACTAGAAAGAGTGAAAGAAGAGCTAAGAAAAAAAGAAAAGTATTGAAAGCCAAACCATTTGGTGAAGAAGGAAATCTCCTAAATGCTTGAATGAAAGAGAAGTGGTGAGACAATATGGGTAGTAAAGGTAAATGGCCTTGTGAAAAAGGGTAGCTTAAGGAGATTCTTCATTGGGGTTTAGAGACTAGGAGTTGAGTTCGATTTGAGGCATTGGGTAGATGGGAGTCATCCTTGTATGCATTCATTGGGCTTTACTCTTAGCATTTTGCATTAGTCGATTCTTTTTGAGAGATCCCCTTGCTTGGAAACCACTATTTGTGTTGAGATCACTTTTATCTCAAAACCATCCCATAGCCAAAGGAATTCGTTTGCCTTGCATAAAACATGATTCACGTGAACCTATTGAATAAATGTCAAAGGATTGGATGTTAAGAAGGCTTGTGTAGATTGAGACTTGGGTTTGATTCGTGCATGGATAGATATGGCTAGCTCTTTTTGAGTAGACTTGTTTGATCGCATCCTAGAATTTGTAACTTGGACATTGGGCTTGAATTCTTTTTGTGATACTTGTGGATTTGAGCTCCCGCTCTCTATCCTCTCTCTCTACTTGCTCCTGTTTATTTGCTTGAGGACAAGCAAAAGGGTAAGTTTGGGAGAGTGATATCCATGCATTTTACATGTTCTAGATTGCATTTTAGTTAACACGTTTAGTCATTTGCATGCATAATCATAGCATTGTTTGGCATTTTGGTTTGAACTAGAGTATTAGGTGTTTGCATTAGGTCCTATGAAGTTTGGTATATTTCAGGACGTATTTTAGGTACTTTGGAGAAGACTCGAGACTCGGGACGTGAGCTAAAGCCATGAGGAGTCTCAGCCAGCCGATACCGAGGTCACAAACACTACAAGAAAACAGCGTTTTAGCGACTACAGATGGCGACTAAATAATTAGTCGCTAAAAGTTGCGACTAATTAGCGACTATTTAGCGACTATTTGGCGACTAATAAAATTAGTCGTAATTGAGTCGCTATTTTACGACCAAAGAGCATAGTCGCCAAAGTAGTCACTGATTTAGCGACTAATATGCGACTATTCCGGCAGATTGCACAGTAGTCGCCTAATAGTCACTAATTTAGCGACTATTAGGCGACTAGTTTGGCAGATCGCACAGTAGTCGCCTAATAGTCACTAAATTAGCGACTATTTGGTGACTATTTCGGCAGATCGCACAGTAGTCGCCTAATACTCACTAATTAGCGACTATTTCGGCATATCTGTATAACTTATATATACATGTTGATATTGCAAATAACCTCGCAACCGGATCAATTTCAGTGTAATTTTTCGTCTTTTGATAAAGAACTAGATGACAAAGAACCCTACGACTTAAATATGTTACTTATGTCACAATGTTAATTTGTTATTTATACCATGTTTGAAAACAAAAATTCTAAAAAAAAATCTTTTACATCATGGTCATGTTTTTTTCCAACATTATGGTCATATATATAAATTTTTACTATCATTGAAGATCAATTCTATGGTGAAGATATAAAAAATAATTATACATGAAAATACAAATATTTTTAATAGAAACAGAGATATGGCGACACATATTATATGGTGAAGATATAAAAATTATTATACATAAAAACACAAATAAAAAATATATATATATTAACATGAAACATATCAACAAAATATGTTAAACAACAAAAATTCAGTAACGTAAATTAATAGGTTTCTTGTTAAAATTAATTTTGTTCCGTCTATATCTCCCTCTCATATTAATAATTAATCTATATATATTAATAATTAAAAAGCATTAATAATTAAAAAAAAACCTAAATCTAACTTATATATATGTATAACTTATATATATATATGGCTCTGCTCTAAAAGTGGATTTGAGGGGAAACATTTCGTAGGAACCCAATAAACCTCTATAACTTATATATACCTATGTATATCATTATGTATATTACTATCCCTGGGCATAATATTTGGATCCAAAAAAATTAACCAAAACTGATCCGAAAAAGAGGAACTGAACCCGAACCGAAACCGATAAAATATCCAAACGGATCCTAGATTCCTATATCTGAAGAACCGAAACCGAACCCGAACCGAATGGATACAAGAAATACAATTATATACCCAAAATATTAATTATATTTAATGATAATCCAAAATTACTATTATAAATATCTTATTCTCTTTTTTTAAGCATATTCTCACATTTGAAATTTTGAGAACAAACTCTTATTCTAATAAACCCAAAAAATAATAACACCCATAAACTATTAATTAATATAAAAATAAATAAATCACAATGAGTTGCCCTAATCACACTCTCTTAATTTTTTGTTGCCTCCTTCTTGTTACGAGAGTGAGAGAGACAAAGACTAACTTTTTTTTTTCTCTCTTGCAGATCCATAAGTCACCAAGGAGTCTCTTCGTCTTCCTCTTCCATGGAAAATCGGAGGAGAAGGAGCTGCTGAAAAGGAATCTACCAGAGATTGCAGCGGCGGAGTCTCTTCGTCTTCCTCCATGAAGGTAAGATGTGAATTCTAAATTTTAGATCTGGGATTTTGCCGAGATGATGAGCGGCAAATGGAAACATTGAGGAGGAGAAACAGCGGTGGTGGAGGAGAGCGGTGGAGACGGTGGCGGAGGAGAGCGGAGGAGACAGTGGAGGCGGATGGGTTTCATCGGTGCTGGCGAGGGTGAAGAAATCGAAGCGGTGCCGGTGAGGGAGAAGAAGATGCAGGCGGAGGAGGACATCGGCACGGAGGAGCTCGGAGGACCTCGCCGGATCTGCTCTCGGGAGAGTGGAGGAGGCACGGAGGAGCTCACCGGATCTGCTCTCGGGAGAAGAAGATCGACGACGCCGGCGGTGGTCGATCCAGTTTTTCTTTTTCTTTTATTTTTTAATTTTTTTTTTAATTTTCATTTTTTGTAATTAAATATTTTAATTAATAAAAATATTTTTATTTTTTTTTAAATTATTTTTTACAAGTAGTCGCCAAATAGTCGGTAAAAGTACGACCACTGTTCATAGTCGTAAAATAGTCGCTATTTGACGACTATTTATACGACTACACACTTTAGCGACTAAGGATTAGCGATTACAAGATTTAGTCGCTAATTAGTCGCACTATGGGTTTTAGTGACTAAATAGCGACTATTTATGTAGTCGCCAAAACGCTGTTTTTTTGTAGTGAAATCGGTACTACCGATCGGTATTGAATCTTCAGGGGACTACGCCGAGGTCACACATTGGTGTGGCTCATCGGTACTGAAATCGGAGGAAATTGAGCTTAACACCGACGTGCAATACCGAGGAGTGACATCGGTGTTGGAGCTTCAGGAGATTATACCGACGTCACACATCGGTATGCTTCTCCGGTTCCACTCTTTCACCTCAGTACCAAAGTCACATATCGGTACAACATATCGGTGCAACTCCCTGGGGAAAATCTCATTAACACCGAGCTACAATACCGAGGAGTGACATCGGTATGTTTCACGCAGCATCAAGAAACCTCAGGTTCAATACCGATGTCACAAAACGGTGTGCCTCATCGGTACACAAACCCAGGTCAAATACCGAGATGTTCCACCGATGTATGACATCAGTATTGGCACCTGTGACACTTTTATCCAACTAAACCGGGTCGGTATCCGGTTTGTCCTGGGTCGACCCGGTTCGCCACTATTCACTATTTATGCCCATAAACCTAATTTTGAGGGGCTAAGTCCTTTTTTAAACAAAAATCCTAGCTAAGTGTGATCTAGAGTGATTTGTAAGAGATTGATCCTTTTTATTTATGCATTGGAGTGTTGTTTTCATTGAATCTATCCATCTGTCTTCTATTTTCTAATCATTCAATCAATTGATCATGAGTTTTAACTCTTATTTTATGAGATTTGTTGAACCCATGGTGATTAGTTAGTAGTCCTTAGAGATTAAGGATGGGTTAGAGTTAGGATGATTCCAAGATTGATTTATGATGCTTAGGGTTATATTATCCTATTTGTCTTCTTAATTAGTGGTCTTAATGCTAGATTAGGCTTGAGAAATCCAATTTAGACCAAGGGGCGTTTCACACCCACAAGGTGTTTGATGAAATGCCTTGATAAGCTGATCAAGAGATATACATTCCTAGCCTATGAGAGTAGTTGTCTAGGGTGTATATTTGATTGATCTTGATTGTTTGCACTTAATGCTTGCTAGTTAGTGATTCACAAATGAGAGTTTGATCTTGAATTAGTAATTAGCATGGTGATTAATATCTTGAGAGAGAATTAGCCACCCTTAATGATCATTGCCTAGGAATAGCTTGTTTGTTCATTGAGCATCATGAATTGGTCTTGGATCATCTAAACTCGATTACCCGTCCTTGGATTCGCTTATATCTCTTGCATTACACTTGTTTAGTTTGCTATTTCCCTTCCTTAATTTAAGTTGGTAGGTTCATTAGTTAACAACAACTTTCCCATATTTTGCTTAACTCAAATAGTGCTTTGTATTCATGGTGCTTGAAATCTTGCCCATTTGGATTGAACCTCATATACTACTTGTATATTGAGTAATTGATCTCAAAGACACAGAAGTCCTTCATCATCTGTCCTATCTCCGATAGTAGGTGGGTATCTCCGGTCCATGTGTGATGTGGACATCAAATCATCATATCCACATGAAGAGGAAACAATGCCAAGACTTGTGGAGACTCAAGACATTCACCCAAAAACAGGCCCAATCGAAGAGAAACTACCGGATCCACCCGATTTCAAGTATGGCCCAAAAGATGAAGTCCACAACCCAAGTATGAAGCGGCCCATCCCTGAGGCCCCTTGGCATGTATTTGTGGGCCTCTTAAGAGTCCATAACCGTGGAGAACAGATCCATACCAACCAGGATCCACCCGATGCCACCAAATCAATCCGACGGGTCCGTTCTTGTCCATTTAAGGAAACTCGTCAAACTCCTTTGACCAGCGCATCTCTCTTCATTAATCTAGATATTCAAAGCCTATCAAAGAGTCATGGGAGAGAGCTAATACAAGGAATCACGTCCATATACAAGGGAGATCATACTTTCCATTATTGGCCTCGTTCACACCTTGCCATTAACTTCCGATTGCTATGAGATTCAAAGCTGATTGAGAGAGAGATTTAATGCTAATTGGAAGGGGTTGAATGCTGATTGAGATGTCAATTATCCTTGCCTTATCAAGACCACGAGACAGCTTCACCTTAACACACCATTTGGATGCACAAGGCCAGCCCCAACGTCTCCATTCAACCCGAGAAATCATTTCCATTTATTGTTGATTTATTTGTTTCCATGTTTTTATATTTTAGACCATAAGCTAGTTGTATTATGAGCTTATAAAAGTTCTCTTTGTATTCATTTTATATATATAGAGATTTTTGGAAAAATAAAGAAATTAATTTTCTTGTAAAGCTTTATGCTTTGTTTTGCTTGTATTTTCTATGGTGTGTGATTCCCTTAGAAAACAAGTGGGATCTCTGTCTTTGTGTGTGATTCACATAGACATTGATTCGTGTTCTTATCACAAAGACTTCCGCATCTTTGAGTGGCGAACTTCAATCCACCCACGCTTCCATCCTATCCCGGCCTAGACAAGGAGCGACCTTAGTCCAATTGTCTAGACCTCTCATTAGTCCGCCTGTCTTTAATTTGTTTCTCTCATTAAACGAAATTTTTTTTTTTTTTTTTTAAAAAAATATTTTTTTTCATTTGTTTCTGATTTGTTTTCAGATTTTCAAAAAAAAAAAAAAAAATCTTCTTCTTCTTTATTCGGATTTAATATTTCGGTTTTAAAAAAAAATATTCAAAAAAAAAAAAATGCAAATTCTGGTTTTAGTTTCGAGGACGAAACCTTTTGAAGAATGAGAGAATGATGCAAATCTAAAATCAAAAACTCATCAAAAGAGTTGGTCCAAGACTAGAAGATATGGGTTTTAAAGATGTCAAATAATCGTGGGAATATTTTATTTCAACGAGGAGATTGCTCAACGATCATTGCAACGCCCATAAGCTTCCTAATCAAGACAACAAGGCGTCTAGATTCTTCTCCAAATCAAGAATAATGGTCCAGCAACTAGCAACCTTAATTGCAATATTTTCAGCACTAAAAGATCGTCGATCAAATAATCAATCCACCCACGCTTCCATCCTACCCCGGCCTAGACAAGGAGCGACCTTAGTCCAATTGTCTAGACCACCCGGCCTTGTACCTTAGGCCGTGAGCTCGTATCATTTTGGTATCAGAGCTAAAAGCTCCTATCCTCTATCGTTTTCATTTCTGTTTCGTTTTTGTTTCATCTTTTTTATCAAAAAAAAAAAAAAAAAGTTTTCTACTTTTGTTCTTTGATTTTATAAAATTAAAAAAAAACCATAAAAAATTGTTTTCTTTGTTTTCTTTGAAGTTTTAATTTGTTTTTCTCATTAAACGAAATTTAAAAAAAAAAAAAAAAAATATATATATATATATATATATATATATATATATATTTTCAATTGTTTCTGATTTGTTTTCAGATTTCAAAAAAAAAAAAAAAAAGTCTTCTTCTTCTTTATTCGGATTTAATATTTCGGTTTAAAAAAAAAAAAAAAAAATGCAAAATCTGGTTTTAGTTTTGAGGACAAAACTTTCTCAAGAAGGAGGGAGTGATGTGGACATCAAATCATCATATCCACATGAAGAGGAAACAATGCCAAGGCTTGTGGAGACTCAAGACATTCACCCAAAAACAGGCCCAATCGAAGAGAAACTACCGGATCCACCCGATTTCAAGTATGGCCCAAAAGATGAAGTCCACAACCCAAGTATGAAGCGGCCCATCCCTGAGGCCCCTTGGCATGTATTTGTGGGCCTCTTAAGAGTCCATAACCGTGGAGAACAGATCCATACCAACCAGGATCCACCCGATGCCACCAAATCAATCCGACGGGTCCGTTCTTGTCCATTTAAGGAAACTCGTCAAACTCCTTTGACCAGCGCATCTCTCTTCATTAATCTAGATATTCAAAGCCTATCAAAGAGTCATGGGAGAGAGCTAATACAAGGAATCACGTCCATATACAAGGGAGATCATACTTTCCATTATTGGCCTCGTTCACACCTTGCCATTAACTTCCGATTGCTAGGAGATTCAAAGCTGATTGAGAGAGAGATTTAATGCTAATTGGAAGGGGTTGAATGCTGATTGAGATGTCAATTATCCTTGCCTTATCAAGACCACGAGACAGCTTCACCTTAACACACCATTTGGATGCACAAGGCCAGCCCCAACGTCTCCATTCAACCCGAGAAATCATTTCCATTTATTGTTGATTTATTTGTTTCCATGTTTTTATATTTTAGACCATAAGCTAGTTGTATTATGAGCTTATAAAAGCTCTCTTTGTATTCATTTTATATATATAGATATTTTTGGAAAAATAAAGAAATTAATTTTCTTGTAAAGCTTTATGCTTTGTTTTGCTTGTATTTTCTATGGTGTGTGATTCCCTTAGAAAACAAGTGGGATCTCTGTCTTTGTGTGTGATTCACATAGACATTGATTCGTGTTCTTATCACAAAGACTTCCGCATCTTTGAGTGGCGAACTTCAATCCACCCACGCTTCCATCCTATCCCGGCCTAGACAAGGAGCGACCTTAGTCCAATTGTCTAGACCACCCGGCCTTGTACCTTAGGCCGTGAGCTCGTATCAATGTGTTACCTAAAAAGGGAGGAATGACGGTTGTGAAGAAAGAAAAAGATGAATAAGTGCCCACTAGAACCATAACCGGGCATAGGATGTGCATTGATTATCGAAAACGTAACTCCGCCACTAGGAAAGATCACTTCCCACTCCCATTTATTGACCAAATGCTTGAAAGGCTTGCATACCACCCATACTATTTCTTTCTTGACGGGTATTCAGGATTCTTCCAAATCCCGATACATCCCAATGATCAAGAAAATACCACATTCACATGCCCCTATGATACCTTTGCCTGGTGAAGAATGCCGTTCGGGTTATGTAATGAATCGACAACCTTTCAACGGTGTATGATGTTTATATTTTCGGATTTGATCGAAGAAATGGTTGAGGTCTTTATGGACGATTTTTCCGTATATGGCTCTTCGATTGGTGTTTGTCTTTCCAATCTTTGCAAGGTACTTACTAGGTGCGAGGAAGCAAATCTAGTCTTGAATTGGGAGAAATGCCACTTCATGGTTCGTGAAGGTATCGTCCTCGGGCACAAGATTTCGGAGAAAGGAATCAAAGTAGACAAGGCCAAGATCGAGGTTATGGTGGTGTTGGAACCGCCAAGGTCTGTTAAAGATATCCGAAGCTTCTTGGGTCATGCCGGGTTCTATAGGAAGTTCATCAAGGACTTTTAAAAGATAGCAAGGCAACTCACAAGGCTTCTTTGCAAGGAGGTAGAGTTCAACTTCGATGAGGAATGCCTTGAGGCATTTTTGGAGATCAAGAAGGCCCTTGTGAGTGCTCCCATTGTGCAAGCACCGGATTGGAGTCTCCCTTTTTAGATTATGTGTGATGCTATCAACTACGCAGTATGAGCGGTTCTTGGGCAAAAAAAGGACAAGAAGATTCACGTGATCTTCTACGCAAGTAGGACACTAGACGATGCACAAGGAAGGTATGCTACCACGGAGAAGGAGCTACTTGCGGTTGTGTTTGCTATCGAGAAGCTTATGTCCTATGTGGTTGGCTTCAAGATCATCGTTTACACAAATCATGCCGCATTGAGGCATATCTATGCTAAAAAGGATACCAAACCAAGACACTTGGGATGGATCTTGCTACTCCAAGAGTTTGATATGGAGATCGTCGATAAGAAGGGTATCGAGAATGGAGTTGCGGATCACTTGTCTAGGATGCGCATTTAAGATCTTGTGCCAATCGATGACTCGCTCCCCGAGGAGCAATTGATGTTAGTAAGTGTTTTGAGACAAGGGGTTGAAGCCATGAGTGGTTTTGAGGACGCTAAGGGATTGACGGATGAAAAGCTACCATGGTTCTCGGATTTGGTAAACTACCTAGCTTGTGGAAGAGAGCCGCCTAACTTGGAGGGCTACAAGGAGAAGAAGTTCTTTCATGACGTCACGAGGTACTATTGGGATGAACCGTACTTGTACAAGTTGTGTTCGTATGGTTTATATCGAAGGTGTGTAGTGGAGGAAGAAACGACCGGGATCTTGTTCCATTGTCATGGTTCGGCCTATGGAGGTCATTTTGCTTCGTTCAAGACAACGACAAAGGTTCTCCAATCCGGTTTTTGGTGGCCTAGTTTGTTCAAGGACGCTCACGCTTTTGTCATCGCTTGTGATGCATACCAAAGGGAAGGTAACATTGCTAGGAGGGACGAGATGCCCCAAAATCCAATTCTTGAGGTCGAGATCTTTGACGTGTGTGGCATTGACTTTATGGGACCATTCCCTTCTTCAGATGGGAACCAATACATCTTGGTAGTGGTGGACTACGTGTCTAAATGGGTTGAAGCAATCGCTAGTCCAACCAATGATGCTAAGGTAGTTCTCAAGCTCTTCAATACCATCTTTTTCCGAGGTTTGGGGTTCCAAGAGTTGTGATTAGCGATGGGGGTAGCCACTTCATCAACAAGGTATTCGAGAGTCTACTCAAGAAGCATGGGGTTAGACATAAGGTGGCCACGCCATATCACCCTCAAACGAGTGGCCAAGTTGAGATTTCAAACCGACAAATCAAGGCCATATTGGAGAAGACCGTGGGAAGTTCGAGAAAGGATTGGGCTAAGAAGTTAGAAGATGCATTGTGGGATTACTGGACGGCATTCAAAACACCTCTCGGGACTACACCGTTCAATCTTTTCTACGGGAAATCATGCCACTTACCACTCGAGCTTGAGTACAAGGCCATGTGGGCCGTGAAGCTCCTAAACTTTGATATGAAGACGACACAAGAGAGGCGTTTGATCCAACTTCAAGAGCTCGACGAGATTAGGCTCAACGCATATGAGAGATCCAAGATCTACAAAGAGCGGACTAAGGCCTTCCATGATAAGAAAATTGTGCGCAAGGACTTCAAGGAAGGAGACCACGTCTTGCTCTTTAACTCGCGTCTCAAATTGTTTCCCGGAAAGTTACGCTCTAGATGGTCCGGTCCCTTTGCGATCAAAGAAGTGAGATCTTATGGAGCCATTGTTCTTGTGAACAAGAATGGGGAAGAATTTGTTGCGAACGGCCAGCGACTAAAACCGTACCACGCCAACGAAATCATTAAGGAGGGAGTCTCACTTTCCCTTGATGATACTTCTACCGTTTGAACATGGTAACAAACGCCGAACTTAGTGACGTTAAACAAAGTTCTCTTGGGAGACACCCCAAGCTTATTATTGTATATACTTGTAGGATTTTTATTTTCTCTTTTTCGTAGTTCGTTTTGATGTTTTTTGATGAGTGTTCTAGGGACTCCAAGGTCATTGAGGCAATACCGATGTGTCATACCGATGAGTGACATCGGTATTGCCACGCCTGGAGAAAAAGAAGACCAATACCGATGTAACAAATCGGTGGAACAAATCGGTATCCAAACTGAGGGAAAATTTCCTAGCACCGATATGTTTCACCGAGGAGTGACATCGGTATTGACACGTCGGGGGAAAAAGACGAGCAATACCGAGGTAACAAATCGGTGCAACAAATAGGTATCCAAACCGAGGGAAATTTTCCTTAGCACCGAGCTGCAACACCGATTTGTGACCTCGGTATGTCGCGAAAAACTTTAGAAATTTGGCAATACTGACAAGCAATACCGACATGTGACATCGGTATTGATCAAATTTTTAGGTTTTATTGACAGACACGCTTCCCGTTCCAGGTAAGACCCGACCCGCCTAGGTAAGTTATCTCCTTCCTCGCTATAAAAAACCAGCCTCCCTCACGAATGTTTTACATATTTTACATGTAAAATATTCCCCGGCAACAGCGCCAAATTGATGAAGGACTTTTGTGTCTTTGAGATTTATTACTCAATATACAAGTAGTATATGAGGTTCAATCCAAATGGGCAAGATTTCAAGCACCAAGAATGCAAAGAACTATTTGAGTTAAGTAAAATATGAGAAAGTTGTTGTTAACTAATGAACCTAGCATCTTAAATTAAGGAAGGGAAATAGTAAACTAAACAAGTGTAATGCAAGAGATATAAGCGAATCCAAGGACGGGGTAATCGAGTTTAGATGATCCAAGACCAATTCATGATGCTCAATGGACAAAAAAGCTATTCCTAGGCAATGATCGTTAAGAGTGGCTAATTCTCTCTCAAGATATTAATCCCCATGCTAATTACTAATTCAAGATCAAACTATAATTTGTGAACCACTAACTAGTAAGCATTAAGTGCAAACAATCAAGATCAATCAAATATACACCCTATACAACTACTCTCATAGGTTAGGAATGCATATCTCTTTATTAGCTTATCAAGGCATCTCATCAAACACCTTGTGGGTGTGAAATGCCCCTTGGTCTAGATTGGCCTTCTCAAGCCTAATCTAGCATTAAGATCACTAATCAAGAAGAGAAATAGGATAATCTAACCTTAAGCATCATAAATCAATCTTGGAATCATCCTAACTCTAATCCATCCTCAAACTCTAAGGACTACTCACTAATCACCATGGGTTCAACAAATCTCATAAAAGAAGAGTTAAAACTCATGATCAATTGACTGAATGATTAGAAAATAGAAGATAGATGGATAGATTCAATGAAAACAATACTCCAATGCATAAATAAAGAGGATCAATCTCTTACAAATCACTCTAGATCACACTTAGCTAGGGTTTTTGCTTAAGAAAAGACTTAGCCCCTCAAAATTAGGTTTATGGGCATAAATAGTGAATAGTGGCGAACCGGGTTGATCAATGATAAATCGGTTACCGACCCGGTTTAGTTGGATAAAAGTGTCACAGGTGCAAATACCGATGTCACACATCGGTGCAACATCTCGGTATTGGAATTGGGTTTGTGTACCGATGAGGCACACCGATTTGTGACCTCGGTATTGAACTTGAGATTTCTTGATGCGGCGTGAAACATACCGATGTCACTCCTCGGTATTGTAGATCGGTGTTAAGGAGATTTCCCCCGGGAGTTGCACCGATATGTTGTACCGATATGTGACCTCGGTACTGAGGTGAAAGAGTGGTACCAAAGAAGCATACCGATGTGTAACGTCGGTATAATCCCCTGAAGCTCCAACACCGATGTCACTCCTCGGTATTGCACGTCGGTGTTAAGCTCGATTTCCCCCGGTTTCTGTACCGATGAGCCACACCGATGTGTGACCTCGGTGTAGTCCCCTGAAGCTTCAATACCGATCGGTAGTACCGATATGTGACCTCGGTATCGGCTTGCTGACACTCCTCATGGCTTTAGCTCCGTCTCCTTGTCTCCAATCCGATTGCCCTCACGTCCCGAGTCTCGAGTCTTCTCCAAAGTACCTAAAATACGTCCCGAAACATACCAAACTTCCTAGGAACTAATGCAAACACCTAATACTCTAGTTCAAAGCAAAATGCCAAACAATGCTATGATTATGCATGCAAATGACTAAAAGTACATGCAAGTTAGAACATGTAAAATGCATGGATATCAGCCAAACCTCCATTCGCCGCCGGTGCGTGCTCCCGACCCGCGGCTGACCTGCTTTCCACCGCGTGTGCGCCTCCTCCACATGCGGCCAGCCCTTGTTTGGCTATTTCTTCGACAGTTCGTGATCTTGCCACACCTCTTCGGGTAAACCGTCTTCACCTTGGATGCTTGACCTTAACCACCACTTCAGATCATAAAGAACCACTCTGCCGTGAATCTTCCAACATGATTCGATCTTATGACGTGACACAAGCCTCATATACTTCAACATACAATCATCCAACACGTTTGCCAAGCACGAACAAAGAAGAAGAATCTTACTCCAAGGTAGCTCCAAATCTGATCTTCCATTGTGATCCTGGAGGAGATCATCATCTCGGACTTGATGAAAGAAAATTTGTTTTCGAGCAAGACCTTTCTTCGACTAAGCTCACCTAGCTACCGACGTCAAGCTGAATGACTTTAAACAAAAGCGTTAAATGTGAGGCAACCCATTTTGGTACGTTTTTTTTCTATTGACGTTATCTTTTTCGTAGTTTCAGTTTTCAAAAAAAATCTAAAAACACAAACAATAAAAAAATGAAAAGACAAAAAGATGGAGACACGGTTCGGAACTGCTCAGCCAGCACGAACCGCAAGGAAGGACTTGACCACAAAAGGAACCGACGACCGCGGGTGAAAAGCCCTGAGCAGCGGCCAGCCGCCCATTCACCGCGGTTGCACACACTAGCCCCGCGGCGAAGCTTCATGTGACCGCATGTGCAACCCTTTGACCAGCGGCCAACCTTCTGTCGATTTCCCTTGATCCCCGATCTATTCCAAACCATTCCCGAGCATCCCCACATCCCATCCCCATCACCACAACACCATTTTCCATTCCCCATTCACCACCATTTCATTCCCACATCAATTCCCCGACCACTTTCAGGTAAGTTTTTTTTTTCCTTAAACTTTTTCAATTATTACATACATCTATTTCTCGTCCTTACTCGATTTATTTCACACTGAGGACAAAGCGATTTAAGTCTGGGGGTCCCTTACTAACCACCATTTTCTTTCATGAGTTTTTGCATTTTTGCATTCTTTCACGCTTTCTTTAATATTTTTTAAGTTTTTTTCAATAAAGTAGTAATACGTTTTGAGGGAATAATGAAAGAAATCCATGACGATAACCGACCAATGTGCTTCTACGCTATTTCCTAGTAACATGCTCTTTCCTAATTTTGTTCTAGACTAGGCGATAGCTAGAATTTCTGTTAATGCGAAATCCCCAGAGGAATTTAGATCGTAGATATTCTTTAGGATGGAATATACTAGCTCTATTATACTTGGACTTTAACTTGATTTAATTTTCTCATAAAAGGTTTAGGCAAAGATAACGAATCATACATTCATGACGTTCTTTTACTTTTTATCACTCTTTGTTGTATATGAATGGCCAACTCATCTTTAGTTGGTACCCCACCCAAAACTTAACCATTGTTCAAACCTCATGCAACTCTTTTTGTTTCTTATGTGCAGATATGTGCAAAAACGCCGGAGAGGGAGGAACAACACAATTTTCAGTCACTAAAGACGAAGGTAATACGCGATTGGTGGATGTGAATTCAACAAAGATAAGAGCTTAGTTCTGCCTTGGAAAACTCAAAAATATGGTAAATTTTCGTGCCCCTAAGACTCTATCTCATAAAGGCGTTTCCCCCTTTCAAAAAAAAAATCTAAAATAACCGAAAGAGAAAGGAAACAAGAGCCTACAAAGAGTATAGGTTGGTCGAAACTAATATGAGGCATCCATGGTTCGTTTGTGAAAAGTCTGTCATTCCGAACTCACAGAAAAATCTAAGTCTGGGGAATGACATAAAACTTCTGTTTTTGGAGAAAGGAGGAAGTGCAACATTGTTACGTAAGAAGAAGTGACTGAAAGTTGTGGTTATCAATAGGTCCTTCCTTTCTTGCTGTTTGCATAATATATCGCACCCTCTAATGAAATTACGGTACCCCAAAACACTTTTAACCTCATTTCTAAATGTCTTTAATAGCTAGCCTCGATTGTCTTAGTTTGATCCTTTTGATGAGAAGTTTGCGTTTGCACTTAATAAATTTAGAGAGCTAGTTGACCTGATTTTTGGATTTTGATAGTTTATATTTTGTATGACGGATACTGTGGACTAGTGTTACGGGAATTTCTAGTGAGAATTTTCTAGGCTAGGTTGTGTTTGATGTAGTTCGATGGTCATGGTTTAGAATGACGGTCTCCAAGATTTCTAGTTCCCTATGATATTTGTTTGATCTCATTTCCAAGCTTAACTTTTCTCTTGTTTAAAGACAAAAAAGGTTTATGTCAGGGGCTGTGATAACACCGTATCTTAACCTGTTTTACTATCTATTTAAGAACACTTTCATAAGTGTTTCACTTGGTTTTACATGATTTTATTATGATTTTTGCATATTTATAGTTTCTAGACTCTTCTCAGGTTACTCATGAAATTACGACGCAAATTTGAGAAAGACTTGATTTTGGACAATTTCTTACCGTCAGAAGTTTGACATCAGATGGAGAGCTTATCACCGTCCGATCACGCCCAAATTAGGATATAAGATGGAAGGTAGAACCAACTTTCATACCCAGTTGGTTTCAAGACAATCCAACGGTTAGATCTCAAGATACATCCAAATGATTTAAGGCATGTTCTGCAGTCTTGCGAAATAATCAAGAGAAGAATTGAAGTTTCAACCTCATAGGCTAACCACTGCGGGTCCAAGGCTCCTGGCCGCAGCGAACACACCTCTGGAGGCGCCTAGAGGCTCTCTAGCCTCAGAGAAACACCCTTTGGCCGCTGGTCCAAGCCACGCACATGCGGTGAACCAGAAACGGCCCAAAAACAACACTTTGAATCCCATCTTCAAGCCCACTTCGTTTTCTCTTCAAAGAAACCCTAAATACGACCAAAGAAAGAGTTGAATACCTATAAATACATGTTTTACATACACAATTTCTTAACCTATATTTTGCCTCTTTTTAGTATACTTTTTGCAAGTCTTTTCTTAAGTTTTTGTTCTACTTTCGAGATTGGTGAGGACGTTCTTTCTGGACTTAGTTCTTAAACTCGAGAGACTTCTTCACCAACCTCATGCTCTTAATTTAATTATGCTTTTGCTTTCTTTAATCTTGTCCGAGTAGTTCTCTTGTTGGGCAAAGGGATCTCAAAGGGCTTTCATGGATCGATTTCTCATTAGGTTTTAGTGTAGGGTATCGATTATGATTCTTCGTTCTATACTTATTATTAATGCATGTTTGCTTGATTAGCTACCTTGAAACTGATCTTAAATATTTTTAGAGCTACGGAAGTACTAGATCCATATGTTTGACCTATGGTAGACGAGCAAAAGCGTCACAATATTTTGAAAGTATACTTGTGGAGGGGTTGTGAGCGTTAATAAGTTTTGAGTATAATCACTAACTTTTTGCGCGGCCGAAGATGAAAGCTACCGGTCGAGTACTAAAGTTGTACGTGGGTAGGGTGTACAAAAGCAGACTACACATAGTGTCAGTGTTCCAAGTTCAAGAATCCAAAGACGACAAAAAATCGCTTTAAAAACCCTAGCAAATTTTTTATGATTCTCGGGCATGATCCCTAGAGAGTTCCCGATGCCCGATTGTCCAATGCTTAGTTTAATTATTTACGCTTTCGCTTTGCTTATTCGTTTATTTTATTTAATTTCTTTCTTATTTACTTGCTTGCCTTCTTATTTTCTCGTTTAGTTTACAATCTTATTTTGCGAACTCGCTTATTAGTTCACAACCTCGTTTTTACCTACTCGCTTTGCTTACTTACATTTTTTACTTTCTCGCTTAGGCTAGTTCAAATTTCAAGCACTCGTTTCGTGATAAAAACCATGAACCTTATTATCGTTTTAGACTTCCTTACTAACTCTCTTTCTAAGGTCTCGCAGAACAACATTCCTGTTAGAGGGGGGATTAGCACCCCCTGGTTTAACTCGGTTCGAACCGAGATCGGTTCAATCAAGACCGGTCTACGATGGTTCGGATCAAAGACAAGTCGGCCCGAAAACGTTGGGCCGAGCTCGGAATCTCGCTGAAAGCCCATCTCGGCTACAATCTAGGCCCAGCGCGAGCCCAATCCGTTACAACAGATAAAATCGGAATATTTCCTCTTTCCCGCCGATCTCGGAAATGGAAATATTCCTTGCGAACAGACCGCCGAAGAATAAGGAATATATCCTTATCTCGGAGGGGAATCCGGAATATTTCCATTCCCTAATCGAGCAAGGAAAAGGGAATATTCACATTTAGAGCCGCCTCAAGACAATATAAATAGAGGAGAAGGTTCATTCATCAAATCATCCACAACTTCCGCAGAGACAGAGAATACAAGAGAGAGCTCATTACCGATCTCAAGTCTTTTGTCTTTGCTTTCTTACTTAAACCCTGTTGTAACCGCCGACTTAGATCAATAAACGAGATTCCGACCAAAAGTACTGTTTTACCCTTTTTGTGTGATCTACGGATCAACAATTGGCGCCGTCTGTGGGGACAGATAGAACAGTACTTTCGGATATCGTTTGATTGAAGTTCGGCAATGGTTCTTCCAGTCGATACCAACAGTTCGGCAATGGTTCTTCCAGTCGATACCAAACTGAATTTGCCGATCTAAAATTTATGTGCGAATTCTGGTTCCCGGAGCTTCGCCGTCACTACTCAGCAACAATTCAGGTCGTCAAGGACGAAAAAAAAAAAAAAAAAAAAAAAAAAAAAAAAAAGAACTCGATGCCATCTCTGTTTCTCAGAAAATATCTCCGCCCTCCGATCACACCACGATCACAATCAGGAATCCGGCACCACGTCAAACTTCCCGGAGCTTCGCCGTCACTCAAGCTCTCCGGAGCTCCGACGCCAACCTGCAATAAAAAAAAAACAACCTGAAGATCATAATCCTTCCTCGACAGTGAATCGGCGACAGTTCCAGTCAAATTCAAATCCGGTGAATTGCTCCTTTACCGACCAAGGCCTTCCCGTGCCGATCTACTTTGGCTCGCAACGAGCCACCTCCATCGAATCTAAGCTTCAGAAAACCACGATGATATCTTTCCCGCTCGACGATGAATCCGAGGCAAGTCCGACCAAGTCAGATTCGACGACCACGACAAATACACGTCGCCCCCGATTCTCCATCGTCGACCCCAATCGCAATTTTCCGTCAACGACCTCAACCGCGATTTTCTCTATTGCCAACATCCATACCACGGCTCAAAACACGAATTCACAAACTCACCGTCACCAGCAGCCAGTCAGCTCGTGGTTTTGATACGAGCTCGTCAAGCTCAGCCTTCGCCACCGCTAAGCCATCTTCGTTAATCTCTGATGTCTCGGCAACGAGCTCAAGCCGACGTTCGAAAGGGATCGGATTTCTTATTTGGCCCAAAGAAGCAATTGGCCCATCTGAAAGAAGCAAATTAATTGGTTTAATATCCAAAAACCAAACCGGGCCGAGTTCAATTGGTTCACTAACCGATCTATCAAAACCAGTATCACAGCTCGTCAACCGAGTTATAAAAATTCAGGTATTTTTTATCAAATTTTTTACTTATTATTCGAAGATATTTTCTTTTCAGATTATATCATAGGATCCGTTCCTTCAAGCCGAACTTAAGCAGTTCGCCGAACTCGTACAGTTCGTATCATCAAGCCGAACTTAAGCAGTTCGCCGAACTCGTACAGTTCGTATCATCAGGCCAAACTTAAGCAGTTCGCCGAACTCGTACAGTTCGTATCATTAAGCCAAACTTTATGTTTGCCGAACTCCAACAGTTCGTATTTTCTAAGTCAAACTTTTAGTTTGCCGAACTCCAACAGTTCGTATTTTCTAAGTCAAACTTTTAGTTTGCCGAACTCCAACAGTTCGTATTTTCTAAGTCAAACTTTTAGTTTGCCGAACTCCAACAGTTCGTATTTTCTAAGTCAAACTTTTCGTTTGCCGAACTCCAACAGTTCGTATCTTTCAAATCAAACTTCTCGTTTGCCGAACTTCAACAGTTCGCATTTTCAACCACCAACGGTTACATATCAACGTCCTGGCCAGACGATCTGATAAAGCCGAGCTTAGCTCGCACGCATCCTCATGGTGCAATGGATAAAACACTTTCCACATTCAAAGCCGAGATCAGTCTCGCACCAAATTCTCAGATTATCCGAGCTAAATAAGCCAAGTCCGTCTCGCACACTCGGATTCAAAGTGAGAAACCTAGAGCATATTAAGATGGGCTGCTCACGTACTCTTAAAACTAAACTCTAGGGTCAAGCCGAACGTCCTTCCTCGCAAATCTAAGCCGACTTCTCAACAGTCGCAAAACTAGTAAGCCGATTTCTCAACAGTCGCAAAAACAAGTAAGCCGATTTCTCAACAATCGCAAAAGCAGTAAGCCGATCTACGATAGGGATTGCCGACCTCGAACAGGTTCAGTCGAATTTATCCTCTTCACCCGGCTAAGACCGTACAGTTTACGGCACCACTGTGTACGATAAATTCGAGAGGTTCGTATAATGTACGACTTCAAAAGACTAGTCAAACCGCGAGAATTCCGATCTTCATTCTCGAAAGAAATTCACCGGACTCAGAATCTACCGCACTCGAGACGGATTTTGATTGAACCAACCTCAATTCTAACCGAGCTAAAGAATACTCCTCAAAATTCGCCGAACTCATAAACTCCCTCGCCGAACTGAGGGGGGGACCAATTGTTAGAGGGGGGATTAGCACCCCCTGGTTTAACTCGGTTCGAACCGAGATCGGTTCAATCAAGACCGGTCTACGATGGTTCGGATCAAAGACAAGTCGGCCCGAAAACGTTGGGCCGAGCTCGGAATCTCGCTGAAAGCCCATCTCGGCTACAATCTAGGCCCAGCGCGAGCCCAATCCGTTACAACAGATAAAATCGGAATATTTCCTCTTTCCCGCCGATCTCGGAAATGGAAATATTCCTTGCGAACAGACCGCCGAAGAATAAGGAATATATCCTTATCTCGGAGGGGAATCCGGAATATTTTCATTCCCTAATCGAGCAAGGAAAAGGGAATATTCACATTTAGAGCCGCCTCAAGACAATATAAATAGAGGAGAAGGTTCATTCATCAAATCATCCACAACTTCCGCAGAGACAGAGAATACAAGAGAGAGCTCATTACCGATCTCAAGTCTTTTGTCTTTGCTTTCTTACTTAAACCCTGTTGTAACCGCCGACTTAGATCAATAAACGAGATTCCGACCAAAAGTACTGTTTTACCCTTTTTGTGTGATCTACGGATCAACAATTCCCTCTTTGTGGATCGATACTTAAAGCACTACAACTCACGTCTGTACACTTGTAGAGCTTTTAGGTTTACAAATTTAAAACCTGAAGTTTCAAAGACGAATCCGAGCGCATAAGTTTTTGGCGCCGTTGTCGGGGAGTCAATCGCTACTCGTTCAGTCACACTTTAGAGGTTAGTAAATCAAATCTAGAACAAACTTTTTCTTTTTAATTTTTCTTTTTGTTTTTTTCTTCGTTTCAGGCTTTGAAACATGAACTCGCCTCTGGAGCGAGATTGCTACTACGAGCATGGTTTCTACGACCCATCTTACTACTACCGTGATTTGTACTACATGGATCGGAAACCGGCACCGACAGACTACTCTCAAAGACGCTACGTGCCGCATCCTTACTTTGAGCATCGTTGCCTTCAAGGCGCCACACTTGAGCCTCTCGATGATGAGGAGAACACAAGTCTTTTTTAAGAACTCAATGAATCTATGCACGAAGACGAAGGGTACTACGTACTTTCCGAACTCGATTGAGATCCCGTATTTAAATTGGTCATGAAGGAGTCATCAAATGAAAATCTATTGGATTCTCAAGCTCATGCCATAAAAGAAGAACATCAAGGAGAAGAAGGACTTGTTTCTACTCCTACTCCTCACCACGTTGAGCGTGAGGCAGACCTCATGAAGGATGAGACACTAACGGATGCATCCGAGCAACCATTGAAGGCGCTTTCTAAGATGAAGGATCTCGTAAAACTTGTTGTTCCATGTTCGATCAAGGTAATGAAATTTCGTGATTCCAATTTTATGAACACATGCAGCGGAGATGAACCATTCTTAGACCCTGGAGGAGCTACAAAGAACGCTGAAAACGTTCTAGAAGAAGGTGCACCCGTCACACTAGAGGAAAACATCAAACCGACAATTTCGACATTCGAAAAGATCCCTTTTTATGCACACTCTGCCCTTGCTCATATGGGACGTGATTTAGACTTAAATGAAGCCAAGGAGTAGCCAAATATTTCCCTAGGACAAGAAAATATCATTGGAGGTAAAGAAGACGACGATCAAAGCAAGACGGCCCGAGACACCTCCACCGTGGTCGCCCCTTCTCGACCCGCGGCCGACCTGCATTCAACCGGGTGTGCGCCTCCTCTACATGCGGCGAGCCTCTGTTTTGCTTTTTCTCAGATAATTCGTGATCTTGCCACACCTCTTCGAGCAAACCGTCTTCACCTTGGATGATTGTTCTTAACCACCACTTCAGATCATAAAGAACCACTCTCCCGTGCATCTTCCAACATGATTCGACGTGACGCAAGCCTCATACAATTCAACATACAAGCATCCAACACGTTCGCTAAGCACGGACAAAGCAGAAGAATCATACTCCAAGGAAGCTCCAAATCTGATCTTCCATTGTGATCCCGGAGGAGATCATCATCTCGGACTTGATGAAATAAATCCAGAGTGGGAATGGTGTGATATGTTTTATACGAAGGATTACAAGGTTAAATCAAAGAAAACTTATTTTCGCGCCCTAGCTACTGACGTCGAGCTGAATGACTTTAAACAAAAGTGCTCAATGGGAGGCAATCCATTTGGGTATGCTTTTTTTTTAGTTTTTTTTCTATTGACGTTATCTTTTTGTAGATTCTGTTTTCAAAAAAATCTAAAAACACAAAATAAAAAAAATGAAAAGACAAAAAGATGGATACACGGTTCGGAACTGCTCGGTCCAGCACGAACCGCAAGGAAGGACTTAACCACAAAAGGAACCGTCGACCGCGGGTGTAAAGCCCCGATCCGGGGCCAACCACCCATTCGCCGTGGTTGCGCGCACTAGCCCCGCGGTGAACCTCCTGTCGATTTCCCTTGATCCCGATCGATTCCAAACCATTCCCGATCATCCCCACATCCCATTCCCATCACCACAACACCATTTTCCATTCCACATTCACCACAATTCAATTTCCACATCAATTCCCCAACCACTTCCAGGTATGTTTACTTTTTCCTTAAATTTTTTCAATTATTACATACACCTATTTCTCATCCTTACTCGATTTATTTCACACTGAGGACAATGCGATTTAAGTCTAGGGGAGGATTCCATCCCTTACTAACCACCATTTTCTTTCATGAGTCTTTGCATTTTTGCATTTTTCACGCTTTCTTTAATATTTCTTTATGTTTTTTTCAATAAAGTAGGAATACGTTTTGAGGAAATGATGAAAGAAATCCATGACGATAACCGAGCAATGTGCTTCTACGCTAGTTTCTAGTAACATGCTCTTTCATAATTTGGTTCTAGACTAGGCGGTAGCTAGGATTTCTGTTAATGCGTAATTCAAGAGGAATTTAGATCGTAGAGATTCTTTAGAATGGAATATACTAGCTCTATTATACTTGGACTTTAACTTGACTTAATTTTCTCACCAAAGTCCAGCACCAATCGCTCAACCCCGAAATCATCAAACCATCAGTGATTTCGACTCTTCCAATGCTTTCTTCTTGGATAGGAATCCAATTCGTCCTCCTAATCCTCAAAGGCATGATTTTGAGATTAAGCAACATATTATTGGATTGGTGAAACAAAATCAATTCCATGGCTTGCCCACCAAGCACCCACTCGATCACATTAACACCATAGAGGAGATATGTAGCACGACTCAATAAATGGAGTTCCCGCTGATTATTTTAAGTGCAAGTTATTCACCTTTTCTTTGAATGACATGGCACTTAGAACTACTTGGAACGAGTACAAGGCTGCTTTCTTGAACCAATTCTACACCAAACAAAGATCGAGCTCCATAAGAAGCAAGATCTTGGGTTTTCAACAAGGACCTACCGAATCTTTCTATGAGGCCTTGGAACGTTATAAGGAGTACACTAGATACTGCCCTAATCATGGTTTCTCTGAAGGAAATCTTTGGAACATCTTCTACAACGGGATCGATCACAAGTACAATCTATCCCTCAATACCGCGAGCAACGAAAGTTTCATGACCAAGTCGGTATCGGAAGCTAAGATTCTTATCGAGAACGTTGCTGCTAGTGACGCTAATAGCTGCCCCGGGTACAATAGAAACATTCGTACCACAAACACGTTAACCGAGTCAACACAAATTGCAGAGCTTCGGAACATGGTTTCACAACTACTAAAAGTTCAAAGAGGCGTTCATGCTATTGAGGACGTGGTGGATACTAATGGTGACCCTATGATGGAATATATTGGAGATGGTACAGAGAAGAACCAAGAAGAAGTGAACTACGTTGGTGGAAATTTCTCCCGGCCGATCCAAGGTAAGTTTCTCTTCCCCCCTTGGTTTAACTTCTCCCAAACCGATCCTAAACCGATTTAAACCGGATTTTTCCTTCCACACTTCATAAAAACGATTTTTAAGTCTAAGGAAGGGGATTTTTGGATAAAAAACACAAAATCCTCATCTCTTTGTTCTTGAGAGAGTGTTCTTGAGTCCAAAACCTAAAAATTGGGGATCTTGTTTAATTTGTTTGGTTTGAAGTGAATTAACCTAGGAATTTTCATTCTATTTTAGAACCCTAATCTCAAAAACTTAACCTAACTTGATTCCTACTCACTTAACAACTTTTTGAATTATAACGAACTCATTAAACACTTAATTAATGTCTGAAAATTTATTTATTAAAATCAAACCAAGAACTCAAAACGTCTTAGCAATAAAACTAATTATAAATCGGAAAAGAAGAAGTAAATCTTTATTAAAGGATAAATAAAATAAATAAAAGAAGCGCCTTTGGCCCACATAAAATAACACCACAACGACCGCCACATGTATTACTCTTCGGTCTCACCTGAAAAGGAAGAGAGGGGTGAGTATTTTGGGAAATACTTATCGATGGTGTACTTTTGGGGCACACAAGATTCTTAGACACATCATTTGAATATAGCAATAACGAATATGCACAATATAAGCAATAGACACACACAACCAATATGTCTTTAGTAACAATACTACAAGTCATGAAACAATCATTTCTATATGCAATAATTCACATCACATCAATCATCCTAACAAGTATGCATCACATTCCCAAGAGTCGCAACCCAATGGTACTCAATCTCTTTCACATTATGGACTCGTCAACCCCATTTTTTCATGGGTCCGCACCTTAAACATTCTCATTAACATTCTTATTATTCTCATTCTTTGGTTGCGGCCCAGCAAAGAAATACCGTTTCATGGCTCACGACCATGACCCCGGCGACTAGAAATCGTGTACTAACATACCTAGCAAACATCCACTACAAGAAAACATGTTTTTTACTACTGCAAAAACAGTCGGAAATCAGTAGCAAAACACCATGTTACGACTGATTACCGACTGATTTCTGCAGTAGGTAAAGGTCTCGTCGCTAAAAAATTCAGTCGCAAAATTGCTACTGATTTACGACTGATATTAGACGGTCACTAATCAGTAGCAAAATTTTACGACTGATTAGTGACTGAATAGTGACTGAATTTTGCTACTACAGTCGTAGTCGGTAATCAGTCGTAAAATTTAGCTACTGAATTACTACTGGTTTATGATTTTTTTAACGACTGATTTGCTACTGGTTTGTGCTTTTTTTACGACTGATTTGAGCTATTCAGTAGCAAAATATAACTACTGATTAGCGACTGATATATTATTTAAATTAAAAAAAAAATCAATTTATTAATATAAATGTAGACTAATTACATATAAAACATTCAAGTTTACAAAAGTAAAGTAAAACAAATGAAGAACACAAATCCATACACCAAAAAACCAAAGAAAAAACAGTTAACATCCAATATATAACAAAGAATCTGAAACTCTAATAACCAACATGTAACGAGGATGCCATAATGAAGGTCTTTTTTTCGCCTGCGAGTTTATTATCAATCATATCATTTGTCTTAAGGTCAGATTGTTGAAAATCTGTTAAATAGTGAGAGACAATGAAAGATAATGACTCAGCTCGCCGGGAAGAGATTTGATCGGGAGATAGATGCTCCGCCGTTAAAGTGAAGAGAAGTATCCTCATCATCACCTAAAAATCAAAGGAAGTTGCTTTAGTACCTCTTCTTCTGAAGCTAAGTGAAGAGAAGTATCCTCTTCTTCTGAAGCTATCAAATGATCACTTTTCATTTGTCATTTCCTGAGTTATCAAATGATCCTTTAGCAGGTGTTTTTTTTTGCCCTGCACACAGTAAACAAAGAAAGGAATTGAGCTATGACACAGAATTATCACTTTTCATGCCATCAATGGAAAACTTACGTTGCCTCTTCCCCAGGATGAAGAACGCTTTGCATTGACTGTTGATAAACCAGTAATTTTATTTGCAGGTTTCTCAGCTGAAGTTGTGTATCTAGGGGCAGTGAGAGGAGCTGAAGTTGTGTATCTAGGGGCAGTGAGAGCAGTAGTGAGATTGACTGATGGCATAGCCTCTCTCCCTGATTGATAACAATTTTCAGTAGGTGATACGCTGGAAACTTCTATATCTTTAATTGGTTCTTCAATATGTCTTTTCACTATAGTGGGCAAGTCTGTACTCTCGGCTAAACAATGGATGTCTTTAGGAGACTCAGCATCTGAATCTTCAACACCAAATCTCTGAGAGAAAGCACACTCAACGAAAGAATAAATTAGGATGGATTTTCTTGCAGCTTTAAATATTGCCAGTTTCGCTAAGAATAATTATAAAGTTCAAACACCCAACTGCTTTACCTCCTGTGAATATGTAGTTCCTTGGGAACCAATTAAAGAATAAAGTAGGATGGATTTTCTTGCAGCTTTGTATTTGCTTATGAACTCCTCCGAGGGCTTTGACCTCGCCGAGAATTCGTAGTCCACTCCGAAACTCACCGACCCTTTCTCCTGCATCCCTAGGAACAGCCCAAAACAGTGGAACGAGCTCTGTTGATCCATGTTGCAGTGAGCTGAGAGGAAAAACCCTTGACCGCCTAAGTGAAAGGCCTGCGAATAAACTCTTCCTGAGGGGAATAATCCTACGCATTCTTCTCTTTTCAGGTCTAGGTAGACCACACACTGCGGTCGAGGAAGCTCAAACTCGACAACTTTTACGGGTCGGTATTTGTAAGCCCTCTCTATGAGGCGGCGGTTCACGGAGGCTGATTCTTCGGTGGCTGAACAGAATTGTGGGTATCATGACATAGCGTGTTAGAAGCAAAGAACATGGGAGATGTCAAATAGATGAACAAAAGTGAAAGAAAAAAAAGCCAAAAGGACTAAGACATCGAAAATACAGCTGGGACTTGATTAGATCTCAATAGAATAAGAGTCATCAATCATCATACCTGAGCAAAATTTAATTCGTGCCCCAAAACCTCAAGGGTTACTGTACAGGTTCTTGGAGAATTCAACCTAATAATACAGCAAAAGTGTCAGATTTGTTCAACTACTCAATTCGAAAACAAAAGCAGTGGCTCAAACTCTAAGGAACTAACTGAAATATTTCTGAAAAATATAAAATTAATCCTCAAAAGAATCAAGAGGGGAAGCTCACTAATAAATGATTCTACCTGAAGCAGCAAGATCTCGACTTAACAGAAAGGTCGGAACTTGAAAACAACTCACAAGATAACAACCACTAAATATGCTATAGCTAATATGATCGTTCCCGAACCAAAAAGACCATACTCATTTGGTTTTTTGCGAAGACCATATATAGTGGATAGATAAAGTGGAATACCTGTCGGGATCCATTTGTTCTTCGTCCGGATTCCTTCTTGATATCCTCTCTTCTCCTCTTCCGATGGCGAGCCCAATCGCCGATACTCGTACAGCCTTTAGCGTCGGACCTAGAATCAGAGAGCCCACCCATGATCTCGATCCGAAGCAAGCGATCGGAGAACTTGCTGTCATTAAAAACGAATCCAAAATCCCCGTCGGAGAAGTTGCCTTGAAGGGAGATGAAGGAAGAGAAGAAGAAAGGGACAAGAGGCGAAAAAAAACAAATTAGATCTTGTCCGTTGGATTTATTATATCAACGGTAGGTGATAAATCAAAGTTCAATCCTTCTCTCAATGGATTATCCAATAAGAAAGAAGCTTTCATTATATTGTCATTTGGTTAGATTTATGATTAAAAATTATTATAAGTACATAGTTTAAGATTGGTTTTATGTAAAGTATATATGTAAATGGTGTAAAATATTGGTTTTATGTATATATAATGATTATATTTTGATTTTATGGTTTATGATTTAACTTCTATGATTAAAAGTTTAAATTTTAGGGTTTGGAGTATAGGTTTAAAGTTTAGGGTATGGGGTTTGGGGTTTAGGTTTAAGAGTTAAGAGTTAAGGTTTGAAAAAGATTTATAAAACTTGACTTTTTTTATAAGTGTTGGATCTTAGTTTATGATTTAGGGTTTGGAGTTTGGAGTTTGGAGTTTAGGTTTAAAGTTTAGGGTATGTGGTTTGGGGTTTAGGTTTGAAAAAGATTTATAAAACTTGACTTTTTTTATAAGTGTTGGATCTTAGTTTATGATTTAGGGTCTGGACTTTGGAGTTTAGGTTTAAAGTTTAGGGTATGAGATTTGAGGTTTAGGTTTAAGAATTAAAGTTTGAAAAAGATTTATAAAACTTGAGTTTTTTATAAGTGTTGGATCTTAGTGTTGGAGTATATTATAGTAATTAATCATAAGTTTAGGTGTAAAGTTTTATTTTTTTCTAAGTATTATATGAAAACCAAATGTTTTGGTGCTAAAAACCAAATCCTCCGCCAAACCAAAAATTTGGTGCCAAAAACTAAATGTTTTGGTGCCAAAAACCAAAAGAGTAAATCGTGGCTGTTTTATATCTAGTTTGGGGTTTAGAATTTATGATTTATAAGATGATTATATTTATAAAAATTGTAAGTGTTGAATTTTTTGATATTTATGTGTAAGATCTAGTTTACAAATTAAGATTTATAGTTTATGAGGGTTAGAGGTTTAGGGTTTAGGGTTAATGGTTTGTGTTTGGGGTTTAGAATTTATGACTTATAAGATGATTGTATTTAAAAAATTGTAAGTGTTGAATTTTTTGTATATTATTTGATATGCATGTGTAAGATCTAGTTTACAATTTAAGATTTATAGTTTATGATTAATGTTTAGGGTTTAGGGTATGTGTTTGGGTTTTAGAATTTAATATTTATATAGTGATTATATTTAAAAAATGTGTAAGTGTTGAATTTTTTGTATGTTATTTGATATTAATATGTAAGATTTAGTTAGAAAATATATAGAAAATTTCCCGACTGATTCCCGACTGCAAACCAATTAGGTACACAAACCACCAAATGAAATCCACGTGATTTATAACTTTTTTTTGCTACTGATTTGTTACTGTTCTACGACCCACCGAATTCAGTAGCAAATCAGTCGCTAAAATTACTACTGATTAGCTACTGCATGTTTCCGACTACAATTCAATCACTAATCAGTCGTAAAACGGTTACTAAATATTCAGTTAGTCGCAAATCAGTCGGAAATCAGTAGCGAAACAGTCGGTAAATTTACCGACTGCCTAATCAGTAGCAACAATCAGTAGCAAAAACCATGTTTTGGTGTAGTGATCTACTTCACATAAATATGCATCAATCATCTTTCACATGCAACAACCAATTCTTTTATTAAACATATAAATATTCCTATTTCAACTAACGCATCTTGGGAATCCAAATCTAGTCCTCACCTTGAAATCACGACGAAAACAACTCTGAAGATTAGCGGGTGAAGGTCCAACACTGCTTTACAAGCAAAAATGATCAACTAGGGTTTTCCAGATTCCACAGTTTTAGATAGTTTCTTGTCCGAGAAGATACAACTGCAACGGTCGCGTTTTACCTCGGAATCGGGATACGAAGCTCGATATGGGAAGGTGGCTGCGAGATCTTCAGAATGATATGTAGATCGTGATCTGGTTCCTCCTGGTTCGCTTGGAAAACGGATCACAATATGACTCTGTAAAATTGTGAAAATCATATTCTGGGTTTGACAGAAAACAGTGACTCCGCCTCAACTTTGAGATCGATTTGCGAATGGAGCTTACCTCGGAATTTAGATCGAAAAATTGATCGGGTTTCCTTGCAGTGAGATCTTTCCAGGGATGTGCAGATCGTCACGTAAGTCGTTTTGGTCTGATTGTAATTGTCCCGACAAGATGCTCGCTCCAAACTGTCAATGCACAGCTTCTCCTTCGACTGCTGGCGGTTCTGAGGGAATTTCAGCAGAGCTTCGCTGTTTTTTTTCTCTGTGGCTCTGAGAAAAATGTGGCTGCTCTTTAAATAGATCAAGGGTCGAACTCCTTAGGTCTAGGTTGGGGGGGGGGGGGAAAGACCGTTTTGCCCTTAATGAGACTTAGGGTTTTCTTTGATTGGGCTTTACGGTTTTGGGCTGAGTTTGAGATGTCATACTCTTACTCATTCATCATCAAAATCCAAGGTATGTTCTCTCTAAACTCATTTTTTCTCAACTTTTCAAGTTTATGAACTTTTTGAGTTCTTGCTAGATTATGAATGAATTCACTTTGCTTGACTTGTTTATCCATAGATTTTACAAGTTTGATGGATTTACAACTTGTATTCACCTTGAATCAATCTTACCCATAAACTAAAATTTGTGTTCTTCATTAAAAACGAATTTGGGTGAATTATGAGTGGTTTAAGCATTTATTGAAATTGTTTTATCATATGCATTTGGGATTTGCTTGATTTTTGTCACTCTAGAACTTAAGATACAAGTTTTTGATGAAATTTTCTATGCCATGAACAGTAACTTCGAAAATTGCAAATATTTTTTAGAAAAATTGGTTTTAATCTTGTTTTTCCATTCTTCTTGATTTAGATTGTCTCATCATGCTCTTAATTTCTTATGATAAGAATTGAGACAACTTCCTCGAGTTTTAGTAAATTGTTTACTAATGGTATTCTTCAAGAATTTTCATTTTGTAGGAAATTCCAATGACTGATGATGACTCTCGACGACGTTCCACTAGGCTTACTCGGGTAACCGACGAACCCTTGGTGTTTTGAGAACCGGAGGAAATCATTCCTCAAGTCCAACGAACAAGGAAGACCCAAAATCATCAAGGAAGAAGCCATGGAAAAGATGTTGTGCAAGATAGTGAGGAGACATTGAGCTACCACTTGAGAGATGAGGATGAAGAGTTGGAAGAAGCGCAAACGCGATTCGTGATGGTCGAGCGAGTGGCTGGACCACAGCAAGTTCCTAAACCAGTTCGGAAACCGAGGAAGCCAAGAGCTAGTCAGGATAGAAGAAGAGAAAACACATTGAGTGCATAAATGATACTCGTTGGACCAGGTCTAGACGAGAATACCGATTACATGGCAGGTCTGAACATCATGAAGATTATCCCGATGCTTCATCTTGATTGGGAAACCATTGACCATCTCGATATTTGCGACGTTTCATGGAGCTTTCTCACCCGACTTATGAGAAGTTGACAAGGGGGTTTCTCTGTACCATATCTCTCGCTTATCCCGTTGGACAGAACTTCACAGCAAAAGACAAGATCCTTTCGTTCTCTATTGGTGAGCAATCTTACTCCATAACCATCGGTGATATTTGTGAACTATTTGGATTTGCTTGTGATGAGAAGAAGACTTTCACGAGGAGCATCACTTCTTATGGCATTTGGAACCGATTTGCTAGCAAAGAACTCGACCCTGGCTCGTCAAAGAAGTCATGAATTACGCACCCCGTTGTCTGCTACATGCATCGAATGATCGCGCACGTAATTTTCAGTCGGAATGAGCAAAGTTCGGTCCTTCGAGATGAGTTCTTTATTCTTACCGCCCCTTTTGTGTACATGCCCGAAACAGCAAATCTTGGCTCAATCATTTCTAGACGCTTCATCATGATTAAGCATAACGCTTCAAAGGAACGCAAGGAAAGCAATGTTTACAACAACTTTGGAGGCATTATCACCGCGATCATTCTATATCGTGGAGTTAACTTCGAGACTGAAGAACCGTTTCAATATGAGAACAAACTCGAACTCGCCGTGCTTCAAAGGAAATGTTATCTCGCTGGTTGGCTTGAAGAGTCAAAGATTTTCGCTTACATATTCACGCCACTTCTTCAAAGGAGGCACAATGCATCCTTCTTCCATGCGAGACACTTCCTCGTTTACGAGACGATTGAAAATATGTGGTTCATACGTACACCAGGAGATCCTATTGTAGGGATTAGCTTTTTCTACAAAGCTCGAGGAAAGGCAACACACAACTCTCGCCTCGATGTAGAGCATTGACGCCCTGTAGTGTTAGGTGCATCATCATCCGGTATTCCTCCTTTGGTTCAGCCTATCACCGCACCAATGAGGAACCATACAGACCAATGATTCTATGCTACAATCCCAAATAAACGAGAGGAGATGATACTCCTTCAAGACCAGGTTCGCACTCAAAGAGAGATGATCTCAAAGCTCATCAAGAAGTTTGTAGCACATTTCTTCGAGAAATCTCGAACAACCCAAGGAACTGAGCAAGTGGACAACGAGCTAGGTAGTCTCTCACTCATCTCTGGTTTCGATCAGACCGAGGCTACCGATGACGACGCCACAAGCCATACGTCACAAGAGGATGAGTTCGTAGCTGATTCCGACGAGACAGAGATGCTTTCTCACGAATTCGACGATAACGAGACATCATTTTTCGTTGCCATAACGTTCTGATCCAGGTCTCTTCGTCAAAATTTTCTTTTATTTATTTTCTCTTTATTATTATTTTTATTTTATCGAGTCTGTCGCTCACTTTCACACCAAAACGGTGCGAGGTACCTCTGGGGGGAGATTTATCATCTACTAACGCATTTTATTTTTCGTTGATGTTATTTTATTTTTCTTTAGTCATTTTAATGATTTTTTTTGAGTCGTTTTATTGAGTCAAAACTATTATATTGAAACTAATGAACTTTTCTTGGAACTAACCGTGTGACACCAACTTTTAGTGACCGTTTTAACAGAGATTGACCGCAGATTTTTACTAATGGAAAGCCCGTGAGTAGATCGACCTACCATAAAAACACCCATTTCTCTAAGGAAACCGAAAGATTTAGTGCTGGCTTCAACCTAATAAACTTAATTTTTCTCATCTTGGGGCTTGGTATACATCGACGGAGACACCTTTTTTGAGCCTGCCATGACAAGTCTGTGTGAGTATGGTTTCCATCTCTCTTCCCTTCAAATAAGTACTTCAATGAAAAAAGGATATGGATGGCGCGGAAGTGAACCGGGGATTCGGTGTCAAACACCATCAATACTCGTGTCTCATGGAAGTATACCAAAAGAAGTGAACCGGGGATTCGGTGGAAAACACCATCAGTACTCGCGTCTCATAGAAACTTATCCAAGGAGAAGAACCAGGGATTCGGTGGCAAACACCATCAATACTCGCGTCTCGTATTCCTTAATCCCGTGAAACAAAAAGAAAGAAAAAAGAGAAAAAGAAAAAAATCGATCTAAGGAAGAGAGAAAAAGGGAGAGGAAAGAAACCGGAATTAAGACTGTCAAGGCAAGCATGAAACTTGATTGAGGAAAGTCTACATGTTCTTTGGTCGATACTCCCTCGATGAGACCACATGCCTTTAACTTTAAAGAAGTTAGCAATGGAGAAGTCGGGTAACCTTATGAGAATGTGGGCCGGACTTCGAAAGTTGAGAAGCAAACGGCGAAGTACATGGTGGTTTCTATCTAACTTCAAATATGTTCCAATTGGTTTACGACAATGAAGGTTAGTACGACGTTCTAAAGAATTTGTGAATTTCCGCGTTTTCAAACCTCTTTTCTATTCTTAGTTTCTTTGTTTGATTGAAGAAAAGAAAAAAGCTAAGTCTGGGGGAGTTGATATACTATATATTTTTACTGTTTTTATTACGGATTTTAGTATTTTATCTACGCATTTTTATTCGGTTTTGTGCTTTTTGAGGAAGTTTTCTCGTATTTGTAGTTTTAAAATCTATATAGGTCAAATCATCAAAATGATTCAAAATGGAGCCAAAAAGGAGTTTACCACGTCCAAGACATGTTTCCAAGTCGAAAAGATCAGGAAAGCACCTAAAGCTCAAGAAAGGCGGATTTCTCCAATTGGACATCACATATGCATCAGAAGTTTCACCTTCATTGGATGCCTTTCCGTTGATGGATTGTGATGAAATTTGGTGGAGAGATAGAATTTTGAGTCATATTTGATATGCAATTGGTTTGAAATCATTTGGAGCAGTGGTTAGGAAGGTAAACTGATATTGATATAACTGAAGACGTGACCAAATTGGGCCTGAGCTCGGCCCAGGAGCTCGGCCTAGAAGCTTGGCCCACCCTGCGACCCTTGTGACCCAAAAACTTCCTTTTTCGGTTTAGTGAAACTCTAGGTCGACTTTAGAGCTATATATATAGTTTTTTATCCTCACAAATCAGGGAGCCACCCTAGAATAAACAGAGCCACGATTTCTTCATAGTTTTTACAAGTTCTTCATTGATTTGGATTTTAAGAGTTTCAAGGTGAAGATCTCGACTTAGTACTTCGATATAGAGAAATTTTCTCAACCTTAATTTTTTAATACAAGTATTCTCATCATGATTTCAATTCATAATTGTTGTGTTTTGTGCATCATGAGTGAGTAGTTCGTTCTTTAGGTTGAATTAAGGGGATCCATGGGTACATAATTCGATATTGATATGATGATTGTTTAAAAGGGATATTCATATGGATCTTCATCTTTATTTGTTCTTAATGCATGATTACTTTACCGTGCATTTAGTAATCTGATCTTAGGTTAATATACTCTCCAATAGCTTGTTATATTGTCGGAACTAATATTTGATGAGCTAGGCGTCTTAACATTCCAAAAGTCGAGTTAAGGAGTCTAGTGAACTTTATCTTTACTTTCTCTATTTAATGCATGTTTTCATTATGCAATAACCTTCCAAAAGCCGAGTCTATTGGTTTGTAAAACATAGTAATCGGAGCCATGACAGTGGAAAGACTATAAATTCGTGTTATGTGTTCAAGACGGTTTTTACTTAAATCCCTATCAAATCATCTATCTTATCGTTGCATATTTTCCATGAGATTTCCCTAAAACCTAACATTTTATTTATTGTTTAATCTCTGATTTTATTTGCTTATTTACTTTATTTGGTAATCACCATCGACACACACTCTTTTATTTTGTTTTAGTTTGATTATTCTTCTAACGTTTTCGTCGTGCAGTTTACAAGTCCATGTAGATTCGATCCCGTACTATACTTATTGTGATTGCTGTTCACTTGCAGCTAGTATTAGTTGGGTGAAAACTTTACCCACATCAAGGATCCCGGAAAACTTGTTGTTCCATGCTCGATCAAGGTAAGGGAATTTCTTGATTCCCATTTTATGAACACATGCAACAGATATGAACCACTCTTAGACCATGGAGTAGCTACAAAGAACGCTGAAAACGTTCTAGAAGAAGGTTCACCCGTCACACTAGAGGAAAACATCAAACCGACAATTTCGACGTACGAAAAGATCCCTTTTGATGCACACTCAGCCCTTGCTCATATGGGACGTGATGGAGACTTAAATGAAGCTAAGTAGAAGCCAAATATTCTCCTAGGACCAGAAAATTCGAGCAAGACGGCCCGAGACACCTTCACCGGGGTTTGCAACTCCTCGACCCGCGACCAAACCTCCATTCGCCGCGGAGACGAATTCGAGCGCATCAATATTCAGATCACATATAGTCATTATATTAAAATATGTTCTATTGTGTCGGTTTCAGTACATTCCTTGTATTTCATGCTTCACTTTAACGCACACGTGAACTCCATCCATAGCTCCAACAAATCCACTAAAATATGGCTATTATTTTTGCTTCATTACCCGACGTTCGGGATTCCGGCTTAGTTCTTGTCTCGTTGGAGTCATTATATAATCACAAGCAAGTAATTTAGTTGCCCTAAGCACTTCAAAAAATTTCCTATTTGCTATCTCTTGTGTTCGTCCAAATCGTAATCCAACATCTCTCTAGACTTTGTTGCGTCCACATATCCGTAGAAACATGGTCAACCTCTCTTCAATGCTTACATTCAATGTTGATTGTAAACCATAACTCGTTTGCAGTTTATCACACAAAGTTCTGAAACAATCAAGGGACATTCGTAGTTACTGAAGACAAGCAACATTATCTTCTTGTAATCGACGCCAAATAAACATCCACCCCAAACCGCCATCGGTTTGGACTTGTCCTCTTTCAAAATATTGATTGTAGTAACTTAATGATGGTTGAATTATGGCTTTTTTGCACCCACCGTCACTTTACCAAAGCTTGCTCACAAATTTGGCACTTTTTTTTGTCTTCTTATGTGTAAAATGACAATTTTACCCTTGATTCTGATTCGTCCGTCTACTGTACACAAATAATTTTGCACAATATGGTACGGGGCAAGACCAGAAAGTCAACGGGTGAATAGTAAATTAATTGTTAGTTTTCAAAATAAGTTAGGAAAGTGTTAAAAACTTATAGTACAATCAAAGGGTTTCCTTTATTGTTCTTATTGAGTCATTCTAATTTTACAATTTGGTACTTTATGATATTTTTCATTTATGAATAATACTTTATCAGCTACAATAATAATTACTTTGTTTTCAAATATTTTTTTCAAACATATCTCAGAGATTTATTAGTTTTCATATATATATATATTCACTAATTGTTGATTGCGGTCGGACTGTATCAAACTAGGTCAACCCACGGATCTGGTGACCTAAATGACTCTCTAGTTTGCTTCCCAGATCAGATTTCAAAACATTAATTTAATGTATTAAAAGAAATTTATATAACATAATTTTTTATGATTTAAGTTAAAATAAGAAAATTTAGCGGAATTGAAAAAATTTTGTTTGATATTTCCAACTTAAAATCCTTAAAATCTAATATGATTTAATATTTTTCCAAAATTTTATATTTTCTGTTTTTTTCTTATTGTTTACAAAATAATTCATGTTTTGCAATTTAATATTTTTTGGGAAAAAATATTTTTTAACATCATTTATTTTATAAATTTATGTTTGGCAATTTTTCAAAAACAATTCTGATTTCTTCCTTGACATTATTTATTTTTAATATACTAAATAAAAAAATCTCGAAAATGTCAAAAATCTTGAAAATCTTTTGTATGTTGTCTAATAAAATATCTTAAACCACATATTTTCAACACCACCTCTCACCCTCAAATATTTTCGGAAAATATTATATTTAAATTTAGATATTATCCTAAATTCAGAATTAGATTTATTTTTATATATTTATATTTGTAAAAAAAAATTGGGGTAATGTTAAAATAGTTTCCAAAAAGATTTTTTTTTTTAAATATTGAGTGAACCAAAAAATGAAGACGATTCATAATGCGATTATTTTACGGTTTCTTTTCCGTGTATATTTCACAACTCTGGTGACGGTTTATTCAGGTCTTGATGGTGAGATAGCAGAGTATGGATCACTCCCTCGTATGGCGATAGTTAGTCCCATTCTGGATGCACATTTTCCATTGATTTCTGTGGCCTTCAAAAACTATAACTTGAGATTTATGATTTGGGTTTTCTGACAAATTCTCCACCAATCTCCTTTAAAAATCCATTTCCCTTTTCGATTTTACTCAACTCTCTTGAAGATGGCTGATAATTTGCGAAGAGCTATTCAAGATCTGGATATTGGTGTTGAAGATGAGCCTTTTGCTCTTCCAATGGATGTGGTAAATCAAGCGGCTAATGAAAACCGTTTTGTTCTCATGGGAAGGCCGACAATACCACGTAGACAAAACCTTCGTTCAATTATTGCTAATTTCCCTAGCATTTGGGGTCTTGAACAACCACCGATTTCAATTCATCTTCCCGTCAGAAGAGACTTTGGAGAGCGTGCTCCGACGTGGTACATGGGCTTTTTCGGACAAAATGTTAAGTCTTCACATATGGGCGCCACCAATGGATCTCGCAATCCTGAATTTCATTTCTTTCTGGATTCAGATCCGAGGTGTCACGCTACAATATATGAACTAAGATGTAATCACACATTATGGGTGTGCCTTTTGTATGCTGATGGATGTCGATTACAATCACGAATCTGTAACAAGGCGTGAGTATGCCCAAGTAAGAATCAATTGGGATATCACTCTCCCTCTGAGATTTCAACGCAATTTCCAACTCCTGCCGGGTATGAACACTCTCCTGCGATTTCGGTATGAATGACTACGTGGATTATGTGAGGTATGTGGAATAATAATTCATGATTCCGAAAATTTTCTTGTGCAAAATGGTGGTGTTGTTCACATCTCTGATGATGAAGATGATGTCGACAATCAAGCTAATGGTCCACGTCCAAACCGAGGGGTTCAAATCTGAGAATTGGATGAGAATGAAATGCAGGAAGATGTCCAGAACCAAAAAGCACAACAAGTTCCAAATGAGCATGATTTGCAGGATGATGAGTATGTTGAAAAGGAAGACTTTCTTCCCTTTAAAGAGGTCCAACGCTTAGAAGCGGAAGAAGATATAATGATTGATGTGTAGGAGCTATTTGGTAATGCGATAGAGAGTGGGGAACTTGACATGAATGAAATGTTCAATCATATTCCTATCTTTTCCAATGCAATTGGCGACATATAAGCTACTGATTTACAGCCTGAAGATCTTTCAATTGCTGATCAAGAAATGGCTAAGGATTGTGCTGGTTTTGATGAGGATTTTCTGAGTAAGAATATCCATAAAAGGAAGTTCATCACTGAAATTGAGGCAGAGACATGGATCTCTGAAATTGTGGGATTCGTTGGAGAATGTAGTGGTACAGTCAAGGCTGCTATCACAACCATGACCGTTGGAGGTGGGGTGGGCCCTGAACCACATCTTCCTCTATCAGGATAACCTACTGGAACTGCCGAGGTATCATAAATGACTCGACAGTTCGACGCCTTAACGAGATACATCAAAAGTATCTTCTGGACATCATATGCCTTTCTGAGACAAAGCAACAAGACAACTACATCATAGATTTGTGTTGTGATTTTGGTTTTCAGCATTATGTAACAATTCCACCAATAGGTCTTAGTGGTGGTTTAGTAATTTTATAGCAGCAATCAGTAGATCTCTCTGTTTATTTTCAATCTCCCAATCTTGTAAATGGTTTCATCAAAAATAATGGAATTGGTTTCTATTTATCCTTTGTCTATGGACATCCTGATCCAAGTCTTAGAAACAATATATGGGAAAGATTGGAGAGATTGGCTATTAACATAAAGGATTGTTGGCTCATCATGGGGGATATCAACGAATTGTTAAGTAACAATGAGAAGAAAGGAGGCTGTTTACGTCTTGAAGCATCCTTCCTCTACTTTCGACATATGATAAGCCATTGTGATTTTTTGGATATGAAAACGGTTGGTAATAGATTCTCTTGGGCTGGACAGAGAGAAAACCATTATATCCTAAGCTGTTTAGACAGAACAATGACAAATTCAGATTGACATACTCGATTCCCAGACTCGGAAATTCGTTTTTTGGAATTTGGAGAGTCTAATCATAGACATTTGGTCACTTTTATATCTGATGCTCCACATGAAAGAAGGGGAAGTTTCATGTATGATGATCGTATGGTTTCAAGGGATGGGGTTTCTCAAGTTGTTCAAAGAAGCTGGGGCAATGAATTGAATCCATCAACAACATTAACTCAGCGTATCACTTCTTGCCGAAAGAACATCTTGAGATGGAAGCAAAAAAATCTCTGCAATGCTAAGGAAAGAATATTGTTATTACGATATCAATTGGATAAAGCAAGAACTTCAAAAAATTCTACAAGTTTCATTGGAAAACATCTGAGAATGGATCTCCACCAAGCTTATTTCGACGAGGAAGTTTTTTGGAAAAGAAAAAGTCGAAATACATGACTCACAGAAGAAGACAAAAATCCGAAGTTATATCCTCTGTTACAAAAACAAAGAAAATCCGCAATAGACTAAGTTCAATACAAGATGAAACTGGGATCATCAAAAGAGGGGATTCAGCCATATGAGAGGTTGCAGAGAAGTATTTCAAGGATATGTTTGAATCTCAAGGAACATCAGATAAGATTATTGATGAAGTATTTAAAAATTTCCCACCACGTGTATCTACTAAAATTAATGAGGATCTCACGAAGCCAGTTACACTAGAGGAAATCAGAGCAGCAGTTTTTTTAATTGGTGCTCATAAGACACTAGGACCAGATGGATTTACAGGTGCTTTTTAGCAAATATTTTGGGAAGAAACACATCAATCTATGTTTAAAGAAATACAAGACTTCTTCGATCATGCATGGTTATTTGGATCAGCTTCACAAGCACACAAACTTGTGTCTCATTCTTAAGATATCGCTACCGACGGTAATGGCGGATTTTCGGCCAATTGCTTTATATAACATGAGCTACAAAATTATCTCTAAAACCCTTGTCAATAAATTAAAAAGCATATAAGTATTATTGTATCCGAGAATAAGGCGGCCTTTGTACCTGGATGAATGATAACATATAATGTTATCTTTGCACATGAGATTTATCATGCTCTCAAAGCTCGTAAGAGACAATCCAAATCATATATGGCCGTGAAAACAGATATCACCAAAGCTTACGATCGACTGGAATGGAAATTCTCAAAAATGGATACACTGGATCATGACTTGTGTATCAACAAAGTGAGCTTCTCGATTCAAATTAATGGTACTCCAATGGGATTAATACAACCAAAACAAGAGATTCGGCAAGGAGATCCTCTATCTCCATATTTATTCATCCTCTGTGTAGAAGTTCTATCCCATATAATGTCTAAAACAATGTTAGAAAGGATGATCTAAGGTCTCAGAACCAGTAACCAAAGCCTGGCAGTGAATCATCTTCTCTTCGCTGATGATTCTCTTTTTTTCTCACTTGCAAACCCGAAATCTGGCAAAGCAATCAAGTACATTCTATCTCTTTATGAAGCTGCATCAGGGCAATCTGTCAATCTGAGAAAATCAGCCATAACTTTTGGCAGTCGTGTTAAAGATTGTTAAATCACAGATGAGACGTCCACTTGGCATTCACAATGAAAGTGGAGGAGGCAAGTACTTAGGAATTCCATAACAGATTGGGAGGAAGAAATCATATATGTTTCAATATATTATTGATGAGGTTAAAGCAAAGACAAGGCTGGGATAAAAAATTCCTCTCCCATGGTGGTAAGGAAGTTCTATTAAAATCAATAGCAACTTCAATGCCTTTATTCGATGAATGTCTTCATGCTTACCAAAAATATATAAAGCTATGACTTATATTATACTTACCTTGAAGATCCAGCTGGTAGGCATTGTCATTGATCCTCCTTGTTATCTTGAATGGACCATCGACTCTAGACATGAGTTTGGACTTCTTCTGATCTGGAAATCGATCCTTCCTCAAGTTCACTCACACGAGGTCTCCTTCCTCAAAGATCATCTGGCGTCTGCCCTTGTTCTGGTATTCAACATACTTCTTCGTTTTCGCTTCTATGTTGGCTCGAGCGTCTTCATAAATCTGCTTAACCAGCTCAGCTTTCTGTTTTCCATCTAAGCTTACTCTTTCACTCAAAGGCAGAGGGGTTAAATCCAAAAGAGATAGAGGACTAAAACCATAAACAATCTGAAATGAGGAATACTTAGAAGCATAATGCACAGCGTGATTGTATGCAAACTCTATATGCGGTAGACAATCTTCCCAAGTCCTAATTTTCTTTTTAATTAGTGCACGCAGAAGAATCCCTAGAGTCCTATTGACAACTTCTGTCTGGCCATCAGTTTGTGGGTGACATGTAGTAGAGAATAATAGTTTAGTACCTAGCTTACACCATAATGTTTTCCAGAAAATACTAAGAAACTTAGTGTCTTTATCAGATAAAATAGTCCTAGGCATGCCATGAAGACGCACAATTTCCCTAGAGAACAGACTCGCTACATGAGATGCATCATCTGTTTTGTGACAAGCAATGAAATATGACATCTTAGAGAATCGATATACTACTACAAAGAAAGCGTCATTCCCTATTCTAGTCCTAGGCATTCCTAATACGAAATCCATGGATATGTCAGTCCAAGGATGAGTAGGTACATGGAGAGGGGTATATAAACCGTGTGGCATCACTTTAGACTTAGCATGTTTGCACGTTGTGCACCTGTCACAGATTCTCTCAACGTCTCTCTTCATGTTAGACCAATGGAAGTGATCTTGCACCACCTTCAGGGTCTTAGCAATCCCGAAATGTCCCATCAAACCTCCTCCATGTGCTTCCCTAACAAGTAAGTCTCGAACAGAACAATTAGGTACAAACAAGCGATTATCATAGAAGAGGAATCCATCACTTCTATAATAACGGCCAAGAGCAAACTTTTCACAAGATTTAAACACTTCTTGAAAATCAGAATCAGAAGAATATAAGTGCTTAAGCTTCTCAAAACCCAGAAGTTTTGCATCTAGAGTAGATAGAAACACGTACCTTCGGGACAATGCATCAACAACTACATTGTCCTTACCTTTTTGTACTTGATGAGATATGGGAATGTCTCAATGAATTCGACCCACCTTGCGTGTCTCTTATTGAGCTTGTGCTGTCCTTTTATATGCTTTAGAGACTCGTGGTCAGTGTGTATGATAAACGCTTTAGGCCACATATAGTGCTGCCATGTTTGCAAAACCCTCACTAGTGCATACATCTCCTTGTCATATGTTAGGTAATTAAGAGTGGCTCCTCCAAGATTCTCACTAAAGAATGCGATGGGCTTCTTATCATGCATTAATACAGCTCATATCCCTACACCAGAAGCATCGCACTCGATCTCAAAAGTTTTAAGAAAATCAGGAAGAGCTAAGAGAGGGGCGTGAGTCAGCTTCTCTTTCACGGCCAGGAAGGCCTCTTCTTGTGCTGTCCCCCATCTAAAACCAACGTTCTTCTGGATCACTTCAGTGAGAGGGGCAGCAAGGGTGCTGAAGTCTCTAACAAATCGCCTATAGAACCCAGCAAGGTCGTGGAAGCTCCGCACCTCACCTATTGTTTTCGGGCTAGGCCAATCCCTTATAGCTTTGACCTTCTCCTCGTCCACCTTGACGCCATATGCACTCACAACAAAGCCTAAAAAGACCATGTTATCTGTACAAAACGTGCACTTCTTGAGGTTGGCGAAAAGCTTCTCCTTTCGAAGTACATTCAAAACAAATTGCAAATGTTCTATATGCTCTTCTAAGTTTTTGATATATATCAGAATGTCATCAAAGTACATGACAACAAAAACTCCTATGAATGATCTCAGTACGTGATTCATTAACCTCATGAATGTACTAGGTGCATTTGTGAGTCCAAAAGGCATAACTAACCACTCATATAAACCATGCTTTGTTTTAAATGCAGTTTTTCATTCATCTCCTTCTTTCATCCTAATCTGATGATACCCACTCTTTAAATCGTTTTTTGAAAACACCCTAGAGCCATGGAGTTCGTCTAACATGTCATCTAACCTAGGAATAGGGTGTCGATACTTCACCGTGATATTGTTGATTGCTCTACAATCAACGCACATATGCCAGCTGCCATCCTTCTTTGGCACGAGCAGAACATGTACAACACATGGGCTCATGCTCTCTCTGATGTGCCCTTTCTCCATCAGCTCATTAACTTGTTGTTGTAGCTCCTTAGTCTCCACAGGATTGGTCCTGTATGCTGGACGGTTTGGTAATGAAGCACCAGGCACGAAGTCGATCTGCTGCTCAATGCCTCTAAGTGGGGGCAGTCCCGTTGTGTTATCTCCTAGGAATACGTCTTCATAGTCCTGGAAAAGAGTTTTCTTCACTTGGTAGTATCGGTGAAAGATTAGTCAAGCTCGTAAGAGCTCCTCTAAACACAAGTAAGATTAAGTGTCGCTTAAAAGAGATTTCTAGCTTGATATCACCTGACTTGTCAAGGAAGTGAGACTGCTTAGCAAGGGATCGATTTGTGGAGGCTGGGATCGATCGGTCGTTTCCTTTTATTTCTGGCTGAGGGTGAAGGATCGATTGGTCTTGGTGAGGATCGATTGATCGAATTGTCTTCTGTTCGAGGAAGTGAGATTGCTTAGCATAGGATCGATCGGTCGAGGCTGGGATCGATCGGTCGTTGCCTTTCGTTTCTAGCTGAGGGTGAAGGATCAATTGGTCTTGGTGAGGATCGATCGATCGAATTGTCTTCTGTCCACTGGTGGCTTTTCGATTGATCGGTGGCTCAGGAGCTGCTTTTCCCTTCTTCTTGAGTTGCAACTGATCCTGGAGAACTTCCTTGGGAGTCAAGGGAACCAGGACGGTTTTCCGGCCAGTAAACTCAAAGGAGTGACGATTAGTGAACCCATCATGAGTTACCTTCCGATCGGATTGCCATGGCCTTCCAAGAAGGATGTGTCCAGCCTCCATTAGCAACACATCACATAGAACTTCATCTTCATACTTTCCAATGGCTAGGGGAACGATTACCTGATGGTTCACGGCCATCTCGCTTTCTTGGTTCATCCATTGAAGTTTTTAAGGTCTTGGATGCTTCTTTACGTTCAACCCAAGCTTCTTAACCATCGTCTCACTTGCTACGTTGGTGCAACTTCCTCCATCTATGATGAGGCTGCAAACGTTTCCGTGGACCAAGCATCTGGTGTGGAACAGGTTCTCTCTCTGTTCTTGCTCACGAGTAGTAGCTTGCACACTTAAAGATCTTCTAGTGACCATTAACTGGCCTTGTGTAGCCGGTTCTTCATGCTCGGATAAGTAATCAAGTTATGTCTCTCCTTCATCTTTTGTTTCTATCTCTCCATTGTCCAACAGAACCATTACTCTCTTGTTAATGCACTCATTGACGTAGTGGCCTCTCCCTTGGCACTTAAAACACTTAACATCTCGGTTTCGGGCTGTTGTAGCTTCTGCTTTGCCCTTGCCTTTGTTTTCTTGGTTCATTAAGTACGGTTTCATCTCTGGTCTAGGTGTCACAACTTGCTTGCCATCTCGCTGGAATGTATTAGACTTGTCATCTCTTTGGTAACTTGGTCTAGCAACAGCTGACCCACTCCCATAGCTAGGTCGAGAGGTACCCTTGCGCTTGAGCTGTTGTTCGATCCAGATTGCTTTGTGAAGCATCTCTTCTATCTCTACATAGTGTTGCATCTCTAGATGGTCTTCTGTTTCTCTGTTTAATCCACCCAGAAACCGTGACATAGCTGCTTCTCTATCCTCTGAAATATCAGCACGTATCACAAGCGTTTCCATCTCTTGATAGTAGTCCTCTACGCTGCGGCTTCCTTGAGATAGTTTTCTCAGATTGTTGTGCAACTCTCTGTGGTGGTGGCTTGGAACAAATATCTTCTTCATGATCCTCTTCATCTCATTCCACGTACTCACTGGTTCTTCTCCATTACGTCTTCTAGAGGTGACTAGTTGATCCCACCAGCTGAGAGCATAGTCACTGAACTCAGTCGCAACTACCTTTACCTTGTTGATCTCTGTATACTGTTGGCAGTTAAAGACCAGCTCAATCTTCTTCTCCCACTCCAAGTATGCATCAGGGTCATTTGTTCCATTGAAAGGTGGGATTCTGAGCTTGAGACCACCGAAACTGTCTATGCCTTCTCTATCACGCATATGCCTTCTCTGGCTACCTCGAGTTGATTCACTCTCTTCGATGTAGTAGCTGCCGGCGTCATCTTCACCATGCTGTCGTGGTTGATTTCTGACTCTATGATCTCTCCTTGGTTGATTACCAGCTTGCTCTTGCTGCTGCTCTTGTTTATAGGCGCCGAACTTGTCATTTACAGCCGTGTTCAGCATCTGTTGCATTCGTGCCATCATTGTATCCATCACCAGCTTGTTTTTCCTCATGGTACTAGTCTTTTCCTCATCCTGCGACATCTTGTCCTGAAAAACAGAGACAAAAACTCACCAGTAACAAGTCTTTTGCAAAAGAAAAGATAAACAGAACAAAGCACACAAGTAACAAGGATTGAACAGGTTCTGTGATGATAGTTTGAACTACTATAGTGAAGTTAAACAAGTTTTCTGGCTTAGACAACTCACTAGAAGCAATCCTAACACAAACAATTTTCGACAGACCTAAGATCACAACAATAGAAAGTTTGATCTTCCCCCTCTAAAACCCTAGGCACCGCGAACAACTTCTTCTTCTCTGGCTATTTTTTTTTTGTTTTTTGATTTCTGAATAAGACTAACTACTAAAACAGGTTACTAATAGCGAACTAACACAGAAACTACAAGAAACAAGACTTCCTAAACATAGAAAATCAGAAAAAGGCTGCAAAAATTGACAGGGTTGGAAAAGTTTAAGAATGAAAGTACCAGATTGCTTAGAGCGTTGCTCTGATACCACGTGACATGAATCTCCCTAGATCACCACTCTAAGGCTGGAAACATGAAGGATAATCCTTGCAAGCAAATGAGCTTCAAGGCGTGTGGAGGTGAAGTGGTCGCACATAGGGGATGGTGAACCTCTGATATACATTTGTTCTCTTAAGATATGACACACTTAAGAAGAACAAGAAGCATGGATATCACACACCAAGCAAGATCAAAGAGAAGAAGAAGATGAACTCATCTCTTTTCAAAGAAAAGCGGCTGCGCCGTAAGATTAAATTCAAAGCTAGGTTAATTCTTTTTGGTCGACAATACAAGTCCTTATAAAGCCAATATGTCGACCAAATAAAGCAAAAAATAAAATAAAAGTAAAAATAAAATAAAAGGGAAAAACACTTAAAACAGAAAAAAGATAAAACATAAAAAAAGGAAAAATGGCCATGCTGGTCGAATTGAGGCATCTAGGCCTTGGCGTGGCTAGTGAGCTAAGGTGTGGTGATCTATCCTTGCCTCATTAAAAACCTATCTTTGCAAAACCCAAGTGGGACAAAAACAAAGATAGGGAAAAAGAGTACAAAGACAGACCACAAGAGTATTGGAGTTCATTCGTTGCTTTCTTGGTTCAGGTAGCTTGGTTGCTTCTGAATGTGGTTAAGAATGCCAGCAACTGCTTCCTTGAGCTCCTTAGCCCTTTCTCGTGTCATTGGACCAGTTGGGATGGTCTTAGGCTCCTCGGCTACAAGCTCATCAGCTACAAGCTCTTCTTGTGTTGATTCAAGTTCCTCGGCTACAAGCGCTTCCTGTGTTGGTACAATGCTGTCCATGATCACATCAAGCTGGATGAGATGAGCGATGATCATTCTTGCTTAATGAAATGTGCGTATTGCTATATAAGGAAAGTCGCTTATGACTTGAGTCAAAACGACATGGCTTTGACCAAGGGTGTGGTCTGACGTGATCTGGTAGTCTTGGCTCCATGGTACACTCAGTAGTCTTCAACATGCATGAGGAAGACTCGCGGATATGATAACAGCTCGTACTTTCCTTAGTTGGGTTCAAAGTGACCCGCAAGAGAGATTGGTCGTCTTGGGGTGGATACAGGTCGATCCAAGTCGGGTCTTCAGTTGGTTTGGTCCATAAGACGCTCCAGTATGTGTGGTGGGCCGTGAAAGGATCATGCTTTGGTGGGCTTGGACTGAAACATGGCGTTTCAGGCCGATACGCCTTATCGGGTGGACCGTAGAGCCTTACAAAGGCAACCCTTGGTTTTGGTCGAGCAAAAGGAAAAGTGCCTCGACCAAACTCTTCTTCATGGTGGATTGGATGATGAAAGTGATGTCCCTCACTTGGTTTGTCATCTGGTTCCTACGGTTCAGCTTCAGTTGGGCTCTTCTCGGCTATATGTGAGGCTTCTTGGGTATCTTGCAATCTATGTCGAGTCAAAGATGTTTTGGCTCGACCAAAGTCTTCGTTGGGGTTGATTGCTTGGGGAAAATGCCTTCCCTTAATATGTTTGATGCATGGCATTGTCGGTGCATCTCTGGTAAGAATCTCCTCGGCTAAAATGGCTCGTAAGTCTTTGTCTTTGGATTTCTTGCATTCGGACAGGTGGGCTCGACCAAAGTGTTTGTTGTAGTCACTTTGTCGACGAAAGTGTGAACCCTCAGTCAATATGACGTGGGGATACTTCGGTTCAGCTTCTTTATGGCACCGGTTCGGCTTCGGATGGGCCGGATGGTCTCTTTCGCGCTTTGGAGTCACCTCTGGTGGGCTAGCTGGTTCGATGTCAACATCACTTGTCCTCAAACAAATGAAGAAACTAAAAATAGAAAAGAGGTTTGTAAACATGGGAACTTACATTTTCTTCGAACGCGTTGCTAACCATAATCTTCATGAGTCACTAACAACAGTATAGACATTAGGTAAGCACCTCCACGTACTGAACCAATAGCTTAGGAACAGTCCCAATCGAATCACATTCAATACATAGAAGTCCAAAATTCCCAATTCTAACTCCTTTAGTATCTACGGCGTGTGGTCTCATCGAGAGAATATCGATCAAAGAACATATATACGACAAGAAAGTAGCTAATTTGCAAATAAAATTTGCAACAAAATATTTCGTAGCAAATATTTGAAACGTAATACGTTGCAAGTCGGTTGCAAAATAAATTCTGTTGTAATTTCGTTGCCACATTTGCAAAATTGTCGCAAGTTTGCAACTGATTTGGAATGGGTTAGAACCATAATATATTTTGCAACAAAGTACGTTGCAAACCGTGTCCAAATATTGTAACGGAAATTCATTGCAATATTTTGCAACACATTTCCGTTGATATAGTGCTCATTTCGCAAAAACCAAGTTTCAATCCTCTTACTCATATAACTTGTACCATTATATGAGTAAGAGGATTGAAACTAAAAGAATTGTGGTTTCTTGGCTTGCAACGGATTTTTTGGTTTTGCAACAAATTGCTTGACATGGAAACAGATTTCTTGAGATACTATATGATCTTAAGCCATATTTTTGATATACCATAAATTTGTAATGAAATAAGAGCAAAGAAAACATTAAACTTGAATGAATAAAAGAATAACAACTAAAAGAATCATTGTTAACATATAGTTAGCCATTTGATGTTTCATTCCTAAAACTTTTGTGGTTTCACAACTTGCAACGGAATAGAAACGGTGTTACAACGATTTTTTTGGTTTTGCAACGGGTTTCTTGAGTTTCCTTGCAATTCCGTTGCTAAATGGCTCATTCCGGAAAAAACAAGTGTCAATCCTTTTACCCATATAATTATTACCCAAGTTGTGCATGCTATGTCCTACAATGTAAATTTATTACATTAAGTAAAATAAAACACCACAACAATAATAATTTATGTCAAAAATATGTAAGAGTGCAACATTCATCTTAAGGATGAGTTAAGATGAATGCACACTTACTCACTCATATGATATTAAGCCATATTTTTGACATACCAAAGATTTTCTAGTGAAATATGAGCAAAGAAAACCTAAAACGTGAAGAAAAACAGGAATAACAACTAAAATAATCGTTGTTAACATATAGTTAGCCATTTGTGGTGTCATACATAAACAATTTGTGGTTTCACAGTTTGCAACTAATTTCTTGGTTTTGCAACAAATTTCTTGGGTTTGCAACATATTTCTTGAGTTTCCTTTCAATTCTATTGCTAAATGGCTCATTCCGAAAAAACCAAGTGTCAATCTTCTTACTCATATAACTACTACCCAAATTGTACATGCTATATGGGCCGATTGTGAGCCTTATTTCTGCATTTGCCTCTTTTGCGAGCCGTAATCGTGGAATTAGGTGAAAAGAGCAATTCTCTGGGACGATCCTGAGCTTTATTTTTGCATTTGCTTCTTTTGCGAGCCAAACAGACATGTCTAAAGTGAAATCGATGTATCTTCTTACCCATATCTCCAAATGAATTGAAACCAATTCCATATGCAATTTAACTCAAAAATATATATTGGATCTAAATTTCATCTCAATTCATGCATTTAATTAACATGAAACTTATGATGAATTTTTGCTATCCAATTTTTTTTGAGCTTTAGGTGCTTGGCTCGTCCTTTTGGCTTGAGGAAATGGCATAAAAATAATTTAGTGCTCTTTTGCTCCATTATCCATCATTTTTGATGTTTCAACCTGTAAAATCTATAAACACTATATATACAAGAAAACTAACTCTAAATCCATAAAACCGCATAAAAATGCTTAGATAATATACTAAAATAAATATAAAATCATGTAAAATATAGGTATATCAACTCTCCCAGACTTAGCTCTTTACTTGTGATGCCTGCGGGTATGTTGCTCAACTTCAGGTTATAAAATTTATAAAACCCTAGGCGTCTGCAAGTGCACAGTAGAGCGATGTAGTACTTAGGGTATCGATCCACAGGGAGTGCACGCTTTTCTGCGAAACTTTAGATAGAGAATTAGTAAGGAAGTCTAAAACAAAAATTTAAAGGGGTTTTTGGTGTCACAAATTGTAAAGTATGCAAAAGAGAAAAAGAAAAATTGGTTGTAATACATAATAAACGAATGTTGGGTCGACACGGTTATCTCCGGGGAATGTTCGATTCAAAGCACGGTAACAAATTTCTTATAAAATCGATTCTAGCAAATCCCACGAAATCAAACATGGAATTTTATATAGCCTAATGTCGTAACACTGCACACTTATAATTTAACAACTTAACTAGTCAGCTTTCGTTGCTAGCCACACATAAAATTACGCAATAAAGTCAAATTCATTAACATTCACGACACTCTATAAGTATGCTTTCGTATCTTATAGCAAAATCCGCTCCCTAAAGATTAGTTTGGATATTTAGATTCAACACTTTCGTTGTTCTAATATACCTAGGATCAATCTCTTGTTCGTGACGCAAGATTCATAAATTAACAACAAATCTACAAGAAAGAGTTATAGGATACGATTAAGTTCATCTCGTGTAATCCCTATCAAACATATCGATCCCCTTCGATGATCCCTTTAAACTCAACTACTAATCTACTCAGACATAATCATGCAAGACAAAATCGAGTTTTTGAATTGCATAATATATAGAATAAGAGATAAAAAAAAGGTTCAAGATAAATCTATATTTCCCTAAACAAAGAACTAAGAACAAAAGTAAAGAGTTTGGTGGCTCAAAGGTTCGACATACGAGGCACACGAATTAGAGTTCTTAAAACATGTATTTATAGGTCTTATGCTCTCTTTTGGTCGTCCTTAGGGTTTCCCCGAAGATAGACTTGAACGAGTTTAAGAAAGATTTGCAAATGGGCTTCTTGGGATGGATTTGAGCTGGCCGCGGCCGCATGCTTCCTGGACACGGGGCGAGCTTCTCCTGGAGTGGCCGAAGGTCTTCTGGTCGCGGTTAGAAACTATAAAGCATGCTTGATGGGACATTTTGATCTTCATGTATTTTTTTTATTGAGATGTTGGATCGTCCTAAAATCAAGTTGAATGGAAAGGTACTTGTTCCTTCTTTAATGTCTCTAAATTTGGGCTGGATCAGACGGTGATAAGAACCTATTTGATGGTTGAACTTCTGACGGTTTGACTCTTAACCGAAAATATGGGTTTTCTCCAATTTGCATCGCTTTTACCTAAGTAACCTGAAAAAAGTCTTGACACTACAAATATACGAAAACCATAACAAATCCATATAAAACGAGAAAACACGGTATCCGTCATACGAAATCAAAACTTTCAAGATCAAAATTATGGTCAGCTACCTCTCTAAATTCATTAAGTATATACGTGAGCTTCTAATCAAAAGGATCAAATCAAGACACTACCGATGCTAGGTATTTAAGGCTTTTTGAGGTGATGCTAAAAGTGTTTTAATCTGGGTTACCGTATTTTCATCGGAGGATGCAAGATATTATGCAAAACAGCAAGAGAGGATGTACCTGTTGAGAACCACAGCTTCCAATCATTTCTTCTTGCTTGAAAATGTTGCACTTTCCTCCTTTTCTAGAAACAGAAGTTTCCTGGCATTTGATAACACCGTATTTTTACCCGTTTTACCGCTTATTTTAGAACACTTTAATAAGTGTTTCTTTCGCTTTTATATGTTTTATTACGGTTTTTTCGCATATTTCTAGTTTCAAGATTCTTTTCAGGTTACTTGGGCAAAAGCATTGCAAATTGGAGAAAAACCAGATTTTTGGCTCAGAGTCGAACTGTCAAAGGTTCAACTTCCAAAGAGGTTCTTATCACCGTCTGATCTAGCCCAATTTTAGAAATATTCAAGAAGGACCAGATACCTTTCCATTCCAACTGATTTAAACACGATCCAACTGTTCAATCAAAAGATACATCAAGATCAAGACGTCCCATCCGGCCACTCCCGAAACAGTTCCACCCGCGGCCAAGAGGCAGTTCACCGTGGGCAGAATATCTTCACCCGTGGCCAAGGAGTTTTTCACCGCAGTCAGAGACCATCGACCCGTGGCCAGTCCCTATTTAGGTCCCATAAACCCAATTGCAAGCCCGTTCGAATCCCATCTCGGAGAAACCCTAAAGATCGACGAAAACAAGAGAGAAGACCTATATGTGTTTTAAGAGACCTAATTTAGGGTGCATCATTGTGCCTTAGTGTGTGCCATTTTAGTTTACTCTTTGCATTACTTTTTCTTAATTTTTTGCTCTTTACTGTCGAGATTGGTAGAGAGGTTTTCTCCGAACTTCGTTCATAAAATTGAGAAGCTTCTCTATCAATCTCCTGCTTTTAATTTAATTATGTCTTCACTTTCAATTATTCGAGTAGTTTAATCGTTGGGTTTAAAGGGATTATCTAAGGGGATTCAAATGTTCGATAAGAATTCCACAAGGTAAACCTAGTCGTATTCTAAAACACTTTCCTATAGATTGTTTTGAATGCATGAATCTAGCGTCATAAACTAGAGGCTAATTCCTAGGTGTTATAAGAACCACCAAAAGTGCTGAATCCTACCACATGAACCATTAATCTATATGGAGTGTGTCGCACTATAAGATTTCAAAATTATACTTATAGAGTGCCGTGAAGTTTTACGAACCAATTTGATCAACATAACTTTATGCGCGGCCAGAGACGAAAGCTACCGGTCAAGTATATAAGTTATTGGTGCGTAGGATATATGAAACTAGGCTACGCCATTTATTATGTTCCAGTTCGTGGAGTTTACTAGAATATAATTCACTAAGAGCTTAGATACCGTGTTTGAATTGAACATTCCCCTAAGATATCCCTGTCGACCCAACATCATTTTATTATAGTTTACAAACCGATTTCTTTTGATTGATACGTTGGATAAACTTGGACCGTCAGAAGTCTTGCAATAAAAGAAGACCTTTTCACCGTCTGATCATCTCCAAAGTTGGACACAACAAAAAAATACACAACCAGCTTTCAAATGCAATTGGTTTGGAGACATTACAATTGTTAGATCTTCATATATTTCCGAAGCACTAAAGGCAGACGAAGTTGCCTTGAAGCAGAGCCGCCGCTGGCAGAGAAGCTCCACCCGTTGCCAAGAGGAGTTTCGCAGCGGTCAGAGGAGCCCCGCCCACGGCCAGCAGGCGCTTCGCCGTGGTCATAGACAACGTACCCGCGGCCAGCCCTGTGCTACCGAATCAAGTCTGTTTCATTCCCGAGACCAATTCCATCTTTTCAATTTCCAAACACTAAACGTCCCCAAAGAAGTGAAGACAATAAATACATGTTCTTAGGTCTCTTAAACATAATATTTAGAAAGAGAAAAATTTCTTAGCCGCTTTTTACTTTTGTTCGTCGATTTGGAGCAAGGATTCTTGATGTGTGTTCTTCGATAGAGAAGCCTTTCTTTATCTCTTTCTCTTACTGTTTTTCTTTTAATTATAATGATTTTTAGCTGACCTATGACTGAGTAGTTTTCTTGTTGGGTATATGGTTATCAAGGGGCTCTCCCGGTTCGATTCATCGTTTCGTTTTTAGGTTAGGATATCGATTAGGGTTCTTCGTTCGATCCTTTTTATTAATACATGTTTGTTTGACTGATCATCTACGCAACTAAACCTAGGTATTTTTAGAACCAAGAAAGTGATTGATCCATATGCTTGACCTAGGGTAGACGAGCAAAACCGCTACAAGATTTCGAAAGTATACTTGTAGAGGGATTGTCAGCATTAATGAACTTGTTTATGTCATTATAATTTTATGCGTGTTTGGAGACGAAAGCTACAGGTCGAGTATATAAATTATAGGTGTGTAGGATGTAAGAGCGTAGGCTACACACACTATCGTGTTTCAAGTTTAAGAACCAAAAGACGACAAAAGTTACTTTAAAAATCCTTGCAAATTTCTTACGATTTTCGACCGTGATCCCTAGAGAGTTCCCGATTGCCCAACGCTTCGTTAATTAGTTTACAACCTCGCTTTTAATTATTCGCTTTGCTTACTTGCTTTCTTTATTTTTCTCGCTTAGTTTAGTTTAAATTCCCAGCTACAAAATCGTGACACACAAAAACCTATAAAAATAGATTAAGTCTAGACACAACTTAGAAATCAATAGAAATCTACGGCACTAAACCTTTGTGGATTTGATCCCTTAAATACTATTGCGTTTGCTGTGCACTTGCAGCATTGCTTAAGAATAAAAATTGTCAAGTCAATTTCCGTCACACTAAGTTTTTGGCGCCGTTGTCGGGGATTTTTTTGTTGCTTGTTTGATTTTTTGTTCTAATTTCTATTCTAGACAACTTTGATTTTCAAGATTTTTGTTGCTCTTCTAACATTCTCCTTTATCTTTGTCGTTTGCTGTTAGGTGCATGAACACTAGGAGAACTCCTATAGAAACCGTACCGCAACTAGACGATATCGACAGACACAAGAGAGAACTCTGAAGACTCAAAAGAACGCTAGGGGATGGCCAAAAACGACCGTCCGGAAAATCAAATAAAACGTGATCAACTTGATCATGAAAAATGACCGTGATGTTTCAGATCACGAAGATGACTAAGAGGCTGTCAATGGTGAAAACGACCATCCACTACTCGATTCCGAAGAAGACGAAAACCAAAATGCTGAAAATACGAGACGTTACCTTCCCGTCGATTGTGATGCACCGAGGAACGATGCTCTATTCAATCCACCGTTTCCTCCTAATGGTGATAATGCCAACCGTCCTATTTTACCCTCTAATCCTCCGAGGAGACAAGCGCGTAACAGCACCATGGCTAATTTTGATGCACCGTATGAACACTTCCAAAACCGAGCTGCGATACAAACTCCTTTACCTCATAGGAATGACTACGAGATCAAGTCTCAAATTATTGATTTTGTGAAGCAAAACCAATTTCACAGAGTTTCTACCGAGGACCCGATTGATCGCATCGAGCTGTTCGAAGAGATATGCAGAATGACGAGAGCAAACCAAGTTCCCGCCGATTATTTAAAGTGTAAGCTTTTTCCTTTTTCTTTTGCCGATAAAGCTCACCGTTAGAATTATAATAACATACTTGTAATACAACATCAACCAGGATTTGCCACGTCAGCCAGACGATTTGGAGGGCGATTTGGAGTCTATGGTTTCCTTTCGTTTTCTGCCCACATAAGGGCTCATGACGGCGCCAGAATAGGTGGTTCCTCCGTCCGATGAGTCTACGAAGAGGATGGCGGAGGCTAAGGTGCAGGCGGAGGATGTTACGAAAACGTTTCAGGGGAGTCGCGTGGTCGAGGTGATGGTGGGGGAGTTTTTGAAGACGGGGGAGAAGGTGAAGGAGTTGGTGGGGGAAACTACCAATACGGTGGAGGAGTGATGCGATATACCTTGAGAGAATTATGGGGATATCGCGATGTTATAAAATTTGTTGCTGATCAAGGATGGAACGGAGGGATCAGAGAAGGTTTGCGGAGAGGAGTTGATAACTCAGAATCACAAGACCCAGAATCACGAGATTCAGGGGGACTCACAGCCTGCGATTTCTGGTTCTTCTGGCTTGGCGGAGGATCTTGGTGCAGTTCAGGTAGGGTTTAAGGTGAAAAATCAAGTAAAATCTTGGTCGTCGGTGATTTTAGCAAAGGTCGGAATGCAGAAGTACGAAGTGGTGGTGGAAGAAGTAGAGGGGATTGAAACTATTCAAGTCCCATATTGTGTTTTTGAAAGTGCACCTCCTCTTTGGGAGGATTGTATTGTTGGAAAATTTGTTTTGAAAGCTCCTCATGTAGGAATGATTCATATGACGGTGAATAAGATTTTGACTTTGGGAAATAAATCCATCAAAGTGGATGTTTTCGTTGTTGATGACACAACAATCAAGTTCAAGATTCTGGATGCGTCGGTGAGAGCTAGAGTATTACGTCAGGGAATGTGGAGTATTAAAAATATTCCAATCATTGTGTCTAAATGGAGCCCGATTTTGGAGGAATCTCAACCGGAAGTGAAAGCTATCCCCATGTGGGTGATTCTGAAAAATGTTCCTCCCTCGATGTTCTCATGGAATGGATTAAGTTTTCTTGCAAGTCCTTTAGGAGAGCCAAAGAAACTTCATCCAGAAACTTTGTGGGCCAAATTTTTTGAGGAAGCGGGAGTCTTTGTGGAAGTGAATTTGAAAAAAAGCTTCTTGACTACTTAAGCTTCAAGTCAAAAATTGGTGTGAACACGATTGTTCATTATGAATTCTCGTGAATGCCACCACAATGTATGTCATGTACTAAATGGGGACATGTTGCTGTGGATTGTAAAGCAAAACCAGGGGACAAAATAATACTGCGACGAGAAACGAACATCCCAGAAAAGAGAAATGAATTGGACTCGATCAAGGTGGGTGAAAATCAGAATGTTAAGAGTCCTCGGGGAGAGAAGATGGTGGAACTGTCGAGTGAAAAAAATGGAGAAGTTAACATAATGGAGAAAATTTATGAAGTTAACGTCATTGAGGAAACGTTTTCCTCTCCTATACCAAGTGGTCGTGAAATTCAAGAAGCAATGAAGGAAAAAAGTACAAAAAATTGGGAAGTGGTCAAATCTCCGATAAGATCAAGAAATAGCAATATTAAAGGGACAGAAGATGCAGTGGTTGTTCTTAATACACGATTTGCATCACACTCGGACTCAGAAGTTGGGGATGGAGTAGCGAGTGAAATGGGATCGGAGGCTGAAACGAAAAAGGGATGATCTCGAGAAAGTTATTGACCAGATTAATCTCAAGAAAATTTCAAATACGCAAGAAGAAGGCCGAATTTATCTTCCTAAAGAATCAAAGTCTACCCACAAATTTGTAAAGGTTGCTTCAAATTCTATTCCTACAGGCCCAAAGGAAGGATCGAGTAAGAAGAAGAAGAGAAAACCCCAAAAACAACTTTAATGTCAGGTTTTTTTTGGAATATAAGTGGTTTTAATAAAAAGAAGAAGCATGAGATTGTAAGAAGTTGGTGCAGAGACAATGATTTTCTATTTGGAGGTTTAATAGAGACTCGGGTTAAGGAGAGTAAAGCAAATGGTGTTGTTGCAGAGGTGATCCCGGGATGGTATTTCATAAACAATTATGAACATCATCGCTTGGGAAGAATTTGGGTGATTTGGCGAGAATCGGTTCGCTTAACGCTAGTGTTTAAAAGTAGTCAACTGATTACAGTTTTGGTGAAGCTACAAGACATGGAGGAGGAATTTCTTTGTTCGTTTGTGTATGGATCAAATTTTGAGAAGGATATAAACAATTTGTGGACTGATTTACGCAGCCATTTTGTCGCTTCGGTTTTTCGGAAGCTACGATGGATGATAATGGGTGATTTTAATAAGATTCTCTCACGAGATGAACATTCTTGCCCTAGATCTATCTCGGCTCAAACAAGTGGAATGATGGACTTTCTGACGATTGTAAGGGATGGGGCTCTATGCGACATGGGATATCATGGTCCTCTTCTCACTTGGGCAAATAAGAGAACATAAGGATTGGTCTGCAAGAAATTGGATAGACTCTTGATAAATAATCACTGGATAAATCATTGTCCGAATCCGTATTGTGTATTGGAAGCAGGAGGGTGCTCTGATCATCTGAGATGTCGATTCTATGTGGGTGGTTCTACTCCCAGAGTGAAGAAGCCTTTTAAATTCTCGAATGTGATTGCCACTATGCCTTAATTTCGAAATTCTCTGAAAGAGTACTGGGAGGGTACGACTCTGTTGTACCATTCTACGTCTGCTTTGTTTAGAATTACAAAGAAGCTAAAGAATTTGAAGCCCATTGTTCAGCAGGTATCACAAGATGCCCTGAGTAATATATCGCAGCGAGTAAAAGTAAACTATGAGGATTTGTGCGCGAAACAAGAGCAGAATTTGCAATACCCGACAACGACATCTTAACATGAGGAAAAAGAAGCTTTTGATAGATGGGAGAACACAGCAACCATAGAAGAGAGGTATTTGTCTCAAAAATCAAAGATGAATTGGATGAACGTGGGGGACAAAAACACCAAAGTGTATCACTGCGCGGTGAAAATTAGAGAAACTCGGAACGGGATAAGAGAATTAGAGGAGGACGATGGGAATATCATAAGAGGGAAAAATGAGATAAAGGATATGGCTGCATTTTATTTTAACACTTTTCTGAATCATGAACCGGACGATTATGAAGGTATACCCACAAGTGAGATTGGGGAGCTATTTGATTTTCGATGCTCTTTAGAAAACCAGCAAAGGTTAATTACTAAAAGAGGTATCTGAAGCGGAAATAAAAGGGGTCCTTTTCGCTATGGTTGCAAATAAATCGCCATACCGGATGGTTTCACGGCTGAGTTCTTTAAAGAAGGGTGGCCGATTATTGAAAATGATTTGGTGGTGAGCATTCAGTCTTTTTTTATTAAAGGTTTTCTCCCCAAAGGAGTTAGCTATACTATTCTTGCGCTAATTTCGAAGAAAGATGGAGCTAAGCAAATAAAGGATTATAGACCCATTGCGTGCTGCAATGTGATCTATAAGATCATTTCGAAGATACTAGCGAACAGATTAAAGAATTTGCTCCTGAAGTTTATATCCTCAAATCAGTCAGCTTTTGTTCAAGATCGTCTCCTCATTGAAAATTTACTACTCGCATCGGAGCTAGTATCGGGTTATCATAAGGATACAATCTCTTCAAAATGCGCTCTGAAAATTGACATCTCAAAGGCTTTCGACTCGGTCCAGTGGAGTTTTTTGCTGAATATTTTGGAAGCTATTAATCTGCCATTGGAATTCATTCATTGGATTAGGTTATGCATAACTACAACCTCGTTTTTGGTTCAAGTGAATGGGGAATTGGCAGGCTATTTTGGGAGCTCTCAGGGATTAAGGCAAGGATGCTCGTTATCTCCGTATTTATTCGTCATTTGTATGAACGTCTTATCCCAATTACTTGATAAAGCTGCGATCCAAATCAGATTTGAGTACCATCCTAAATGCTCTAATCTGGGTTTGACTCACCTCTGCTTCGCAGACGATCTCATGATTTTCTCCTATTGAACTCTACGATCAATAGAAGGTATAATCAATGTCTTTAATAAATTTTCGAGAATGTCAGGATTAAAAATTAGTGTGGAGAAATCTACGGCATATCTCGCTTGCGTTTCTGAAGCGACCAGAGCAACTATACCTCAAAGGTTTCCTTTCGATTTTGGAACTCTACCAGTTCGATATCTTGGGCTACCGTTATTGACAAAGAAGATGAGATCATTGGATTATGCTCCACTACTTGATAAGATAAAATGCAGGATCAATTCCTGGACAGCTCGCTGTTTATCTTTTTCAGGAAGATTATAGCTTCTTTCTTATGTTATCGCGAGTCTAAATAATTTCTGGATGTTGACGTTTCGATTACCAAATCGATGCATTGAGGAAATCGAAACCATATGCTCTGTTTTTCTTTGGTTGGGACCTGATCTTAACCCGAGAAAGGCAAAAATCGCTTGGAAAGATGTGTGTAAACCTAAGGAATAAGGCGGTCTAGGTTTGAAAAGTCTTCGGGAAGAAAACGAGGTCTGTGTTTTGAAACTTCTTTGGAAGATTATAACAGCTAGGAAATCTGGGTTCGATGGGTGAGTATGAATCTGATGAGGAATTTTTCTATCTGGTTAATCTCCGATACCCCTAGCTATTCTTTGGGTTCTTGGATGTGGAGACAAATATTAAAGAGTCGACAACAAACAATACCGTTTCTTAAAGTGGTGATTGGTAATGGACGTTCCTCTCTATTTTGGCATGAAAACTGGTCTTCGATGGGTAAGCTTTTGCCACTCATAGGAAATTGAAGTCTTATTGATTTGGGGATACGAGCTGAGTCAACAGTGGAAGAAGCTATTCTTTCGCACAAGCGGCGAAGGCACATGCTTCCGATCTTGAATAGAGTGGAAGACGAACTAGAGGTGCTTCGACAAAGATATAGAGAAAATAAGGAGGACATCTTCATGTGGAGAGCGAATGGGGATAAGTATAAGAATTGTTTCAATACTAGGACTACTAAGGATCAAATACGGTCGTCATCACTGTGAGTTCCTTGGTCAATTGGTATTTGGTTCACACATAATTGTCTGAAATTTGGATTTATTGCTTGGCTGGCATTGCACGATCGCCTTTCAACGGGAGATCGTATGATAGCCTGGAATTCAAACATCAATACATCATGCGTTCTGTGCGAAGATTCGCTTGAAACGCGTAACCACCTATTCTTCTCGTGTTCTTACTCGAAGCAGGTGTGGACAAATTTAGCAAAAGGGGTTCTTCTCCAAGATTTCTCAATGGATTGGAATACTATTGTCAATCTCATCTCTCGGACTCCGCAGAGTAGATTGAAGACTTTTGTATTCCGTTACTTGTTTCAAATGACAATTCATGTGGTGTGGAGAGAAAGGAATGAACGACGTCATGGATCATATCCATCATCGGCTCTAAGGTTGATAAAGGCTGTTGATAAAGGAGTTCGTAATCGTTTCAGTTCCATACGAATGTTGGGGGAAGAACGATATGAAGAAGGTATGCAATTGTGGTTCGCATCAAGACCGGTGTATTGAAGGATAGATTTAATTTCTTTGTTCTAAAAATCGTACTTATCTTAAAGCTCGCATGTAAAATGTAGAAACATTATTTTTCTGGGTTTGAATATAATTTAACATTCATTAAAAAAAAAGGCTCATCTTTGGTTGAAATCTTTTTCCGCATGATCTATCACTAATTGGGAAGAGTGCAAATCCGCCTTCCTAAGTCACTTCTACACCAACTCGAGGTCGAACTCGTTGAGAAGCAAAATCCAAAGTTTTCATCAAAAATCGGTCGGATCTTTCAATGAAGCGTGGGAACGTTTCAAGGAGTATAAGAGAGATTACCCTCACCACAGTTTTTCCGGTCCAAACTTACTCAACACTTTCTAATGAGGATTACTATGGAAATATCAACTTTCTCTCGACACGGCTAGCAATGAAGATTTCTCCACGAAGACCAACAACCAAGGAAGTGCTCTCAATAAAAACCTTGCTATGGCTAATAACAATAATTATCCCGACTACGATATATCAACTAGATCAAACGTATATGAAGCTAAGGAGATAGCCGAGCTTAAGAACATGATAAATCAACTTCTCGAAAACCAAAATCGCCATGTGATTACTTGTGAGGCTACCAATGGAGGCGAGGATGACACTACTAAGAACACGACCACAACGGTTCATATTTTCAAGAAGAATAAGTCAACTATGTCGGAGCACAAAATTCCTATCAAAACCGCTTAAACAATGGATTCAACAAAAACTTCCACAACGCCAACTTCAACAATCTCTCGTATCGAAATTCGAACATAGAGAACTCCCAAGATCAGCTCTACCCTCAACAATCCAAACCATTCCAAAACCGGTTCCAAAACGCAAAATATGGCAGAAACGGGAACTTCCAACCAAGACCGCCTTTCAACGCTGAAGTCGCGCCTTACAACAACTCAAACACGCAGAAACAAGGTGTAACTAACACTCAACTTGCTGCCCAAATAGTGAATCTCAAGAAATCAATTTAACTACTGGCTCAAAGCAACGAGAAAACGGTAAAAGATTTTAACATTAAGGTCGATTGTATGTACAATGACTTGAATGGAAAGTTTCAATCTCTTTCGATCTATGTCAAGAAGTTGGATATGCAAGTCTTTCAAACCGCTGACTCTATGAAGAGACCGAACATGGCTTTATTCGGAAGAGTAGAAGATAACCCGAAGAGATTTTGCAGCATAATTTCCACAAAGACCGAAAAGGAAGTCGATACCAAGACGAAGCCTAGAAAAGCTTCAAAATTCTTCCCACTCTATGGACGAACCAATACCGAATCCAAGAGGCTCCAAGAACCACCATTTGAGGCACCAAAACAAATATCGTTTCAAAAGCTAAGAAAAGCCGATGATCTATGACGTTTTTCTTTCCCTTGTTTGATTTCGAGAGTAAGTTTTGCAGATTGTTTATGCTATTCCGGAGCCAACGTCAACATCATGTCAAACATATTTTCCGAGAAGCTTGGTATAAAAACCTTCACACCATCTACCGTGAGCGTAATATTTGGAGATTCATCCCAAAAGAAGCCTAAGGGAGTGATCCACAATCTTCAACTACTCATTGGAAACAAGTTCGTTCCCGCTGATTTTCAAGTTCTCGAGATGGATCGAGACAATGATAGACCATTGATTTTTGGTCCACTGTTCTTAGCTACCGTTGGCCCCATCAATGATCATGCCAACCGTTTTGTTGGTTTCTTGAATGTGGATCCAAGGAGGTTCTATCCAACTGTCTCAGACATAATTCCCATTCCAAGGGACAAGCACAAGAAAAATTTGATTTTCCCAAAAGGAAAAGGGAAAGATGATATTCATGCATGATTTAGTTAACACTTTTAGTCATTTGCATGCATGATCATAGTTTTATTAGGCATTTTAGTTTGAATTAGAGTATTAGGTGTTTGAATTAGGTCATATGAGTCTTGCATGCATTTGGAGTGTTTTATAGGTGCTTGGAGTCATTTTGGAGAGGTTTAGAGAAATGGAGAAAAAAGGGGCATTCCGTAGCGTCTGAAAGAACTAGCAGAAAGAAGGCCTTCCCATCTGAATCAGGTTCAACAGTCTTCAAGGAAATTGTAGAGGAGTGAGTTAGCTTTCCATAGGAGTTGGAATCAGGCATTCGGATGTCAGGATCATGAGTTACGGCAAAAATCACTAAGGCGATGTCTGTATGACCGAACCAATCCCGCAGCACCGACCTTGGACCATCACACGAACATAGATTCCACCACCGTCTGCTTCTTACCCGAGGCGTGAAGACTCGTCCCAAAGACCGGGATTCCACCGGCTAGTACTCACCCGGTGGGAAGATGCTCGGCGTGAAGACGTCCAAAGACCGGGATTCCACCGGCTGAATCCACCGACTGCCTCCTCCCCGAAGCTGAAGACTCGTCCCGAAAGACCGGGATTCCATCGGCTGGATCCACCGGCTGCTTCCTACCCAGGGCCGATCTTCAGGACACCGAAGAGACGCGTCCCACCGGCCAACTCCCACCCGATGTGTTTGCCCGATGCCAAAGCCGAATGAAGACGTCCCAAGGCCGGGATTCCACCGGCTGGCAGCACCGACTGACCCTCACCCGGTGTGAAGCCTTCAACCAGTCAAGACCCAGACCCGGCCGAGTCGGTACCCGGTTTGTCCCGGGTCGACCCGGTCCGCCCCCTTTTTCCTATAAAAGCCCCTAGACCTAATTTTCTTGGATCTATCCTATTTTCTAAGCAAAGAACCCCCTTTTGGTGATTTGATAAGTATTTGTTAGAGATCTTGGTTTTATTTATGGAATCTAAGTTTATTTAATCAAGTTTTCATCTTTTTTTCTATAATCCTTTATCTCCCTAATCACTTAATCATGGGATCATTAATTTTTCTTTTGAGATTTGAGGATCTTATGATGATTAGTAAGTAGTTTGTTTTAAAGCTCATGTGTGAGGTAGATTAGGTGTCTTCTTGGATGGTTAAGGATGTTTAGGACCTAGATCATCTTCTCCCTCTCTTATCTAACGCTCTTAATGCTAGATTAAGCTTGGAAAAGCTAGTTTAGACCTTAGGGTATTTCATATACTTAAGGTGTTTGATGAAATGCCCATACAAGTTAGGTAAGAGATTTTACTTGTTTAGCCTAAGGGATTAGTTGTCTAAAGAGTATTATGGCCATTGGAATTGGATATTCATGCTTGTTAATTAGTTTTTCACAAATATAAATTTGTTCTTGATTTGCTAATTAACAAAGTGATTAAGATCATTGATACAAGGATTTTGCTATGTATCAATTACTCAATATACGTTGTAGTATATGAGGTATCGAATCTAAGGGTTAAGTTTCGATCACTAAGAATGCATACAACTTTGTAAGTTAAGCTAATAAAGGTCGTTTTTGTTTCTAACAACCTAAATGATTCAAATTAAAGGCAAGAACACAAGTAAACAAAGCAAAAACGAGTTTAACAAATTGATAAAGGCAAGCCATTGGATGGGATTAATGATTTTGGGTCCTTCAATGATCTATCTAGATGTCATTTCACACAAACAAGCAATTCCCTTAGCCTAGAACACTTAAACAAGATTAAGCCACTCTCATGGTCTTAATCACTTTGTTAATCATACAAATCAAGAACAACCCATCGTTTGTGATAGGATGATTAACAAGCAATAAACATAGGTTCCTATGGCCCTAATGCTCTTTAGACAACTACTTTCTTAGGCTAAGAAAGCAAAATCCCTTATTTGGTTCTTTCGAGAATTTCATCGAACACCTTGTATGGATGAAATTCCCTAAGATCTAGATTAACTATATATAGCCTAATCTAGCATTGTGAACACCAAATAAGAGAGGGAAGATGTAAACTAAGTCCTAGACATCAAGATCTACCACAAAATTCCCCTAATCTACCTCATCCATGAGCTCTAAAAAGAACTACTCACTAATCATGAAGAACACACATAATCTTGTGAAAGAGATGATGTTAATCATGATTAGGGAATAGGAAAGTGAAAGATTAGAGAGAGATGAAAATATATAAACTCAAACTTGTATAAATCAAAGGATCTTTGGGAAGAATCCCAAAAACCCTAAAAAGATAAGTCTTGTTCTTGAGAGAAAAAGAGAGAGAGAAAAAAGGTAAAAAAGTAAGATATATCCAAAAATGAGATCTTTAACATATAAAAAGGTGTTTTTCTTAGTGGATCGGACCGGGTCAGCCCAAAATAAACCTGGAATTGACCCGGTCAAGTTCTGGTCGAATTTCAGATTCTGGCCAAATTGGGGCCGGTATGTGTGGCCGGTATGGGAGGCTTTGCTTCTTTGAGCATAACTCATTTGGGCGCCAGTCAAACATATCTCTGCTAAACCTGATGTATCTCTCAAGCCACAGATCAGAACGACTTGAAACCACCTTCAGAAGATAGATAACTCAATTACCTACAACTTCTATGAATACTTTAGAAGCTAAATCTGAGCGTAGGTCCTTGGTCCAGAAAAATCTTTCAGACACTTCGGCTGGCTTCGGTGAGTGCTTCCACGCTAGGCAAAGTTGGGCCGGTATGGGAAGCCGGTATTCCTCCTGGTCGGGTGAATGTCTGGTACGGGCAAGTGAAGTGTCTCGTGCCTGGCCGGTACGAGAGTTTGTGCCGATGGAGTGTTTCTTGGTGCCGGGCCAAATGGGATCGGTACATGCTTCCGGTAAATCCCATGCCCGAGGTAACGCCCAGTACCGGATGAATGAAGTGTGTTGTGCCGGGCCGGTAAGGTGAGAGCAATGTCACGGTCGAAGGCCTCTGATGCCAGGTGAAATGGAGCCGGTATATGCACCCGGTGCAAGGTGTTAGCCTCTCGGCCAGGAAGATACATCTTCAGTAAATCCGCGGTAACTCTCGAACCATACTTCCATATGGCTTGATTCAACTTCACATGGACAGCTAACTCACACCTATACAACATTCATGAAGGTTGGCAAGGCTGATTTAGACCGGAGGGCTTTCGTACAGCCAAATCTTTTCGGCGTCTTGGGTGGACTTTGCACTCCACTTAGGTCCAACTCTCCAAATATTCCCAATTGCCTCCAATTACCTAGAAAATACTTCAAAACATGCAAGAACTCACTATACCTAATGAAAATGTCGTAATCTCTAAATGAGACCTAAATGCAAGACAAGACCATGATTATGCATTTAAATTACACAAAACTCTAAGTGAAATGCATGCTAAAACATGCAATATATGAGTATATCAATTCCCCCAAACTTAAACATTTGCTTGTCCTCAAGCAAACAAGAGTAAAGAAAGAGAGAAAACTAAAAATGGGAGCTCAAATCCAAAACTACCATGAAAAGAATTCAACTCAATGTCCAAGTTACTAGGTCTAAGATGCGATCAAACAAGTCTACTCAAAAGAAGCTAGTCATATTCTTCCCTATACGAATCAAATTCAAGCCTTAACCTATACAAGTATTCATGTCATCCAATCCTTTAACATTCATTAATCGTTTCAAGTGAATCATGCTCATGCAAGGCAAGTGAATCCATTTGGCTAGGGTAAGGTCTTGAGACTAAGATGATCTCAAATGTACGGGGTTTCACCAATGCAAGGGATCTCTTAATGAATGAGCAAGCTTTAGCAAAATGCTAAGAGTAAAAGGCAATCTATGCATACAAGGATAGACTTACATCTACCCAATGCCCAAATCGTCTCTAACCCTAGAATATCTACCCATGAAGTCCTCACCTAAGCTACCCTTTTCTCGCTTGGCCTTTTTGCCTTCATGTCCGATACGTGAACTTCTTCTTCCAGTTCATCTCTTCTCACTTGGGGAATTTCTTCTTCTTCATTGAATCTTGTGGTTTCGTGCTTCTTTTTGATGTTTCTTTTGCTATTCGTTCTTTCTTTTTCTTTTCCTTGCCTCATCCTTTACCAATTGATGCCTTAGCCAATTTTTGGCTTTTTCCTTTGTTTCAATGAGGCTATAAATATCACTAAGAGCTATTCTTGATAACTTGCACTAACACAAAACAATATTGCATTCCCCTTTCACCTTCACTTTCTCCCTTTTGAACCCACTTTCTTCTTATCCACAATTCCATTAGTCACACATTTTCGTTCACGCCAAACTCAAAACTTCCCTTTCCCACGAGCCTAGCCTAGTGTAGCCTTTGATGTTCGGCTAGATCTACATGCAATCTTATCCTTTTCACCCTAAACTCAACACTTTTTGCCAAGCTTACTCGAAAAATTAGGCATCACATACTCACACTAAAGATTTTGGCTTGGAAGGAGGGTAGGTTAAAGGTATGGAAAACCGTTCCAATGATGGGAATCGGCTACTTGGACTAGCAAAAGATTGGTGAAAAGGATAAGAGAGCCCAAGTATGTATATGGTAACCATATAGCACTTAAGGTGTTTGATGAAATGCTCGTACAAGTTAGATAAGAGATTTTACTTGTTTAGCCTAAGGGATTAGTTGTCTAAAGAGTATTATGGCCATTGGAATTAGATATTCATGCTTGTTAATTAGTTTTTCACAAATAGAAATTTGTTCTTGATTTGCTAATTAACAAAGTGATTAAGATCATGGAAGTTGGTTAGTCTTGTTTTGACATTCTAAGCCTGGGGAGAAATTTTTGTTTGTGTTAATTAGACCGCTTGATCAATCAATGAAGTCACCTAAGTCAATAACCGCACTCTAGAGCTTGCTTTAATCATTTGTTAAACCTTGATTAATACTTGCTTACTTATTTGCTTTGCTAGAATCGAAACTAAAACCAAACTTTGTTGCTTAACTTAAGTAGTTCTATGCATTCTTGGTGTTTTGGAACTTAACCCATTGGATTCGATACCTCTTATACTACTTAGTATCTAGAGAATTGATATCTCAAAAGACCAAAAAAGTCTACTATCAATTTGGCGCCGTTGCCAATTGCCTTTAGCTTTCCACATTGAGATTTTAGATCTTATTGAGATTAAGCCTTCTTTTTATATTCGGTTACTAATCTCTTTCACTCTCTATTGCTAACTCTCTATCCTAGGTGTAGGCATACGCGTTCTCGAGGCAAATACAACCTAGTTGAGCTAATAGACGACATCCACCTTCTAGACTGAGGTCGTAGGGCTAGGAGAGCAAGAGACGGAGTTCAAGAAGTTGCCGATTTGGGTATGGAAGACATTGATGATATTTCGCTCGGTGACATACGTGAAAACGTGCAACCACGACAAGGTGGCAATGGAAACCACCCCGCACAAGGTGGAAATGGAAACCACCACGTCCCACAACCACCCGCCCGACCAATGAGAGCCCCTCACCATCCCCCAAGGGCTCAAAACGTGGTTGGTGCGGGTGACGCCGTCAATGCTCATCAAAACCGTCAAGGGATCCAAGCCCCTCCGGTTGAGAACAATAACTTTGAAGTGAAGCCGGGATTGATCAACATGGTACAAAGTAACAAATTCTACGGCCTATCTATGGAAGACCCATTGGATCATATCGATCAATTTGATAGGATATGTGGGTTAAAAAAGATGAACGGTGTCTTGGAAGACAGTTTCAAGTTAAGACTTTTCCCATTCTCCCTTGGAGATAAAGCTCATCAATGGGAAAAGAGTCTTCCTCAAGGTTCAATCACGTCATGGGATAATTGCAAGCGAGCTTTCCTTGCAAATTTCTTTTCTCCTTCAAGGATCGCCAAGTTGAGGAACGACATCTCAAGTTTCATACAACGCGGAAATGAATCCTTCAACGAAGCTTGGGAACAGTTTAGAAGTGATACCTCTCAATGCCCGCACTATGGCTTCTCCAACGCTTCTCTTTTGAGTACCCTCTATCACGGTGCCTTACCAAAGATAAGGAAGATCTTATACACGGCTTTTAATGGAAACTTCTTAGCCAAAGATTTAGATGAGGCCATGGAGCTCGTGGAGAGCTTAGCTCAAAGTGATGCAACTTATGGCGATGATTATGAACGGGCTACGAGAACAACTAGCGATTTTGATGAACAAAAGCGGTCTAAAGAGATGAAGATTCTCACCGAAAAGATGGACAAACAAGCTTTGATGACTGACAAACTCCTTAGTGCTTCTCAAAAGCCGGTTCACTTCGTTGGCGACTTTGAGGACACCCAAGCTTACCAAGAGGAAGAGGGCGATGTGGGTACACAAGAAGAGATGAATTACGTGGGTAATCAAGGATACCAACGAGGCGGTTTCAACAACAACAACCGCAACCACCCAAACTTCTCATACCGCAACCCCAACGTCGAAAACCCTCAAGACCAAGTATACTCGCAACAAAAGACATTTGTGCCATCCAACCAAGCTCAAGGTTCGAACTTCCAACAACAAGGTTTTACTCCAAAGGTTTTAATCAGGAGAAGGGAGATGCACGAGTGGTGCATTGTTTCTTCTCGAGGGCTTTTACTAGGTCAGTCTCTGACGAGGGACGTTTTTGGCTCAGCTCATATTCATGCCTCGTCGAGACTAAAGGAGTTTTAGAGATCGGGGATAAAGCTGAGGAAACCCATCTCTTTTCGTTAGTAGAAGCAGGACGATCAAAAGGGTTAGCCATACCTCTCATAGTATCGTCAATGTTCGTTACAACAGTACTCGGGATAACAGCCCCAACGAGAACAAGGTCCACCGTCACCTCAGTAAGAACCGCGTCAGTGGTAGAGGGATCCAGGTTCGGCTCGGCAGCCTGTCTTGCCGTTTCCTCTGCCTCGACAGCTTTCCTTTCCGCCTCCTTCGCCTCGAGCTCTTTCTTCGTACGAATCGACAGTCTTGCCATGCTAGTCAAAGTACCATAAACTGGTGGAGGCTGTGAATTCACCGGAGTACCGTCACAGATCGCTAGAGCTCTCTTAACTCTCTCAAACAAGAAATCTTTCCTCAGTCAACTCTTTCGGCTGATAGAATCGTCCACACCTCGGAAAAATCGTTTTGACACGGGGGAGACACGTCACGAACTACAAAAGCGAGAACACGAAGTCAATTAAAAGCAGTGAGCAACAAATCAAACCACGAATGTATGGTAAACTACAAAGCGATCCCCAACTCGTCATGAATATTGGGAGGCAGTCCCTATCAACGAAGGCCTCGGAAATCCATACAAATTAGAAGCCGCTCTCCCAGTCATTATCGTATCTTGAGAAACCTCGAATAATTCTGAAATCGACTTTATTGGAATTATAGACTTTCTCCGAGTTAGGGACCCTTCGGACCTCTAAGAGATTTCGAAGGTATTTGACGTTAACCTCGACACCACATTCGGCGCATCTGACTAGGATTCCTATCAAATGACGAAGCCTCCGAGGCGTGACTTGACCCAGAGCGACCCCGTGTCTCCAAAGGTATCGTATAACGAGATTCGGAACGGGAAACCACAAGAAACACATGGGGAAGAAGCTCTCATAGACGGTGAAGCAATCCAATGGAGGGTGATTGGGTAGGATGAATTCAACCTCATCGGATATTTCGAAGCGTAGTCTCAACTCGGCAAGGGTCCCCTCGGTGGAAAGAGTCGAACCAGGAAGAACGTCTTCCTTTTTTTTTTACGTTTGGATCTCGGTGCGACTCGCTCTCTCGATGGACCGGCCTGCTAACACGACATCGTGCACTCTTAATCCTCAGTGAATTCTATTAGATCCGCCGAAAAATTCATCTCAGATGGGTGCACTGCCTCGCGTGACTTGTTGGCGTTGGGGTGGAAATACGTAGTCAGAGGAAAGACCGCCTCGGAAGATTTATCCACCTCGTCACTTGTGACCGAGCCGAATAGAAGAATCTTTTGAATTAGCCGAGCTATTCGAAGCAGTAGGACCGAAATCACGCTTCAGGAATGAATGATTGACTTCGGATCGACGAAGATGAGTTGGAAAATGAGATGAAAGATCAGTAAATTCAAAATATCGCTGCGCTTTGGATCGAACAAACTAAACTGTGCGACGGAGAATCAGAAAACTCTTATCGGAAAATCAGAAAACCTTAGCAATCAGCTCGGTGTTGTTACGGTTTGGCGGTTAATCTCGATACCAATAAAACTTCACCTCATCACAATAATTCTCGAGTCTGACGAGGGGGGGGGAACAGTTAGGGTCGAATTCTCACCCGCTCGAGATTAACGAATTAAGTTAAGGAGTGCCGACCTGAGGGAACAAAAGATCAAGCCTGGTCTTGGTGAAGCAGCTTTGAGCAAAGCTGAGCTGAGGCCAAGAACAGTTATTTCGTCCGACTGAGCTGAGACGAGACCAAAACGGATCAGTTCGCCCCAAAAGGAAAGGAGCTTATCAGATTGCAAATGGGCCGATAAGAATGCTAATTAGGGTTGGGCAAAATACCCGGAACCGAAGAACCGAACCGAACCAGACCCAAAAAAAGGGAACCAAACCGAACTCGGAACCGACAAAATACCCGAACGGATCCTAGACTCCTATACCCGAAGAACCGAAACCAAATCGAACCGAACCGAGAACCGAATGGGTACCCGAAATTCCCAAAATATAATTATATACCCAAAATATTAATTATATTTAGACTTGATATAACCCAATTACCCAAAATTATAATTATAAAACCCGAAGATATCAATTATTGTTAGACCGAAATAACCGAAATATCTAAAATAATAAAAATTCTTAAAATTCTTGGTTATATATGTCAAAATTTAAACAAATTTTTTTCAAATTTAGCATTTTTTTAGTTTTTTTCCTATATTTCGGGTACCCGAAACCTACCCGAACCCGAAAATACCCGAACCGAACCCGAACCGAATTTTATAAATACCCGAATGGGTCTTTCAACCCTATATCCGAAAAATCAGATACCCGAAAGAACCGAACCGAACCCGAACGGGTACCCGAATGCCCACGCCTAATGCTAATGTGCCGAGATACAGGTTACTCGACAACTCTCGTGGGCCGAGCTAAATGCCAGGACATGAATTGCCCTAGTCGGCGACAGCACGAAGTAACAAGGAAATATTCTTTTTTTCTTCCGAGATTCTCGCTGATGTAAACTTGTATAAATATTCATCATAATCACTTGTAACAGAGACATCGAAAAATCCTAGCAGAAACACTTAGCAGTATCGCTCTTATATCAAAACGCTTACAAACATCAATAATAAGAAAAACCATATTTGGATCTCTGCTTGTGCTCTTCCCCAGAAACTTATGTTCTATGTTCTCTTAAGTCTTTTACAAGAATCGATTGTGCGAGTTTCGACTCACACAATTAAATAATTTAAATATGAAGTTTAACTAAAATTAATTCTATATCAACTAAAAATTATATATATGTTTGTACGTAATATTGTAGGCTACAATCGAAAATTAGTTATAAGTCATTTTTCTTTACTCATGTTTGAAGGTGATTGGAAGTTAATAACTAATTTTGACTATTGTTAGAAGCATCTCTCCAAAAACAGATGATCTATTTGTGGAATATGTATCTTTGGAAGAGAATCATAACATCTCTAAACCCTAAGGAAGATAATAACGGTAAACTAAAACTCTAAGGAGGTTCCAAAACGTAAACTATTAGGAAACCTACAACTCTTAGGTGTATAATACACCATTAACGTAAATAGTGTGTTTGCAAATATAGAAGTGTGGACACATAGTCTTTATAAAAACAAATGTGGAAAACCACACAATAAGTTGTGGAAATACAATTTTTGAAATAAAAAACACATACTTACAAAGTTCCACAACAAAAAGAGAAGAAACTAATAATAATATTTAATAACATTATGAAAGAATAAAAAAAACAAAAAAAAAGCGTACGTAACAACATAGATAGAGAAAATGTGTCATGTGAAATAGTGTGTACGTGTGTGGTAATACTATTCTTATGATGATTTAGAGATATACAGTACGCAAATGACTTTTTTTATTAGGGGAAATAACGACATTACCTTAGTAAAAGCGCTAACTTATTTTTGGCAGTTTTGATAAGTTTTACAATACTCAGGAAAATTGTAAAGTGAAGAAACATAATTCAACATACAAATTGCAAAATTATTAAGGGATAATGTATTTTTATATCTTATTTGTTGCAACAACATTGAGCATTTTGAGGACCAAAAATCCAGCACGCTCCATTATGGAAACATCTTGCTTGACAATCTTTTTGGCATTCATAAGCTCCGTACCTTCCGTGCGGACCTGGCCCACATTTAATACCAAGACAGTTTTCTGGCCCTGCACATATACAATCAAATATTTATGTAATGATTTTATATATGATATATATATATCAATACTTAAATAATAATTTATTACACACATCAATGTTCATGATTAATGGCTATTATCAAGTTCATATGTTTTTTCATAAACACTTTGTTTTACTATTGCTATTCAAATTTTCAAAAATAAATAAAAAATACGAAATAAATTATTTTTGTAAGAAACAACATACGTGCGTAGGCTCCTGCTAAAACATCGCTCTTTGAAAATGAAATTGCTAATATTACTACAAGAAAAAATTTAACAAGATGTTTTGTGATACTCATTTTTAAAGTATTATTTCTATAGAAAAATAAAGTTTTTTTTTAATAATGTTCTAGTTGTTCATGAAGAGCTTTATTTATATGAGGACTCTTTATCACTAATTTTAAAATTTGGTAAAACGACGTATTTCCACCTCAAGTTTATGATATAGTTGTGGATGCACCCCAAGTTTGGACATGGACACAGATATCCCTAATTCGAAAGTTTCAGACGTATTTCCACCCTATTTGAAATTTCAAGCGTATTTACACACAAGATAAAAATTCAAAACGTTAAACCACACATACCATAATTTATGTCGGTTTAGTGTTTACCGAATGATATTTAACCATTTAAAATCGGAACTAAACCGATTTATTGACCCGATTAAGGAAATTAACCACATTTGACCGGATTAAAGAAAGAAACCATATTTGATCACAAAAAATATATATATATATCCAGACCCAAACTCAGTCTCATTGCCTTCGCTGAAAAAATGCCCCAATTTCAGCTCGAATCGATTTTCCGGAGTGATTCCACCGGATTTATGTCCTGGAGCAGCTTCATTAGAGGAGCTAAGAATTCCCGATAATCTCGTAACCTGTCAGATTCCGCCGGCGATATCTCAGTGCTTGAAGCTTCGAACGATTGATCTCGGAATCTCCAGAAACTCGAGCAATTCATCGCTATCAATGGTTGGTGATGATGTGTGTAGTGTTGTCTCTCTGTTGTCTTTTGCTTCTCTTTGTACAGCCCGTGTCTGTCTCTTCTGGTGTTTTTAGTGCTTCGTCCTAATAAGTTATGTCGTAGAAACCCATAATCCACCTTCTTTGATACGTGTATCTCTTGTTCATAACTTGTTTCTCTAGTAAATCTCGCAATTCTTAATCCGTCTACACTCTCAAACGTTGCAGAAAATGGGTTATGAGCATTGATTGAGTAGTAATCTTTATTTGGCAATCACAACGTTCAAGTTTCATTATTGAGATGAAAATGACTGAAGAAAAAAGACACAAGAGAACAGAAACATGAACATCCTTTTTTAAGTTTCTCACAGACAATAAGATGTAGTAGAAGGCAAGACAACTCTAGCTCATTTGTTCTGCAGAAGTAGATGCAGGGCAGATATCCTCCAAACTGTTAAAACACCGAAAATATTACGACCGAGACATACTTTTTTGTGGATTCTCTGATCCAGCAAGTTTTAAGAAGAAAGAAATACATACCTCGTCCCTAAACATTCGATAATGTCGCTTGTGAGAGTTGATTTCTTATGGTTTGTAAAAGCCAGAGATGCAGCCATTCTCAGATGGCCAGATGCAGCTATGCAACCCAAGATGGCTGGATTCTCAGAGGGACTGGAAATTTTTTGAAATTTTTGGTTTCATAGGGACTGTCTCCCCATTGCTTATAAGATCTGATTTCTCTTTTCTTACTCTTCTCTTGAGACCTCTGGGTATCTCAAACTTCAAAACTTTGATTCTCCAAGCGATGATTTCATAATAGGGTTTGATTAGCTACGAATTTTCCCAATTGAGAGTTATCAAAACCCAGAAAAGCATAAAATTTTCTTTTTTTCCTCTGCCTTTCTCTAATAGCTTGGTCTCAGATTAAAGATCTTGTTGTTTTGCATATTGCAGGCGAGGTGCATCTTCAGGGATATTGCTTGGAGCAATAACACTTCCTGCTGTTATGATATCTAAGTTGGTACAGCTTACAAGAGCTATCTCAGTCCATGAAGCTGAACAAGATAGTATACTCCCAAAACTACTCATATATGTTGATGAAACTCTTTTGCATTTGGCTTATGACTTGTCTATGTTAGTATTCAATTTATGCTCATGTTGACATTTGATGTTCATCTTGAACTATTTGTTCCTTCTTTCTTCACAAACTTGCTTTAATTTTATGTTGTGTAGAGCTCGCGCACGTGACAATGCAGTACTGGGCAGCATCGCCAAGCTGCTGCGCCGTACTTATATATCTCTCGGTGATTATGTCACAAGCGAAGAAAACTGAATCGTCGTTTGAGATTCGGAGGAGACGGTTAACAATATTATCATCAGATTTTCCGCTACAAATTGCAAGATGAGCCTGGGGCTGTATGGACTATGGAGATACTTCCCTCTAGATGACTTTCGGAGAAATCCCTCAACGGAGCAGCGGCGAGTCTGCGGTGGTTACTGGGTTGAGATTCGGAGGAGACGGCATCACCGGAATATTTGCTGGGATTCTCGGAAGCCGGTGTTTCCTCCATCGTGCTTTAATTGCAGGCGATTCATTCACGGGCAAAAAAATCTTCACTTTTCCGATGATACAAGATCACGGGAAAATCAAGAGAAATCTGGATTTTTTTTTTCAACAAACCGGGTGAAGAAGAAAATAGAGTCGGGTCGGGTCATAACTGGTTGGATTGGGTTTTGTTCGGTTTAGGTTTAGGTTTAGTCGGTTTGTAAACAATAACTAATAAAACCAATGATTATGGGTAAATAGGTTTCTTTCAGATTGGGGGGAAATACGTCTGAAACTTAAGAATTAGGGGATCTGTGCCCAGATCCAAACTTGAGGTGGATCTACAACTATATCATAAACCTGAGGTGGAAATACGTCGTTTTCCCTTAAAATTTCTACTCATAATTTAACTATTTATATTTTTCTACCGTAAATGGGTCTTCTATATTTGCTAATAACGTTTTATTCAAAGATATTGACATTTTTTGTATATTTGCATGATTAAAATCATTCTATATAATAATTAATGAGCAATAATTCATGGAAATGTTATCAAAGTAAAAGTTATTTTGGCAAATTTATCACAATATCTACATATATTGATACATGTATTTTATTTTAGTTTTTTCTAACTTATCATTTTGACTGAATGCAAAACAATAATAACATTATTGAAATTAAATAATTTGTATACGAAGTTTAACTAAACTTAATTATATATCAAATAAAATTATATTTATGTTTGTACGTAATATTGTAGGCTACAATAAAAAAATTATTTATTAGTCATTTTTCTTTACTCATGTTTGAAGGTGATTAGAAGTTAATCACTAATTTCGACTATTGTTAGAAGCATATCTCCAAAAACAGATGATCTATTTGTGGAATATGTATCTTTGGAAGAGAATCATAACATCTCTCCAAACCAGATGATAAATTTGGGGAATTTGAATTTTTGGAAGTCAATCACAATATATTTATAAATCATTTAAAGACTAATGGTGATTTTCTTCGTTTACTTTAATAATTGTGTTTCTTTATTTTCATTGATTTTTGTATTAGAATGATTATTAAATTTCTCATTTGTTTAATAGACTTAATTAGAATTTTTCGATTGGATTTATCATGCTTTTGATGTTTACCCATATAAAAAAACTCATGATAAATGATCTAAAAATATACCTTTTGAAATTATAATTAAATATTTCAAAATCCATTCTCTTTAAAAAAATTTTTTTATAATTCATTTATTACATTGTTATGAACTTTCACAACTCTAAAATAGTAGTTCGTATATTTAAAATTTTTTTTGTCATCAGCATCAACATCTAGATCGATCTCATCTCCACCTAAAATATTAGTTCATATGTTTTAATTATGAAAATATAATGTATAATGTACTTTAAATATACATATGTGGACATCCATATTCGTTATCAAAACTAATTTGGATATCCACACAATTATAGTCAATTTGGGCAAAATTATACCCTAAACTTTAAATCCTAAGAAGATGATCTCTGATAAATACTATACCCTAAATTCAAAGAGGGGAATAATAAATCATTCGTGATACTAAACCCTAAGAGATAATATATGCTACTAAACCATAAGGAGATATACCGAGCCATAAACCCTAAACCTAAGCGAAAATACCTAACCTTTCGGGGATACTAAACCATAAGGAATATTATATACCAATATGGGAGATAATAAACCAACAAAGAGCATACTAATTAGTAAAGAGAAATACTAAATCATTCGGGGATACTACATCCTAAGGGATATACTATATAGAAAGGGGAAAGATACTACCAAGATACTAAACCTTAAATTCAAAGAGGGAAATAATAAATCCAAATGAGACACTAAAAACTAAACCCTAAGGGGATACTAAATCGAAATGGAAAATACTAAATCTATAAAACGTATTGGGATACTAAACCCAAATTAAAACTCTAAGGAGGCCCCAAAACGTAAACTATAAGGAAACATAAAATTCTTAGGTGTATAATACACCGTAAACGTAAATAGTGTGTTTGTAAATATAGAAGTGTAGACACATAGTCGTTATAAAACAAATTTGGAAGCCGCACAATAAGTTGTGGAAATACAATTTTTGAAATAAAAAATACATACTTACAAAGTTCCACAACAAAAAGAGAAAAAACTAATAATAATAATTAATAACATTATGAAATCATAAAAATGCAAAAAAACCGTACGTATAACAAGATAGATAGAGAGAATGTGTCATGTGAAATAGTGTGCACGTGCATGGTAAGATTATTCTTGAGACGATTCAGAGATATACAGTACGCAAAAGACTTTTTTAGTAGGGGTGATATCACCATATTTTGCATCATTCTAGCATCCGTTTCACTTAGGTTTCGAGTCATTTGCATATAGTTCATGTCATCTCTTTAGCATTTTAGTCATTTTAGGATTCTAATGTGTCCACATTTAGTCCTAGAGAGTCCTTGCATGGTTTGGATCGTATTCCAGGTGCTAAAGAGGAGATTCGAGACCCGAGGAGAGAAAACAGGGACCGTACCGACGTCACTGGTCGGTACTTGTCCTCGGTATGGAAGGCAGAAGGGTTGCACCGAGGTCACTGCTCGGTATAGAAGACGGAGGAAGATAGCCCCAGTACCGACGTGCAACACCGAGGAGTGACGTCGGTATGGAAGCCTCAGGGGATTGTACCGAGGTCACTGCTCGGTGCAACTGCTCGGTGCTGTTCTCGGAGGAAACCCGGGGGAAAATCCCTTAATACCGAGCAACGATACCGAGGAGTGACCTCGGTATCCATTGAAGATCACCAAACAACAACACCTCAATACCGACGCCACTGCTCGGTGCTCCTCGTCGGTACACAAAGCCATGCTCAATACCGAGGTGTTGCACCGAGCAGTGACCTTGGTATTGGCCAATCAGAACTTTTTATCCATTTAAACCGGGTCGGTACCCGGTTCGTCACTATTCACTATTTATGCCCAAAAACCTAATTTTGATGGGCTAAGTCTTTTCTCAAGCAAAAACCCTCACTAAGAGTGATTTGTAAGAGATTGATCATTTTGATTTATGCAATTTGAGTATTGTTTTCTTGATTGAATCCATCTATCTTCTACTTTCTAATCATCCAATCATCTTGGTCATCAGTTTTAACTCTTCTTTTCTTGGATTTGTTGAACTCATGATGATTAGTTAGTAGTCCTTAGGATCTTGAGATGTGGTAGATTAGGGTGATCTAAAGCTTGATTAGTGGTGCTTAGGGTTATATTATCTTATATTCCTTCTTATCTAGTGCCCCTAATGCTAGATCTAGTTTGAAAGAGTGGATCTAGATCATAAGGCATTTCATGCACACCAAGTGTTTGATGAAATGCCTTGATAAACTAGACAAGAGACTTATGTTCCTAACCTAAGACATTAGTTGTTTAGGGCATATCTTTGGTTGATCTTGTTATGATTCTTACTGCTTGCTAGTTGTTAATCCACAAATGATGATTTGCTAATGGATTTGATAATTAACATAGTGATTATTATCTTGAAAGAGAACTAATCAAGAGTAGAGGTCTATTACCTAGGAATTAGCTTCTTTGAGCAAATGAACACCACTAATTACGCTTGGATCACCTTATATCAATTACCTCATCTCTAGTTCCGCCTTTGTTATTTGAATTACATCTCATTTTGTGTTTGCTTGCTATTCACTTGTTTCGAATTGGTAATTAACCATAAATAACCCTTGTTTAGCTTACTATAAGCACCTTGTATTCTTAGTGATTAGGATAAATCCTTTTATGGATTGATAACCTTCGTACTACACGTATTGGAGTTATTGATACCTCCTAGAGACTAAAACGTCTTGTACCAATTTGGCGCCGTTGCCATATTGTGATTTGTTTTAACATTGAGATTTATGCTCTTTGTGAGATTAAGCTTTATTTGCTACAAAGTTACTAATCTTGTTTGCCTTCCATTGCTCTCTAAACCTATAGGTGCATGCATACGCGATCTCGAGGCCACGACAATCTAGTTGAACCAAGAGACGACATACATCGCTCATACCGAGGGGTTAGAACAAGGGAAACACGTGTGAGACAACAAGAAGTTGAGAACGACATGGATCACTATGAAAATGTTCCAATTGGGGACATTCATGACAATGTAGGAAACAACCCCGCACAAGGTGGTAATGGAAACCACCACGCACAAGGAGGCCACGCCCACAATGCCCCACATCCACCCGGCCGGCCAATGAGAGGCCCTAACCATCCCCCGAGGGCTCAAAACGTGGTTGGTACGAGTGATGCCGCCAATGCCCATCAAAACCGTCAAGGGATCCAAGCTCCACCGGTTGAGAACAACAACTTCAAGGTGAAGCCGGGTTTGATCAACATGGTTCAAAGCAACAAATTCCACGGTATATCTATGGAAGATCCATTAGATCATATCGATCAATTTGATAGGATATGTGGGTTAACCAAGATGAACGGTGTTTCGGAAGACGGTTTCAAGCTAAGACTCTTCCCATTCTCTCTTGGAGAAGAAGCTCATCAATGGGAAAAGAGTCTTCCTCAAGGTTCAATCACGTCTTGGGACGATTGCAAGCGAGCTTTCCTTGCAAAGTTCTTTTCTCCTTCAAGGACCGCCAAGTTGAGGAACGAAATATCGGGGTTCACACAACGTGGAAACGAATCCTTCAATGAAGCTTGGGAATGGTTTAGAAGCTACACCTCTCAATGCCCACATCATGGCTTCTCCAATGCCTCTCTATTGAGTACCCTCTACGCGGTGCTCTACCCAAGATAAGGATGCTCTTAGACACGGCCTCTAACGGGAACTTCTTAGCCAAAGATGTGGACGAAGCCATGGAACTAGTGGAGAACTTGGCCCAAAGTGACGGTTCCTATGGTGATGATTATGACCACGCCACAAGGACAACAAGCGACTTTGATGAGAACAAGCGGGCCAAGGACATGAAAGCACTTAATGAAAAATTGGACAAGCAAGCCAATTTGATTGATAAACTCCTAGTGTCTTCTCAAAAGACGGTCAACTTTGTGGATGCTTATGATGAGAACCAAAGTTGTTATCAAGAGGAGAACGTGGACATGAACACTCAAGAGGAGGTGAATTACGTGGGGAATCAAGGGAACTACCAAAACCAAGGGAACTACCAAAGGCAAGGGTTCAACCAAAACTATAGGAACCACCCCAACTTCTCTTACCGGAACACAAATGTGGAGAACCCACAAGACCAAGTGTACCCTCCACAACCTACTCAAGCTCAAGGAACCCCACAAAAGCAATTCCAACCTCAAGGCCAAGCTTCTAATACCAACCAACAAGGTTTTGTCCCAAGGAACCAATTCCAAGGGAACCAAGGTGGATTTCAACCCAAATCTCCACCCAGTTTTCAAGGACACCAACAATGTGCCTCAAGGTCAAGCAACTACGTCTAAACCACAAAAGCTTGATTTGAGCTCCATGTTCCAACAATTACTCATGGGATAAGCGGAGATCAATACGCGGGTGGATTGCTCTTACAACGACCTCAACACAAAGATTGAGGCTTTGAACTCCAAGGTAAAACACATGGAGAACAAAGGTGTTGCTTCTTCTTCACGACCACAAGGTCAACTCCCGGGCAAATCCGAAGCTAATCCTAAGGAGTATGTAAAAGTCATCACCTTAAGAAGTGGTACGGTCTTGCCTCCAAGAGAAGCTCATTCTCCTCTTAATGCGGACATTGAGAACCAAAGTGGGGGGGGTGGAACTTCAAGAAGATGACGAACTGATTAAAGATGAGGTAGTGGGAGAGCAAGACAAGGTTGAAGAAGTTGAGAAGGGCATGCCTAGGGTTGTTGTTGCTCAAGAGAAACCGAAGACGAATGTGTTTGTCCCTAAGCCATACGTTCCTAAGCTACTTTTTCCCAGGCGGTTCAAGAAGCAAATTATGAACAAGTACAAAGCCATCTTTGATAGGCAAATGGAGAAGGTGGAACTCACAATGCCTTTGGTTGATGCCTTCATGCTATTCCCTCAATACACCAAATTCTTGAAGGACGCCATGAACGAGAGAGCTAAGGAAATGGAGTCCATGGTCATTCTAACTCACGAGTGTAGTGCTATCATACAAAATAAAATGGTGCCAGAGAATCTAGGAGAGCCGGGATCATTTACTCTACCTTGTGCACTTGGTCCTCTAGTTTTCAACCATTGTTTGTGTGATCTTGGAGCGAGTGTAAGCCTAATGCCATTTTCGGTAGCCAAGAGACTAGGCTTCACAGGCTACAAGGCATGCAACATCTCCCTAATATTGGCGGATAGGAGCGTGAGAGTTCCAATTGGTTTGCTTGAGGACCTTCCTATTGTGGTGAATGATTTCAGTGTCCCCACGGACTTTGTGGTACTTGAAATGGATGCGGAACCAAAAGACCCTCTTATCTTTGGTAGGCCGTTCCTAGCAATCGCGGGAGCGATAATCGATGTGAGGAAAGGCAAAATAGATCTCCATTTGAGTAAAGGAGAAATCTTTGAGTTTGATATCAACAAGGTGATGAAGAAGCCCACAGTAGATGGCCAATGTTTCTACATAGAGACCATGGATGAGCTAGCCAACGAATTGCTTGAGGAAATGAGAATTGAAGACGGGTTGGATGTGGTTTTGACTAAGGAGCGTGGAGATCATGGGTTCTTGAGCAAGAAGAGTCAAGCTTATGAGCTACTCATAGATTCTCACAAGCCGGTCGAAAAAGATGCACCATTTCTTGAGATATGCATTCGCGGTACCGAAGGTCAAGGTGGTTTAAGGATTAGAACGGTTCAAGAGGGGTTTGTTCTAGCCATTGAAGAAACTATCAAGAGTAAGCCTAGTCTTGAGAAGGACGATTATAGCGAGCTCAAAGCCCCGAAGGTGGACCTAAAGCAACTTCCTACGGGACTAAGGTACGCTTTCCTAGGTCCAAACAAGTCATACCTGGTTATTGTAAATGATAGCTTGAATGAAAACGAACTATCCTCCCTTTTGGTTGAACTTAGAAAGTATAGGAAAGCTATTGGCTATTCTTTGAATGATATCAAGGGTATTTCCCCTAGTTTGTGCACGCATAGAATCCATTTAGAAGATGAATCAAGGACCTCTATTTAACATTAAAGAAAGTTGAATCCTAATTTGAAATATGTTGTAAAGAGAGAGATTCTTAAGCTCTTAGACGCGGGTATTATCTACCCAATATCGGATAGTGCTTGGGTCTCACCGGTTCATTGTGTGCCTAAAAAAGGGGGGATAACGGTTGTTAAAAATGAAAATGATGAAATGATACCTACTAGGACAATAATCGGGCATAGAATGTGCATTGACTATAGGAAGTTGACTTCATCCACTCATAAAGATCATTTCTCGTTACCTTTCATAGATCAAATGCTTGAACGTCTAGCTAATCATCCATTTTATTGCTTTCTAGACGGTTATTCGGGTTTCTTTCAAATACCTATACACCCGAATGACCAAGAGAAAACAACCTTCACGTGCCCTTACGGCACCTTCGCATATCGAAGGATGCCGTTTGGGTTGTGCAATGCTCCCGCAACATTCCAACGTTGCATGATGTCCATTTTCTCTGACCTTCTTGAAGACATGGTAGAAGTCTTCATGGACGACTTCTCCGTGTATGGGTCTTCTTTTTGTGTTTGTTTGTCCAACCTTTGCAGGGTCTTGCAACGGTGCGAAGAAGCAAACTTGGTACTAAACTGGGAGAAATGCCACTTCATGGTGCGAGAAGGCATTGTGCTTGGGCATAAGATCTCCGAGAAAGGGATTGAGGTAGACAAGGCCAAGATCGAGGTGATGGTTAGCTTGGAGCCGTCTAAGTCGGTCAAGGACATCCGGTCTTTCTTGGGTCATGCGCGGTTCTACCGAAGATTCATCGAAGACTTCTCAAGGATCACAAGGCCTCTTACAAGGCTGCTTTGCAAGGAGGTTGAGTTCGTGTTTGATGAGGAATGTATGGTAGCGTTTCTAGAGATCAAGAAGGCGTTGGTTAGTGCTCCCATTGTCCAAGCTCCGGATTGGGACCTCCCTTTCGAGATCATGTGTGATGCTAGTGACTACGCGGTTGGAGCAGTCTTGGGAAAAAAGAAGGACAAGAGAACCAATGCAAGTAGGACCTTAGATGACACTCAAGCCCGGTATGCCAAAACGGAAAAGGAGTTGCTAGCCGTTGTCTTTGCAATGGAGAAATTTAGGTCTTATGTCGTGGGGTCGAAGGTGATTATCTACACCGATCATGCGGCCCTAAGATACATTCATGCAAAGAAAGACACAAAGCCAAGGCTATTCCGTTGGATCTTGCTTCTTCAAGAGTTTGACTTAGAGATAGTTGACAAGAAGGGGATAGAGAATGGGGTCGCGGATCACTTGTCTAGAATGAGGATTGAAGACCTTGTTCCGATTGATGATAAGCTCCCCGAGGAGAGTCTCATGGTTGTTGGTGTCTTGAGAAAAGGGGTTGAAGCCGTGCGAGGACTAGAGAGTGTCAATGGGTTACAAGACGAGAAGCTACCGTGGTTTGCGGATCTTGTGAACTACTTAGTGTGCGGGAAGGAACCGCCTTTGGATGGGTATAAGAATAAGAAGTTCTTCCACGACGTGACAAGATACTATTGGGATGAGCCCTACTTATACAAGTTGTGCTCGAATGGTTTGTATAGGAAATGGGTGGCGTAAGAAGAAGTCCAAGCGATCCTACTCCATTGTCACGGGTCAAGCTATGGCGGGCATCATGCATCATACAAAACCGCTACAAAGGTCTTGCAATCCGGTTTTTGGTGGCCTTCATTATTCAAGGATGCACACCTCTTTGTCTCCACATGTGATGCGTGCCAAAGGAAAGGAAACATTGGGAGAAGAGATGAAATGCCTCAAAACCCAATCCTTGTGGTGGAGATGTTTGACGTGTGGGGCATCGACTTTATGGGACATTTCCCGTCATCATATGGTAACCAATACATATTGGTGGCGGTCGATTATGTCTCCAAATGGGTGAAAGCCATTCCAAGCCCGACAAACGATGCCAAGGTCGTTCTAAAACTATTCAAATCCATCATTTTCCCAAGGTTCGGAATTCCAAGGGTAGTCATTAGTGATGGAGGTAGCCATTTTATCAATAAGGTGTTTAAAAGCTTGCTTAAGAAGCATGGTGTGAGGCATAAGGTAGCAACACCTTACCATCCTCAAACGAGTGGCCAAGTAGAAGTATCCCACCAGCAAATCAAGGCCATACTCGAGAAGACGGTTGGCGGTTCAAGAAAGGATTGGGCCAACAAGTTAGATGATGTTTTGTGGGCATACCGAACCGCCTTCAAAACACCTATAGGGACTACACCATTCAACTTGCTTTATGGGAAGTCATGCCATCTACCGGTTGAGTTGTAATACAAGGCCCTATGGGCGGTGAAGCTTCTTAACTTCGACATCAAAACCGCATAAGAGAGGCGGTTGATTCAACTTCAAGAGTTAGAGGAGACCAGGCTTGAAGCCTATGAGAGCTCGAGAATCTACAAGGAGAGGACCAAAACATTCTATGACACGAGGATTGTGCATAAGGATTTCAAGGTTGGGGACCTAGTGTTGTTGTTTAATTCCCGGTTGAAGCTTTTTCCCAGGAAACTCAAGTCAAGGTGGTCGGGTCCGTTTAAGGTTAAAGAAGTAAGGACATATGGAGCGGTGGTGCTTGTTAACAAGGAGGGCCAAGATTTTATTTCAAATGGCCAAAGGCTCAAACTCTACCGAGCAAATCAAATCGTCGAAAAGGGAGGCTCGATCCCCCTCGATGATGTCCCTCTAGCTTGAGAACGGTAACAAACGCCGAACTTAGTGACGTTAAACAAAGTGCTCTTGGGAGACACCCCAAACTTATCATTGTATATATTTGCTTTTCGTTTATCTCTTTTTCTGTCTTTGCTAGATCTTTTTGAAATTTTTGTTAAGTGTGCATAGGGGTTCCAAAGAAAAATGGCCAATACCGACCAGTGGTACCGACGAGTGACCTCGGTATGGACTCACCGAGGGACAATACCGACGTCACAGATCGGTATAACACGTCGGTATGGAAACAGGGGGAAATCCCTAAGCACCGACGTGTGGTACCGAGGAGTGACCTCGGTATGTCAATACCGATGTGTTGCACCGAGGAGTGACCTCGGTATGTCAATACCGATGTCCAATGTCTAAGAGACAATACCGACGTCACATGTCTGTACAACACGTCGGTATGGAAACAGGAGGAAAATCCCTTAACACCGACGTGTGGTACCGAGGAGTGACCTCGGTACGTCGATACCGATGACCAACACCGAGGAGTGACATCAGTGTTCGCCGAAAATTTTTAAAAAATCAGTCAATACCGAGTTGTGGTACCAACTAGTGACCTCGGTATTGGCCAATTGTTTTTAAAATTTTTGGACCCGACCCAGGTAAGATCCGACCCGCCCAGGTAAGTCTCCTTCTTCTTCCTCTTTCACGCGACCTTAGCCCATTTTTCCCCTCACTTTCGCGATTCAAGAGAGAAATTTTTCCACATCTCCCTCTTTTCTCAACCAAATTTGGTGATTCAAAGCCCCGCAATCTCGATTTTCACTGCTCTTTTTGGATTTATCATCATTTCAAGCATCTAATCCAAATTCCCCAAGGTATTATTCAATAAAACTTTCGAAAACCATGGTTTTGTTCTTGAAGAAATATTGCTTGAATATGGTTTGATATTGTCTTTCACTTGTGCAAATATCTTGGGGATGGTTTATCTATTCTTACACTTGATGATTCATGTGCAAATTGTTCATGGTTTGATGAAAAAGAGAAATTGGGATTTTGAGAATTAGGGATTGTGAATTGAGATAATGTGCTTGTTAGGTGTGAATTGTCACCTTGGTTCATTACTCTTAGATCATCTTTTGGTGATCCCTTGTTTATTTGATAAGAAATTGTACCTATGCTCACAAATTACCAAGGATATTTGTAGGTACAATGTCGGACAAGGGCGCTCCATTGACACGAGCACGGACTAAGGTTTCAACGGTTGGCAAAGGGAAAGGAATTGCCCAATCTACGGCCACGGAAAAGGGAAAAGAGATTGCCAAGGCTAGTGCCAAGGAAAAGGCTAAAACCGCGGCTACGAGCTATAAAGCCAAGAAAACGGCAAAGGGAAAGGGCAAGAGAGTCGAAGAAAAGGTCGTGAATGAGAGCTCAAGTGGAGAAATCCCAGTGCCGCAATGGACAAAGCCAAGCGAGCAAGATTACTTCGACAAATTTGGCCAAATGAAGTTCGAGCAAGGCAAATTTGTCGATGCGGAGACGATGGATAGGATGGGCATAAGTGACAAAGTGTGGAGTATTTTTGAGAATATGGGGCTAAGGAAGTTCATGAGCATGAAGCATGAAGCTTTAAGGGCACTCACCGGCAAGTTCCTAGCCACCCTTCGAGCTAAGTTCTACGAAACGGAAGTTGCAAATTCCGGGTTTAGAATTTTAAAGTTCGGACTCATGGGCACCACCTACACCGTCACTTTCCACGAGTTTTGCGAGATATTTGGGTTTCAAGAAGAAGGTACATACGGCGGACAATACTTTGATTATCCGAGACTCGAGCTCTGTAATCTTTGGGCAATGATTGCAAGCGGAGAATTTAGAGCCGGTGACTCTAAGAGTGCAAGCATACGGCACCCGGCTCTCCGGTACGCAAACAAGGCGTTGGTCCACAATTTCTACCACAAGGTGGAGATTGACACGGTTACTACGGAGGAGATGGAGTTGTTGGGGCTTGGTCTAAAGCCCATTCTCTCCGTTCTCGGAAACGGTAAAGCATTCGTGGGTCCGAAGAGACTTCCTGATGAGGACATCGAGTCAACGACCCAAGTCATACAAGCACCACTAGTACCAAGTGGACCAGTGACTAGAACCAGGAGCAGGGACATGGAAAAGAAGTTCAACATGTTCATGGACCAGCTCAGACAAGAAGGTTTCTTCAAGACGGACACTAGTCCGCTAAGCCCATTTGCGAGCAGTTATTGGGCCGATACTTTGAAGCAGGATCCACTCATGATCCCGGACGATCCAGAAGGCGATCCACATATGGATTTGAAGCTATTTGAGTCTAGTTTCCAGAACACCAAAGATCAGCCCAAGAATCCTTACCATTCGGACCTGAACGTCCAAACACTGAAGACATATCGGCTGGATCCTTTGCTGGCCGATAACACTAAGTGGCCACTCATCAATCTCAGGCTCGTGGCCCACTTATCTATGGTTGATTTCACTTCACCAGAGATGACTTAGGCCCAAGGAAGGTCATTACTTGGGTTTGTAAGTCGTTTGGTACTCTTTTCCCAACCTTCGTTTTTATCCCTCTGGGTTTTGCGAAGATGGGTTTTTACCGAGGCCAAACGACTTGCAATATTATTGGCCCAATTAATGACTCTCTGTAAGCCCATGAAGACCAGCTACACGAGCCCTCACTTCTTTTTCTCTTAGTCTTTTAATTATTTTGTAAACGGGCCTAAATTGTTAAGGACCCGTCTTGTTATTTCCTTTTCGGTTTTATTTCCTTTTCTTTGGGGGCGTGAGCTCTCTTTAAAAACCCTAAGGCCTTGTTCTTCTTGGTCACGCTGACATAAGTATTTTCTTGGTTAATTTTTGAGTTTTTGTTCTTCACAAAAACGTTTTCTCTCTCTAGATCGTGAGTGAGTCCGATCCTTAGGGAAACCCCTTGAAGTATCAAGAGACCATCGCCTCTCTTGTGGTTCTCATCGCCCCACCAGCAACTTCCATCTTATCCCGTTGACAGAAGAGAGAGACCTTAGTCCAGCTTCTTCAACACTTGAGCACGTATCATTTTGGTATCAGAGCTTCAAAGCTCCTGAATCTAAGGTGTAAACGTTCCCTTGTCATCTTTTAATTTTCTGTATTTTTTTTCTTGTTCTTGTTAGGTTGCTAGATTCAAAAAAAAAAAAAAACAAAAAATAGAAGAACCCTAATCCCTTGTGTCGATTTTATTTTTTTTGGTACTTTAGCAATTTTGATCAAAAAAAAAAAAGGAAACTTAGCATATTCTTAATTAATTGATTTTTTTCAATTGTTCCTTTTAGGATTTTAGTCAAAAAAAAAATAGAAAGGAACCATATACTGGAACATATATTTGCAGAATTTTTTTTTCTTTCTTACTTGTCATTGTCGATTTTTTTTTGGGTTCATTGATACACCTTGTTGAATTTTTTTGCAAGGAGAAACAATGGAAAACAATGCTGTACCGCAAGATCCTAACGCCATTCTCATGCAAGCAATCATGGCTATGCAGCAACAACTCCAGAGCGTAGTCAAAAGGCTAGACCAGAGGGAGCAGCCTCAAGCCAACAACAATCCTCTACGAAGAGCACAACGACGAGCCAACAATCTAGGCGAAGATCCGGACGATGTTCCGATAGAGGAGCAGCCGCGAGTAAGGAGACGAGGACCGAGACAAGACATATTTGAGGAGGACGAAGGTGACTTTCCAAGGCACCAACACTTCCAGGACATGAAGTTTAAGGCACCTACGTTTGCTGGAAGAGTCGATCCCGGGACTTATTTGGAGTGGGAGCAACGCGTGGAGCATATCTTCGTGTACTACGACTACAACGAGCAAAGAAGGCTGGCTTTGGCCGTTGCTCAACTCACTGACCATTCTATCTCATGGTGGGATCGTGAGGTAGCTGACAGAAGAAGGAGCCAATCACCTCAGGTCAGCACTTGGCGAGAGATGAGACAGCTCATGAAGAAGCGATATTTTCCGAGCTATTATCATCGAGATCTTCAAAAGAGGTTCCGAAAATTATCCCAAGGAACCAGGAGCGTGGAAGAATACTTTGAAGAGTTTGAACATCTTAGAAATCGTTTGGAGCTGGACGAAGACACCGAGACACTCATGGCTCAGTTCCTAGACGGACTCAATGAACGACTAAGTCACAAAGTGGAGAAGCTTCCATACCACGACTTGAAGGACATCTTACACCATGCCATTCAAGCTGAGCAACACTTGAAGAAGAAGTCCTATGCTACTGGACGGACATGGAGTAACCAAACATGGGACCAGAACCGAGCCAAGACCCAAACTCCAACCAGCTTTCCATCTAAGGCCGCGGAGAAGGGCAAGTCGGTCGAAATCGACCCTAGGTTCACTTCTAAGGCCTCTGAGCCTAATCAAGGTAAGTTTTCTAACCCAAGTACTTCTAGAACTCGTGACATAACATGTTTTAAGTGCAAGGGCAGAGGACACATGGCTAGAGAATGCCCAAATCCCCGAGTTATGATCATGTTGGATTCGGGTGAGTACGAGTCTCAAGATGAGGCCGATGTGCAAACGACCGAAGCAGCCACTGAAGAAGTAGATTGTGAGGCTGAATATGGTGAGTCTCTGGTCATAAGACGAGCCTTGAACCTCACGGTTCATCCCGATGAGACAGCCCAAAGAGACAACATCTTTCATACAAGATGTTCCATCCGAGGCAAGATTGATCTCAGGAGTGGATACCACCAAGTACGAATGCGAGAAGGTGACGAATGGAAGACGGCCTTCAAGACGAAGCAAGGCCTCTACGAATGGCTAGTTATGCCATTTGGGCTAACTAACGCGCCAAGTACCTTCATGCGACTCATGAATGAGGTTCTTAGACCCTACATTAGTAAGTTTGTAGTGGTATACTTCGATGATATTCTCATTTATAGTCGAACTCTAGCTGAACATTTATCTCATTTAGAACAAATTCTTAAGACGCTTCAACGAGATGGTCTTTACGCCAACTTGAAGAAGTGCACATTTTGCGCTAATGAGCTTGTGTTTTTAGGCTTTGTTGTGAGTTCACAGGGACTTAGAGTGGACCAGGAGATGGTCCAAGCCATCCAAGAATGGCCTATGCCAACAACCGTTAGCCAAGTTCGAAGCTTTCACGGCTTGGCTAGCTTTTACCGACGGTTCGTGAAGGACTTCAGCACCCTTGCTGCACCTCTAACTGCCATCATCAAGAAGGACGTGGCATTCAAGTGGGGAGACGCCCAGGAAGAGGCCTTCAAAGGCCTAAAGGATCGTTTGACTCATGCTCCCGTTTTAACTTTACCCGATTTCTCTAAAACGTTTGAAATTGAGTGTGATGCCTCATGTTTAGGGATCGGTGATGTGCTTACTCAAGGAGGCAAACCTGTTGCTTACTTCAGTGAGAAACTTAGTGGAGCCACTCTCAACTATCCTACTTATGATAAGGAGCTCTACGCCTTAGTCCGAGCAATGGAGACGTGGCAGCATTACCTACTATCGAAAGAGTGTGTCATCCACACGGACCATGAGACTTTGAAGCATCTTAGGGGTCAGACTAACCTCAAGAGAATGCATGCTAAATGGCTGGAGTTTATAGAGACGTTCCCCTATGTGATCAAGTACATGAAGGGAAAAGATAATGTGGTGGCCGATACCCTATCTCGGAGATACGCGCTAATATCGACCATGGAAGCCAAGGTTCTTGGATTTGAAATGATTATTCCATTGTATGAATCTGATGTTGATTTTGCAGAGATATACAAGAACCATGGAAAGGGAGCCCACGCTTCTTACTATGTCCATGACGGTTATCTTTTTAAAGATAAACGCCTATGAATCCCGCAATGTTCGTTACAAGAGCTTATAGTCCGAGAAGCTCATGGAGGAGGCATCATGGGTCATTTTGGCGTTGAGAAGACTCTGGCCATGCTAAAGGAACACTTCTTTTGGCCACACCTTAAGAAGTCGGTCGAAAATTTCTGTGCAAGATGTATCACTTGCAAGAAAGCCAAGTCTCGGGTTCACCCGCACGGTTTGTATCTTCCTTTACCGATTCCTACTTTACCATGGATTGATATTTCTATGGACTTTGTGTTAGGTTTGCCTAAGATCAGACACAAAGACTCCATCTTTGTCGTGGTGGATCGGTTCTCAAAGATGGCACACTTCATCCCATGTGCCAAGACAAACGATGCTACACAAACCGCGGACCTCTTTTTCAAAGTGATTGTCCGCCTACATGGAGTACCTAGGACGATCGTCTCAGATCGCGACACCAAGTTCCTGAGCCACTTTTGGAGAACACTCTGGAAGAAGCTAGGAACCAATCTGCTCTTCTCCACGACCTGCCATCCACAAACCGATGGCCAAACTGAAGTCGTTAACCGTACACTTGGAACGTTGCTTCGAGCAACAATAGGGAGAAATCTCAAAACTTGGCTTGAAGCTCTACCTTTTGTCGAGTTTGCTTATAATAGAGCTGTCCATAGTGCTACTCATTTGTCTCCTTTTCAGGTTGCATATGGATTTAATCCACAGACACCATTGGATCTTAAGCCTCTACCTCAAACGGAGTTCGTAAACCTCGATGGAGCTAAGAAAGCCGCAGACGTGAAAAAGCTACACCAATCGGTCAAAGATCAGCTCGAAAGGACCAATGCCCTACGTGTGAAGAATGCCAACAAGGGCAGGAAGCACGTGTCTTTTGAAGTTGGAGAATGGGTGTGGTTGCACATGAGACCGGAGCGATTCCCGGACAAACGCAAATCGAAGCTATCGCCTCGCGGAGACGGCCCATTCAAAATCTTGGAGAAAATCAATGACAATGCCTACAAGCTCGAGCTCCCAGGTGAGCTTAAAGTGTCTGCTATATTCAATGTTTCTGACTTAGCTCGTTTTGATGCAGGTGATGATGTTTTGGGGTCAAAACCTCATGAAGAGGGAGGGAGTGATGAGGACATCGAGTCAACGACCCAAGTCATACAAGCACCACTAGTACCAAGTGGACCAGTGACTAGAACCAGGAGCAGGGAAATGGAAAAGAAGTTCAACATGTTCATGGACCAGCTCAGACAAGAAGGTTTCTTCAAGACGGACACTAGTCCGCTAAGCCCATTTGCGAGCATTTATTGGGCCGATACTGTGAAGCAGGATCCACTCATGATCCCGGACGATCCAGAAGGCAATCCACATATGGATTTGAAGCTCTTTGAGTCTAGTTTCCAGAACACCAAATATCAGCCCAAGAATCCTTACCATTCGGACCAGAACGTCCAAACACTGAAGACATATCGGCTGGATCCTTTGCTGGCCGATAACACTAAGTGGCCACTCATCAAACCCAGGCTCGTGGCCCACTTATCTATGGTCGATTTCACTTCACCAGAGATGACTTAGGCCCAAGGAAGGTCATTACTTGGGTTTGTAAGTCGTTTGGTACTCTTTTCCCAACCTTCGTTTTTATCCCACTGGGTTTTGCGAAGATGGGTTTTTACCGAGGCCAAATGACTTGCAATATTATTGGCCCAATTAATGACTCTCTGTAAGCCCATGAAGACCAGCTACACGAGCCCTCACTTCTTTTTCTCTTAGTCTTTTAATTATTTTGTAAACGGGCCTAAATTGGTAAGGACCCGTCTTGTTATTTCCTTTTCGGTTTTATTTCCTTTTCTTTGGGGGCGTGAGCTCTCTTTAAAAACCCTAAGGCCTTGTTCTTCTTGGTCACGCAGACATTAAGAATTTTCTTGGTTAATTTTCGAGTTTTTGTTCTCCACAAAAACGTTTTCTCTCTTTAGATCGTGAGTGAGTCCGATCCTTAGGGAAACCCCTTGAAGTATCAAGAGACCGTCACCTCTCTTGTGGTTCTCATCGCCCCACCAGCAACCTCCATCTTATCTCGTTGACAGAGGAGATAGACCTTAGTCCAGCTTCTTCAACACTTGAGCACGTATCAAAAAACATGAAGAAGATGGTCAAAACGATCAAATCTTTGAAGAAGACGGTAAAAGCCATGGGTCGAACCATCAATGAGCTCAAGGACGGAGGTTGTGGAGCGAGTTCATCAAGGGCCGGTGAAGGAGGAGACGTCATCATGGACACTAACCTCGCGCCTCGAGGAGATGATTAGGCATTGGTCATGAGCTCTAGCCGACCCACGGCCCGACCGGAAAAAGCACCAAAGAGGAGAGCAATGCGGTCCCCGTCTCCCGTCTCAAGTAATCCATCTTACTCAATGGGGTCTGCATCCCCATCTCCAAGATTCTAGGTACGAATCCAAAACTCTTGTATATATTGTTTTCTTTTAAGTCTTGCATTGTATAGTTATCTCTTGTTTTTGGTCCTTTCCTTAGGCTTATTTCACACCAAGATGGTGTTATTTAAGTTTGGGGGAGGGACCAGTATCTAATGACATTTACTTTGTCTTATTTTGAATTTGCATCTTGAGTCTCATGCATACATCTAAGGCATAGAAAAAACCAAACAAATTTGAAAAATTTTGAAAATGAAAAGACAAAAAGAAGTCATTTAAGACGCATTTGCACTTCATGTAGGATTGAGTCTAGACGCATAGCACGTAGATAATGCATTGCATGTGCATTAAGAGCTAGAATGATTCCTCCTTGTGAAGTGTCGCTTTAAGAGTTTAAGTCCTATGCTCTAGATCTTGTGTACGAAATAAAGGTCGAACCATGTTTGGATTTCATGACCCATTACTTAGGCCTTAGCCAAAGCTAGTTGATTTGAGTCCATTCCTACTTAAGTGATAACCATAATTTGACATTGTAATTATCATGATTGTGCATTTCATAGTGAATGCATGGTTACCACATACACATTTGGGCTATCTTATCCGCTTTGCCACTCTCTTGTTAGCCCGAATAGCCGATTCCCATCATTGGAACGGTTAACCACTCCTTTAACACAACCTCCTTTCAAGCCAAATGCTACTTGTGAGTGTTTGTTAGGCCTTTTTCGAATCAACTAGGCAAAAGGTGTTGAGTTTAGAACGACAAGGAAAAACTTCCGTTTAGAACTAGCTCGACATAAATGAGCTAGGCATAAGATAAGGCTAGATAGGTTGGGAACTTGGGACGAGGGAAAGAAAAGAGATTGTGGGAATGAGAAAAAGGGATGAAGAAGAATAGGGGATAAGCAAAAAACTTGAAATGGTTGGCGATAATCGTTTATGGGAAAAAGCTCTAAGTGAAAAAGAAAAGAAAATAGTCTCTAGTCTTCAAAAAAAAGAAGGAAAGCCAAAAAGGGAGACTAGAGAAAGTAAAGAAGAGCTAAGTAAAGAAAAATGTTGAAAGCCAAACCATTTGGTGAAGAAGGAAATCCCCTAAGTGTTTAAGTGGAGAATGAAGGTGAAAAGATATTAGTAGTGAAGGCAAAGTGCCTTGCGAAAAGGGTAGCTTAGGAAGGATCTTCATTGGGGTTTAGAGATTAGGGGCCAAGTTCGATATAGGGAATTTGGGTAGATGGAAGTCAACCTTGTATGCATATATTGGGCTTTACTCTTAGCATTTTGCATTAGTTGATTCCTTTTGAGAGAACCCCTTGCTCGGAAACCATCACTTGTATCGAGATCACCTTTATCTCGAAACCTTAACCCTATCCAAATGCATTCACTTGCCTTGCATAAGCATGATTCACTTGGAAAAAGTCTAATGAATGTTAAAGGATTGGATAATTTGAAAGCTTGTGTAGGTTGAGATTTAAGCTTGGTTCATGTAAGGATGGACATGGCTAGCCCATTTTGAGTAGACATGTTTGATCGTACCTTAGAGTTTGCAATTGGACTTGAACTCTTTTAGTGATTCTTTTGCTTGAGGACAAGCAAAGAAGTAAGTTTGGAGGAATTGATATCACCATATTTTGCATCATTCTAGCATCCGTTTCACTTAGGTTCGAGTCATTTGCATATAATTCATGTCATCTCTTTAGCATTTTAGTCATTTTAGGAGTCTAATGTGTCCACATTTAGTTCTAGAGAGTCCTCGCATGGTTTGGATCGTATTTCAGGTGCTAAAGAGGAGATTCGAGACCCGAGGAGAGAAAACAAGGACCGTACCGACGTCACTGGTCGGTACTGGTCCTCGGTATGGAAGGCAGAAGGGTTGCACCGAGGTCACTGCTTGGTGCAACTGCTCGGTATAGAAGACGGAGGTAGACAGCCCCAGTACTGACGTGCAACACCGAGGAGTGACGTCTGTATCGAAGCCTCAGGGGATTGTACCGAGGTCACTGTTAGAGGGGGGATTAGCACCCCCTTGGTTTAACTCGGTTTGAACCGAGATCGGTTCAATCAGGATCGGTTTACGATGGTTCGGATCGAGGATAAGCCGGCCCAAAAACATTGGGCCGAGCTTGGAATCTCGTTGAAAGCCCATCTCGGCTATCGATCTAGGCCCATCACAGGCCCGGTCCGTTACAACAGATGAAGTCGGAATATTTCCCTTTTCCACCGGACTCGGAAAAGGAAATATTCTCTTTGGTCGACTCCACGAGATATGCGGAGCTTATCCTTATCTCGGAGAGAAAACCGGAAGATTTCCTTTTCCTAATCGAACTCGGAAAAGGAAATCTTCCTTTGAACCGCCTCAAGGACACTATAAATAAAGGAGGGGGCACATTCTTTCAGAGGATCCACAACTTCCGCAGAGACAGAGAATATAAGAGAGAGCTCATTACCGATCTCAAATCCTTTTGTCTTTGCCTTCCTACTTAAACTCTGTTGTAACGCCGACCTTGATTAATAAACGAGATTCCGACCAAAGTACTGTTTTACCCCTTTTGTGTGATTTACGGATCAACAATTGGCGCCGTCTGTGGGGACAGATAGAACAGTACTTTCGGATATCGTTTGATTGAGGTTCGGCAATGGCTCTTCCAGTCGATACCACCGCTGCCCTCGTCAACAGCTCAGAAACCGATGATCAAAACCCACGGTTCGACGAGCTCAATCCTATCGATACCGAACTACAGACAACCGGAGGAAGACCCCCTCCAACCGTACCTGTTGGAGAAGACAATCAGGTCAATCCATCTCGGACTCTTCCTCAGTCTCCGGCCGCTTCGATATTCACGGATCCGACCGCCTTCATGGAAGCTATGGCGGCACAGTTCGCCGAAATTAACAAAAAGAACGAAGAGCGGATCGCGTCTCTCATAGCATCCCATTTCGAGCGCCGAAATCAGATCGGTAACCTCGATCGGAATCCGGTCACCCCCCCCAACGATAGCACGTTACGCCGAAATCTCTTGTCCGACCTAACCGACGCTCGACCCCCAGGCACGATCGACCCGCCGTCAAGAAGATCCTCCGCGACCGATTCGGAAATCAACATCACAGACCGAGCCGCCCTGAATTTGGAATTCGCCAAGGTTCAGGCCCAACTACAAGATATGCGGACCACAGTCCATCAGGCTACAAGTTCAGCGCCGGAGATCGACCGGGTAATTCAAGAGTCACAGAGGACCCCGTTTACTGACAAAGTCGTCAATACTCCAGTCCGACGATTGGAAAGAGTCAAGATCACACCATACGACGGGTTTACCGATCCTAAAAACTTCTTGACTTCGTTCGTCATCACGATGAACCGATTTCGTTTCGGCTCGGAAACTGAGAAGGACGCAGCCATGTGCCAACTATTCGTGGAGAATTTATCCGGGGCCGCGCTCGATTGGTTTTCAACGCTCGAGCCAAGTTCGGTAAACAGCTATAACGAGCTCACTACCAAATTCCTCAAACGCTTCACCATGTTTATCAAGCAGAAAACAAAGAACGCCGAACTCTGGGCCCTCGAGCAGAAGCAGGACGAGCCCCTACGCAACTTCATGGAACGTTTCAAAGCGGTTGTATCCCATTGTACGATCGACGACGAAGCCGCGATCGAGGCTCTTTACAAAGCCACCTGGTACGAATCGGACTTTCACAGAGAGATCAAACGCAATAATCCAAAGACGTTGGAGGACATCCTGCACAGGGCGCATATCTTCATCATGGAGGAGGAGGAAAGGTCCGAGAAAGACAGGCGATACGCAATCACGAAGCAGCCTGCCACCAAGGACAAACTGTACGTTCCCCCGAAACAACCCGTCAACACGGTCCAAACTCAGCAATCCTGGTCAAACACTTGGGTTCGGTCGGATGAACCAAAAGAACCCGACACCACCGAATCCGCACCGTACTGCAATTTCCATAACCGGTATGGAAATCATTCCACCGAGGAATGCCGACATCTACAGGAGTTCCTGATGATGAAGTACAAAAAGGGGGAAGTTCCGGTCGAAGGAGCCTTCCAACCCTCGAACAGACCACGCCGTAACGATAACGGTAGGAGACGTAATTCCAGACCAAACAAGGCTACCGAGCAGCCTAAAAATAAAACCGACGACGAACAACCGAAACGAGATCGGGAGGACAACGTGGAAACTCAACAACCTCCGCAGGTTCGAAAACGCATCAACATGATCATGGGTGCATTGGAGACGTGCAACTACTCCGTCCGAGCTCTGAAGACATACAGCAAGGAAGCAGTGGCCGCGAAACAGTCACATCAGACTACACCCTGCGGAACGCCGATCACCTTCTCTGAGGCCGACACGGAAGGACTTCATATGCCGCATAACGACCCGCTAGTCGTCGAGGCACTCATCGGTGATGTCGTAGTCGGGCGAATTTTGATTGATACTGGGAGCTCGGTTAACGTGATTTTCAAGGATACACTGAAAAATATGGATTTTCCCGACAACCAAATCAGACCGAATATCGAACCACTCACCGGATTCTCAAGCGAGCAAACCATGACAGCAGGAACGGTCAAAATCCCTATGTATACCGGGGGAATATGTCGAATGGTCAAGTTCTTGGTGTTAAACAAACCCGCGATCTACAACGTAATACTCGGCACGCCGTGGATATTCTCGATGAAAGCAGTCGTGTCGACGTATCATCAGTGCGTCAAGTTCCCGACACCTTCCGGAGTTTTCACCCTTAGAGGCGACCAGGTGATGTCCCGAACGTGTTTCATAAACGAATGTAAACTAAGGACCACTCCCCGCACCTGCGTGATCAATAAAAAGAAAACCCCAAACGATCCCGATCTGCCGCGACGCGAGACGATCGTCCAAACCAACATCGATGATTTCAATCCGGAAAGATGCGTAGGAATCGGAGCCGAGCTCGAAAAAGACATCAAGGAGGATTTGATCCGACTCCTCAAAAGAAACGTTTCGACCTTCGCCTGGTCAATCACGGATATGCCCGGAATCAACCCAAAGATTATAAGCCATGAACTCAACATCGACCCCACCTTCAAACCAATCAAACAGAAACGACGCAAGCTCGGTCCCGAGAAAGCCCGAGCTGTGAACGATGAAGTCGAAAGATTACTTAGCGCGGGATCGATTACGGAAGTTCGGTATCCCGACTGGTTGGCAAACCCAGTTGTCGTGAAGAAGAAGAACGGAAAGTGGAGGATATGCGTCGACTTTACCGACCTAAACAAAGCCTGCCCAAAGGATAGTTTCCCACTCCCACATATCGACAGACTCGTCGAAGCCACCGCCGGGAACGAACTCCTCTCATTCATGGACGCCTTTTCAGGCTACAATCAGATACTCATGCACCCGGACGATCGCGAGAAGACCTCATTCATTACCGATCGCGGTATCTATTGCTACAAAGTGATGCCGTTCGGCCTAAAAAACGCCGGTGCTACTTACCAACGCCTCGTCAATCGGATGTTCGCTAGCCAGCTCGGCAAAACAATGGAGGTTTACATCGACGACATGCTCGTCAAATCACTGGTTGCAAAGGACCACGCCGGACATCTCAACACCTGTTTTGATATCCTGAACGAGTACGGCATGAAGCTAAACCCGACCAAGTGCACATTCGGTATTACCTCCGGAGAATTCCTCGGGTATATCGTGACTCAAAGGGGAATCGAAGCCAACCCTAAGCAGATCTCGGCAATCCTTGACCTACCATCTCCAACAACGAGAAGGGAAGTGCAAAGACTCACGGGACGCATCGCCGCACTCAACCGGTTTATCTCCCGGTCTACCGATAAGTGTCTCCCCTTCTACCAATTGCTGCGCGGAAACAAAAAACTTGAGTGGGATGATAAGTGCGAAGAAGCATTCAAGCAGCTCAAAGATTACTTATCGACACCACCAGTTTTGGCAAAACCCGAAGACGGCGAGACCCTCTATCTCTACATCGCGATCTCAACTTCGGCGATCAGCGGGGTCCTCGTTCGGGAAGACCGGGGCGAAAAAAACCGATCTTCTATATCAGCAAATCACTAGATGGAGCTGAAGGGCGATATCCGACTCTCGAAAAACTGGCCCTCGCCGTTGTTGTTTCAGCTCGGAAATTACGTCCTTATTTCCAATCACACTCGGTCACCGTGCTAACCGATCAACCACTCCGGACAATCCTACATAGCCCAAGCCAGTCCGGTCGGTTGGCTAAATGGGCTATCGAACTCAGCGAATACGACATCGATTACAAAGGCCGGACAAGCATCAAGTCACAAGTCCTCGCCGATTTCCTCATTGAACTATCTCCGGAATACGTCAACACTGATGTCATAACCGCCGAACAATGGATCCTTCACGTCGATGGGTCGTCGTCTCACCGAGGCTCTGGAATAGGCGTTCGCCTCAAATCTCCAACGGGAGAAATCCTGGAGCAATCTTTCCGCCTGACGTTCAACGCATCTAACAACGAGGCAGAATACGAAGCGCTAATTGCCGGACTACGTTTGGCCAAAGCCATCGGCGTCACACGCATTCACGCCTACTGCGACTCACAGCTCGTCGCAAGTCAGTTCAGCGGGGAGTATGATGCCAAGAATGATCGAATGGACGCATACCTCAAGCTCGTCAAACAACTTGCTTCCGAATTCGATTCGTTCGAACTTACCAAGATTCCGCGGGGCGAAAACGCTCCAGCCGACGCACTCGCTGCCTTGGCGTCAAGCTCCGACCCTCACCTCAAACGGACGATCCCGGTGGAAAGTATATCAGAACCTAGTATCGGCAGCACAGAACAATGCATTGTCACGACTCGCAGACGGGATTACGAGGAAAATCCCGCGACTGAACCTGTCTCACGTCGACAGAGACGGACTCCAACCGTCGAGCCCGATCAGGGCACCGAGCCCGAACACTCTAATACCGCCGAAGGCAACGACACGTTGCAAGACGGTGACACGGCCCGATCAGATAATGAAACGGAGGAACAGACAGACGGACTTCATGAACCAATAGACCTCGAACAGTCCGACGAGCAGACTCCCGCCGATTGGACATTGGAAATAAAAATGTACATCATCGATGGCGAAATTCCGGCCGATAGATGGGCCGCTCGACGACTCAAAATGCGCGCCGCTCGCTACATACTTATCAAAGACGGACTGTTTCGTTGGAGTGCAGCAGGAATCCTCCTCACATGCATCTCAGGCGATGAAATTCAGGAAGTCATAAGAAAAATACACGAAGGCGACGGCGGCAATCACTCCGGCGGCCGATCTCTAGCCCTGAAAATCAAGAGAGCAAGCTATTATTGGCCAAGTATGCAAGCAGACTGCGAGAGGTTCGTCGCAAAGTGCGACAAATGCCAAAGGCATGGCCCAATGATACACCTTCCTACCGAGCTGCTAACCACTTCGACAGCTCCGTATCCATTCATGCGATGGGGGATGGACATCATCGGTCCTTTCAGACGATCCACTTCGCAGAAAAAGTTCATCCTCGTCATGACGGATTACTTTACCAAATGGGTAGAAGCCGAGGCATATCCCGTCATCCTCGCCTCTGACGTCCAGAAATTCGTCTGGAAATTCATTATCTGCCGACACGGAATTCCGTACGAGATTATCACCGATAACGGTCCCCAATTCATATCAACACTATTCAACGACTTCTGCGCCAAGTGGAAAATTCGACTAAGTTTTTCCACACCAAGATACCCGCCGAGCAACGGTCAGGCCGAGGCAACAAACAAAACGATCATAGCCGGCCTCAAGAAACGATTGGATACTCGTAAGGGGACATGGTCAGATAAACTCGACGGCGTCTTATGGTCTTACCGAACGACCCCAAGGTCGTCAACGGGGCAATCCCCCTTCTACATGGCCTATGGCGTGGAAGCCCTATGCCCCGCCGAACTCACCATCCCGACTATCCGTCGGACGATGCTCGTACAAAATCCTGATCTTAACGACGAAATCATGCTCGACAACCTCGACAATCTCGAGGAACAACGCGATCAAGCCTTACTTCGGATTCAGAATTATCAGAACTTGGCAGCACGCTACTACAACAAAAAGGTCCGCGGACGTCACTTCACCGACGGCGACCTCGTCTTAAGAAAGGTCTTCGAAGGCACCGAAGAAAAGAATGCCGGCAAGCTCGGCACAAACTGGGAAGGACCGTATCAGGTCATGAGGGTAGTCAAACCAGGCGTCTACGAGCTCATGAAGCTAGACGGAACCCCCATTCCCCGTTCGTGGAATTCCATGAACCTCAAGCGGTACTACATTTAGGCCAACCCTCAAGCGCCAAAAAAAAAAAAAAAAAAAAAAAAAAAAAAAAAAAGATCACCGAGCTACTACCCATACGCTCGATTCTAATATGTAATATGAACTACGAATGGCTTGATCCTTCTTTCGAAGGTACGTAGGCAGCCCTCACAAGGCGCAGCTATAACATTAATAAAATTTTACCAAGGCATTCTACCGAACTCCAACAGTTCGTACCTTCAAAGCCAAACTTTGTGTTTGCCGAACTCCAACAGTTCGTATTTTCTAAAAGCCAAACGTTATGTTTGCCGAACTCGAACAGTTCGTATTTTTTAAGCCAAACTTTACGTTTGCCGAACTCCAACAGTTCGTATTTTCTAAAGTCAAACTTTCAGTTTGCCGAACTCCAACAGTTTGTATCTTATAAAGTCAAACGAAAAGTTTGCCGAACTCCAGCAGTTCGTATTTTCCAAAGTCAAACTTTCAGTTTGCCGAACTCCAACAGTTTGTATCTTATAAAGTCAAACGAAAAGTTTGCCGAACTACAACAGTTCGCATTTTTGACCACCAACGGTCCCATATCAACGTCCTGGCCAGACGATCTGATAAAGCCGAGCTTAGCTCGCACGCATCCTCATGATGCAATGGATAAAACACTTTCCACATTCAAAGCCGAGATCAGTCTCGCACCAACTTCTCAGATTATCCGAGCCAAATAAGCCGAGCCCGTCTTGCACACTCGGATTCAATGTGAGAAAACCTAGAGCATATTAAGATGAGCTGTTCACGTACTCTTAAGCTAAACTCTAGGGTCAAGCCGAACGTCCTTCCTCGCAAATCTAAGCCGACTTCTCAACAGTCGCAAAAACTAGTAAGCCGATTTCTCAACAGTCGCAAAAAACAAGTAAGCCGATTTCTCAACAATCGCAAAGCAGTAAGCCGATCTACGATAGGGATTGCCGACCTCGAACAGGTTCAGTCGAATTTATCCTCTTCACCCGGCTAAGACCGTACAGTTTACGGCACCACTGTGTACGATAAATTCGAGAGGTTCGTATTACGTACGACTTCAAATACATCAGAACTCGGCATAATAATAACTTGAGAAATAAAGCGTAACACTCAAAATAGAAAGAAGACAGATAGAAATCAGATTCATAAAAAGCCCCTCGGGCAAAACGACAAAACGGATACCGGACTTTAAAAACCCTCCGGTCCAAGAGGTCAAGTTATAAGCCCATTCGGGCAAAAGAAATCCAAACAAGTCGCGAAAAAGGCTTAGACATTTTGCTTCCGCATCGCGTCAGCACGATCAGCCGACATGGAAGCCTGATTGGAGCCGAACTCGCCGAGGCCCGGTGGAACCTCATTGCCCATCGACGTCGAAACCTCTGGATGCACCGGATCACTAAAAGGCGTGACAACCAAGTCCGCCTCATCCAGCTCACAGAGGTCGATCGCGGCATATTCCTCCACCTTTTCAGCCTTAAGCTTTTCGAGCCGATCGATACGAGACAAAGGGACAACGATGCCGTGCTTCTTCTTGAGGGCCTCACAGAAATCGAGTACTCCCTGAACCTGATTGATCACGAGGAACGGTTTCTTCGCCTGCTCAACCGCCGACAAATGATCCTTTACCTTCTGGAGCCGGACTTGGCACTTTTCCGTGACCACCTTTCTCCTGGAGATCTGCTGGGTACGACCAGCCCTCAATCGCGAAGTTTCCGCGAATAGCTTTATCGAGAGAGCGTCTCTTTCCAACCCCAGCTCGGCATTGGATCTCTTAAGTGCGGCAATCTCGCGAGTCAGCTCGGCTACCGCACGATCGCCCGCCTCCACTCGATCCTCGGATATATGCAGCTCCTTACGAAGCTCCGCCGCTTGAACCCTCGCCTCGAAAGCTTTACGGCGCGATTCTCCGAGCTCGCGGTCGTAAGACCCGACGATCTCGTTCGTCTGAGCAACCATCTGCAGAAATAACGAACTTCAAAAATAAGCAATCGAAAGAAAGAGGCTAACAAAAAAAAAGTGAGTTTTACCTCGGCAGTAGTCTGGGCCAGTTTCTTGTAGGCCTCAGATTGGCGAAGGCTGTCGACCGGCGGAAGGAAGTCCGGGCCGAAACTTAAGCGCCGATACGATTCGACGTAATCCCAAGAATCGACCTCGGGATCTGACGTCCGACGCTTCTTCGACGCTGGAGAACTGTCCGATAGGACAATTGTATCTCCTTCAGCTTGTTGGGGTTCGGTAATCCCCTCGTCGCCTTCATCACCTTCGGCGTGCTCGGTACCGACTCCAGCAGTTGAACCAGCAGCCCGTCGAGACCCCCTCTTTGTCTTCTTTTTCTTCTTCTTCCCGGCCGGATGAGAAGTGTGCTCCCCAGCAGGAATGTCTCCCTGGCCGATCTCTTCTGTTGGGACTTCCGGATTCGCCCGTTCGGTCGCCGAAGGCGTCCGATCCCCAGCAGGAACCTCCTCTTGGCCAGCCTGTTCGTCAACAGCCGTAGCCCCGGGATTCATTTGGTCATCAGGCAGGGGAACACCCACGTCCATCTCGTCATCGTCCATCTCGGCTGAAAGATTAGGGATATCTTCGAACTTCATTTTTCTCCGATGACGTGATGACTTTGCTGCAAAAAAATAAAAAAAAGCGATATAAACACCGGAAAACGAGTCTCGGTATCGACGATCTACAAAATGACAGAGTTATACCTCTGAGAACTCTCTTCGCCTTCAAATCAAGCTTTTCCTGGTAAGCTTCTGGCCACCGAGCTTTACCTGCCGCACTTAATCTCTTCACGTGGATAAAGGTGAATCCCGGCGTAGTGATAAGGAAGCCCGGTATGTGACGATCTGAAAAAGAAACGAAGAAATATAACTTAGGCAAAATAAAGCATTAAAGGGAATCAGGAACGAATATCTACCAATAGGCGTCCTCCACTGAGTTCGGTAACTCCCGCTTGGATGCTCGACAGAGGACTCGTCGATCTTCACATAGAAGTACCGAGCATCCCAGTTGTTAACCTTGCTCGGTTTATTCCCGGTGACGAGGTCGCACTCCGGCTTCACACTAGCTGATAAAAACCAAGGCTTGGCCTTCGACAGATTCACCCGGAATAATCTTTCAAAAATCTTCGCCGTAATAGGGATATCACACTCTTCGCCGAGAGTGAGAAGACCCATGAGATTTATTACCGTGGCCGGCATCAACTGAGAGATCGCAATATGCCGCCTTTTGCAATACTTATAGAAGAGTTCCGGGATGGGAAACTTAAGACCGCAGCTCCTGAAATACTCCTCGTAAACACAAAGATAACCGTCAGGAGCGTCCCACGGGCGGTCGGTCTCTTTCGGGATCTTGAAAAGGATGCCGTCCGGAGCATTGCATCTTTCCAAAGTAGCTTGGACCGTCTCGGCCTTGGAACGAGACGGCCCAATATTCGCGGGCTTTTCAACCACCCGTCCGGTAGCTGACCTGGAAACATCATCCTGGCGGGCCGCTGACGATATAGCGTGATCGTCCAGACAAGCAGCATCATCGCCCTCCGCGAGCCGAACTGCAAATTCCCGATCTGCCCGAATCTGTTCATCCGGCTCAAAGACTTCTTCAAGTTCATCCTCATCAATAAGTTGAGGAACCTCGATCGTAACCTTCGAACTACTCGCTTCGCCACGACGCGAGTTATGTCCGAGTAGATCTTGCATATCCGAGCTCGAAACAGAATCGTCCATAAAACGTCTAAGGTCTGGGAAATCTTGATTCGAAGATCGGTCACCAACAGATATAGAGTCACCTTCAGAGGTCATTTCGATCAAAGGAAGGAATCGGTGAAGAACAGCTTGAAAACCAACGAAGAACAGTTGAAGATCGCCCGGGAAATTCGAAGATCTTCGAACAGATCGGAGAAACCACGGCGGAGATACGATCGGAGAACGGAAAGAAAATTAAATTCTAGAGAAAAAGGCAATGATGACAGTTCCTCGAAACGCGCAACCAGAGAGGATAAATCGACACGCGCCTCTTCGAATTCTGCGACAAGAGAAGACGAAACGACACCCTCTTCTCAAGAAAAAATATCGAACTCGAAGGTTCAGGGGCGATACCGGAAACTCACCGAATTCGAAAGTTCGATAAAACATTTCAACCGAGCTAAAGAATACTCCCTAAAAATTCGCCGAATTCATAAACTCCCTCGCCGAACTGAGGGGGGGACCAATTGTTAGAGGGGGGATTAGCACCCCCTTGGTTTAACTCGGTTTGAACCGAGATCGGTTCAATCAGGATCGGTTTACGATGGTTCGGATCGAGGATAAGCCGGCCCAAAAACATTGGGCCGAGCTTGGAATCTCGTTGAAAGCCCATCTCGGCTATCGATCTAGGCCCATCACAGGCCCGGTCCGTTACAACAGATGAAGTCGGAATATTTCCCTTTTCCACCGGACTCGGAAAAGGAAATATTCTCTTTGGTCGACTCCACGAGATATGCGGAGCTTATCCTTATCTCGGAGAGAAAACCGGAAGATTTCCTTTTCCTAATCGAACTCGGAAAAGGAAATCTTCCTTTGAACCGCCTCAAGGACACTATAAATAAAGGAGGGGGCACATTCTTTCAGAGGATCCACAACTTCCGCAGAGACAGAGAATATAAGAGAGAGCTCATTACCGATCTCAAATCCTTTTGTCTTTGCCTTCCTACTTAAACTCTGTTGTAACGCCGACCTTGATTAATAAACGAGATTCCGACCAAAGTACTGTTTTACCCCTTTTGTGTGATTTACGGATCAACAGTCACTGCTCGGTGCTGTTCTCGGAGGAAACCCCGGGGAAAAATCCCTTAATACCGAGCAACGATACCGAGGAGTGACCTCGGTATCCATTGAAGATCACCAAGCAATAACACCTCAATACCGACGCCACTGCTCGGTGCTCCTCGTCGGTACACAAACCCAGGCTCAATACCGAGGTGTTGCACCGAGCAGTGACCTCGGTATTGGCCAATCAGAACTTTTTATCCATTTAAATCGGGTCGGTACCCGGTTTGTCCCGGGTCGATCATGTTCGTCACTATTCACTATTTATGCCCAAAAACCTAATTTTGATTGGCTAAGTCTTTTTTTAAGCAAAAACCCTCACTAAGAGTGATTTGTAATAGATTGATCATTTTGATTTATGCAATTTGAGTATTGTTTTCTTTATTGAATCCATCTATCTTCTATTTTCTAATCATCCAATCATCTTGGTCATGAGTTTTAACTAATCTTTTCTTGGATTTGTTGAACTTATGATGATTAGTGAGTAGTCCTTAGGATCTTGAGATGTGGTAGATTAGGGTGATCTAAAGCTTGATTAGTGGTGCTTAGGGTTAGATTATATTATATTTCTTCTTGTCTAGTGCCCCTAATGCTAGATCTAGCTTGAAAGAGTGGATCTAGATCATAAGGAATTTCATGCACACCAAGTGTTTGATGAAATGCCTTGATAAACTAGACAAGAGACTTATGTTCCTAACCTACGACATTAGTTGTTTAGGGCATATATTTGGTTGATCTTGTTATGATTCTTAATGCGTGCTAGTTGTTAATCAACAAATGATGATTTGCTAATGGATTTGATAATTAACATAGTGATTAGTATCTTGGAAGAGAACTAATCAAGAGTACAGGCTGATGAAGACGAGCCTGCAACAAGTTGGTTGCGATTGGGAATGATCGGCGACGAAGGTGAAGGAGTGTGGCCGGTGATTTGCGATGATAAGGTGTTTGTTAGAAGTGATTTCATGGATAGATTGTAAGTGATTAAATGGAAGAACAGATAGTAGAGTTTCTGGATCACACAGGTGTTTAGAAACTCGAATTCACTGAGATATCTCGATGAACCAGATTGAGAGAAGAACTCTGAAACTTGCAATTGCATTAATTACCTAGTAATTAGCTTCTTTGAGCAAATGAACACCACTAATTACGCTTGGATCACCTTATATCAATAACCTCATCTCTAAACAACCCTTGTTTAGCTAACTTACTATAAGCACCTTGTATTCTTAGTGATTAGGATAAATCCCTTTATGGATTGATAACCTTCGTACTACACGTATTGGAGTTATTGATACCTCCTAGAAACTAAAAAGTCTTGTATCAAGGGGCAAGAGCGACATTACCTTAGTGAAAGTTCTAACTTATTGTTGGTAGTTTTGGTAAGTGTTACAATACTCACAAAAATTAAAAAGTGAAGAAACATAATTCAATGTACAAATTGCAAAAGTATTAAGGGATAATCTATTTTATATCTTATTTATTGCAACAACATTGAGCATTTTGAGGACCAACAATCCAGCACACGCTCCATTATGAAAACCTCTTGCTTGACAATCTTTTTGGCATTCATAAGCTCTGTACCTTCCGTGCGGACCTGGCCCACATTTAATACCAAGACAAGTTTCTGGCCATGCACATAAACAATCAAATAGTTATGTAATGATCTTATATATGGTATATATCAATACTAAAATAATAATTTATTACACACATCAATGTTCATGATTAATGGCTATTATCAAGTTCATATTTGTTTTCATAAAAACTTTGTTTTAGTATTGCTATTCAAGTTTTCAAAAATAAATTCAAAATAAGAAATAAATTATTTTTGTAAGAAACAACATACATGCGTAGGCTCTTGCCCAAACATGGCTCCTTGAAAATGAAATTGCTAATATTACAACAAGAAAAAATGTAACAAGATGTTTTGTGATACTCATTTTGAAAGTATTATTTCTATCGGAAAATAAAGTTTTTTTTTCTAATGTTCTAGTTGTTCATGAAGAGCTTTATTTATATGAGGACTCTTTATCTGTAAATTTAAAATTTCTCCTCATATTTTTACTATTAATATTTTTTTACGGTAAATGGATATTCTATATATGCTAATAACGTTTTATACAAAGATATTGATATTTTTTGTATATTTGCATGATTCAAATCATTCTATATCATAATTAATGAGCAATAATTCATGAAAATGTTATCAAAGTCAAAGTTATTTTGGAAAATTAATCACAATATCTACATATATAGATACAAGTATTTTATTTTTGTTTTTTCTAACTTATCATTTTGACTGAATGCAAAACAATAATCAACACATTATTGAATCTAAATAATTTGCATACGAAGTTTAACTAAACTTAATTATATATCAACTAAAATTATATATATGTTTGTACGTAATATTGTAGGCTACAATAAAAAAATTAGTTATTAGTCATTTTTCTTTACTCACGTTTGAAGGTGATTGGAAGTTAATCACTAATTTCGACTATTGTTAGAAGCATATCTCCAAAAACATATGATCTATTTGTGGAATATGTATCTTTGGAAGAGAATCATAACATCTCTCCAAAACAGATGATAAATTTGGGGAATTTGAATTTGTGGAAGTCAATCACAATATATTTATAAATCATTTAAAGACTAATGGTGATTTTCTTCGTTTACTTTAATAATTGTGTTTCTTTATTTTTAATTATTTTTGTATTAGAATGATTATTAAATTTCTCATTTGCTTAATAGACTTAATTAGAATTCTTCGATTGGACTTATCATGCTTTTGATATTGACCCATATAAAAAAACTTATGATAAAGGATCTAAAAATATACCTTTTGAAACTATAATTAAATATTTTACAATCCGTTCTCTTTCAATTTTTTTATAATTCATTTATTACATTGTTATGAACTTTCACAAATCTAAAATATTAGTTCATATATATATATATATATATATATATATATATATTATTATTTTTTATCATCAGCATAAACATCTAGATCGATCTCATCTCCATCTAAAATATTAGTTCATATGTTTTAATTATGAAATATAATGTATAATGTATAATGTATATTAAATATACATATGTGGACATCCAAAATTCGTTATCAAAACTAATTTGGACATCCACACAAGTATAGAAAAGTTCGGCAAAATTATACCCTAAACTTCAAATCCTAAGAAGATGATCTATGATAAATAGTAAACCCTAAATTCAAAGAGGGGAATAATAAATCATTCGTGATACTAAACCCTAAGAGATACTATATGCTAAGGGTATACTAAACCATAAGGAGTTATACCAAGCCCTAAACCCTAAACCTAAGCGGAAATACCTAACCTTTCAAGGATACTAAACCATAAGGAATACTATATACCAATATGGGAGATAATAAACCAACAAAGAGGATACTAATTAGTAAAGAGAAATACTAAATCATTCGGGGATACTAAATCCTAACGGATATACTATATAGAAAGGGGGAGGATACTACCGAGATACTAAACCCAAAATTCAAAGAGGGGAATAATAAATCCAAATGAGACACTAAAAACTAAATCCTACGGGGATACTAAATCGAAATGGAAAATACTAAATCTATAAAAACGTATTGGGATACTAAACCCTAAAACCTAAGGAAGATAATAATAGTAAAATAACACTCTAAGGAGGCTCCAAAACGTAAACTATAAGGAAACCTAAAATTCTTAAGTGTATAATACACCATAAACGTAAATAGTGTGTTTGTAAATATAGAAGTGTAGACACATAGTCGTTATAAAAAGACTTTGGACAGCCACACAATAAGTTGTGGAAATACAATTTTTGAAATAAAAAATACATACTTACAAAGTTCCACAACAAAAAGAGAAAAAAAATAATAATAATAATTAATAACATTATGAAATAATAAAAATGCAAAAATAACCGTACGTATAACAAGATAAATAGAGAGAATGTGTCATGTGAAATAGTGTGCACGTGCATGATAAGATTATTCTTCTGACGATTCAGAGATATACAGTACGCAAAAGACTTTTGTAGTAGGGGCAAGAACGACATTACCTTAGTGAAAGTTCTAACTTATTGTTGGTAGTTTTGGTAAGTGTTACATTACTCAAAAAAATTAAAAAATGAAGAAACATAATTCAATGTACAAATTGCAAAATTATTAAGGGATAATCTATTTTATATCTTATTTATTACAACAACATTGAGCATTTTGAGGACCAACAATCCAGCACACGCTCCATTATGGAAACCTCTTGCTTGACAATCTTTTTGGCATTCATAAGCTCCGTACCTTCCGTGCGGACCTGGCCCACATTTAATACCAAGACAGTTTTCTGGCCCTGTACATATACAATCAAATATTTATATAATGATTTTATATATGATATATATCAATACTTAAATAATAATTTATTACACACATCAATGTTCATGATTAATGGCTATTATCAATTTCATTTGTTTTTTCATAAATACTTTGTTTTACTATTGCTTTTAAAATTATCAAAAATAAATGAAAAATAAAAAATAAATTATTTTTGTAAGAAACAACATACGTGTGTAGGCTCCTGCCAAAACATCGCTCTTTGAAAATGAAATTGCTAATATTACAACAAGAAAAACTGTATCAAGATGTTTTGTGATACTCATTTTTAAAGTATTATTTCTATCTAAAAATAAAATTTTATTTATAATGTTCTAGTTGTTCATGAAGAGCTTTATTTATGTGAGGACTATTTATCTGTAAATTTAAAATTTGTCCTTATATTTTTGCTATTAATATTTTTTTACTATAAATGGATCTTCTATATTTGCTAATAACGTTTTAGTAAAGATATTAATATTGTTTTGTATATTTGCATGATTCAAATCATTCTATATCATAATTAATGAGCAATAATTCATAAAAATGTTATCAAAGTCAAAGTTATTTTGGCAAATTTATCACAATATCTACATATATAGATACATGTATTTTATTTTGGGTTTTTCTAACTTATCATTTTGACTGAATGCAAAATAATAATCAACACATTATTGAATCTAAATAATTTGTATACGAAGTTTAACTAAACTTAACTATATATCAATTAAAATTATATTTATGTTTGTACGTAATATTGTAGGCTACAATAAAAAAATTAGTTTTTAGTCATTTTTCTTTACTTATGTTTGAAGGTGATTGGAAGTTAATCACTAATTTCGACTATTGTTAGAAGCATATCTCCAAAAACAGATGATCTATTTGTGGAATATGTATCTTTGGAAGAGAATCATAACATCTCTCCAAAACAGATGATAAATTTGGGGAATTTGAATTTTTGGAAGACAATCACAATATATTTATAAATCATTTAAAGACTAATGGTGATTTTCTTCTTTTACTTTAATAATTGTGCTTCTTTATTTTCATTGATTTTTGTATTAGAATGATTATTAAATTTCTCATTTGCTTAATAGACTTAATTAGAATTCTTCCATTGGACTTATCATGCTTTTGATGTTGACCCATATAAAAACACTTAAGATAAAGGATCTAAAAATATACCTTTTGAAACTATAATTAAATATTTTATAATCCATTCTCTTTCAATTTTTTTTTATAATTCATTTATTACATTGTTATGAACTTTCACAAGTCTAAAATATTAGTTCATATTTTTTAATATTTTTTTTGTCATCGCATAAACATTTAGATCGATCTCATCTCCATCTAAAATATTAGTTCATATGTTTTAACTATGAAAATATAATGTATAATATATTTTAAATATACATATGTGGACATCCATATTCGTTATCAAAACTAATTTGGATATCCACACAATTATAGTGAATTTCGGCAAAATTATACCCTAAATTTTAAATCCTAAAAAGATGATCTATGATAAATACTAAACCCTAAATTCAAAGAGTGGAATAATAAATCATTCTTGATACTAAACCCTAAGAGATACTATATACTAAGGGTATATTAAACCATAAGGAGTTATACCAAGACCTAAATACCAAACCTAAGAGGATATACCTAACCTTTCGGGGATACTAAACCATAAGGAATAATATATACCAATATAGGAGATACTAAACCAACAAAGAGGATACTAATTAGTAAAGAGAAATACTAAATCATTCGGGGATACAAAATCCTAAGGGATATACTATATAGAAAGGGGAGGATAATACCGAGATACTAAACCCTAAATTCAAAGAGGGGAATAATAAATCCAAATGAGACACTAAAATCTAAATCCTACGGGGATACTAAATCGAAATGGAAAATACTAAATCTATAAAACGTATTGGGATACTAAACCCTAAACCCTAAGGAAGATAATAACAGTAAACTAAAACTCTAAGGAGGCTCCAAAATGTAAACTATAAGGAAACCGAAAATTCTTAGTTGTATAATACACCATAAATGTAAATAGTGTGTTTGTAAATATAGAAGTGTAGACACATAGTTGTTATAAAATATTTTGGACAGCCACACAATAAGTTGTGGAAATACAATTTTTGATATAAAAAAATACATACTCAAAGTTCCACAACAAAAAGAGAAAATACTAATAATAATATTTAATAACATTATGAAATAATAAAAATGCAAAAAAAAACCGTATGTATAACAAGATAGATAGAGAGAATGTGTCATGTGAAATAGTGTGCACGTGCATGGTAAGATTATTTTTCTGACGATTCAGAGATATACAATACGCAAAATACTTTTGTAGTAGGGGCAAGAACGACATTATCTTAGTGAAAGTTCTAACTTATTGTTGGTAGTTTTGGTAAATGTTACAATACTCAAGAAAATTGAAAAGTGAAGAAACATAATTCAACGTACAAATTGCAAAATTATTAAGGGATAATCTATTTTATATCTTATTTATTGCAACAACAATGAGCATTTTGAGGACCAACAATCCAGCACGCTCCATTATGGAAACCTCTTGCTTGACAATCTTTTTGGCATTCATAAGCTCCGTACCTTCCGTGCGGACCTGGCCCACATTTAATACCAAGACAGTTTTCTGGCCCTGCACATATACAATCAAATATTTATGTAATGATTTTATATATGATATATATCAATACCTAAATAATAATTTATTACACACATCAATGTTCATGATTAATGGCTATTATCAAGTTCATATGTTTTTTTTCATAAAACCTTGTCAAAAATAAATGAAAAATAAGAAATAAATTATTTTTGTAAGAAACAACATTTGTGCGTAGACTCCTGCAAAAACATCGCTCTTTGAAAATGAAATTGCTAATATTACTACAAGAAAAAATGTAACAAGATGTTTTGTGATACTCATTTTTAAAGTATTATTTCTATCTAAAAATAAAGTTTTTTTATAATGTTCTAGTTGTTCATGAAGAGCTTTATTTATGTGATGACTATTTATCTGTAAATTTAAAATGTGTCCTCATATTTTTGCTATTAAAATTTGTTTTACCGTAAATGGATCTTCTATATTTGCTAATAACGTTTTATTCAAAGATATTAATATTTTTTGTATATTTGCATGATTCAAATCATTCTATATCATAATTAATGAGCAATAATTCATGGAAATGTTATCAAAGTCAAAGTTATTTTGGCAAATTTATCACAATATCTACATATATAGATACATGTATTTTATTTTGGTTTTTTCTAACTTATCATTTTGACTGAATGCAAAATAATAATCAACACATTATTGAATCTAAATAATTTATATACGAAGTTTAACTAAACTTAATTATATATCAACTAAAATTATATTTATGTTTGTACGTAATATTGTAGGCTACAATAAAAAAATTAGTTTTTAGTCATTTTTATTTACTAATGTTTGGAGGTGATTTGAAGTTAATCACTAATTTCGACTATTGTTAGAAGCATATCTCCGAAAACAGATGATAAATTTGGGGGATTTGAATTTTTGGAAGACAATCACAATATATTTATAAATCATTTAAAGACTAATGGTGATTTTCTTCTTTTACTTTAATAATTGTGCTTCTTTATTTTCATTGATATTTGTATTAGAATGATTATTAAATTTCTCATTTGCTTAATAGACTTAATTAGAATTCTTCGATTGGACTTATCATGCTTTTGATGTTGACCCATATAAAAAAACTTAAGATAAAGTATCTAAAAATATACCTTTTGAAACTATAATTAAATATTTTATAATTCATTCTCTTTCAATTTTTTTTATAATTCATTTATTACATTGTTATGAACTTTCACAAGTCTAAAATATTAGTTCATAAATTTTAATATTTTTTTGTCATCAGCATAAACATCTAGATCGATCTCATCTCCATCTAAAATATTAGTTCATATGTTTTAACTATGAAAATATAATGTATAATGTACTTTAAATATACATATGTGGACATCCATATTCGTTATCAAAACTAATTTGGATATCCACACAATTATAGTCAATTTCGGCAAAATTATACCCTAAACTTTAAATCCTAAGAAGATGATCTATGATAAATACTAAACCCTAAATTCAAAGAGTGGAATAATAAATCATTCTTAATACTAAACCCTAAGAGATACTATATACTAAGGGTATACTAAACCATAAGGAGTTATACCAAGCCCTAAACACCAAACCTAAGAGGAAATACCTAACCTTTCAGGGATACTAAACCATAAGGAATAATATATACCAATATGGGAGATACTAAACCAACAAAGAGGATACTAATTAGTAAAGAGAAATACTAAATCATTCGGGGATACTAAATCCTAAGGGATATACTATATAGAAAGGGGAGGATACTACCGAGATACTAAACCCTAAATTCAAAGAGGGGAATAATAAATCTAAATGAAACACTAAAAACTAAACATTACGGGTATACTAAATCGAAATGAAAAATACTAAATCTATAAAACTTATTGGGATACTAAACCCTAAACCCTAAGGAAGATAATAACAGTAAACTAAAACTCTAAGGATGCTCCAAAACGTAAACTATAAGGAAACCTAAACTTCTTAGTTGTATAATACACCGTAAACATAAATAGTGTGTTTGTAAATATAGAAGTGTAGACACATAGTTGTTATAAAAAAATTTGGACACCCACACAATAAGTTGTGGAAATACAATTTTTGAAATAAAAAATATACTTACAAAGTTCCACAACAAAAAGAGAAAAAACTAATAAGAATATTTAATAACATTATGAAATAATAAAAATGCAAAAAAAAACCGTACGTATAACAAGATAGATAGAGAGAATGTGTCATGTGAAATAGTGTACACGTGCATGGTAAGATTATTCTTCTGACGATTCAGAGATATACAATACGCAAAATACTTTTGTAGTAGGGGCAAGAACGACATTACCTTAATTAAAGTTCTAACTTATTGTTGGTAGTTTTGGTAAGTGTTACAATACCCAAAAAATTGAAAAGTGAAGAAACATAATTCAACGTACACATTACAAAATTATTAAGGGATAATCTATTTTATATCTTATTTATTGCAACAACATTGAGCATTTTGAGGACCAACAATCCAGCACGCTCCATTATGAAAACCTCTTGCTTGACAATCTTTTTGGCATTCATAAGCTCTGTACCTTCCGTGCGGACCTGGCCCACATTTAATACCAAGACAAGTTTCTGGCCATGCACATAAACAATCAAATAGTTATGTAATGATCTTATATATGGTATATATCAATACTAAAATAATAATTTATTACACACATCAATTTTCATGATTAATGGCTATTATCAAGTTCATATTTGTTTTCATAAAAACTTTGTTTTATTATTGCTATTCAAATTTTCAAAAATAAATTCAAAATAAGAAATAAATTATTTTTGTAAGAAACAACATACATGCGTAGGCTCTTGCCCAAACATGGCTCCTTGAAAATGAAATTGCTAATATTACTACAAGAAAAAATGTAACAAGATGTTTTGTGATCCTCATTTTTAAAGTATTATTTTTATCTAAAAATAAAGTTTTCTTTATAATGTTCTAGTTGTTCATGAAGAGCTTTATTTATGTGAGGACTATTTATCTGTAAATTTAAAATTTGTCCTCATATTTTTGCTATTAATATTTTTTTACCGTAAATGGATCTTCTATATTTGCTAATAACGTTTTATTCAAAGATATTAATATTTTTTGTATATTTGCATGATTCAAATCATTCTATATCATAATTATTGAGAAATAATTCATGGAAACGTTATCAAAGTCAAAGTTATTTTGGCAAATTTATCACCATATCTACATATATAGATACATGTATTTTATTTTGGGTTTTTCTAACTTATCATTTTGACTGAATGCAAGACAATAATCGACACATTATTGAAATTAAATAATTTGTATATGAAGTTTAACTAAACTTAATTATATATCAACTAAAATTATATTTATGTTTGTATGTAACATTGTACGTAACATTGTAGTCATTTGTTTGAAGGTGATTAGAAGTTAATCACTAATTTTGACTATTGTTAGTAGCATATTTCCAAAAACAGATGATCTATTTGTGGAATATGTATCTTTGGAAGAGAATCAGAACATCTCTCCAAAACAGATGATAAATTTGGGGAATTTGTATTTCTTGAAGACAATCCCAATACATTTATAAATCATTTAAAGACTAATGGGGACTTTCTTAGTTTACTTTAATAATTGTGTTTCTTTATTTTCATTGATTTTTGTATTAGAATGATTATTAAAATATCTTATTTGCTTAATAGACTTAATTAGAATTCTTCGATTGGACTTATCATGTTTTTGATGTTGACCAATATAAAAAAACTTATGATAAAAGATCTAAAAATATACCTTTTGAAACTATAATTAAATATTTTATAATTCATTCTCTTTCAATTTTTTTATAATTCATTTATTACATTGTTATGAACTTTCACAAGTCTAAAATATTAGTTCATATATTTTAAATGTTTTGTCATCAGCATAAACATCTAGATCGATCTCATCTCCATCTAAAATATTAGTTCATATGTTTTAATTATGAAAATATAATGTAAAATGTATAATGTATTTTAAATATACATATGTGGACATCCATATTCGTTATCAAAAATAATTTGGACATCCACACAATTATAGTGAATTTCAGCAAAACCCTTAACTTTAAATCTTAAGAAGATGATCAATGATAAATACTAAACCCTAAATTCAAAGAGGGGAATAATAAATCATTTGTAAAAGTAAACCCTAAGAGATACTATATACTAAGGATATACTAAACCATAAGGAGATATACCAAGCCCTAAACCCTAAACCTAAGCGGAAATACCTAACCTTTCGGGGATACTAAACCATAAGGAATACTATATATCAATATCGGAGATAATAAACCAACAAAGACGATACTAATTAGTAAAGAGAAATACTAAATAATTCGGGGATACTAAATCCAAAGGAATAACTATATAGAAAGGGGGAGGATACTACCGAGATATTAAACTCTAAATTCAAAGAGGGGAATACTAAATCCAAATGAGACACTAAAAACCAAACCCTACGGGGATACTAAATCTAAATGGAAAATACTAAATCTATAAAACTTGTTGGGATACTAAACCCTAAACCCTAAGGAAGATAATAAATGTAAACTAAAACTCTAAGGAGGCTCCAAAACATAAACTATAAGGAAACCTAAAACTATTAGGTGTATAATACACCGTAAACGTACATAGTGTGTTTGTAAATATAGAAGTTTAGACACATAGTCGTTATAAAAAAATGTTGACAGCCACACAATAAGTTGTGGAAATACAATTTATGAATTAAAAAATACATACTTACAAAGTTCCAAAAAAAAAAAGAAAAAACTAATAATAATATTTAATAACATTATGAAATAATAAAAATGCAAAAAACTGTACGTATAACAAGATAGATAGAGAGAATGTGTCATGTGAAATAGTGTGTACGTGCATGGTAAGATTATTCTTCTGACGATTCAGAGATATACAGTACGCAAATGACTTTTGTAGTAGGGACAAAAACGACATTACCTTAGTGAAAGTTCTAACTTATTGTTGTTAGTTTTGGTAAGTGTTATAATACTCAAGAAAATTAAAAAGTGATGAAACATAATTCAACGTACAAATTGCAAAATTATTAAGGGATAATCTATTTTATATCTTATTTATTGCAACAACATTGTGCATATTAAGGACCAACAATCCAGCACGCTCCATTATGGAAACCTCTTGCTAGACAATCTTTTTGGCATTCATAAGCTCCGTAACTTCCGTGCGGACCTGGCCCACATTTAATACCAAGACAGTTTTCTGGCCCTACACATATACAATCAAATATTTATGTAATGATTTTATATATGATATATATAAATACTTAAATAATAATTTATTACACACATCAATGTTCATGATTAATGGCTATTATCAAGTTCATATGTTTTTTCAAAAAAACTTTGTTTTACTATTGCTATTAAAATTGTCATAAATAATTGAAAAATAAGAAATAAATGAAAAATAAGAAATAAATTATTTTTTAAGAAACAACATACGTGCGTAGGTTCCTGCGAAAACATCGATCTTTGAAAATGAAATTGCTAATATTACTACAAGAAAAAATGTAACAATATGTTTTGTGATACTCATTGTTAAAGTATTATTTCACTCGAAAAAAACACATTTAAAAAAAAATAATGTTCTAGTTGTTCATGAAGATCTTTATTTATACGAGGACTCTTTATCTGAAAATTCAAAATTTCTCCTCATATTTTTACTATTATAATTTTTTTTACCGTAAATGAATCTTCTATATTTGCTAATAACGTTTTATTCAAAGATATTGACATTTTTTATATTTGCATTATTTAAATCATTCTATATCATAATTAATGTGAAATAATTCATGGAAATGTTACCAAAGTCAATGTTATTTTGGCAAATTTATCACAATATCTACATATAGAGACACATGTATTTTATTTTGGGTTTTTCTAACTTATCATTTTGACTGAATGCAAAACAACAATCGACACATTATTGAAATTAAATAATTTGTATACGAAGTTTAACTAAACTTAATTATATATCAACTAAAATTATATTTATGTTTGTACGTAAATTTGTAGGTTACAATCAAAAATTAGTTATGAGTCATTTTTCTATACTCATGTTTGAAGGTGATTGGAAGTTAATCACTAATTTCGACTATTGTTAGAAGCATATCTCCAAAAATAGAAGATCTATTTGTGGAACATGTATATTTGGAAGACAATCATAACATCTCTCCAAAACAGATGATAATTTCAAGGAATTTGTATTTTTGGAAGACAATCACAATACATTTATAAATCATTTAAAGACTAAATGGTGACTTTCTTAGTTTACTTTAATAATTGTGTTTCTTTATTTTAATTGATTTTTGTATTAGAATGATTATTAAATTTCTCATTTGCTTAATAGTCTTAATTAGAATTCTTCGATCGGACTTATCATGTTTTGATGTTGACCTATATAAAAAAACTTATGATAAAAGATCTAAAAATACATCTTTTGAAACTATAATTAAATAATTTATAATCCATTCTTTTTCAAAAACAATATATTTTATAATTCATTTATTACATTGTTATGAACTTTCTCAAGTCTAAAATATCAGTCCATATTTTTTTTATTTTTTTGTCATCAGCATAAATATCTAGATCGATCTCATCTCCATCTAAACTACGAGTTCATATGTTTTAATTATGAAAATATAATGTATAATGTATTTTAAATATACATGTGTGGACATCCATATTCGTTACTAAAACTAATTTAGACATCCACACAATTATAATAAAATTAGGCAAAATTATACCTTAAACTTTAAATCCTAAGAAGATGATGAATGATAAGTACTAAATCCTAAATTCAAAGAGGGGAATAATAAATCATTTGTGATACTTAACCCTAAGAGATACTATATACTAAGGGATTACTCAACCATAAGGAGATATACCATGCCCTAAACCCTGAATCTAAGCAGAAATACTTAACCTTTCAGGGATACTAAACCCTAAGGAATACTATATACCAATATGAGAGATAATAAACCAACAAAGAGGATACTAATCCGTAAAGGAAAATACTAAATCATTCGGGGATACTAAACCCTAACAGATATAATATATAGAAAGGGGGAGGATACTAAACCCCAAAAATGATACCAACCCCTTCCGAGATACTAAACCCTATATTCAAAGAGGAGTATACTAAATCAAAATGGGATACTAAAAACTAAATCTTACATGGTACTAAATCAAAAGGGGAAACACTAAATCTCTAAATCTTATTGGGATACTATAACCTAAACCCTAAGGAAGATAATAACCGTAAACTAAAACTCCAAGGAGGCTCCAAAACGTAAACGATAAGGAAACCTAAAACTCTTAGGTGTATAATACACCGTAAACTTAAATAGTGTGTTGGTAAATATAAAAAATGTGGACACATAGTCGTTATAAAACAAAATGTGGACAGCCACACAATAAGTTGTGAAAATAATTTTTTAAAAATAAAAAATACATACTTATAAAGTTCCACAAAGTTAAAGTTAAAGTTAATTTGGTAAATTTATCACAATATCTACATATATAGATACATGTATTTTATTTTGGGTTTTTCTAACTTATTATTTTGCCTAAATGCAAAACAATAATCGACACATTATTGTAATGAAATAATTTGTATACGAAGTTTATCTAAAATTAATTATATATCCACTCAAATTAATATTTCTGTTTGTACGTAATATTGTAGGCTGCAATCAAAAATTAGTTATGAGTCATTTTCCTTTACTCATGTTTGAAGGTGATTGGAAGTTAATCATTAATTTCGACTATTGTTAGAATCATCTCTCCAAAAACAGATGATCTATTTGTGGAATATGTATCTTTGGAAGAGAATCATAACATCTCTCCAAAATAGATGATAAATTTGGGGGGGGATTTATAGTTTTGGAAGACAATCACAATACATCTATAAATCATTTAAAGACTAATGGTGATTTTCTTAGTTTACTTTAATAATTGTGTGTTTTTATTTTCACTGAGTTTTGTATTAGAATGATTATTTAATTTCTCATTTGCTTAATAGACTTAATTAGAATTTTTTGATCGGATTTATCATGCTTTTGATGTTGACCCATATAAAAACACTTATGATAAATAATCTGAAAATATATCTTTTGAACCTATAATTAAATATTTTATAATTCATTCTCTTTCAAAAATATATATTTTATAATTCATTTATTACATTGTTATGAACTTTCTCAAGTCTAAAATATCAGTTCATATGTTTTTATTTTTTTGTCATCAGCATAAAATCTAAATCGATCTCATCTCCATCTAAACTACTAGTTTATATGTTTTAATAATGAAAATATAATGTATAATGTATTTTAAATATACATGTGTGGACATCTGATGAAGGATTTTTGCAAGTCTCGAGATCAATTACTCGATATACTATTGCTAGTATAAAAGGTTCAATCCAATGGGCAAGATTTCAAAGCACCAAGAATACAAAGCACTTTTTAAATTAAGCAAAATAAGCAAAAGTTGTTGTTTAACTAATGAACCTAGCAACTTAAATTAAGAACAAGAAATAGCAAACTAAACAAGTGTAATGCAAGAAATATAAGCGAAATCATGGATGGGGTAATCGAGTTTAGATGATCCAAGACCAATTCATGATGCTCAATGAACAAACAAAGCTATTCCTAGGCAATGATCATTATGTGTGACTAATTCTCTCTCAAGATATTAATCACCATGCTAATTACTAATTCAAGATTAAACTCTCATTTGTGAATTACTAACTAGCAAGCATTAGGTGTAAACAATCAAGATCAACCAAATATGCACCCTAGACAACTATTCTCATAGGTTAGGAATGCATATCTCTTGATTAGATTTTCAAGGCATTTCATCAAACACCTTGTGGGTGTGAGCTGGTTAGTGCGGGGGATGCGAGCTTTGGCTGGATCGGCACAATCCGATCGGATGCTGGATTAGCACCGATCTGTGGCACCGCTGCAGGATCGATCGGTGCTAACATTCTGCTGCTTCGGCTTCCTCTCGGGTGCGGCACCGATCTGATGCACCGATCCAGGAGGGATCGGTGCTGATCTTCTTCTTTCCTTGCGCTTCTCCCCGTGTCTGGCATCGATCCAGTGAACCGATCCAGGAGGGATCGGTGTACTCGTCCGAAAATTCCATCCTTTGGATGAGGGATCCCTCGGTAACCATACCGATCCAATGCACCGACCCAGGAGGAAGGCCGATCCAATGCACCTACTCCTATCTCCATCAAAATGCCTCCAAGCCCCTAGAAACCATTCCAAAACATGCAAGACTACTAGGACCTAAATGAAAGACCCTAAACTCTAGCAGACACTAAAATGGCAAAGAAAGATATGAACTAGCATCTGAATGATCTAAAATGTTAACTAATATACATGCTAATGACATGTAAAATATGCAAATATCAACTCCCCCAAACTTACTTCCTTGCTTGTCCTCAAGCAACAAGAAAGGGAGAGAGGTTGAAATGAGAGCTCAAATCCACAGCATCATCGAAAAATTTCAAGTTCAATCGCCAAGTTACTAGCTCTAAGATGCGATCAAGCAAGCCTACTCAACAAGACATATCCTTCCCTACACGAACCAAACTCAAGCTTCAACCCACACAAGCAATCATATCATCCAATCCTTTGACATCCAATTAAAATTTCCAAGTGAATCATGTTTATGCAAGGTAAGTGAATTCATTTGGCAAGGATAAAGGTCTTGAGATTAAAATGATCTCAAACGTATGGGCTCATTCCAATGCAAGGGATCTCTCAATGAATGGGTAAGCTATAGCAAAATGCTAAGAGTAAAGAGCAACCTATGCATACAAGGATAGATTTACATCTACCCAATCCCTAGAAGTAATGTCTCAATTCCTAGCAATTCTAACCATTAAATCACAATCTAAGCTACCCTTATCCCACAAGGCTTTTTACCTTCTTCTTCCACACGTCTTCTTTCTCTTCTTTCTATTGGTGAAATTTTTTTCTTCTTCCTTGACTCATGGTATGGTGCTTTCACTTCTTTTCTTTTAGCTCTTCTTGTCGATTTCTTTTGCTTTGTCTCCATCTTCATCACCTTGATGCTTTAGCCATATTTTGACTTTTTTTTTCCTTGAACATTTGGTGACTAACCTTGATATTAAGAGCTAAAACAAATTTTACTACCAACCATGTATCCCTTGACAATTTCCCCTCCTTTAACTTTTTCCTCTTTTGACCCCAATTCCCATTTCTACAATGATCCCATCGATCCAACATTCTCGTCCATTCCAAGCCCCAAAACTCCCCTTCCTAGCTAGCCTAGCCTAGTCTAGCCCGCGATGTCGAGCTAGATCTACATGCAAACCTATCCTTATCGCCCTAGACTCAATACGTTTTGCCAAGCTTACTCGAAAATTAGGCTTCGCATACGCTCACTAAAGATTTGGCTTGAAAGGAGGGTAGGTTAAAGGTGTGGTAAACCGTTCTAATAATGGAAATCGGCTATTTGTGCTAACAAGAGAGTGGCAAAGTGAATAAGATAGCCCAAATATGCATGTGGTATCCATGAATTCACTATGCAATGCACAAACATGATAATTAGGTGTCAAAGTTAAGGTTCTCACTTAAGTAGGATTGGAATCAAATCAAAACTTGCTTTAGCTAAAACGAGAGTAGTGAAATATGAGATCAAAATATGATTCATCCTTGATTTCAAACTCGATTAAGAGCATCAAACAACCAACAACGAGGGCAATGAATCAAGCTCTTAAAATGATATTACACGTGGAAATCACATCATTGCTCTCAATGCAAATGCAAATGAAACCTATATGAAACTATATGCGTTCTTTTTGTGTTTAAGATTTTCAAAAAAATTCGGTTTTTTTTTTGGTTTTTTCTATGCCTTAGATGGGTGCATGAATGCATGAGACTCAAAATGTGAAATCAAAAATAAGATCAAAATAAACATGATTAGATACCGGTCCCTTCCCCAAACTTAAATCACACCGTCCCGGTGTGAAATAAATTCAAAGGAAGAACCCAAACAAAAAGGCAAAAACAACTATACAATGCTAGACTCAAGAAAAGAAAATTATATACAAAAGTTTTGGAGTATTACCTAGTAGTCTTGATGGGGAGGAAGACCCCATTGAGTACGAAGGGTTGCTAGAGCATGGTGAGGGAGATCGCATCGCCTTTCGTTTCTCCGCCTTCTCTTCACGAACCGAGCGTCTTGTCCAATCGTGCGTGTCTCCACCACACGAGCTTTCCCCCATGTCGCGATGTCTCATTTCCCTTGGCTCTCCTCGCACGTCGCTTGCCGCTTTGCAAGAACCCATGGCCTTAAGCTCCTTGACCGTCTTCATCAAATTCTTGATCGATCCCGCCATCTTTCTCATTGTGCGGTCTTGCCACTTGCACCACCGTTGGAGGAGTCTCGTTTGGTGGTGTGCGTACCGAGTAGCAGAATCTCCCATCTCTTCATCGAACGGCTCGAAGTGGTATATCTCACTTCCGTAAGTAGGCATAGGGAGTGGTGGACTATCGGCTTCATCGTCGGAGCTAGGGGACTCGTCGGTGTTGCTTGTCCCCTCGTGCGTACTCTTACCGCTCCTTTCCTTGTGAGCTAAACCAATGGGTGGGTAGATGGTCGGGTTGTAGAGACTTTCTTTGGTGGGATAGAAGGAGATGTTTTGCCAGTTTTGGAGACAAGTGAGATCCTTGTCGGGTAGCAAAACTTGAACCACCTTTTTCGCGCCGAGGGTGACGTTATGTGCGAGCATGATTCATATCCTTCCCTTGAGGGATCTCGTCCGTATAAGGTATGCGTCATCCATCAAATCACACGTCATCCGTTCATTTGACAACTTGAACCCTTTTGCCCTTAGGATGGGAGTCCCTAGCCCACCGATGCTAATTGCGGATTTCTTGTTCTTGGTCTCATACGCCAGGCTTTATAGCAAAAGAAACGCCGCAACAAGAGAGTTGCAAGGTTTGGTGTGCGCTCGTTGCCTTCAAACACTATCCCATTGGGGAAAACCGGTAGAAGAGGTCTCAAACCAAAAGTCATCAGTTCTAGTTCGTCGAGTGTAACCGACCCAAATTCTATCTTCGCGAAGAATATGTGGGCAAACACCTTGTGGACATATCGAATCGCCGGGTTTTGGGTATGAGTGGTTTTGTTGTTGCCCGGATGGTACTCTCCATAGCCAATGGTTTCCCATAGCTGTTTAAGCTCATTCTTCGGGTAATGAAAGTACGGGCTTCCACTTGTTCCTTCTTCCCGAAAACCAAACACTTGGAAAATCTCGTGGAAGGTCATACTATAGTCCTTCCCGTTTACCGCAAATTCAATGACCCCAAATCCGGTTTGTGCATTCGCCTTCTTGTGATGCTCGTCGTAGAAGGCTGTCCGTAGGGAAGAAAGGAATTGGCACGTGGGTTCTTGGTGGGCTATATCCTTCATGTGCAAAACCGTCCAAGACCCATGTTGTCAAAGATTGTTACCACGTCTTCGAGGATCCCCATCCTTTCTAGTACAACAATGTCCACAAATCTCCCTTGCTCGAAATCCATGCTTATGAGTTTTTCAAAGCATTCTTCCGAGGTTGGAGGAGCCGGTGTGGCAACCGCTTTGCCTTTGTCCTTAGCCGTACTCTTCTTCTTCCCGGAAACCACGGTGCCCTTGCCCTTCGCGACTTGCTTGCCTTTAGCTTTTGTACTTTTGGGATCGACCGGCTTCTTGGCTCTAGAACCCGATGCCTCAACTATCTCATTCCCCACAGCTTGAGCTTGAGCTTGAGCCTGAGCTTCATCGTTCCTTGTGGCGGCTCTTATTCGTCCCATAGTTCCTACACATTCTCGAGAAAGCCATGAGTTCCATGGAAGCAAAATCTCAAAAGCGATGAAATTCAAGGATGATCAATTGGGAACAAATTGATTTCATGAGATAGAAATAGTTCAATCCAACAAAAACAATCCATTAGATTTAAACACATTGATCAACTCCTAATATCCCAAGAAAATCTCCATCGAAAATCAACTTAGGGTCAAGAACACAAATTCTAAAATTTTCATCAAAAGCGCAATCTGGCTCAAGACACAAGCAGTTTAATCATCATATAGAAAACCCCAAGGCTAAAATCAAGCTAAATGCATCACCCAAACAATTTCATAAAAATTTCACTCAAGAACAAATTCATGGTTTTTCAAAAAACTCATGGGTCAAATACCTTGGGGGTGAGTGCACAAGCAGGAAAAACAGTGATGAATCCAAAGAGAGAATAAAAAATCGAGCTTGTAGCAATTTGAATCACAAAATTCGAGCAAGTAGGGAGAAAGTTATTGAGAAAAGAAGAAAATGAGGGAGAAGAAGAAGTGGTATCGGTGCTGGGTTTAATCGCGGGGGAGAGGGGATTTTCGCGGGTCGGGTTGGGTCAAACGGGTTAAATTAGCTTAATGACGTTGACTTCCATTGACCCGATGATTTAGGTGTTTTACCACTCAGTTAATTAATAACTAAAGCTCACACTACCGCAATCATAATGGTTGTCAATGCAATACTTTAGGGTCGAATCCACAGAGACCACAGTTACACTACAATTCTCACAATTATGAAACTAATCTAAGACAAGATTATATTTTGTTTTGGAAAGAGTAACGAACGCAATTAAAACGATGTAAATTCAATAAGGGAAAACGTTAGGTCAAGGGTTTGTTCTTGGGAATCCAGAGATCACAAATCAGACAACTATTCAAGGAATAATTAAAAACAAGTTTCAAACTCAAACATAAATATTAACCAATCCACTCTCGTGCTCACGGTTACTAAAACTAACAACCTAATCCACTCTCGTGCTCATAGAATTCTAGGTCAGCATTAAAGAGCATGTTCAATATGTTCACGAGTCGCCTTAGCATCAACTCTCGCAGGCTAAGGACGATTCGCTCGCTTATGTTCTTTCTATGCAACCTAATCCACTCTCGTGCTCATAGGTGAAAATGTACCCTAATCCACAATCGTGCTCATAGGCTAAGCTGCACTCTAGTTCATAGACCTAGCGGTTAGCTCAAGCCTAAGCAATAAACACAATAATAAGTGAAAACCACAAAAGATAAATCCCTATTTGTGTCTAATTCAATGATTCATGGATCCATTCGAAACCCTAAACCTAACTATGAAATCTACTCACACATTGTTGTAGAGAATAATGATATGCTCAATTTAATACCCTAAGATACTAAAGCAGTTGTTGTAGTAAGTGTAGGGGTCGAACCACAAAGACTCACATAGATCACACAATAAATTATGAAGTGTCGAATTACGCTAAGCCAGATAGATGTAATTAAAAACAGTGCAGAAATTAAACGAGATGTAAATCAATTGGGAAATATAGGCTCAGGGTTTTTCTCAGAAAATCAGTGAATGCAGACTAACTAACTAACAGGATTCAGATTTAGCGCAGTTCTTGAACTCAAATCACTAAAATATAGCTAACCAACTCTCGTTGCGAAAACTATCTAAATCTAAATCCTAGGAATTCCAAATCTCTTTGCGAATCCTAAAGTCTAAATCAGCTTTAACAACAGGTTTGATATGTTCACAAATCAATTAAACCAAATCTCTTTGCGAATAATCAATTTGCTCACCTAGGTTCTATCAGGTAATTAATTGCACTCTCGTACCTAATCAATTATCCTAAGATTTATATTCTAGGTAGCTAATCTAGAACAAGCTATGAACACAACCTAAGCGAAGAACTATAATTCAGATGGTGAATCCTAAAAGATATTTAACCTAGCATTCAAAGAAAACCCTTATGAGAAAACCCTAAACCTAAGGTGGATCTACTCAGACATGGAGAATGAAACAATCAACATGTTTGAATAAATCATCAATAGAATAGAAAGAAGGGTTTAGAGATCTGATCTCGGACGAAGGGAGATTCAGACTTGTCTCTCTAAAACCAAAGTAAAATCAAACACAGAAAATAAAAGCATAGCCTAAACAGGTGGCTGAAAACCCTAAATATAGACTAAAAACACGTTCTGGGCTTTCTGGTAAGTATTAAAGTCTTCTGGGCCAAGTTGCAGGGTCTTTAGGCTTCTAAAAAGTCGTTTTTCCTATTTTCCCGAGCAGTATCGATCGATACTAGGTAGTATCGGTCGATACTCATCCTATGCGTCGACTCCTCTGCTCGACAGACTAGACAGTCTTCACGAAAACTGGCATAACTTTCGATCGCACCGTTGGAATGGCTTCAAACCACTTCCAAATGAAAGCTAATTCATTGATCTATCTTGTGTCCAAATATGAGCTCAATCCATCGGTGGGAAGGTCTTAAACGAATGCCAAACTTCTGACGTCTCTGCATGACTCTGCATCTCGATATGCTCCAGAATGCTCCAAAATGCTCCAAACGTACCTAAACCTGTAAAAGACTCTAAAAGACTCCAAAATACTATAAAGACTCTATAAAAAGGACTTATATCATGGCTTAAATAGGGTAAAAACCATGATATATCAACTCCCCCAGACTTAGCCTTTTGCTTGCCCTCAAGCAAATAGAAGACTAAACCAGAAAAAGAGGTTTGAAAACGTAGAGACTCACCTGTTCCTGAACCATCGAAAAGACCCTTTTCCCAAGTACCCAAATGTCACCTGATCAGCTTTCGATCTAACCACCATGTACTTCTCCGTAGACATTTGCAGCTTTTCCAGACTCCACACAAAATCCCACAGCATTGTTCAAGTAAAGCCCTCATCGCCAGTTTCATCTCTGCAGCTAATATTTAAGAACCTTCTAGACTCTTTACCAGACAATATCTTGACAAAGGAACCACCATTTTTCACACTTTTTTGTATCAATTTCTCTCCTCCAGACTTATTTCTTATTATATCCTTATTATTTTTTTTTATTTTCAGCTTAGCATATACATATCAAGGTAGGAGACGCGAGTATTGATGGTGTTTGCCACCAAATCCCCGGTTCTTCCCTCTCTATGTATCAAAGGATGTAGGCGAATAATGGCATCATAGGAAAATCCTAGCCTCGCTTCCAATCCTTTGTGTGATCATCCCCTCTTAAGTAGAATAATGGGATCGCTGGAAATTTTCCTAACCCTCTACTCAGAAGAAAATCATTTCAATCTTTTATGCTCTTAATCTATCAACTTATTTCAGGGGAGAGAGATACCATAATTCTAAACACACGGGTTCCTTTATCAGATATGAATGATGAATCAAGCTCTATGAACACTAACCACATCGATGAAATGCAAAAATTGGCTCGTGCTTCAGAAGAACTCTGCTGGAGACATGAATGTTTTCTAGTCAACTGGTCAGCCTTTGGATTTTTCATTAGTCGATCTAGAACTGATCCTGTAACACTGTGCACTCAAAAACAAAATCAAATCAATAGGTTCAAGCACAGGATCATCATCTCCAACAAATTTTGACTCAATAAAACAGTTTTGACTCGATAAAACGACTGACTCTAAGAAAAACGAAAACAATGTCAGCAGACACCTCCCCCAGACTTGAACAACACTGTCCTCAGTGTTATCTAGCCTAGAGTCAGTGAAAGAAACAAAGAAAAAGGATAGAACGAAGAGAAACAAGAAATTACCGTTCTGGAACAGTCGGTGTCGATCGACACACGGCATGGTATCGATCGATACCATGCTTAGATCGACTTTGTGAATTTTCATCCGCGATTGGTGTCGATCGATACCATAGGGGTATCGATCGATGCTTAGGCGATTTCGAGTTGCTCCTTGTTCATCCTGACACAGACTCAAAACAAACGAAAATAAAAATAAAAACGAATCAAAAACAGACTCACAAGTGGGTTGCCTCCCACCAAGCGCTCGTTTAACGTCAATAGCTTGACTGTAACGCCCTTCAGGCTGGATAAGAGTGAGAGCTTGCACCAAAACAGGCTCCATCACTTGACATTACTAGCTTCAAAGTTCTGCTTAGCATGCTGTCCACAAACTCCTGCCCTTTCTCTTTCAGCTCAGAAGTAAGAAGGACTCTTGCCTTAGAGAATGGCTTCAAGGCTCCTTTGCATTTGACCTTGTACTCAATCGAATCTCCATTACACTTCTGAGGTATCAAAGTGACATGGGGATTCTCAACTTTGTTGCTCTTGGCCTTCTTCTTTGTTGCCTTAGTTTTCTTGGCAACTTCTTTGGGGGTGCTGGGCGGTTCACCTGGAACATCTGCGACAGTAGGCTCATCAGGAGGCTCTTCCAAAATATCAATCGCTAGCGACTCTCCTGTGACAACCTCGATGCTAGACACATGTGTGGGAGCACTCCTAGGGGGAATGACACCATAATAGACCCCTCTGTCAATGTAAGAGAAAGAGATTCTCTTATTAGGTGTGTCTATGATCGCGCCTGCAGTAGCCATGAACGGTCGTCCCAAAAGGATAGGCATACGAGATATTGCACCCATCTCTACAACCTGAAAATTAGTAGGAACTAGACAGTCTCCTACTTTGACCAGCAAACCATGGATAGTACCGTGTGGAAGCGAGGTGGAGTTGTTCGCGAATGTGATAGATGCCTCTGGTGATCGAATATCAGCTCCTAACCGCTCTGCAATTGCCCTTGAGATGACATTGACACTAGCCCCTGAGTCGACAAGAGACTCTTTGAACTCAACTCCAGAGATAGAGCATGGAACTACAAATTTCCCTGGATCCTCCCTTGGGGTCAACTGTCTCAGTGGAGGTGGACCTCTAGCCTTAATGAAGAGTGCCTTAATCTCTTCCTCAGTTTCTCTGCAATCCTTGAAGTGACTTAGCAGAGGACGGCACTCTAGGGCTTCTTCAAAGGTTGAATCAGGGGAAATCCTTCTTACCATCTTCTCAAAGCCACGCAGCTGCTTTGGAGAGATGGGATCTCTGAGGTGTTTAGGTACAGGATTCTCCTTCTTGGGCTTGCGAGCTCTTTTCTCAGCTCGTTCCTTAGCTATCGCTGCCTGACACTTCGTTTCATAGTCTTCCCAAAATTGGGCGATACTGAACCGTGCTGCTGCTACTTGAGGCTCCTTGGTCGAAATATCATGTGTCTCCTCAGAAATTGCCTTGGTATCGACCGATACCAGTGGGGTATCGATCGATACACGGGTTTTGGAAGTGTCCCGTTTCAGAATTGTAACCGGCATCGATCGACACCTGGGGGTATCGATCGATGCTCTGGCGATTTCAGAATCCTCTTCGTAATTCTCTGCACTTGAGGAGATCGCATTGACGTGTGCATGAACCGATTTTCCCTTGGAATTTGCTGCAGTCTGAGCTACTTGAGTTTCCAGCATCCTGTGACTCGTATTTAGTGCCTCGATCCTTCCACTCAAATCGGTGTACATGGTGTCCATCTTACCATTGAAGGTGGCTGTCATCTTCTCCTGCCCTTGAACCAGGTGTTCAAGCATAACCTCAATCTTACTCTCAGGAGCTTTGGGTGGTGGGGATTGGTACCCTCCTTGCTGAGCATTGTTGGTGAAGTTTCGATTGGAGTTGTATCCGAATCGCTGACCCTGAAAACCAGAACCACCTATGTAGTTAACATCTTCCACCTCATTCTCAGTAGCAAAGTGGACGGCCTTTGTTGTCCTTCCCAGCAGAAGACTGTGCATAGAATCCAGCTGAGCTTTCACTTCAGCGATCTGTGACCCATCCATGTTACCAGCCAGCTTCTTGCGCTCGAAGTCTGCGCTCTTGGTGCTACTACTAGATGCAAAGTTCTCAATCAACACAATAGCATCCTCAGGATATCTGGTGTTGAAATTACCATTGCTCGAAGAGTCCAGACCCATCTGATATCTCCAATATACTCCTCTGAAGAAGATACCCAGCAGCTGCACATCAGAGTATCCATGATGTGGACAATCTCTCTGATACGATCTGAATCTTGTCCAAGCAGCCTTGAACGCCTCAGTAGGTCCTTGAGAAAAAGTGGATATCTTATTTCTCAGATCTTCAGATCGCCCGTCATCATAGAAGTTAATCAGGAAGGCTCTCTTGGTGTCCTCCCAATTAGTTAGCGATCCAGGAGATAGCTGCCTCAGCCAGTAAGTAGCTTCTCCACCCAGAGAGTAGGGGAAGAGCTTGCAGAAGAGATAGTCGTAGGACACTCCATTGCTCTTGATGCCAGTGACCAAGTCCTCGAATTTCTCTACATGGTCCATTGGATGTTCATGAGGAAGACCATGGAAGAGATGCTGTCCTACTAGAGTGTAGTAAGCAGGTTTCAGCTCGAAGTCATTCCTCTCATAAGCAGGAGGACGAATCGCTGACCGATTGGCGAAAAACTGCTCTGGCCTGTTGTACTCACCAATTGTCTGAGCTCGAACACCTGCAGCATTGCCAACGTTGCCGCGCCCAGCTGGCACAACAATCTCAATAACAGGAGCAGGGACAACGATGTTTCCAGCTTCATCAAGTCGTTGCCCTCTCTCATTACACACATGACCCTCTTGGTCTCTCAGAATTCCAGCTTCATCAGCTCTTAAAACCACTGGGTTGTTCATCCCTGATGTTTGCTTGGTCTTTCTGTTTGTGCGTTCCACAAGCGCTAGCTGTTCCAGTGATAGTCCAACTAGCTGAGTGCTCTTGTTGCTCCTGGTTTCGCGAACAGGCATACACCTGCAAGGAAAACACTAGGCAAAGCACGTAAGTAACCAGAAAAATACGTTGAGTATCGATCGATACCAAGTGGTGTCGATCGATACCAAAAAAGAAGTCGCCGGAGTATCGACCGATACTAGTGAGTATCGATCGATACCGACGAACTTAGTCGAAATTCTAAACTAAAATCTAATGGCGAAATTGAGTCCCCGGCAACGGCGCCAAAATTGATATGCTCAATTTAATACCCTAAGATACTAAAGCAGTTGTTGTAGTAAGTGTAGGGGTCGAACCACAAAGACTCACAGAGATCACACAATAAATTATGAAGTGTCGAATTACGCTAAGCCAGATAGATGTAATTAAAAACAGTGCAGAAATTAAACGAGATGTAAATCAATTGGGAAATATAGGCTCAGGGTTTTTCTCAGAAAATCAGTGAATGCAGACTAACTAACTAACAGGATTCAGATTTAGCGCAGTTCTTGAACTCAAATCACTAAAATATAGCTAACCAACTCTCGTTGCGAAAACTATCTAAATCTAAATCCTAGGAATTCCAAATCTCTTTGCGAATCCTAAAGTCTAAATCAGCTTTAACAACAGGTTTGATATGTTCACAAATCAATTAAACCAAATCTCTTTGCGAATAATCAATTTGCTCACCTAGGTTCTATCAGGTAATTAATTGCACTCTCGTACCTAATAAATTATCCTAAGATTTATATTCTAGGTAGCTAATCTAGAACAAGCTATGAACACAACCTAAGCGAAGAACTATAATTCAGATGGTGAATCCTAAAAGATATTTAACCTAGCATTCAAAGAAAACCCTTATGAGAAAACCCTAAACCTAAGGTGGATCTACTCAGACATGGAGAATGAAACAATCAACATGTTTGAATAAATCATCAATAGAATAGAAAGAAGGGTTTAGAGATCTGATCTCGGACGAAGGGAGATTCAGACTTGTCTCTCTAAAACCAAAGTAAAATCAAACACAGAAAATAAAAGCATAGCCTAAACAGGTGGCTGAAAACCCTAAATATAGACTAAAAACACGTTCTGGGCTTTCTGGTAAGTATTAAAGTCTTCTGGGCCAAGTTGCAGGGTCTTTAGGCTTCTAAAAAGTCGTGTTTCCTATTTTCCCGAGCAGTATCGATCGAGACTAGGTAGTATCGGTCGATACTCATCCTATGCGTCGACTCCTCTGCTCGACAGACTAGACAGTCTTCACGAAAACTGGCATAACTTTCGATCGCACCGTTGGAATGGCTTCAAACCACTTCCAAATGAAAGCTAATTCATTGATCTATCTTGTGTCCAAATCTGAGCTCAATCCATCGGTGGAAAGGTCTTAAACGAATGCCAAACTTCTGACGTCTCTGCATGACTCTGCATCTCGATATGCTCCAGAATGCTCCAAAATGCTCCAAACGTACCTAAACCTGTAAAAGACTCTAAAAGACTCCAAAATACTATAAAGACTCTATAAAAAGGACTTATATCATGGCTTAAATAGGGTAAAAACCATGATATATCAAATAAGCAAAGAGATATGAGAGAAATCATAAATAAATTCAATAGATAATAAGAGGGTTCAGAAAGCTTCTCCAAATTTGTCAAAAGAGGTTCAGAGATCTTCTCCCAAGCATACAATTGAAAAAGATGAAAAATGTCTAAGAAAAATAAAGCGTAGCCGTCTAAGAGGCTAAAAATAGAGTATATATAGGCCCTATGTCGAAAATTAGGTCAAAACATGCAGTTTCCGGGGCAAAACAGGAAATTCATAAATTTACTTTTTCTTCTCGCAGGCACGCATCGACCGATGCATATAGTCGATTTCAGTTCTTCGGGCAAGCTTGCATCGACCGATGCACTCCTTGCATCGGTCGATTTCAGTCCCTTGGGGGTGGCGTGCATCGATCGATTTCGGTTTCTCGGACCAGCTCGCATTGACCGATGCACTCCTTGCATCGGTCGATTCTTCTTCCTCGGGTGGTGCGGCATCGGTCAATGCACTTGCGTTTTTGACCATGTAACTCCAATTTCTCCCTTAGACGCCTTTTTACCTGAGATAACTAAATAAACGACTAAAAGACTCTAAAAACGAACTTTGACTCGATAAAACATTTGAAAGGAATACTAAACATGCGTTAGAAAATGACAAAAACCAAGCATATTAATTCCCCAGACTTAGTCTTTTGCTTGTCCTCAAGCAAACAAAAAACTAAGCAAGAAGAAAAAGTTTAAAAAAGCACGAAGACTCACATTTCCTTTAGAATTATGTAATGACCATTACCTTAGTAATTCACGAATTGCCGAACTAGCTCTAGATCGAACCACCATGTACTTCTCTGCAAGCATCGCAGTCTCCCAGATTCAACTCATTATTTCGCGGATCAATCCAAAACTATCATCGCTGGGTCTCATCAAAGATCATGGTGCCAAGAACCTTCTAGACTCTTTCCCTTTCGATATCGTGGCAAGATAACAACACAACCTTTGGTACTTTTTCCCTCTCCCAAACTTATTCTTTTCTCATTTTTTTCGTAAGGTTAATGGCGGATGGAACGCGAGTATTGATGGTTGTTGCCACCGAATCCCCGGTTCATTTTAGTGCCACCCTTTCATTCTAAGGTGTAGGCGAATAGTGGTATCTTTGAAAATTTTCCTAACCTCGCTTCCGACCTTAGTGTGATCATCTCCTTCGAGGTAAAATAATGGCATCGATGGAAATTTTTCTAGCCATTTACCCAAAAGAAAATCATTTCATCTTCTCTATTTTTTATCTTAAATAAGGGAGAGGAGTACCATATTTTTACACATGCTATCTTGTTAGATACGAGTGAGGAGTCAAGCTCTGAAGGCGCCAATCACGATGATGAGGTAAAAGGAAGAGCTCAGAAACTAGCTCAAGCTTTTAAATTTTCTCGGAAACATGGGTGCCTCTGTTTGACTAGCCAGCCTTTAGATTTTTCATTAGTCTGATCTAAAACTAGCCCTGCGACAATGGTCACTTAGATGCAAAATTAGTTAAGAATTCAAAGGTCCTGAAGAGGCTAGTAACGATAGAGACCCTCCCCCAGACTTACTAAATAAAACATCAAAATGACTCGAAAAGGGAAAACAAAAGAAAGAAATAGCATTAGTAACGATAGAGACCCTCCCCCAGACTTACTTCACACCGTCTCAGTGTGAAAATAAACCAAGAAGAAGGCCAAACAGACTCAAGAAATATATAAAATAAAAGAAAACGTACCGGTGGGTTGCCTCCCACCAAGCGCTAGTTTTAAGTCATATAGCTCGACTTTGGCTCGGGTATCAGTCAGGAAGAGCGTGAGAAATTGCCCCGAAACAAGTCCCACCATCAAACAACTCCAGCTTCAGAATTTTGCTCATCATCCCCTTTACAACATCTTTTCCTTTCTCCTTCAGCTCTGAAGTGAGAAGTGCTCTACCCTTTGAGAATGGCTTCGATGTTCCCTTGCACTTTACCTTATAGTCAATCAAACCTCCATCACACTTCTGAGGGATCAAAGTGAAATAAGCATCTCCTTTGACGCTTTTTCTTTTTCCCTTCCCTTGTGCCTTAGTCTTTATGATGTCGCTCTTGTTGATGATAAGAGGATCATATAGGACTATTTTGACTGTGTCCTCTTTATAAAGATCTTTCCAAGGATCAACCACAGCGTCTCTCCTGTGATAACAGTGATGCAAGAGACGTGTTTGGGAGCTATTCTAGTGGGGATGGCTTTGTAGAAGACTGATATAAGATTGGAATCCACCAAATCTTATAAATCAAAAGGTTGTCAAGAGTTGACAAGCTTTGGCGGAAGGTGGACAAAATAGAGGTGGAGATGATGGGTAGTTGATTGACTCGCTCAATCGATGGACGAACAAGCGTGTTTGAATCACACAAACAAACTTAATCCGCATCTTCAATAGAAAAGAAGTGAATCTCACACTGGTTTCTAAAGAACAAGAACAAGAGAGTAAAGGAATCTCACACAATACTCTAATGATCTATACTTGTATTTTAGGATGAATCCACAAACTAAAATAAACAAGCAAAACAAAGCATAAAGCTTTACAAGAAAATTACTTTATTTATTTTTCCAAAAATCTCTATATATTATTACAATAGAACAATTGAGCTTTTTATAGCTCTTACAATGTGATATTGACAATAAATTACATTAAAATAAATTATTTACATTTAAACAAAAGGAGACAAATTTGCTAAATCAAATAATATTATTATTGCCACCAATTTAGCCTTTGACTTTGAATGACTCCTTTGATTTTTTCTTGAAGTTATGATGTTGAGATTCTCATAGTAAACCCACCTTGATTCACTCTTTTTGATATTGCATCAAAGACCCTTTTGTCGATGATGGAGAATGAGATTCTCTGATTGGTCATGTCTACAAGTAGGGCTGGGCAAAATACCCAGAACCGAAGAACCGAACCGAACCCGACCCAAAAAAGGGAACCGAACAGAACCCGGTACCGACAAAATACCCGAATGGATCCTATACTCCTATACCCGAAGAACCGAAACCGAACAGAACTGAGAACCGAATGGGTACCCGAAATACCCAAAATATAATTATATACCCAAAATATTAATTATATTTAGACTTGATATAACCCTATTACACAAAATTATAATTATAAACCCCGAAGATATCAATTATTGTTAGACCGAAATAACCGAAATATCTAAAATAATAAAAAAATATGAAAATTCTTAGTTATATTTGTCAAAATTTAACCAAATTTTATTCAAATTTAGCATTTTTTTTAGTTTTTTCCTATATTTCGGGTACCCAAAAGTACCCGAACCGAACCCGAACCGAATTTTATAAATACCCGAATGGGTCTTTCAACCCTATACCCGAAAAACCTGATACCCGAAAGAGCCGAACCGAACCCGAACGGTTACCCGAATGGTCTTCCCCGAATCAAATGCATATCGGAACCTTCACTCATCTCCACAACCTGGAAATCAGTATGAACCAAGCAGTTTCCTACATTAAAAAGCAAATCAAGGATGATACCATATGGGGTTGTGGTGGAGGAGTTGGTGAACGCAAGAGTTGTTTGAGGAGGCTTCATATCGGCGATTCCCAACCTCTCTGCAACAACCTTCGACATCAGATTCACGCTAGACCCAGAATCTACAAGAGATTCTTTAAATTCGACATCGAAGATAGAACATCGAACAACGAACTTTTCGGGGTCTTCAATCTTAGACAACTGCTTCATTGGTGGTGGTGTGCTCATTGTCTTAATAAAGAGTGCTTTAATCTCTTCTAGAGTCTCTATGCAATTCTGGAAAAATCTAACAAAGGTCGGTCGTCCAAGGCTTCTTCAAACGAGATCTCATGGGGAATCCTCCTCACCAATTTATCAAAACCACTCAGCTTCTCTGCACTAATAGGCTTCATGAGGTGTCTGGGTGGCATAGGGTATGACACCTTAGGAACATATGGTGGTGGGGTGATAGAAGCATATTTCTTCTCTGCTACAACAACATGTGTTTCAACCTCATTCTTCAACTCATGCATAGTCTTCATTTCTCCTTGAGCAGTGATTGCATTACAATTGCTCTCTGGGATTTTTCTACACTTTTCCCGGAAGATTTCCCGACTGTTGATACAAGGATTTTGCCGTGTATCAATTACTCATAATGCCTATGTAGCATAAGAGGATCGAATCCAATGGGTAGAGTTTCAAGCACAAGGAATGCATACAACTAAATGAGTTAAGCTAACAAGAGAGGTTTTTGGTTTCTAAGCAACCTAAATAATTCAAATTGAAAGCAAGTAAGCAAGTAACAAAGCACAAAAACGTGTTTAGCAAGAAGATAAAGGCAACCTCTTGGATGAGGTTATTGATTTTGGATCCTTACATGATCTATCTAGATGTCATTTCACACAAACAAGCTATTCCCTTAGCCTAGAACACTTAAACAAGATTAAGCCACTTTCATGGTCTTAATCACTTTGATAATCACCAAATCAAGAACAAACCATCGTTTGTGATAGGATGATTTAAAAGCAATAAACATAGGTTCCTATGGCCCTAATGCTCCTTATACAACTACTCTCATAGGCTAAGACAACAAAATCCCTTATTTGGTTCTTTGGGAAATTTCATCGAACACCCTAAGGTCTAGATTAACTATATCTAGCCTAATCTAGCATTATGAACACCAAATAAGAGAGGCAAGATGTAAACTAAGTCCTAGACATCAAGATCTACCACGAAATTCCCCTAATCTACCTCATCCATGAGCTCTAAAAAGAACTACTCACTAATCAAGAAGAACACACCAAATCTTGTGAAAGATGTGATGTTAATCATGATTAGGGAATAGGAATGTGAAAGATTAGATAAAGATGAAAAGATATGAACTCAAACTTTTATAAATCAAAAGAATCCTTGGGAAAAATCCCAAAAACCCTAAAAAGACAAGGTCTTGTTCTAGAGAGAAAAACAGAGAAAAAGAGTAAAAAGGAGATATATCTAAAAATGAGATCCTAGGCTTATAAAAAGGTGTTTTTCTTAGTGGGTCGGACCGGGTCAACCCGGGACAAATCGGGTATTGACCCAGTCAATCTCTGGTCGATTTTCTAACACCGGTCAGGTTGGGGCCGGTGCATTTGGCCGGTGTGGGAGGTTTTGCATTTTTGAGTGTAACTAGTTTGGGCACCAGTTAGATATATCTCTGGTAAATCTGCTGTATCTCTCAAACCACAGATCCGAACGACTTGAAACAACTTCCAGAAGAAAGGTAACTCAATTACATAAAACTTCTATGAAGACTTTAGAAGGCAAATCAGAGTGTAGGTCCTTCGTCCAGCCTGATCTTTCAGACACTTCGGCTGGCTTTGGCGAAAGCTTCCACACCGGGCGAAGTTGGGCCGGTGTGGGAGGCCGGTATTTCCCCTAGTCAAGTGAAGGTCTGACACCGGATCTTTGCACCGGCTGTGTCTTGGCCGGTGTGGTCGTGTTCTGTATGCTTGCACCTGGCCGGTGCATGCGTGTTGTCTTTGGCCGGTGCTACAGTCTTCGATGATAGGTGCAACACCGGTTGGATCATGGCCGGTGTATGTGTCCGGGAATGTCCCTGCTCGAGTCTTCAAGTAGCACCGGGCGTGTGCGTGGTCTTGCCCCTGGCCGGGGCATGAGGAGGTAAGGCTGAGTCCGAGGGTCTTTAGTACCGGGTGTGTTGTAGCTTCTCGGCTAGGCAGAGACGTCTTCAGTAAATCCCCGGTAACTTCCTAAAAAGATGTCCGAATGACTTGTTTTAAAATGCTTTGGACAGCTAACTCACGCCTCTGCAATTTCCATGAAGGTCGTTAACGCTGATTTAGATCGGAGGGCCTCTGTCCGGCCACATCTTTCCGGTGTCTCAGATGGACTTTGCACATCACTTAGGTCCAACTCTCCAAATATGCCCAATTGCCTCCAATTTCCTTGAAAATACTCCAAAACATGCAAGAACTCACTAGACCTAATGCAAATATCCTAATCTCTAAATGAGACCTTAATGTAAGATAAAACCATTATTATGCAACGTAAATGACACATAACTCTAAGTGAAATGCATGCTAAAACGTGCAATGTATGAGTATATCAATTCTCCCAAACTTAAACCTTTGCTTGTCCTCAAGCAAACAAGAATAAAGAAAGGGAGAAAACTAACAATGGGAGCTCAAATCCAAAAGTGCCATGAAAAGAATTCACCTCAATGTCCAAGTGACTAGCGCTAAGATGCGATCAAACAAGTCTACTCAAAAAGAGCTTGCCATATCTTTCCTTATACGAATCAAATTCAAGCCTTAACCTACACAAGTATTCATGTCATCCAATCCTTTAACATTCATTAATTGTTACAAGTGAATCATGCGCATGCAAGGTAAGTGAATCCATTGGCTAGGGTGAAGGTCTTGAGATAAAGATGATCTCAAATGTATGGGATTACTCCAATGCAAGGGATCTCTCAATGAATGTGCAATCTTTAGTAAAATGCCAAGAGTAAAAGGCAATTTATGCATACAAGGATAGACTCACATCTACTCAATGCCTAAATTGTCTCTAACCCTAGCATATCTACCCATGAAGTCTTCATCCAAAGCTACCCTTTTCTCACTTGGCCTTTTCCCTGTCATGTCCCATACTTGAACTCCTTCTTCCACTTCATCCTTTCTCACTTGGGGAATTTCTTCTTCTCCATTGAATCTTGTGGTTTCGTGCTTCTTTTTGTTGCTTCTTTAGCTCTTCTTTCTTTCTTTTTCTTTGTCTTGCCTCATCATTTATCCAATTGATGCTTTAGCCAAATTTTGGCTTTTTCATTTGTTTCTATGAGGCTATAACTATCTCTAAGAGCTATTTTTGATAACTTGCACTACCACATCACAATATTGCATTCCCCTTTCACCTTCACTTCTTTCTCTTGAACTCACTTCCTTCTTATCCACAATCCCATTAGTCACACCATTTCGTACACACCAAACCCAAAACTTCTCTTTCCCACGAGTTTAACCTAGTCTAGCCTTTGATGTTCTGCTAGATCTACAAGCAAACCTATCCTTGTCGCCCTAAACTCAACACGTTTTGTCAAACTTACTCGAAAAATTAGGCCTCACATACGCACACTAAAGATTTTGGCTTGAAAGGAGGGTAGGTTAAAGGTGTGGTAAACCGTTCCAATGATGGGAATCGGCTACTTGGACTAGCAAAATAGTGGTGAAAAGGATAAGAGAGTCCAAGTATGTATATGGTAACCATGAATTCACTATGCAATGCACAAGCATGATGATTTCAATGTCAAAATTATGGTTTTCACTTAGGTAGGATTGGAATCAAATCAAAACTTGCTTTAGCTAAGACCCTAGTAATGAAACACAAGATCGAATTATGGTTCATCCTTGATTTCAACACGAGATCAAAAGCATTAAACAACAAGCAATGAGGACATTGAATCAAGCTCTAAAAATGATACTTACAAAGATAATTCTATCATTGCTCCTAATGCTCATGCAAAGCTACCTAAAATGATATGCATCTAGACTCAATCCTATATGGAATGCACAAAAGTTCAAAAAATTTTAAATTTATTGAAAATGCATGACATGCATGAGACTCAAGATGAAAAAGGTAAAATAAGAACACCAAAAACAAAGTTACATAACACACAAACCCTCTCCCAAACTTAAATTACACAGTCCCTTGTGTAATAGAAGCTTAAGAGAGAGCTAAACAATGCATGAAAGAAAGAAGATATGATTCTAAATGCTATCTACAAAGTTTGGAGTATTACCTTGGAAATGAATGGAGAGAACGAGAGTAATCAACTCAATCCTTCATACCTTTGTCCTTAAGTTCATGACCATTAGACCATCAAGAACCTATTCACACTAAGCAAACCCATCAAAATGAAAAAGAAAACATAAAGAGACATAGAAACGAAAGTATGTACAATGATAAGTTTGGGGTGTCTCCCAAGAGCACTTTGTTTAAAGTCACTAAGTTTGACTTTGGTTACTCTTTTAGGCGGGTGAGAAATGAGTGTGAGCACTCCAAGACGGATCTTTGAGCTCGAGCTTGAGCACCTTGCTCATTACCGCTTCAAGACCGACTTCTCCTCGGGTGTGAGGATTGCTTTGACCGATGCAAAGAGCCTGGGTCGACCTTTGCATTTGATCTTGTACTCGATCACTCCATCCTTGTGTTTCCATGGAGTGAGATTCATCATAGAAGGTTGACTTTGCTCAGACCTAAACCCATGAAGCGTGCTTGATCTGTTTCCCATTTTAGCCTTGGCTTTTGTCTTCTTCTTTGCACCCTTACTACCCTCAACGTCATTCTCCATTGTGGTGGGAGGGATCGGTTCTAAGCAAGTGATCATGTCAACTTCCGAAGCTTCCTTGTCATTACCATAACCCAAATTGTTTCTCTCAAGAGACTTCTCTTTCTCTTCATAGACCTTTGGGGGTGGAGCTTCTTCAACCATATCACATCTACCCACATACCCCACTTCTTCTCCTCGAAACTCATCATCCTTCATGGTGATTGTACCACAAAGTTTATTGGAAGAAGTCCTCATTGGGTAGTACACCTTATCATCCACATTCAATAGAACTACCCTTTATTCTTTGAAATCCATTCTCGCACCGGTAGTGAGTAGGAATGGAGTTCCAAGGAGTAGTGGAAGCTTGTTGGTCTTCTTTATTTCCTTGACCACAAAGTCCGTTGGGACTATGCAATTCCCAACCTTGAGTGGATAGTCTTTGAGGAGAACAAGTGGCTTCTTTGAAGAAGAGTCTCCAAAGGTGATAGGTGATGGATGATAGGCGAGGGTTCTTATACCTAGACTCTTGAACATCTCATGGGACATTACATTCACACTTGACCCAGAGTCACACAAAGCGTCCTCAATCTCCAAGAGAGCAAGCTATAGAGAATTTACCGGGATTACCAAGCTTGGGGAGAGACTTAGGCTAGATCCTAGTTGTACTTGGTGAATCAATGAAAGCAACACTAAGCTTTGGTTTTTGAACCATGGTCACGTCCTCATCTTTCTCAAGGGTCACTCCCCCACCTTGTTCCTCAATGTCCTCATTGAGCTTCAAGAGAGCTTCTCTAGGGGAGGTGAAACGGTTTATGATCCATAGAGTAGAAGCTCAATCTCCTTAGTGCCGGCTTCATGATCTTCAATGGGACGTGATACCTTTGAGAAGATGGCATTGCAATACTCCTTTGTTGCTTTCCCATTTGAAGAGATTTGTTGTAGTTTGTCTCCATTGTTGCCCTTGGTCTCCATTTCTTGCACTTTGGAACTCAATGCCTCAAGCTTCTTGTGGAGATCATTGTATGAGCAAGCTACCTTGGTATTGATTTCCTCCATCTTCTTGCTTATATCCAATGCTCCACTTGCTTGGCCTTGAAGAAGTTGTTGAAGAACGTTTTTCACATCAAGTTCTTGAGGCATGGAGTTGTTGCCTTGAGATTGTGGGACAAAGGTTTGTTGAAATCCACTTTGGTTCGTTTGGAAGTTGTTTTTGGGAGAATAGCTTTGTTGGTTATTAAGTGGGGCTTGGCCTTGGTTGCCATAGTTGTTGTTGAAACCTCTTTGGCAGCCACCATTGTTCCCAACATAATGCACTTCTTCTTGGTTGCTCAAATCCACCATTTCTTCGCCAACGAAGTGAACCGGTTTAGTGGAAGCATTGATGAGCTTTTCGATCATCATGGCTTGCTTATCCAGCTTCTCACTTAGAGCCTTCATAGCTTTGGTTCGTTGTTGTTCCTCAAAATCACTTGTGATTCTTGTAGACCGATCATAGTCATCACCATAAGTTCCATCACTCAATGCAAGGTTCTCTACCAACTCCATCGCCTCATTCACTTCCTTGGTTAAGAAATTTCCATTTGAAGCGGTGTCAAGCAACATACGGATCTTGGGCAATGATCCACGGTATAGAGTGCTTAAGAGAGAAGCATCCAAAAATCCATGATGAGGGCATTGCAATGTATAGCTCCTAAACCGCTCCCATGCTTCGTTGAAGCTCTCATTTACTCTTTGAGTGAAGCTTGAGATCTCATTTCTTAGCTTGGCTGTCCTTGAGTGGGAGAAAAACTTGGCAAGGAAGGCGGTTTTGCATTGATTCGAAGAAGTGATGGAACCTTGGGGTAGGTTCTTTTCCCATTGTCTTGCTTTGTCTCCAAGAGAGAATGGGAACAACCTTAGCTTGAAGCAATCCTCCGAGACTCCATTCATCTTTGTCAAGCCACAAATCCGGTCAAAGTGATCCAAATGATCAAGAGGATCTTCTACCGCCAAGCCATGAAATTTGTTGCTTTGCACCATGTTGATGAAGCTAGCTTTGACCTCAAAGTCATTGCACTCAACCGGTGGTGCATGAATCCCTTGGCGATTGACATGAACATTGGCCGCATCCCCCGCTCCAACAATGTTTCGGGCTCTATCAAAGGGGCTTGGAGCTCTAGCATTATGGGCGGGTGGGTGGTGGTTTCCATTACCACCATGGCCATGTGCTTGGTGTTGGTCCACGTTTTCATGGTGATCCAACGGATGTTCATCTTCACGGTCCATACCCAACTTCTCTATGTGTTGAGCACGTCTTCTTTCTCTCCTTTCTCTAACTCCACGGTTCAAGAGGTGTATGTTGTCGATTGGCTCAACAAGGTTGTATACACCTCTAGCTCTTGTGTTCATGTACCTACAAGAGAGAGCTTGAAAGAGAGATTAGTAAACAAAAAAAAGAAAAAGGCTTAATCTCAAAAAGAAGTAAAATCCTAATGTTGAAAGCTAAACCCAATTGGCAATGGCGCCAAATTGATACAAGGATTTTGCCGTGTATCAATTACTCATAATGCCTATGTAACATAAGTGGATCGAATCCAATGGGTAGAGCTTCAAGCACAAGGAATGCATACAACTAAATGAGTTAAGCTAACAAGAGAGGTTTTTGGTTTCTAAACAACCTAAATAATTCAAATTGAAAGCAAGTAAGCAAGTAACAAAGCACAAAAACGTGTTTAGCAAGAAGATAAAGGCAAGCCCGTGGATGAGGTTATTGATTTTGGATCCTTCCATGATCTATTTAGATGTCATTTCACACAAACAAGCTATTCCCTTAGCCTAGAACACTTAAACAAGATTAAGCCACTCTCATGGTCTTAATCACTTTGTTAATCACCAAATCAAGAACAAACCATCGTTTGTGATAGGATGATTAACAAGCAATAAACATAGGTTCCTATGGCCCTAATGCTCCTTAGACAACTACTCTCATAGGCTAAGACAGCAAAATCCTTTATTTGGTTCTTTGGGAAATTTCATCGAATACCTTGTGTGCATGAAATTCCCTAAGGTATAGATTAACTATATCTAGCCTAATCTAGCATTATGAACACCAAATAAGAGAGGGAAGATGTAAAGTAAGTCCTAGACATCAATATCTACCACGGAATTCCCCTAATCTACCTCATCCATGAGCTCTAAAAAGAACTACTCACTAATCATGAAGAACACACCAAATCTTGTGAAAGAGGTGATGTTAATCATGATTAGGAAATAGGAATGTGAAAGATTAGATAAAGATGAAAAGATATGAACTCAAACTTGCATAAATCAAAAGAATCTTTGGGAAAAATGCCAAGAACCCTAAAAAGACAAGGTCTTGTTCTAGAGAGAAAAAGAGAGAAAAAGAGTAAAAAGGAGATAGATCTAAAAATGCGATCCTAGGCTTATAAAATGGTGTTTTTCTTAGTGGGTCGGACCGGGTCAACCCGGGACAAACCGGGTATTGACCCGGTCAATTTCTGGTCGAGTTTCTAACATCGGTCAGGTTGGGGCCGGTGCATGTGGCCGGTGTGGGAGGTTTTGCATTTTTGAGTGTAACTCGTTTGGGCGTCAGTTAGATATATCTCTGCTAAATCCGATGTATCTCTCAAACCACATATCTGAACGACTTGAAACAACTTCCAGAAGACAGGTAACTCAATTACATACAACTTATATGAAGACTTTAGAAGCCAAATCAGAGCGTAGTTCCTACGTCCAGCCTGATCTTTCAGACACTTTGGCTGGCTTCGGCGAGAGCTTCCACACCGGGAGAAGTTGGGCCGGTATTTCCCCTGGTCAAGTGAAGGTCTGGCACCGGGTCTTTGCACCGGCTGTGTCTTGGCCGGTGTGGTCGTGTTCTGTATGCTTGCACCTGGCCGGTGCATGCGTGGTTCTTTGGTCGGTGTTACAGTCTTCGATGATAGGTGCAGCACCGGTTGGATCATTGCTGGTGTATGTGTCCGGGAATGTCCCTGCCCAAGTCTTCAAGTAGCACCGGGCGTGTGTGTGGTCTTGTTCCTGGCCGGTGCATGATGAGGTAAGGCTGAGTCCGAGGGTCTTTAGTACCCGGTGTGTTGGAGCTTCTCGGCCAGGTAGAGACGTCTTCAGTATATCCGCGGTAACTTCCTAACAAGATGTATGACTGACTTTATTTAAACTTCCTTGCACACGTAACTCACTCCTCTGCAACTTCCATGAAGGTCATCAAGGAATGGCCTCCGTCCGGTCATATCTTTACGGCGTCTCAGATGGACTTTGCACATCACTTAGGTCCAACTTTCCAAATATGCCCAATTGCCTCCAATTTCCTAGAAAATACTCCAAAACATGCAAGAACTCACTAGACCTAATGCAAATGTCCTAATCTCTAAATGAGACCTTAATGCAAGACAAAACCATGATTATGCAACGTAAATGACACATAACTCTAAGTGAAATGCATGCTAAAACGTGCAATGTATGAGTATCAGCTGTCGCTTGATTGCTTTGGCATTTTGAGCAACTTGAGTGTCCATCTTCTTCACATGAGTGCATACAGCTTCGTACTTGATGTTGAAATCGTTGTATATGTCATCAACCTTGACATTGATCTCCTTAGCAGATTGTTGCTGGTTGAGAAGAAGCTGTTGCATGATAAGTTTAAGCTCATCTTGAGAGCCATTCGCAGAACTCGCGTGAACTTGGAATGGTGCTGGTGATGCTGTCTGGAAGGTGTTGAATGGTTGTTTCTGCTGAAACCCACCTTATTAATTGTTCTGACCTTGAAAGCCCTGAAAAAACCTGAGACGCCAACGTTTTGCACAAAAGTTTTTCCTTGGGATTGTTGAGCTTGCTGGGGGTAGACTTGATCTTGGAGATTTTTGACATTGGTGCTTCTGCAAGACATATTGGGATGGTTTCGGTAATTCTTGTTGAATCCTCTGTTTTGCACATACCAATGTCCACTAACAAAGTTCACCTCCTGCATCTCATTACTCTCATCTTTAGCTAATTCCCGACAAAAAACTACATCTCCTGTCTCCTCGCAAGACTGCACACCTCTCTGATTTCCCTTCAGCAGAAATTTCACCTTTGCAGTCAGCTCATCAATCTTCTGCGACTCTGCACTGTTTACACGTTTAGACATGTCGTACTCAGGGCAGCGATTTCCAGAACTTGCAGCCAAGTTCTCTATCAACTGGTACGCTCCTTTCTTAGTTTTGGTCATGAAGTCTCCATTGCTCGCAGCATTAAGAGCGTGCTTATAATCCCAGTCAACCCCATCATAGAAGATGCTAAGAATATTCCCATCCGAGTACCCATGATGAATGCACTCTCTGCGGTACTCTCTGAACCTCTCCTAAGCTTCGCAAAAGGACTCTCCCACGTGCTGCTGGAAAGTAGTGATTTTGTTTCGCAGCGAAGTTGTCTTAGACTTGGTGTATAAGTGGTCCAAGAAAGTAGCTCTGCATTTATCCCAAGCCATCAACGACCCAGATGGAAGTGACTTGAGCCATCTCAGCGCCTTGTCCGCCAAAGAGAAAGGGAAGAGCTTGCACTTGAGGTAATTAGTTGGTACCCCATTCGACTTGGTAGTTCTGCAGATTCCTTCGAAGTTCTCAATGTGGTCTATTGGATGCTCTGCAGGGAGACAATGGAACATGTGCTGCTTCACCAATGCAATCATCTGAGGTTTGATCTCATAATCTTGCCTCGTAATAGCTGGTGGACGGATGGCAGCTCTATTATAGTATAAAGCATGAGGCGTGTCCAAATCCCCAATGGCAGGCTGTTGCTGCTGCTGTTGCTGTTGCTGCTGCAGTTGTTGCAACTGCTGCACTTGTTGCTGCAGCCTCTGGAGTTCAGCAACTGCAACATTTTTTTGTTCGTTGTTTTGTTCATCCATGATGACGGGAATTGATATTGCTCTTCGGTTCGTTCGTTCTAACCTTGCTAGCTCTTGGTTACTGAGCTTGCGAAGGTTTTCAGAGCCCCTACTTCTGGTAACTCTATTCAGCTTTTCTGCTGGTCACCTGAAACGCAAAAAGAAAATAAAATAGAAAATATTAGTAAATCTTAGATTAAATTTCAAAATCAGAATTAAAGGTAACGCTATTGGTCCTCGGCAACAGCGCCAAATTGATTTAGGTGTTTTACCACTCAGTCAATTAATAACTAAAGCTCACACTACCGCAATCATAACGGTTGCTAATGCAGTACTTTAGGATCGAATCCACAGAGACCATGGTTACACTACAATTCTCACAATTATGAAACTAAGCTAAGACAAGATTGTATTTGGTTTTGGAAAGAGTTACGAACGCAATTAAAACGATGTAAATTCAATAAGGAAAAACGTTAGGTCAAGGGTTTGTTCTTGGGAATCCAGAGATCACAAATTAGACAACTATTCAGGGAATAATTAAACACAAGTTTCAAACTCAAACATAAATATTAACCAATCCACTCTCGTGCTCATGGTTACTAAACCTAACAACCTAATCCACTCTCATGCTCATAAAATTCTAGGTCAGCATTAAAGAGCAGGTTCAATATGTTCACGAGTCACCTTAGCATCAACTCTCGCAGGCTAAGGACGATTTGCTCGCTTATGTTCTTTCTATGCAACATACTCCACTCTCGTGCTCATAGGCTAAACTGTACCCTAATCCACTCTCGTGCTCATAGGGTAAGTTGCACTTTAGTTCATAGACCTAGTGGTTAGCTCAAGCATAAGCAATAAACACAACAATAAGCGAAAACTACAAAAAAAATAAATCCATATTTGTGTCTAATTCAATGATTCATGGATCCCTTTGAAACCCTAAACCTAACTATGGAATCTACTCACACATAGTTGAAGAGAATAAGCAAAGAGATATGAGAGAAATCAAAAATAAATTCAATAGATAATAAGAGGGTTCAAAAATCTTCTCCAAATTTGTCAAAAGAGTTTCGGAGATCTTCTTCCAAGCATACAATTGAAAGAGATAAAAGTGTCTAAGAAAAATAAAGCGTAGCCGTCTAAGAGGCTAAAAATATAGTATATATAGGCCCTAGGTCGAATTAGGTCAAAGCAGGCAGTTTCAGGGATAAAACAGGAAATTCAAAAATTTCTTTTTTCTTCTCGCAGGCACGCATCGACCGATGCACATAGTCGATTTCAGTTCTTCGGGCAAGCTTGCATCGACCGATGTAAGAAGTGCATCGGTCGATTTCAGTCCATCGGGGTGGCGTGCATCGATCGATTTTGGTTTCTCGGACCAGCTCGCATCGACCGATGCACTCCTTGCATCGGTCGATTCTGCTTCCTCGGGTCGTGCTGCATCGGTCGATGCACTCCTTGTATCGACCGATTATGGCCATCTCTTCACGGTTACGTGCGTTTTTGCCCACGTAACTCCAATTTCTTCCATAGACGCCTTTTTATCTAAGATAACTAAATAAAAGACTAAAAGACTCTAAAAACGAACTTTGACTCGTTAAAAATTCGATAGGAATACTAAACATGCGTTAGAAAACGACAAAAACCAAGAATATCACCCGACTCGCACCAATTGATTCTGGACCGGTGTCGGCAAGCGGTGCTGATCCTTTTGCTTCGCACCGATTTGCCCTGGCTTGGTACTGTCAGTCGGTGCAACCTCTCGGGTGCGATACCGATCCGTTGCACCGACCCAGAGGGAATCGGTACTGCCCTCCTTCTCGCGAATCCTGATCGTCGCAACTTTCTGTGCTTAGCACCGATCCGCTGCACCGATCCAAGAGCGATAGATGCAGCCTTCTTCCAATGTGCTTCATCGACGCAAACCCTCGAATACGGCACCGATCCACTGCACCGATCCAGGAGCGATCGGTGCAGTCCTCTCGATTTTGTTTTTTTCATCGCCCATCTCCTTGTTCCTTGATTCGAGACTTATTAACCCGTCAAGACCTGAAGAACATCTACCAAAGAGCATCAAACTGTTCTAGGAAAGATATAAAAACATAAAATTAAGAGTATATACAAGGATAAGCTTGGGGTGTCTCCCAAGAGCACTTTGTTTTACGTCACTAAGTTCGGCGTTGATTATCGCGTTCAAGCGAGAGAAGCATCATCAAGGGGAAGTGAGACACCCTCCTTAATGATTTCATTGGCATGGTACGGTTTGAGTCGTTGACCGTTTGCAACAAATTCCTCCCCATTCTTGTTCACAAGAACAATGGCTCCATAAGACCTCACATCTTTGATCACAACGGGACCAAACCATCTAGACCGTAACTTCATGGGAAACAACTTGTGACGCGAGTTAAAGAGCAAAACTTGGTCTCTGATATGCTCAAATTAATACCCTAAAAGTACTAAGCAGTAGTTGTAGTATAGTAGGGGTCGAACACAAGGACTCATAGAAACACACAATAGATTATGAAGTAGAGAATTACGCTAAGCAATTAATAATATTAAAAACAAGACTTAAATTAAAACTGTTGCAAATTCAATTGGGGGAAGATAGGTTCAGGGTTTTTCTTAGAAAATCAATGAATGCAGGTAGACTAACTAACAGGATTCAGATTTAGCGCGGTTCTTAAACTCAAATCACTAAAGTATAGCTAACCAACTGTCGTTGTGAAAACTATATAAATCTAAATCGTAGGAATTCCAAATCTATTTGCGAATCCTAAAGTCTAAATAAGCTTTTAAATCAGGTTTGATTTGTTCACAAAACAACTAAACCAAATCTATTTGCGAATAGTTATTTTTCTCATTTAAGGTTCTATCAGGTAATTAATCGCACTCTCGTGCCTAATCAATTATCCTAAGATCTAAATTCTAGATTCGTCAACCTAGAATTAGCTTTGAACACAACCTAAGGTGAAGAACTAATTCAGATGGTGAATCCTAACAACTAATCAACCTAGCATTCAGAGAAAACCCTTATGAGAACCCTGAACCTAAAGAGGATCTACTCAGACATGGGGAATGAAAACAACATGATTGAATAGATCATCAAAGAAATCAATAAAAACAGGAGTTCAGAGTTGTCTCTCCAAAAACCAAAGTAAAATCAAGAGTAGAATAAAGCATAGCTAACAAAGTGGCTGTAAAACCTAATTAAATAGTCTAAACACGAATTGGGCTCTTCTTGTAAATATTAAAGTCTTTTGGGCAAGTTATGCAATTCTTCAAACTTCATTAAGAGTCGCGACTTGTAACCTCCTCGATGGGGGTCGATCGATACCAAGGGGTATCGATCGATGTTTGACGCTTTGATCAGGTACTTAGTCACAGACTTCAGTTTTGCTCCAGAATGCTGCATAAAACTCCAATATCTCCAATAATGCTCTAAAAGTGCTAAACCTGTAAAAGACTCTAAAACACTACGAAATAGTAGAAAGACTCTATAAAACGGACTTATATCATGGCCTAAAAGGGGTAAAAACCATGATATATTAGTCTCCCTCTTTAAAGTCCTTGCACACAATCTTCTTGTCGTGGAAAGCCTTAGTCCTTTCTTTGTAAATCTTGGAGCTCTCATAGGCTTCAAGCCTAATCTCATCAAGTTCTTTAAGCTGGATCAAACGCCTCTCTTGTGCCGTCTTGAGATCAAAGTTCAGAAGCTTCACGGCCCACATGGCCTTGTACTCGAGCTCGAGCGGTAAGTGGCATGACTTCCCGTAGAGGAGATTGAACGGTGTAGTCCCGAGAGGTGTTTTGAACACTGTCCGGTAAGCCCATAATGCATCGTCTAGTTTCTTAGCCCAATCATTTCTTGAACTACCCACGGTTTTCTCCAATATGGCATTGATTTGTCGGTTTGAAACCTCCACTTGGCCGCTTGTTTGAGGGTGATACGGTGTCGCCACTTTATGCCTAACCTAGTGATTTTTGAGTAGACGGCTCCTTTCATCGCTTATCACAACCCTTGGAACCCCAAATCTCGGAAAAATGATGGACTTGAAGAGCTTGAGAACTACCTTAGCATCATTGGTTGGACTAGCAATTCCTTCAACCCATTTAGACACGTAGTCCACCGCTACCAAGATGTATTGGTTCTCATATGAAGAAGGAAATGGTCCCATAAAGTCAATACCCCATACGTCAAAGATTTCGACCTAAAGAATGGGATTTTTGGGCATCTCATCCCTCTTAGCAATGTTACACTTCCTTTGGCATTCATCACAAGTGATGATAAAAGCGTGAGCGTCCTAGAACTAGCTAGGCCACCAAAAACCGGATTGGAGAACCTTTATCGCTGTTTTAAATGAAGCAAAATGACCCCCGTCGTCCGAACCATGGTAATGGAACAAGATCCCGGTCGTTTCTTCCTCCGTTATGCACCTTTGATATAAACCATCCAACCATTACCTGTACAAGAACGGTTCATCCCAATAGTACCTCGTGACGTCATGGAAGAACTTCTTCTTCTTGTACCCTCCAAGTTAGGCGGCTTTCTTCCACAAGCTAGGTAGTTTAACAAATTCGCGAACCAAAGTAGGTTTCCATCCGTGAATCCCTTAGCGTCCTCAAATCCTCTCACGGCTTCAATCTCTTCTCTCAAAACGCTTACTAAATCGTCGATTGGCACATGATCTTCAATGTGCATCCTAGACAAGTGATCCACAACTCCATTCTTGATACCCTTCTTCTCGACAATCTCCATATCAAACTCTTGAAGTAACAAGATCCATCGCAAGAGCCTTGGCTTGGTATCCTTTTTAGCATAGATATGCCTCAAAGCGGCATGATCCGTGTAAACAATGATCTTGGAGCCAACCACATAGGACTTAAACTTCTCGATAGCAAACACAACTGCAAGTAGCTCCTTCTCCATGGTAGCATACCTTCCTTGTGCATCGTCAAGTGTCCTACTTGCGTAGTAGATCACGTGAATCTTCTTGTCCTTCTTTTGCCCAAGAACCGCTCCTGCTGCGTAGTTGCTAGCATCACACATAATCTCAAAAGGGAGACTCCAATCCGGTGCTTGCACAATGGGAGCACTCACAAGAGCCTTTTTTATCTCCAAAAATGCCTCAAGGCATTCTTCATCGAAGTTAAACTCTACTTGCTTTCAAAGAAGCCTTGTGAGTGGACTTGCTATCTTTGAAAAGTCTTTGATGAACCTCCTATAGAACCCCGCATGACCCAAAAAGCTCCGGATATCCTTAACCGACTTTGGCGGTTCCAAACCCACAATAACCTCTATCTTGGCCTTGTCTACTTCGATTCCTTTCTCCGAAATCTTGTGCCCGAGGACGATAACTTCACGAACCATAAAGTGGCATTTCTCCCAATTCAAGACGAGATTTGCTTCCTCGCACCTAGTGAGTACCTTGCAAAGATTGGAAAGACAAACACCAAATGAACGTCCATATACGGAAAATCATCCATAAAAACCTCAACCATTTTTTCGATCAAATCTGAAAATATAGACATCATACACCGTTGAAAGGTTGCCGGTGCATTACATAACCCGAACAGCATTCTTCGATAGGCGAAGGTACCATATAGGCATGTGAATGTGGTATTTTCTTGATCATTTGGATGTATCGGGATTTGTAAGAGTCCCAAATACCCGTCAAGAAAGCAATAGTATGGGTGGTTTGCAAGCCTTTCAAGCATTTGGTCAATAAATGGGAGTGGGAAGTGATCTTTCCTAGTGGCGGAGTTAAGTTTTCGATAATCAATGCACATCCTATGCCCGATTATGGTTCTAGTGGGTACTAATTCATCTTTTTCGTTCTTTACAACTGTCATTCCTCCCTTTTTAGGCACCACGTGGACCGCAGACACCCACCTACTATCAGAGATAGGATAGATAATCTCGGCATCTACAAGTTTTAGAATCTCTTTCTTAATGTCTTCTTTCAAATTTGGATTTAACCTCCTTTGATGTTCGATAGAAGTCATCGATTCATCTTCTAGATGTATCCTATGTGTGCAAAGAGTAGAGGAAATACATTTGATGTCATCCAAGGAATAACGAATGGCTATCCTATACTTCCTCAATTCGTTCAAAAGGGAGGTCATTTACTATGAACGGGTATGACTCGTTTGGACCTAGGAAAGCGTACCTTAACCCAACGGGAAAGTGGTTTGAGGTCGATTTTAGGAGCTTTGAGTTCACTCCAATCGTCATCCACGCTAGTCTTACCATTGCTAGCTTCTTGCCCGTTCTCATCTAGCTCCACTTCCAAAGCAAAGCTCTCTTGGACCGAGCTCATTGTGGAGCCGTCTTCACCCTTCATCCCTTGAAGACCCAAATCGAGGACCGTGGCTTCACCAACAATTGGCTTGTGTGAGTCCAAAATAAGCTTGTAACCCTCACTAGCCTCATCCATATACCCGTGTTCACCATGATCCTTGACCAAAGCAACTTGCAAACCATCCTCAAGATTCAATTCTTCCAAGAGCTCGTCCGCTAATTCATCCATTGCTTCGATGTAGAATACTTGCCCATCGATGGTGGGTCTCTTCATCGATTCATTGATGTCAAACTCTAGTACCTCATCCTTGCCCAATTGAAGATCGATCTTCCTTTTTCTCACGTAAATGATCGTACCCGCGGTTGCAAAGAAGGGTCTACCAAAAATCAAGGGGTCCTTGGGTTCCCCGTCCATTTCCAAGACAACGAAGTCAGTTGGAACAATGAAGTCTCCAACCGCGATTAGAAAATATTCAAGTAGCCCAATTGGTACTCTAACGTTTCTATTCGCAAGGATTAGAAATCCTACAAGCTTTGTACCTCGTGAATCATAATATTTTAGCAACGGATAACGGCATTAGACTCACGCTAGCTCCTAGATCGCAATTGCAATTGTCGAAAGCAAGAGGTCCAAAAGCGCACGGGGGTGTGAAACTATCCGGATCTCCATGTTTCTTGTGTACTGCCTTGTTTTGGATTATGGAACTACACTCATGTGTCAATACCACCATGGACTCCATCTCTTTGGCTCTTCCTTTCACGACATCCTTTAGGAATTTGGCATATTGAGGTACAAGCAAAAATGCATCAACCAAAGGCATGGTGAGCTCGACCTTTTCCATTTGTCTATCAAACACCGCCTTGTACTTCTCCATCAATTTCTTCTTGAAGCGTCTGGGAAATGGTAGCTTAGGCACATAAGGTGGTGGTGGGACAAATAGAGTTTCTCTCTTCTTCGGCTTCTCTTGAGCAATAACCTTAGTCTTGATCTCCTCAACTCGTTTACCCTTGTCTTTGCATTCCAAAACCGTGTCTTCAACTACCACTTCATCTTGAATCTCAAGTTCCACACCCCTCCCCATTTTGGTTCTCAATGTCCTCGTTGAGATTGGAATGGGCTTCTCTAGTGGCTAGGACCATGCCACTTCGTAGTGTGATGGCGTTTACATATTCCTTAGGGTTAGTCTCGGACTTTCTCGGTAGTTGACCTTGTGGCCGTGAAGAGGAAGCGGCTCCTTTGCCCTCGAGTTGTTTAACCATGGAGCTCAACATCTCGAGCTTGGAGGTTAGATCGTTGTAAGAACAATCGACCCGTGTATTGATCTCCGTTTGTCCCATGAGGAGTTGTTGAAACATGGTGTTCAAGTCAAGCTATTGCGGTTTAGACGTAGTTGCTTGACCTTGGGGGAACGAATCCTTGTTGAAAACTGGGCGGTGCATTGAAAGGTGCTTTGGCTTGAAACCCGCCTTGGTTTCCTTGTAAAGTGTTCTTTGGAACATAGCCTTGGTTGTTGGATGCTTGCCCTTGTTGTTGTGGAATAAAAGGCTTTTGTTGACCACTTTGGTTCCCTTGGTGTTGTTGAGGCTAGGTTTGGTCTTGTGGATTCTCCACATTTGGGTTCCGGTAGGAGAAGTTAGGATGGTTCTGGTAATTGTTGTTGAACCCACCCCGTTGGTAACCTTGATTACCCACAAAGTTCATCTCCTCTAAAATAGCCCCCTCTACAACCTCATCTTGACAACATTGGTTGTCTTCATAGTCCCCAACAAAGCGAACTTGCTTTTGAGATGATTGGAGAAGCTTGTCGATATTCTCGTTGAAGCTCTTTAATTCCTTGGCCCTCTTTTGCTCATAAACGTCTCTAGTGGTTCTCGTTGCGCGGTCGTAATCATCCCCATACGTACCATCTCTTTGGGCAAGGTTCTCAACGAGGTCCATCGCATCAACGACTCGATTTTCCAAGAAGTTTTCGTTAGAAGAGGTGTCCAATAGCATCCGTATCTTTGGTAAGGCACCACGGTAGAGCGTACTCAAAAGCGAGGAATCCGAGAATCCGTGGTGTGGACATTGAGTGGTGTAGCTCCTAAATCTCTCCCAAGCTTTATTAAAGGACTCATGGTTCCATTGAGTGAAACTAGGGATGTCATTTCTCAAATTCGCGGTTCGTGAAGGTGAGAAGAACTTAGCCAAAAATGCTCTCTTGCACTCATCCCAAGTGGTGATCAAACCTTGAGGAATACTCTTTTCCCATTGATGAGCCTTATCACCGAGAAAGAAAGGGAAGAGTCTTAACTTGAAGCTAGCCTCCGATACCCCGTTCATCATCGTAAGGCCACATATCCGATCAAATTGATTGATGTTGTCACGAGGATCTTCCATGGCCAAACCGTGGAACTTATTGTTTTGGACCATGTTAATCAAAGCGGCTTTGACCTCGAAGTTGTTGATCTCGACCGGAGGAGCTTGGATACCTTGGTGATTCCGGTGAGCGTTCGCGGCATCACCCGCACCAACCACATCGTGAGATCTAGGAGGATGGTTCGGAACTCGGACGGGTGGGTTTGGGTTGTGGGCGTTCCCTCCTTGGCCTTGGTGGTTTCCATTACAACCTAGCCTATGGTGTGGAAGGTTGTCCACATTTTCATGAATGTCCCCAAATGGAACATTGTCAAAGTGATCCATGTCATTCTCAACTTGTTGTAGTCTCACACATGCTTCCCTTGCTTGAACCCCGCGATACGAGCGATGTATGTCATCCCTCTGTTCAACTAGGTCATGGTTGCCTTGAGAACGTGTATGCATACACCTATAAGATTGAGAGATAGCAATGGAAAGTAAAAGACATTAGTAATCAAAGAGAAAATGAAACTTAATCTCAAAAGAGCATAAATCTCAATGTTGAAATCAAAACCCAATTGGCAACGGCGCCAAATTGATGAAGGACTTTTGCAAGTTTCGAGATCAATTACTCGATATACTATTGCTAGTATAAGAGGTTCAATCCAATGGGCAAGATTTCAAAGCACCAAGAATACAAAGCACTTCTTAAGTTAAGCAAAATAAGAAAGAGTTGTTGTTTAACTAATGAACATAGCAAATTAAATTAAGAACAAGAAATAGCAAACTAAACAAGTGTAATGCAAGAAATATAAGCGAATTCAAGGATGGGGTAATAGAGTTTAGATGATCCAAGACCAATTAATGATGCTCAATGAACAAACAAAGCTATTCCTAGGCAATGATCATGAAGTGTGACTAATTCTCTCTCAAGACATTAATCACTATGCTAATTAATAATTCAAGATCAAACTCTCATTTGTGAATTACTAACTAGCAAGAATTAAGTGTAAACAACCTAGACAACTACTCTCATAGGCTAGGAATGCATATTTTTTTATTAGCTTTTCAAGGCATTTCATCAAACACCTTGTGGGTGTGAAATGCCCCTTGGTCTAGATTGACCTTCTCAAGCCTAATCTAGCATTAAGACCACTAATCAAGAAGAAAAACAAGATAATCTAACCCTAAGCATCATAAATCAATATTGGAATCACCCTAACTCTAACCCATCTTCAAACTCTAAGAACTACTCACTAATCACCATGGTTTCAACAAGTCTCATAAAAGAAGAGTTAAAACTCATGATCAATTGATTGGATTATTGGAAAATAGAAGATATATGGATAGAATCAAAGAAAACAATACTCAAATGCATAAATAAAAAGGATCAATCTCTACAAATCACTCTCAATCACTCTTAGAGAGGTTTTTTGCTTAAGAAAAGACTTAGCCTATGAAAATTAGATTTTTGGGTTTAAATAGTGAATAAGGGCTAACCATGGCGACCCTGGACAAACCGGATACCGACCCGGTTGAGTTGGGTAAAAGTGGTTCTGGGGAGTTTGCACCGATCGACCCTGGATCGGTGCGAAGTTTTCTTCCGCAGGTTCGACTGTCCGGATGCGAGCTGGTTGTTGCGGGGGATGCGAGCTTCGGCTGGATCGGCAATTTCCGATCGGATGTTGGATTTGCACCGATCTGTGGCACCGCCCCAGGATCGATCGGTGCTAACCTTCTGTTACTTCGGCCTTCCTCTCGGGTGCGGCACCAATCTGATGCACCGATCAAGGAGGGATCAGTGCTGATCTTCTTCTTTCTTTGCGCTTCTCCCTGTGTCTGTCATCTATCCAGTGCACCGATTCAGGAGGGATCGGTGTACTCGTCCAGCAATTTCATCCTTTGGCTGAGGGATCCCTCGGTGACCATACTGATCCAATCCACCGACCCAGGAGGGATCGGTGCATTCTTCTTGCTGAAGCATCTCTCTCGGTCTTGGCACTGATCTGCCGCACCGACCATGGAGGGATCGGTGCGTCTTCTGAGGAATTCCTTTCTCCTTCTTGCTTCCTCCTTCATGCTCCCTAGGTCGGATATGCTCGGTTCCAAGGCTTCCTATCTCCATCAAAATGCCTCCAAACCCCTAGAAACCATTCCAAAACATGCAAGACTCACTAGGACCTACATGCAAGACCCTAAACTCTAACGGACACTAAAATGGCAAAGAAATATATGAACTAGCATGTGAATGATCTAAAATGTTACCTAATATGCATGCTAATGACAAGTAAAATATGCAAATATCAACATTCATATTCGTCACCAAATATAATTTAGACATCCACACAATTATAATGAAATTAGGCAAAATTATATCCTAAATTTTAAATCCTAAGAAGATGATCAATGATAAATACTAAACCCTAAATTCAAAGAGGGGATTAATAAATCATTTGTGATACGAAACCCTAAGAGATACTATATACTAAGGGGATACTCAATCATAAGAAGATATACCAAGCCCTAAACCCTATATCTAAGAGGAACTACTTAACCTTTCGGGGATACTAAACCCTAAGGAATACTATATACAAATATGGGAGATAATAAACCAACAAATAGGATACTAATCCGTTAAGGGAAATACTAAATCATTCGGGGATACTAAACCATAAGGGATATACTATATAGAAAGGGGGAGGATACTAAACCAAAAAATGATACCAAACCCTTACGAGATACTAAACCCTAAATTCAAAGAGGGGAATACTAAATCTAAATAGGACACTAAAAACTAAACCCTACGGGAATACTAAATCGAAAGGGGAAATACTAAATTTGTAAAACTTATTGGAATACTAAATTCTAAACCCTAAGTAAGATAATAACCGTAAACTAAAACTCTAAGGTGGCTCCAAAACGTAAACTGTAAGGAATCCTACAATTCTTAGGTGTATAATACATCGTAAACGTAAATAGTATATTTGTAAATATAGAAGTGTGGACACATAGTCTTTTTTTTAAAAAAAAGTGGACATCCCCAATAAGTTGTGGAAATACAATTTTGAAAAAAAAAAACACATACTTACAAAGTTCCACAACAAAAAGAGAAGAAACTAATAATAATAATATTTGATAACATAATGAAAGAATAAAAAAAATAAAAAAGCGTGCGTAACAAGATATATAGAGAGAATGTGTCAGGAGAAATAGTGTGTCTGTGCGTGGTAAGACTATTCTTCTGACGATTCAGAGATATACAGTACGCAAATGACTTTTGTATTAGGGACAAGAACGACATTACTTTAGTGAAAGTGCTAACTTATTGTTGGCAGTTTGGGTAAGTGTTACAATTCTCAAGAAAATTGAAAAGTGAAGAAAAATAATTCAACGTATAAATTGCAAAATTATTAAGGGATAATCGATTTTTTTATCTTATTTATTGTAACAACATTGAGCATTTTGAGGACCAACAATCCAGCACGCACCATTATGGAAACCTCTTGCTTGACAATCTTTTTGGCATTCATAAGCCATGTACCTTCCGTGTGGACCTGGCCCACATTTAATACCAAGATAGTTTTCTGGCCTGTACATATACAATCAAATATTTATGTAATGATTTTATATATGATATATATCAATACTTAAATAATAATTTATAACAGACATCAATGTTCATGATTAATGGCTATTCTCAAGTTCGTATGTTTTTTCAGAAAAACTTTGTTTTACTATTGCTATTAAAATTGTTAAAAATAAATGAAAAATAAGAAATAAATTATTTTTGTAAGAAACAACATACATACGTAGGCTCCTGCCAAAACATCGCTCTTTGAAAATGAAATTGCTAATATTATTACAAGAAAAAAGTAACAAGATGTTTTGTGATACTCATTTTTAAAGTATTATTTCTATTGAAAAATAGATTTTTTTTATTTATTGTTCTTTTTTTTCATGAAGAGCTTTATTTAATTATATGAAGACTCTTTATCTGTAAATTTCAAAATTTCTCCTCATATTTTTACTATTAATATTTTTTAACATAAATGGATCTTCTATATTTGCTAATAACATTTTATTCAAAGATATTGATATTTTTTAACGTAAAGGGAAATACTAAATCATTCGGGGATACTAAACCCTAAGGGATATACTATATCGAAAGGGGGGAGGACATTAAACCCAAAAATGATACCAAACTCTCCGAGATACTAAACCATAAATCTAAAGAAGGGAATACTAAATCCAAATGAGACACTAAAAACTAAACCCTACGGGGATACTAAATCGAAATGGAAAATACTAAATCTGTAAAACATATTGAGATACTAAACCCTATACCCTAAAACCGAAGGAAGATAATAACGGTAAACTAAAACTCTGATGAGGCTCCAAAACGTAAATTATAAAGAAACCTAAAACTCTTAGGTGTATAATACACCGTAAACGTAAATAGTATGTTTGTAAATATAGAATTGTGGACACATAGTCGTTATAAGAAAAATGTGGGGACAACCACACAATAAGTTGTGGAAATATAATTTTGGAAATAAAAAATACATAATTACAAAGTTCCACAATAAAAAGAGGAAAAACTTATAATAATATTTAACAACATTATAAAAAAATAAAAAAAAATAAAAAATCATACGTAACAAGATAGATAGAGAATGTGTCATGTGAAATAGTGTGTACGTGCGTAGAAAGACGATTCTTCTGACGATTCAGAAATATACAGTACCCAAACAACTTTTTTAGTAGGGGCAAGAATGACATTACTTTAGTGAAAGTTCTAACTTATTGTTGGTAGTTTTGATAAGTGTTACAATACTCAAGAAAATTGAAAAGTGAAGAAACATAATTCAACATACAAATTGCAAAATTATTAAGAGATAATTTTTTTTGTGAAAATAGTTTAAAATGGTACAAAATGACAAACTATTTGGATACGGGGTACCGCGCTAGGGAAAATTGTGAAAATGGTACTCTTTTTTCAAAATAGTAGCGCTATCCTTATTCCCTGCAGACGTAACGCAAACTGAATGAAGGGTATTAGTTTTCAAAATATCAGCGTTACTCTTATACCATGCAGACGTAACGCAGACTAAATGCAGGGTATTAAATTTCAAAATATCAGCGCTACTCTTATTCCATGCAGACATAACTCAGACTAAATGCAGGGTATTAGCTTTCAAAATACCATGCGCTACTCTTATGCCAACGCAGACGTAACACTTATGCGCTACTATTAACTCAGACTAAATGCAGGGTAAATGCAGTGTATTAGTTTCTAAAATTCCAGCGCTACCCTTATGCTCTCGCACACAAAATATTATTAGTCTGATTGTTTGGCAAAAGAAATGGCGGCGCTGTCCTGAAAAAAGTCGGCGCTAACATGCGACGGTATATAAGATGCTATAGGTATAATTAGAGAAGAGCTCGGCCTTGTTTTAAAGAATAAGCCCATAATTTCGGGCCTCGTAATATTTTGGTGTTTGTGTATATCAATAATATGGTCGTAGACATAAATAGCAAACTCTGCTTTTTAAATTTAGAGTAATTTGATTGGCATACCACATTATGGCATATGAAATTTTTTGAGAATTCATTTTTTTTTAACAAAAAATTGTGTTTTCATATTTGTTTTTATTTCTCTGCCACCACTTCTTTTTATACATGGTTTCTTCTTATTTCTTTGGCATATTTAGAAAATATTATCATGTCATGTGTTTCATTGTTATATCGACAATATGCCAAGTATTCCCTTGGTATTGTCTTCCTTCTAAACTAAGAGTTACATTTTTCCTCCCATTCCATTGTTTTGACTTACCTAAGATTTCGAACGATGATATCCAAGATGATTATGGAGGTATGACGTCTAAACAAATGATAAACGTAGTTGTTTCTTAGTTTTTACTCGTTTAGGGTTTTGCAGAAAAATCGACAATTCCTCGAAGTGTTTTGGCAAATTGTTTGGTAAAAGAAATGGTGGATTTGTCCTGAAAAAATACGGCACTAACATGCGACGGTATATAAGACCATTTCCATTGGTTTAGAACCCTCTTTGGGTATCTAAACAAATAAATATTAATATTTGAATATAATATAATTATATAATTAAATTTTAATTCTAAAATTAAAAACTAACCAATGAAAAAGTGACAAATGTAGAACCCTTAAACAAGATGCTATAGGAAGAGTTAGAGCAGAGTTCGGCCTTGTTTTAGCAGTTTTGTTATGAACTTAAAGAATAAGCCAATAATTTTGGGCCTTGAATATTTTGGAGCATGTGTATATGAATGACATGGTCGTAAACATAAATAATAAACTCTGCTTTTTAAATTTAGAGTAATTTGATTGGCAGACCACAATATGACATATGAAAAACGCCTTTTTGCAAAAATACCCTACAATTTGAAGTCAACGCTAAAAATGCCCACTTCCTCTCCTATTTTTTAGAATCCCACTAATTACCCTTTAAGAATCTGGGTATTCACGCAAATGCCATTCCTCAGACTGCTGTTAGAGTCTAACATTTTTTTCAAAAGACCAAATAAAATTTCAGATCTAACTTAATTACGGAAATGCCATTGCCATCAATTCTCAACCTCCACGACAACCACTATCGTCGACGAGTTAATGCAGTAACTAACCCATGTTTTCGCCATTAAAGCCCAAGTATAGAGCTCGGACTTCCTTTTAGCGAGTTCTCCTCTCCGATTTCTCCAATTTCCCCTCGATTTTCTGATTCAAACTTACCGAAATCATTTTTTATGGCATAAAAACGGCAAAACACAACTGGGCTTGCGGGATTTTGGTGACATTAGAATTTCTAGGCGCTCGACGAGGGTGAAAAGAAACTCTAAACGGATATAGGTAAGAATTTTTGCTTTAGAAGTCTGATGAAACCCACATGGTCAACGAGAGGGTAGTTTTGTAATTGACTTTTAAATACTCAGATTAAAATTGAAGTCTGGCAATTTCCTTTGAAAACAAAAAATCAACAAAAATCCTCTAATCGAAGCATAGGGTAGTTTTGCAATTGACCGAAAACTTAACTTTTTATTCAGACTTCATATCCAGCATGAAGGAAAAATGAGCGACTTTGACCGGAAGTTGACTGTTTTTTCAGACGGAATTAGAAGTCTGAAAAAAAACAAGGTACTGGTAGTAATTGAACGAAATTTTTCAAAAGTTGACCAAAATGGGGGAAAAAGTATCAGACTTCTTTGTCAGTCTAAATAGAAGGGAAAATTTTTCAGACTTCTATGGCAGTCTGAAAATGATGAAATCTTTCAGACTCCTAAAGAAGTATGATATCGAAGATTTTGGTCAACGCAAAAAATACACCAATTTCTGTCAGACTTCTATCGCAGTCTGAAGGATTTCTTCAGACTGCCCTGGAAGTCTGGGAACGAAAGTCAAACTTCGGTCAATTGCAAAACTACCCCATAATTTTTTCAGACTGCAGGAGAAGTCTGACAAACGTCAGACTTTTCCGTGAAGTCTAACAAAAAAGTCAAAATTTTGGTCAATTACAGAAATACAGTTTTCTTTCTCTCAGACATCTAATGCAGTCCGACAAAAAAGTCAAAATTTGGGTCAATTGCAAAATACCCTTTTTGTCAGACTGCGATAAAAGTCTGCTTTGATAACTTTTCGTCAGACGGCATCCGCAGTCTGCTTCGTAACATTCTAATTGCAAAAAATACCCTCTTTTTCAGACTGCCATAGAGGTCTGATTTACTATTTGTCAGACTTCTGTGGCAGTCTGGATTGACAAGTTTTTTTAAATCGTTTTTTTTTTGTATATTTGTGATGAATTTGGTTGATTTTAAAATTTTTATATGTGTGTTCCTCCTGCGTTAGTTTTACATGCTTATGTTCATTAATTGTTTTTAAATAATTTTTTTAATAATTCTGGCGATGTAGGTAATAGAATCAGACTTCGCGAAGAAGTATACTTCAAATGAAATCTACTTTCAGTATTTGAATTGCAAAAGTGACCCATTTTCAGTAGATTTCAGTCTGAAGTCTTCTCTAACGACGTACACTTCATTAGAAGTCTTCTTTAACAGCGTATACTTCATTTGAATGGATGTTTAAAGACTCGACGTGGGAGTTTGCGGTTGATAAAGTCAAGGGAGGAAGGATGTTCTTTTTGAGTGAAGGTTGTACGCATGAGGAACTCGTTGAGATGGCACAAGGTGCTTATGATATGGACAAGACTGAATTTGCGGTTTTAACCTATTCTTTACCGGAAATTTTTTGACATAGGGGTTGTTCGTTTTTATCAAATTAAGAACTGTATCTGAACTGTAACTAATATTTTACCATGTATATAGCTTTGTGATCAATGATCAATCATTACCAACTTCAGGATTACATATGATGAAATGTAGACTCAAATCATTGTTCAAGCTCAAGTAAACACATATATTGTCGAATTGGAAAATTGTCTCAACATAAACAAATATTGGCAGCCAAACAAGAGAGAAAAAAGGATTTACCAAATTCTGGACACAACTCCACATTATACGAAGTTATGAGAGAAGCTAAAACCATATTTTATATTGCTTAGGTTGCATTATTTATTTCTATAACATTTTTACGGCCAACAAGCTCCCATTACCAGAATCTTTAGCCGGAAACAACAACAACAACATCACAGTAACATATATCTTACAGATACAAACTTTTCATCTTTGATCTTAAACCAAAGCAACCGAAAGATACATTCTTGCTTGAAGGCAAACTAGACACTGGTTCATCTTCAATTCCACATTCATTTGTTCCTCTCATAATCATGAAATAACCATCCTGCAAATTTCATATATGTCAGCATTCACATTGAAAATCCCACATCTATAACTTTTCTTAAAAATTATTTACAAATAACACTTACATCACCCCAACTTCTGTTCCACTGATTTGCCAACAACTACAAACAATTGAAAAAGCAACAAAGAACGTTACAAATTCCATTTTTAACTTCAAATTTTCAATCGAAGAACCATCTTAGAAATGTCAAGTTCAACATTTACCCAATAAGTTCTCTAACCAATAAGTTTAACAACATGACCTCCAATGTTAGAACCTGTTATGTGCTTATATACTCCAGATTTGTAATGAGCAAAATCCTAATCAAAACAACACATTAATGATCCATCTCTCTTTAACTTAGCCAACAATGTAAAAGATTTTGGTATTTGTTTTTACCTCATAAACGAGCTAAGAGATCATTTACTGATAAAGAAATGTTCTGAAGTGAACAAAAAACAAAAGATTAGGCTATAAATTATAAATCTTAAGCTGGTTTTTGGATTGCTAATTAGTATTACCATTCCAAATTGGATACAGAATCTATCAGATTGTGATTTAACAGCACCAAATGCCCAGCAAGAACCACAATGTCCCAAAAACAAGAACCACAAATGTCATAAAAACTGATTTTTTTCCCTTCAATAGAACGTTACAAGAACCACAAAGATTGAAGCTTTACCTGATCTATTGAGAGAGGCGTCAAAACAAACGGGGAGATGAAGATGGGTCAGGTCCGAGATGGATCTTCTGAATCGGTGGTCGCCGAGACCTTCTCCAGAAGCTGACCTCAGATCTACAACAATAGGATAAAGAAGTGAGAAAGAGATGAAGACGGGGAGATGAAGACGGGTCAGAAGAGATGAAGAAAGAAGAAGAAGACCGACGGCTTACCACTACGACAACCGGCAAGAATGGAGAGGCCATAGGTTAACGGCGAGAGATGCGAGAGAGTGGAGCGGAGAGAAGTCGCCGGTGGAGTTTTAGCGGGAGAGAGAGAGAGAGAGCGCAGAGAGGCGAGGGAGAGAGAGAGAGCGCCGTTTGAGAGAGGTAAGATTTTTTTACATAATTAGGGTTACTTCCTTTATATATGATGGGGTAAAATTCCCGGTTAGGTTAGTTTTTTTGGTTTAGCAGACTTATCTCAAAACAGAATTCGCATGAAGTCTACTAAACCTATAGAAGTTTACTAAACCTATAGAAGTCTACTCATAATTCAACTATAACCTAAAAATTAAAACAAGTCTAAAGCCAGACTTCTAATAAAGTCTAATTTAAAATCAAGTCGAAATTCAGACTTCTAAAAGAGTCTAATTCGGAAAAGTCTAATTTCAGACTTCTTCTAAAGTCTAATTCGTACAAACTCAAATTAAATGAAAGTATAATTTCAGACTTTATGTACTTTTAATTTATATACAGCAACAATGAGTATGTGTAATTTATGTAGTAAAAATTTCTAAAAACTAAATTTTTAATATTTTTTAAATTTAAATTTTCAAATTAAATACGTTTCAGACTTCTCTGAGAAGTCTGAGAAAGCCCGATTCTATGAGAAGTCTGAAAAATCACGAAAACCACCATCGTCGACAAGTTAATGCAGTAACTAACCCGTTTTTCCGCCATTGAAGCTTATGAATAGAGCCCGTAAACACTTTTTTGCGACGTCTCTCTCCGATTTCTCCCATTTTCGCACTGATTTCTCCCATTTTCGCACTGATAATGCATTTGACGGTGTCGACTGCATGCTCTCTGCCTAAACTCTGCTATTTGTTTATTTGTCTCATCATCTACTCGACTACTCTCATCACTAAACTCGTATTTACCATAGACGAGATGAACGGTAGAGATTGAAAGATGTGAAAGGACTGCGATCTCTGATTTACTTGCTCTGTATCTCGAGAAAAGATACGAAATCATTACGCTATTGGACGGTTCTCGATAAAAGATACAAAATAATAAAAACTAGACATTAAACTCGTGCGAGGTAATGTTTTTGATAATTAAATTTTGTAGTGTAAAATGAGAAATAAAATTTAATTTAGATTCTTATCATTAATGAGAAATAAGTGTCTTTTCTTTTCAAATTTCATTTAATTATGGTGAATTATCTCGGAAAACAACATATGTGTTTTAACTACTATGTAGTATCGTTTCGTATATGCTATTTTTCTTATTTTCATGCCTTGTTATCATTTTGTCTAGATTTATGGTTTTATAAAATAACAAATTTCTTCTGCAATAACTTTATACAACAAATTACAAGTTTGATTTTACGGATAGATTGTAACTGGAACAGAGTTACCGCATGAGGCTGATATAATAAGCATTGTCTAACAAACTACTAAAAAATGATACTGATTATGCTTTAAACGAGAAACTAACATTATCTTATGTTGATTTGAATCATTTCCCAAACCATCTAGATTATTCACTGGATTAAGTGCCTTCATTGGGGATGCCGTTCCTACAGTATTGGCCTCTGTTTGTTTCAATGGTGTTTCAGTTATGACCGGTGACGGAGGTAAAATTGAAGCATATTCTTTTGCTAGTAGACATAGACATTATAGATCAACAATATCATGATGAAGAGATTAAACACAAAGATTATAGAATATCATATTTTCCTATTTATGTTGCTTGCGGGGTGATGACCATAGGGGTTTTATCATTTATCTACATTTACTTTGAACTCAGAGCGAAAGCAGTCTCTATCTTCCTTCATCTACATGCATTATTTAATTCACAACTCCATAGGTTCAATGCATGTTTTACCAAAGAAATAATTTTTATGTTGAAAATATTTTTTAGTAATAGATTTTCGAATGCCTCAGCCTCTTATTTTTTTATTTTGATTATCATCACAGAACTCGTATCTACCATAGAAAATATGAACGGCTGAGATTAAAGGATGTGAAAGGTATGCGACCTCATTTCGAGAAAAGATACGAACTCATTTCTCGAGGAAAAAAACTTGCTCTCTATCTAGAGAAAAGATACGAACTCATATCTCGAGGAAGAATACGATATAATTATGATGTGAAAGGGTCTGTGACCTTCAATGCTTTATTAGCGAGAAAATTAGAAAACGAATATACTAACATACATCTGCGAGGATCCAACTCTTATTAATCTGCGGTTTTTGTTTTTGCTCGAGTTATTTATCTTGGTTTGAGTAACTGGAATGTCGGTGTAGCGAAAAAATGAAAACCAACTTTTCAAATGGGTTGATGAGGCATTGCTGGAAGAGAAGAGGAGAGTAGAGGTGGAGGAGGCAAGAGTTGCAGGAAGTATAAGTGATTTGAGGAAAACTGTTATCGAGAATTTGGAGATTTAAGGATTAATGTTCGCAAAGATGCAAGAGGAGTTGAGGAAAAGGCAAAATGAAAGGGGAATAGAAGATGTGGGGAGCGCAAGATAAATTATCTTTGGAGGAAATAAAGGATAGATGAAGAGCACTGTGGAGAGATTATGTTTAGCTATGTTATTGTTGGGAACAATGTTGTGGGTGTGTGTGAACTTGAGTAATTAGCCAAGTAACCTTTTTGTTTGATGTTGTGAGATTGTGAAAAGAAGATTAAGTTATCTATGAGAAATATGATTTTGAACAAAGTAAGAACCGAGAGAGAATGTATTCAACATAGATGGAGACAAGTGGACATGTTTTGTTTTGGACAACTAAACTAAGACAAGCATTGTGGGTGTACGTGGACAGATACAGAGAATTAGAGGACTTGAAAAGTGATATTAATAGTTTTGAATTCTAAAAGGATGGAGGTAGTTAATTAATGTACGTTGGATGACGTGAGTAAAGTAGGCTAATTAGTGGACATGAACGAGAAGTATGAATTGAAATGAGGTTGGGCTGATAAACATCACCTCAACTCTATAAAGACGGTGATACGTCCCAAATCATGCTCAACAGCTCAGCTCTGTGTCGAGATGACAATTTGTTTTTTAAAATGTTAAGTGTGATAAATAATAGTGATGAGGTTGTCCATATAGCTAGTTTACTATCGTTTGAGGGTTAAGGAGAACAATATTTTAGTTTTGCATAAATTTGGGGAAATTATTTTTAAAATTAACAGAGATGGTTGATGATTCATACCACGAGCTTCCTCATTTTCTATTCTTGTTGAAGGAAGCTAATCACGTGACAGTTGCTGAGTTACGAAATGTGAAGGACGAAATTGGAGCCAATCGTTTCAACTCTGTTTTCCTATCATTTGGGGCTTCGCATGATGGGTTTGAAAGTCTAAGATACGTTATTGTGTTGGCCGGTCGACGAATGGGTGGGGCTACAGACCGTTTTTTTTTTGTAGTCGCTGGTCAGGATGCAAACATGCAAGCTTTCCCTCTAGCTTTCGCAATTGTAGGGAAGGGTGACAAGCAGGGTTAGCGGTGGTTCCTTGTTAAACTGGAACGATTTTTCATGGATAGCAACAAATTGGCTATAATCTGTGATGGAGCCCTGACAATCAAAAGATTTATTGCAGCCTTCTACCCTCTTGCGCAGTAGGGGGACTATGTACACCTTCTACAATGTTGTGTGGCTGCCAGGTATGGAAGTTTTGCGTTAACAACGATTGTTTGAAGATCCCATGTGTTCATGCTTTGGTAGCTGGTGAGGCTTTTGGGATTGGAGCATCGACGTTGAGTGGTCATTGCTACACAACACAAAAATTGTTTGAAACATACATCGGTTCGATTAGGCCTGGTGATGAGCATGAAGTCCCTGAACATGTTCGTCTGTTTGTATTGCATCCACCTACGACAAGAAGGTTTTTGGGCCGCCCAAGAGTCTTCCGCCACTTCCATGAGAGGCGTGCATGTGTAAGATTTCCTAATATTTTGGGGTATCGACATCTATATATATATATATCTGTAAAATGTAGCTGCGTTTTTGGATTTTATAATGTTTTTTTGTTTCCTGAGCGTACATGTGTTGCTAAGAGGCAATAGGAGGTTGCTTGGTGGCCAGAGCCTACTTGAGAAGCAAAGACTGAATTTGCTCTATCAACAGCTCAGACGTTGCCTTTATTATCTGACCAGATGTCAAGCTCTGTACGTTTTCAGCAGCCATGATTGTCAAAGACTCAAAGAATATTATGTGTAGGGTCTATTTGTGGAGAAATAAAGAGTGAAAAGAAAAATTGGAATATCAGTTATATAAGATTCCAAATTTGGACTTCATTGGCATCTGCTTTCAATAAAGCATTGAGTGCTCGATTTCTGAAAGGTTATTCGGCAGACTCTGGTTTACCTTCTTTAACTCTATTGCATTAACTCTGCTTAGTTTGGCATATTCTTATCGATGATTGTCTGTTCGTATTAATACTGTCATTTAATGATGGCGAATCATCTTAGAAAACAACAACCGTCATTAAATTAGTTGTATCGTTTCGTATACGCTATTTTTAGTTTTGTTATGCCTTGTTATCATTATTTGTGGAGATTAAGAGTGAAAAACGAAGAAGGTGAAACAAATCATGGGAAATCATTAGCCCGGGTGAGCGAACGCTCTTCGGATATCTGCAACAACTTTATAAAACAACAACACACCAATATATTCCTCTCTGCCTTCTATTAGTAGAGACAACACAACCTATGTGCAGTCTATGTTGATGAAATGCAATGATCTAGCCTCTCACTCATTTAGGGTGTTTGTATATGAGTAATATGGATCAATGTTGACCTTTTTAATTGCTAAATATATGTATTTAGTTCCCATCCGCTTGCATTGTTTGCAATTACAAGTTCCTATCGTCCTATACTTGCATTGTAAATTTACCATGGCAACCACTGCACTTTCGTCGCAGAGAACTGGCAATCTCTGCATTATGGTAAAGAAAACAGGCAACCTCTACTCGTTGGTGCAGATATCTTGCAATCACTATTCATTCAGGCAGAGAACTGCCAACCTCTGATTTTAGGTGCAGAGAACAGGCTACCTCTGCTCGTTGAGGCAGAGAACTGGCAACATATGAATATTTTTGGAGCCCATTACCCTGTTTCTTTTACTAAAAAATACGGGTTTAAAACGGACGGGTCGTGTTTTTCAATTTACCCTGTCAGGATTTACCCTATCGGGTTTTGGGTAGCCATGGGTTTTCGAGCAAAATTTCCAAACGACGTCCTTCCACATTATCTTCAACCTCACCACGATTTTTTGCCTCTCTCTCTCTGTCTCATATCTTCTCCGTCATCGTGCTCTCTCCTCTCTCGGGGACCTTACTCAGGTCTCTCTCTCTCCCTTTTCTCTTTCTTCTTTTCTCAGGCTCTATTTGCGGCGGAGTTTACAGATCACTGAAACGTTTTATTTTCTTGTGTGTTCATTCACAATAATTTTTTTGATCCATAGGGGTGAGTGTGTGTGTTAGCTTTCATAGTTTCGTTTTTTGTTTGATCCATCAGGGTGAATATTGGGTTTAAATTTAGTGTTACATGTTTTGTTCGATTCCTGTGAAACTTCGTGACACAAAATAAAATGCACTATACTTGCCGTATTACCATTGCATTGTATTTCATCAACATTCTGCAATGCATTTATTCAACATAGACTTTACAGAGGTTGTGTTGTCTCTACTAATATAAGGGATAGAGGAATATATTGGCGTGTTGTTGTTTTACAAAGTTGTTGCAGAGGAGACTTGAAATCAAGGCATGAAAGAAGTAAAATAGCGTATAATGACGGTTCAAGGCATGAAAGAGTAGCGTATAAGAAACGACACAGTCTAAAAAGACTTGGAAGTGTAATTGTTGCTGCCTGACATGTATTATATGTAGTTATAAGAAGACAATGAGAGGCTTTGTGACCCAATTGCACACATCTACTTCAATTAGAAGGCAGCCAAGAGTAAATGACATCCACCATTGTGATTGAATCACTACTATCAGTTAAAGCCACTTTCTGTGGTAATGGTTTATCAAGCTTAACCTCAACGAGAATTTTTGTTTTTCCCATTTGTGTTGGATCCAACCAAGGTTTTTCAGTCAATATTGGTTCCGCAAATACCAGAAGCAATCCACTTGATGCCTACAATTAAGTAAAGCTAGTATGGAATATTGTTGAAAGTCAACCAAACCGGGACTGTGGTGATTTTCAGGACATTAATAGTTCCAACAGTAGACCAATGTGAAACAAACATCAAACAGTCAAAGTTGGATGTTTCTTGTGGTAATGCGTAGTTGGGTAACTTGGAAAAGATGTCTCATCAAGAAGTACCTGAATAAGCGTTTGACAATTGCTATTAATGGAGATTTTGATCACAAACTCGCATGTGTGAGGTTGATGAAGCAACAACTAATATGTGGTGATGTGAAGTTCCATTTGAAGCATAAATGGAGATCTAGGCTATTACAATCATTTTCAGCGCTGCTATTTTGTGTGGGTTTTGATAGTATTGCAGTTTCTGAAAGTATCATCTTAGTGGTTATTTATGAGAACAAGAACATAGAGACAACCCACATTCTGTTGGGAATGAGATTAAATGGAGTCACTTGCGAGCTCTCTTTTCTGGTTAAAGCTGATGAAGATGTGATAATATGGAAACGTGATCTCTCTTTTCTGGTTGAAGTTGACGAAGATGTGATAATACCGAGACATGGGTTAGTATTCTACCTTTGTGAGTTTAAGGATCAGGAGTTGTGTCTTCTGCAAAATGACGTTAAGATGTTATTAATTGTGAGAACTGAACTACAATAGACAAAGTTGTACTTATTGCATATTGAAGTAAAGAGAGACACTCATATGATTTTGTTTGGAAATGCTGTTAAATGGAAGCACCGAGGGACTATTAGTAATGCAGAAAACAAAAGGCTAATGAACATTGAAGATGGTATCAACAAAGCTGTTGTAATATGGGACATTTTTCATTTTCAAGAGTTTGGTTATGACACCATTAAACACAAGCTCCTCTTGGCTTGAGAGATACCCATAAATGAGAACAAGGACTCATGGTCATATATGTGGGTCATTCTCAAAGTACTATGTCCTACTGAGTTTGAAAGAGAAACATGGACAATAAACAAGAGTCTTGAAGGGCTGAGCAAACACGAGAAGAACCCCAAACTACTGTCTCCCACGAACCTTGATGTTCACATACTCTGTCAATTCAGGGAAGAAGGTCACAATGTGGAGTAGATCAATAACACAATTCAAAATTCTTCAGGTCTGAACCTTTTCACTTGATTGCTATGTTGAACCAAGTCTTAAATTATGATTGTGAAGTTGGTCATACAAATTCTAAAACACTCTCTGTTGATGACCTTATTGATGGCTTTCCTACCTATTAAATTATTGTTTTACGGTTCTGCAATTATACCTCTTTTTCAAGATAGAAGCCAATAATTTTAAGGTGTTATTGATCTCTGGTGACATGAGATTAATGATGTGGGATAATCCACACAATTTTAGTTGTATGTTGTGTGTTGTTACGATTTGCATTATGAGGATAACGCATGGTTTTGAGTGGCTCAATGGATTGATCCCGAAGCTAGAAGTAACATCTGAGAAATGTTATTTTTTCTGTCCTACCTCATTTACTACTGCTCCACTTCTGTTACAATTTTCCATTGTTGAAAATTATGACAAGAAGAAGATTAACCACCACAACAAAGATTTCATCAAGGTCTTTGTCCATTGGAAAGTGCACCCTCCAGACCAAGCTACATGAGAATTCTACTAAGATCATCGAGGAGCATCTAACTTCTCATCCTTGAGAACAAGGATGTGCTCAACGGGGAGTATTGTTACATGAATTATGCTCGGTTTAGTTATTTCTTTTGGTTTAATATTTTGGTTTGTCATCCCGGTTTAATTATGCAAAACATGTATTTGTAAGGCTCTTTGGCCATTTTAGAAACCTAATGAATCGAAGAAATATTCTCTTTATCTATATTATTTCTATCTCATATACTCCATTATTATCTTCATCCATCAAATTAGGAGCTCTAAGATGATCCTTTCTTCCTTTGAGATCATTTTCTGGCTTTGATTCTCCATCCTGCGAGCTCTTGATGAGCTTATGGGATTGGGATTTATCCGTTACTAATTTTCCCTTTACACCAGCAGATCTTTCGATCGGGCGTCTTGATCTTCCTCAAGTTTCAGTGGACTGCTACTTTACGCAAGGGGATCAAACTTCGGTCCAGATCGAAGGGGTTTCCAGAATATTTAAGTTTAACAACCCTACAAGTTGTATGCATAATTTCCATGTAATTAAAGTTACATGTCTCTTCCTCTCCATGCATAGTTTCCATGTAACTAAAGTTTAACAACCGCTACAAGTTATATGCATTTAATTCTCATCCGCATGGATTGTTTGCATTTAAGACATTTAAGCTTCCACTCTCAAAACAACGGCAGAGTTAAATAAGGTGACGCTGAGTCTGTCGTAGGTGTTGGTGTTGACCTTCTTGTTTACATGTACATTGCCTAATTTGAAAAAACAAAAAAAAATGGGGGTCAATGATCATATCATAAAAAATTAATTGATTGGGCTTTTTTTGTTTGGCCCATAAGTTTAAACAAAAAAATTATTTGTATTATATATGGGTTTCTATCTTATATACGGACCTGCTAAAATTTGGTCTGTTTTTGGCTCTGTCTTAATGGTCCTTTCGAAACAGAGAATTGACAACCACTGCTCGTTGGTGCAGAGAACCATATTATTTTTAAAAGAGAGGGGTACATTGTAATAGACATAAAGATGTGTACTATTTTTACAATCTGCAAGAGAGAGTTTATACAACAGAGATGATGCTTTTATGTTAGATGAGACATCTACGCATGACTCTGAAGTAATGATAGATGAGGATCATGTGTTAAGGGAAATAGATTGTGCATTTGTTGAGGAACTTGTGATAAGGGAAATAGAGGAACGTGTGACAAGGGAAATGGATTGACGTTAATTTGGTGCAGTTAGCTGTAATTAACTATAAATAAAATTAATTTGGTGCATCTGAAGAATTCTTGAGGCCGACAAAGCAAATTCATAGAAAAGATGAGAACTCTGACTAACATGTCTGATATATCGTAGTTTTTACCCTGTTTAACCCATGATATAAGTCCGTTTTATCGAGTCTTTATTCTATTATAGAGTCTTTTAGAGTATTTTTCAGGTTTTAGCACATTTGGAGAATTATTAGAAATATTAGAGTTTTATGGAGCATTATGGAGCAAAACTGAAGTCTGGTGACTAAGTGCCCGATCAAAGCGTCAAGCATCGATCGATACCCCCTGGTATCGATCGACACCCATCGAAGCAGATTGCAAGTCGCGACTTTAATGAAATTTGAAGAATTGCTGAACTTGCCCAGAAGACTTTAATATTTACAAGAAGACCCCAATTCGTGTTTAGGCTATTAAATTTGGTTTTACAGCCACTTTGGCTGTGTGCTTTCATTAAGATTATTTTGAGGATTTCAGAGAGAGCTTGAGAGAGAGGAGACAAGTCAGAACTCTGTTCGTTTGAGAGAAGATTTCGAACCTCTGTTTTATTCTCTACTCTTATTTATTCTATTGATGATTTATTCGGTTATGTTGATTGTTTCAATTTCCATGTCTGAGTAGATCTCTTGTTAGGTTTAGGGTTCTCATAAGGGTTTTCTCTGAATGCTAGATTGATTAGTTAATTAGGATTCACCATCTGAATTAGTTCTTCACCTTAGGTTGTGTTCAAAGCTAATTCTAGGTTGACGAATCTGGAACTTAGATCTTAGGATAATTAATTAGGCACGACAATGCGATTAATTACCTGATAGAACCTTAGGTGAGCAAATTAATTATTTGCAAAGAGATTTGGTTTAACTGATTTGTGAACATATCAAACTCGGTGTTAAAGCTGATTTAGACTTTAGGATTCGCAAAGAGATTTGGAATTCCTAGGATTTAGATTTAGATAATTCTCGCAACGACAGTTGGTTAATTATACTTTAGTGATTTGAGTTCAAAAACCGTGCTAAATCTGACATTCACGCTAGACCCTGAATCAACCAGTGATTCCTTGATTTCGACTCCAGAGATGGAGCATGGAACTGAAAACTTTCCTGGGTCTTTCATCTTAGTCAACCGCTTCAGTGGAGGCAGTGAACTCCTGACTTTGGCGAAAGGTGCCTTAATTTCTTCCTCAGTTTCTCTGCAATCTCGGAAGTGGCTTAGCAGAGGGCGGCATTCTAGGGCTTCTTCAAAAGTGTGTGTGTGTGGAATTCTTCGTACCATCTTCTCAAAGCCACGCAGCTGCTTTGGGGAAATGGGGTCCTTGAGGTGTCTGGGTAATCGGGGGTATGGAACTTTAGGCTTGTAGACGCGTTCCTCAACTATCTCCAGTCCTTTCACGGTCTCTGATTCAGATTGCGATGGGTGTCGATCGATACCAGTGGGGTATCGATCGACACAAGGTTCATGTATCGGTTCTTCAGCAGTGGTGTCGATCGATATCGGGATGGTGTCGATCGACAATGACGAATCAGCTTCGAAATCACCTTCTGAAAAGTGTTCGAGATTTCCTGCACTGGGAAAGGTGATGGCATTGACATATTCGTTATGTGCCTGAGTCGCCTATGCTTTCACAGCTGCTGCAGTTTGAACCACTTGCGTTTCCAGCATCTTATGATGGGTATTGAGAGCATCGATCCTTCCGCTCAGATCCTTGTACACCTCATCTATCTTTCTGTTGAGATTTACTGTGAGCTGCTGCTGTCCTTGAACCAACTGTTCAAACATAGCCTCGATCTTGCTATCTGGGAGCTTAGCAGGTACATGCTGATAAGATGAATTTCCATAGTCCATGACATACCCACTGTTCTGAGATGGTTTCTGGTTAAACTGATTCGACCCTCCTTGCTGATAGTTGTTGCTGAAGTTTCGGTTGTTAAACTGATTTCGCTGACCCTGAAAACCAGAACCACCAATGTAGTTAACATCCTCCACTTCATCCTCGTTGAATACCTCGACATCTTTAGCAAAATGAACCGCTTTCTGTGTCTTGCCCATTAGAAGACTATGCATAGAATCTAACTTAGCTTGAAAGTCAGCGATCTGTGAACCATCCACGTTACCAGCTAGCTTCTTCCACTCAAAATCAGCATTCTTGGTGCTATTTCTAGACGCCAAGTTCTCAATCAGGACATAGGCTTCATCAGGATACCTGGTGTTGAAGTTTCCATTGCTTGAAGCATCCAAAGTCATTTGGTACCTCCAATCAAGTCCTCTAAAGAAGAACCCCATCAGCTGAACATCAGAGTATCCATGATGTGGACAGTCTCTCTGATATGATTTGAACCTCGTCCAAGCAGCCTTGAACGCCTCAGTATGTCCTTGAGAAAATTGCGAGATTTTGTTCCTCAGGTCTTCGGATCTTGCATCATCATAAAAGTTGGCCAGGAAAGTAGCCTTAGTTTCCTCCCAGTTAGTCAGCGATCCAGGAGGTAACTGCTTCAGCCAGTAAGTTGCTTCCCCACCAAGAGAGTATGGGAAAAGCTTGCAGAAAAGGTAGTCGTAAGAGACTCTATTGCTCTTGATGCTAGTGACCAAGTCCTCGAACCTCTCAACATGATCCATAGGATGTTCGCTGGAAAGACCATGAAAAGGGTGCTGTCCCACAAGAGTGTAATACGCAGGTTTCAGCTCAAAGTCATTCCTTGGGAAAGCAGGAGGACGAATCGCGGAGGGATTTGCGTAAAATTGGTCAGGTCTGTTGCACTCACCAATTATCCTACCATGGTTAACCACAACGTTCTTAGTGTTCACTAGATTCGCGTTCCTAGCGGCATTCCCAGCGACAACAGGAGCAGGTGGAATGATGTTCCCCTCTCCATCCAGACGTTGTCCTCTTTCATTGCACAAACGACCTTCTCGGTCTCTGTAGGCACCAGCCTCATCTCGAACCAACTCTACTTGATTGTTGTTCATCTCTGCTGGTTTCTTTGCCTTTCTGTTTGTGCGTTCTACAAGTGCTAGTTGCTCCAATGACAGTTCAACTAGCTTGAGTGTTCTTGTTCCTTCTTGTCTTATGATATGACATACACCTGAAAACGGAAGTCAAGAACGTAAGTAACTTGATAACACGTTAAGTGTCGACCGATACCAAGTGGTGTCGATCGATATCAACTAAAGAGGACGTCAGTATCGACCGATACTAGTGAGTATCGATCGATACCGACGAACTTAGTCGAAATTCACAAACGTAATCTAATGGCGAATTGAGTCCCCGGCAACGGCGCCAAATTTGATATGCTCAAAATAATACCCTAGTTAGATACCAACGCAGTAGCTATAGTATAGTTAGGGGTCGAATCACAAAGACTCACAGAGACGCACAATAGATTATATGGAAGAGAATGACGCTAAGCAATCAATGGTATTGAGAACAGTACTTAAATTAAAAGTGTTGTAATTCAATTGGGAGAAATATAGAACACGGTCCTCAAACTTGGGCTCAAGGACCCACCAAGGAGTGCTCACACTCCTCCATCACCCTCCTAAAAGGGTAACCAAAGTCAAACTTAGTGACTCTAAACAAATTGCAATTGGAAGACATTCCCATGTCTATCATTGTATATATTATATTTGCTTTCTAGTTTGATTTGTGTTTCTAGGGCGTTTTGATGTTTTTGTTGAGTGGTTGCAAGGTTCTTGATGGTCTCAAGGTCATGGCAAAGCAACAATGGTGTTCAATATCGGAGCTCAAGTGTCTCTCCTTAAAGGTCACACCACCACTCTCTTTTCTCCACTCCAAGGTTTGAACTACGCTTCATTTCATTGTACATTCATCTTTTTGCATTATTTTTGTTCTCTCTTTGACTTTTGTTGCACCGAGACGGTGCAATTAAAGTTTGGGGGAGGGGTTTGTGTCATTTGACCTTGTGTTTTGTTTTCTTATTTTTCCTTTTGCATAGTTGAGTCTCATGCATAGTAAGAAATGCATAGAAAACCGTAAAATTTTGAAACATCTAAGCATAAAAAGAAGCATGTAGTTGCATTTTACATGATTAAGATTGAGTCTAGATGCATATAGGTTTTCACTCACTTGCATTGGGAGAGATTTCCATGTGGAATGTAAACTTAAGAGATTGAATTAATGCCTCCATTAGGATTTCTTTGATGCATTTGAGCGATCACAGAGTTAAGGATGATCCATGCTTTGATCTTTCGGGTTGAATGTTTATGTTTTGGTTGAAGCATGCTTTGATTTGATCCCATCTCTATCTAGTGACCTCTAATCTTGACTTGAAATATCAAGCTTGTACATGATATGCTTGGTTTTTATCATTTTCTAACGCATGTTTAGTATTCCTTCCAAATGTTTTATCGAGTCAAAGTTCGTTTTAGAGTCTTTTAGTCCTTTATTTAGTTATCTCAGGTAAAAAGGCGTCTTTGGAAGGAATTGGAGTTATGTGGGAAAAAACGCACGGAACCGTGAAGAGAAGGCTAGAATCGGTCGATGCACTCCTTGCATCGACCGATGCAGCACCACCCAAGGAAGCAGAATCGACTGATGCAAGGAGTGCATCGGTCGATGCGAGCTGGTCCGAGAATCCAAAATCAATCAATGCACGCCACCCCGAGGGACTGAAATCTACCATCTACGAGACAGATGACTCAGGCGACGCCTAGCCATGCACTTCACCACCACGGTTTAATCGATCTCTTTCACCTTATTATTTATTTTAATAGTTTAACCATCTTTTCACCAACTTTTTCACACTGAGGACAGTGTGATTTAAGTCTGGCGGAGGATGTTTATCCGTTACTAATCTATTTTTCTTTTCTTTGGATCTTTTTAATTCTCGCTGAATTTTTAAGACCTCGTGTAATATTTTTTATTAAGTATTTTTCAGGAACATAAGAACAAAATCTATGATGATATATACCAATGTGATACAGAACATAAGTATTAGACTAGGCGGTAGCTAGAGTGATTTCAATGCGACATCTCCCGAGGATTTCGAGCCATAGAAATTATTTCTGACATGGTATACTAGCTCATTTTATTTGGACTTAATCTATATTGAATTTTCTTATCAATTGTTTTAAGCGAGACAACGAGTCATACATCTAGGACATCTTTTACATTTTTACCGCTCTTTGTTGTATGAGATGGACGGTTCATCTTTAGCCGGTATCCCACCCGAAACTTAACCTTTGTTCAAACCTCATGGAACTATCTTGTTGTCTTATGTGCAGATATGTGCAAAAACACCGAAGAGGGAGGAACGACAGTTTTTCAGTCAATCGAGAAGACGAGAGACTAGACGGATTCGGTTGTCGAGGTATCGACAAATTAAGCTAAAAATTTGCCTTGGAAATTGTTTGTAACCGGTAATTTTCTTACTCTCAAAGGCTCCCATTTAAAGGCGTTTCCCCTTTCTAAAAAAAAAAACCGAAAGGAAAGGAAATAAAAGCCTAAGACTCTTAGAGTAGTGTATATTTTTACCAAGGCAACTATGTTTCAGTATGTGAGGAGTAAGAAACCGTTCGAATCATTATCCGGAGAAAAATTCTAAGTCCGGGGGAACGACATAAAAGTTCTGTTAAAGGGAGAAAAGTCCCGACGAATGAGGAGTTTTGCAGCAGCACTTATGGGAGCAAGGAGTGACTGAAACATGTGGGTACCAACAACTCCATCCTCTCTTGCTGTTTTGCATAATATCTAGCAACCTCCGAATAAACTAAGGTAACCCGAAACACTTTTAGCCTCACCTTTAAATTGCCCTTAAATGCCTATCATCGATTATCTTGTCTAATATTTTTGGTAAGAATCACACAATTTTTAATGAATGTTAAGAGATAGTTGACTGAAAGTTAGGATCTATGTGGTTAGACTTTCACATGACGGATACCGTGGATTAGCGTTGTAGTACTTTAGTAAGAATTTCCTAGACTAAGTCCGATTGATGCATTATGTTGGTTATGGTTTAGAAGGAAGGTCGCTGAGAATTTTGTTAGTTTCTATATTTTCGAAAACCTCTTTCCGAGTTTGGATTTCTATTTTGTTTGAGGACAAAAAAAGATCTAAGTCTGGGGGAGTTGATAACACCAATTTTTGACCGTTTTTATGGATCACTTTCATTTTCTTTTGCAGGTGTTTTAACTCCGTTTTCAAAGGTTTTCAAGTGATTTTCATATTTTATGGATTTGAAAGACGTTTCAGGTAACTAGGAATAAAAGAGTGCATTTCGCAGCAAAAGTACGTTTTTGGATAAACTTGGACCGTCATGAAGTCTTGCAGCTAATGGAGACCTTTTCACCATCTGATCATTCATAAATTTCGACACAATAAAGTAGAGACAACCAGCTTTCAAATGCAATTGGATTGGACTTAATCCAATGGTTGGATCCTTAAATACATCCGAAGCACTGAAGGTAGATGAAGCTGCCCCGAAGACGAAGCCGCCGCGCCTGGAGGAGCTGGACCCGCGGCCAGGAGTCATTTCGCATCTCCTGGAGGGCCTCCACCCGTGGCCAAGTGGAATTTCGCTACTCCCAGAGAAGATGTACCCGTGGCCAGCACCATGCACGACCAAATCGACTTGTTTCTTCACCCGAGGCCAAAACCGTATTTTCCCATCAAACCCTAAACGAGATTAGCTCTATAAATACTTATTTTATACCTCTTAGACAGACACATTACATTATTATCACGCTTGAAGGCAGAAGCGAAGATCTTGTGCACTTGTTTTCTTTTGTTTGGAGCAAAGGATTCTCGATTCGTGTTATTCGATAGAGAAGCTTTTACTATTTTTATTTGATTTATTGAATATGATTACCTCAGCTATGGCTGAGTAATCTCCTTATTGGGCATAGGGGGTTGAAGGGGAGCTTATGGTTCGATTTCATTAGGTTTTTAGTCTATGATACCGATTAATTAGGTTCTTCGTTCTATCCTTGTAGTTAATGCATGCTTGACTAATCGTGTTAGCAATTGATATTAGGTGTTTTAGAGCCATGGAAGTGCTGTATCTAATCGCTTGACCTAGGGTAGATGAGAAAATCCGTCGTAAGATTTCGGAAGTATACTTACGGAGGAATTGTGGGCGTAAATGACATTTGAAAGTATCATTCACTTCTTGCGCAGGCGGAGTCGGAAGCTACCGTCCGAGTACCGAAGTGAGTAGGTGTGTAGGATTACGGAAGTAGACTACACGCAGCGTACGTGTTCCAAGTTCAAGAACCCAAATACGACAAAAAGTCGCTTTAGAAATCCTAGAAATCTTCTCGTAAAAATCGGGCATAAACCCTAGAAAAATCTGATTGCCCAACGCTTCGTTTAATTGATTCACAACCTCAATAAAATAATTAATTAGGTACTGCCCTTCTTAGTTTAGTTTAGATTCCATAGATACGACCGTAACAAATCCAAAAATACATTTACGTCTAGACATAAGTTAAAACTCGTTAGAAATTGGACAACGTCTATCCTTTTGGATTCGATCCCTAAGTACTACTTTATGGGCTGTGCACTTGGGACTTAGATATAAAGGGTAAAACCCCACGCCGGGGTTAATTTCAGGTGTATCAACATGATGCCTCTTCATTTTCATCTTCATCTTCATTTTTGCTATTGCTAAGAAGAATACACGTTCTTTTATGATCAAGCGCCACTTAAAAGAACTGGTTAAGGACCCTTACCCAGGGTTCTCCACCGGTCCAGTGGGTGACGACTTGTACCACTGGCAGGTGACCCTCATAGGACCCCAAGGGAGTCCTTACGAGGGTGGTGATTTAGGTATTTTACCACGTAGTCAATTAATAATTAAAGTGCACACTACTGCAATCATAACAATATGTCAATGTGGTACTTTAGGATCGAATCCACATAGACCAAGGTTACACTATGATTCTCACAAGATGAAATTAAGCTAAGAGGATAATAAGGTTTGATTTGCAAGGTAATGGAAATAACTAAAAGTGGTGTAAATTCAATAAGATAATAACTTTAGGTCGAGGGTTTCTTCGCGGAAATCCAGAGATCAAGAATCAAACAATTATTCAAGGAACGATTAAATACAAGCTTCAAACTCAAACATAAATATCTAACCAATCCATTTCTGTTGCATTGATTACTAAATCTAGCAACCTAAAATCCTAACTTTCATTGAACATAGAGTTCTAAACCAGCATTAACGAATAGGTTCAATATGTTCACGAATCGCCTTAACATCATCTTCCGTTGGCTAAGGATAATTCACTCGCTTATGTTCTTTCTAGCAACATACGTCACTTCTATGGTATAGATTAAACCCTAGATCATGGGCAAAGCGGTCAACTTGGCATAAGCAATAAACACAACAATAAACGAAAACCACAAAAGATGAATCCCTATCTATGTCTAATTCAATGATTCATGGATCCCGTTGAAACCCTAAACCTAATTATGAAACTTCTCGGACATGGCAACAGAGAACAAGCAAGGAGATAGAGAGAAACTCATAATAATAATTAAAGAGAGAAAAGGGTTTAGAACTATTCTCAATAGATGCACATATTCTTCTTCAAGCTTACAAAATCAATAGCCAAAAATCTTAGTAGAATAGAGAGTAGTAAAAAGAGAGATAGATTCAAAGTGGCTGAAAATAAAGTATATATAAGGTTATGGACGAATTAGGTCAAAATAGACAGCTTCCGGGGAGAATAGGAAAACCAGAAATTTCATTTTCCTTCTCGTCGGTCAGCATCGATCGATGCACATATTGCATCGATCAATTTTGGGCTTTCTAAGCATGCTCCATTGATCGATGCACTCCATGCATCGGTCGATTCTGGCTCTCTGGATGATGATGCATCGATCGGCTCCATTTATGCATCGATCGATTGTGAGCTTTCTGAGCATGTTGCATCGATCTTGCATCGATCGATTCAAGAACTTCTGAGTGTGTTGCATCGATCTATGCGCTCCTTGCGTCGATCGATTTGACTTTTTTGTACCGTTCCGTTTGTTTTTGCCCACGTAACTCCAATTTTTTCCTTAAACGACCTTTTACCTCAGATAACTAAATAAAGGACTAAAAGACTCTAAAAAAAAACTTTGACTCTATAAAATACTCAAAAGAAACACACAAACATGTGTTAGAAAACGGTGAAAACCAAGCATATCAATTTCCCCAGACTTAGTCTTTTGCTTGTCCTCAAGCAAGCATAAAATTAAGCAAGAAGAAAAAGTTTGAAAAACACGGAGACTCACATTTTCTTTACAACTCTGCAATGACCATTACCTTAGTAATCCACGTATTGCCAAACTAGCTCTAGATCGAACCACCTTGTACTTCTCTGCATGCATCACAGCCTCCCAAATTCAACTCATTATTTCACGGAATAATAAAAAGCCTTCATCGCTGGGTCTCATCAAAGATCATAGTGCCAAGAACCTTCTAGAATCTTTCCCTTTCGATATCGCGACAAGACAACAACACAACCCTTGGTACTTTTTCCCTCCCCTAGACTTATTCTTTTCGTAGGGTTAATTGCGGATGGAACTCGAGTATTGATGGTTTTTGCCACCGAATCCCCGGTTCATTTAAATGCCACCCTTTATTTCTAAGGTGTAGGCGAATGATGGTATCCCCGAAATTTTTTCTCAACCTCGCTTTCACCTTAGTGTGATCATTTCTTTCGAAGTAAAATAATAGGATCGATGGAAATTTTCCTAGCCCTTTACCCGAAAGAACATCTTTTCTACTTTTTATTTTAAATAAGGGAGAGGAGTACCATTCTTTCACACAGGTAGTCTTGTCAGATAAGAATGAGGAGTCAAGCTCTGAAGACACCAATCACAATGATAATGTAAAAGGAAAAGCTCAAAAACTAGCTCAAACTTTTTGAATTTTTCCGGAAACATGGATGCTTCTGATTAACTGGTCGGCTTTTAGGTTTTTCATTAGTATGATCTAAAACTAGCCCTGCAACAAGGGTCACTTAGATGCAGAATCTCATAAAAAAATCAAAGGTTGTGATCATAATCTCCAACAAGTTTTAACTCCATAAAACTGAATAACTCAAAACATCAAAATGACTCAAAAGAAAACAAAAGAAAGAAAACAACGTTAGTAACGACAAAGACCCTCCCCCAGACTTACTTCACACCATCGCAGTGTAAAAATAAATCAAGAAGAAGGCGAGACAGACTCAAGAAAAAGTAAAATAAAAAAAGTAAAACGTACCGGTGGGTAGCCTCCCACCAAGCGCTTGTTTATGCCATTAGCTTTACTTGATAGCCTTTTAGGCGTGAGATGGGTCACCAAGGGGAAAGGTTTCGTCCCCTTCGATTTCTACGTCAGCGATGTATAGTTTTAGGCGCTGACCATTAACCACAAACTCATTTCCTGTAGTGCCCAGCAACACCACAGCTCCGTACGGTCTCACCTCCTTGATTGTGAATAGTTCTGACCATCTCGATCTCACCTTCCCTGGAAAAAAGTTTAAGGCGAGAGTTGAAAAGCAACACCTGATCATTTGCAGCGAAGTTCCTGGGAATGATCTTCTTGTCATGATAGGTCTTGGTATTCTCCTTGTAAGTCTTCGAGCTCTCATAGGCCATGTGATGAATCTCTTCTAGCTCATCCAGTTGCATCGTCTCTCTTTCAGAAGCAGATTTGATGTCCAAGTTCAGCAACTTTACAGCCCATGCTGCCTGGTACTCGAGCTCCATAGGAAGATGGCACGATTTCCATAGACAAGATGGAATTGTGTCGTGCCCAAAGGTGTCTTGTAGGTAGTCATGTACGCCCAAAGAGCGTCAACCAGTTTTGTTCACGGTCTTTTGCAGGATACCCTTGATCTCCCTGTTGGAAATTTCGAGCTGTCCAATCGTTTGCGGATGGTAAAGAGTGGCTATCAAGAGCCCTTCAAAGACATTGTTGATGAAATAAGACCCACCATCGTTGATCACCACTCTAGGCACACCGAACCTTGGAAAGATCACAGATTTGAACATCCTTAAGACCACCTTGGCATCAATTGTTGGGCTAGCCAACGCTTCAACCCATTTAGACACATAGTCGACTGCAACGAGGATGTATTGATTTCCATAAGAGGATGGAAAAGGGCCCATGAAATCAATACCCCACACATCGAACACTTCAACCTCCAAGATGAAATTTTGTGGCATTTCGTTCCTCTTGCTAATATTCCTGACATGAATCACATTTGGAGATGAAAACTTGTGCATCGCGAAACATAGTCGGCCACCAGAAACCGGCTTGCAGAGCCTTGGACACTGTCTTGAACGTGGCAAAGTGTCTAGCAAATTTTGAATCATGACAATGAAAAAGAATACCAGAAAATTCTTCATCTGAAACACATCTCCGAAAGACACCATATGAGCATTACTTGTATAAGTATGGCTCGTCCCAAAAATAACGTCTGATGTCTCTCAAGAACTTCTTCTTTTTGTTCCCAACAAAGTTATTTGGTTCTTTCTCTGCAGCCAAATAGTTTGCTATTTCGTCAAACCAAGGAATCTCAGGGAGCACGGTGTGGTGTGTAGATGTGTAGTAGTCATTGTACCCAATACTAATCGCGTACACGTTCTCCTCAGGTGGGATGTCTTTTAAGGGATTTTCTTCAATTACATGTAGCCTAGACAAATGATCTGAAACACCGTTCTCGATCCCCTTCTTGTCTTTGATTTCAAGATCCAATTCCTGCAGCAGAAGAATACATCGCAAAATCCTAGGTTTGGCATCCTTCTTTGTAAGTAGATACTTCAGAGCAACATGATCAGTATGCACTATAACCTTAGACCCCACAAGATAAGATCTGAACTTCTCAAAAGCGAACATAATAGCAAGAAGTTCTTTCTCGGTTGTAGCGTACTTGCACTGCGCATCATCAAAAATCTGTGTCGAAATCTCTTCTCTACTCTTGAGAGCGATTCGTTGCTTATGTAACATCTTTATCGTGTCTCATATATTTCTTACGAACGAATCATTGTTTAGGCAACATCTCTTTCGTTCAAACGCTACAAGAATACAACGATTTGGCGACTGCAGAACGAGTCGCACAATAGTTGCTAAAAGTTGTAATACGACTACATAGCGACTAAAACATGTAGGCGTTAATATTCAGTCGCTAAAGTAAGTAGACGTAAATATAGTCGCCAAATGGCCCGAATCACCCTTTGAGGCATTTTCCTATGTCATCCAGTACAAACAAAGTAAGAAAAAGTAGTGACTAATGCAATGCCTAGGAGGTATGAATTACTTTCTATTCCTAAGTTGCTAGATTTTGAACACAACAAGGAGCATTACGTTTCATATTCTGATTTTGAAGATGTGTTTAAATCGTGTGAAAAATTGGCACATAGGAAGTTCTTTAGACATGGAGATTTTGTTTTTGACAAGGCTAAGCTGTGTGATCTAAATCGAACGTTGAGAACTTCTATGCTTGTTGGTAGATTCTCTAAGATAGCATACTTGAACTCTTGCCTTAAATCTAAAGGAATTTTGCTTGTCTTGAGATCTTTCCTAAAAATTTTTGGTATAGTTCACCTTGATGACATTCTGGTCTACAACAAAATATTTGATAAGCATGTTGATCATTTGAAACTTGTTGTAGATGATCTGAAAGAGAAACCGATTTTTAGGTTGAAGAAGTATACCTTTTGTACATATGATTTTGTGTTTCGAGTCTTTGTTGTGAAAGCACAGGGTATACAAACACAAGGAATGAAAATGATAGTAGGATTTTTACTAATCAATTACTCAAATCCCACTTATGTCATTGTGGTATTTAAGATATCGAACCAAGGAGGTGAGAGGCTAACACACTAGGAATCCAAGAAACTATTTAAGCTAAGCAAACAAGAGGTTTTAATCTACGTTCTAGCAACCTAATTCAATTTGAACAAGTAAACAAGCAAACAATACTAAATAGCTTAATTGAGATTAACAAATTAATAAAGGTAAGCTCTTGGATGAGGTTATAGACTTTGGGTAGTTCTATGATTAACCTATGAAGCCTAAACAAACAATCAAACATGTTTTCCTTAGCCTAGAATACCTAAACAAGACTAATCCACTCTCATGGCATTAATCACTTTGCTAATCAACTAATCAAGAACAAACTCTCATTTGTGAAAAGTTGATTACCAAGCATTAATTACATGTTCATATGGCCATAATACTCCTTAAACAACTACTCTCATAGGGTAAGCAAGTAAAATCTCTTATTTAGTTCTTGGGGCATTTCATCGAACACCTTGTGTGCATGAAATGCCCTATGGGCTAGATTAGCTTTCTCAAGCCTAATCTAGCATTATGAACCCTAAACAAGAGAGGAAACATGTAATTTAATCACTAGACATCATAAATCAAACATGAAAACCCCTAATCAACCTCATCCATGAGCCCTAAAAGAACCTACTCACTAATCATGGTGAAACCTTCAAATTCAATAAAGAAGATGATTGAATCCATGATTAGAGATTAGGAAGATTAAAATAAAAGAAAGATTAGATAGATTAAGAAGAATTAAACTCAAGATTGCATTAATATCAAAAGGTCTCTTACAAAAATCCAAGAACAAAATAAAAGAGAGGTTTTTGCCTTAGGAAAATTAGAGAAAAAGACTTAGAATGAAATTTGGGTCTTTTTTTGCAATTCATAGGAAGTTGGGCGGACCGGGTCAACCCGGGATAAACCGGGTATTGACCCGGTTGAAAGTGGGTCGAGGTGAGAAGAGCACCGGTTGGTAAAACCGTGATATCTCCTGAAATACATTTTCGAATGGTCTAAAACTACCTCCTGTGGATAGCTAACTCACTGGGCTACAACTTCTATGAAGAACGCAGTAGCTGAATCGGGGTGGAAACCCTTCCTCTGGGTTGATCTTTCAGACATCGTATTTGGAGTAGAACTCGTTTGGATGCCAGACAGACATGTCCTTGCTATATTTGCCATATCTCTTGAACGGCTGATCTGCTTCGGACTGCCTCTGCATTTTCCGACAGCGAAATGTCTTCAGTAAATCACCCGTATCTCCTGAATCCCTTAGTGGAATGACATGACTCTACTCGCGTTAGAAAGCTAACTCAATCACCTACAACTTCTATGAAGTCTTTAAGAGCTAAATCCGAGCGTAGGTTCTTCGTGCAGCCTTGACTTTCAGACACTTCGGCTGGCTTCGGAGAGAGCTTCTACGCTGGGCGAGATTGGGCCGGTACATGAGGCCGGTATTTCCCCTGGAAAACGGACGGTGAAGCCGTACAAGATTGGTCCGGTATGGTGCAACGGGTTCGCGGCCAGACGGAGACTCCTTAGAAAATCGGCCATATCTCTCGAACCACATGTCCAAATGACCTGAATCCAACTCCAGTAAACTCTTCTACAACTATCAAGAACATTTCCGCAGCTGAATTTGACTTGAAACCCTTCGTCTTACCCATTCGTTTGGACACTCCGGACAGACTTTTCCTTTTATTATGCTCCATAACTCCAAACATCATCAATTGTCTCCAAGACACCTAAAAACACTGCAAATGCATGCAAGACTCACTAGGACCTAATGCAAACACCTAATAATCTAATTTATACCAAAATGCTATGAAAACTATCGAAGACACATGCATGAGACTAAAAGTGTTAACTAAAATGCAAGCTAAAACATGTAAAATGCATGAATATCAACTCCCCCAAACTTAATCATTTGCTTGTCCCCAAGCAAACAAACAAGTTAAGGAGAGATAGGGTGCAATGAATGAGATAGAGTCCAAAAATGTCAACAAAAGAAAACCATTAAATGGTGATTCTAAAATGCACTTGAACAATCTATACTCCAAAAGACATAGCCATACTCATCACAATATGCATCAAGCTCAAGAATTAGCATACAAAAGCGTTCATATTCCTCAATCCTTTAACATTCATTAAACGAAACTATGAATCACATTTATGCACATCAAATGAACTCACTTGGCTAGGGGACAAGGGTTTTGAGATAAAAATGATCTCAATAAATGTGGCAATTCCATATCAAGGGGTCTCTCAACAAATGAATGAACTTTGGCAAAATGCTAAGGGTAAAAAGCAATTGATTCATACAAGGATAGACTTTCATCTACCCAATGTCCCAAATGACTTCAACCCCCACCTCTAAGCCCCATGAAGATCACTCCTAAGCTACCCTTTCTCCAAGGCATTTTGCCTTTCATAGACCACATACCTCATCGATTTTTCTTCAATTAAGGACTTGGGGAAAACTTCTTCTTCACCTTTGATCAAAAAATGGCTTGGCTCATTTTCTTTTCTTCTTTAGCTCATATTTTGCTTTTCTTATTTGGTCTCTTTCTTCATCCTTTGGATGCACTAGCAATTTTTGGCTTCTTTTCTTTTTTTTTTGTAGCTAGAGACCATCTTTTCTCTATCACTTAGAGCTATACCAAATATTCATTGCCAACCATTTCAATCATTAGCTTTTCCCCTTCTTCTTCTCCAACTATTTTCCTCGTTTCTACCTTTTCTTTTCATTGCACGCCCAAGACTTTTTCTTTTCATTCCACCCCAAACTCCCCATCTATCTAGCCTAACCAGTGCTTAGCCCGATGATGTGTGGGCTAAATCTACATAAAAACCTTTACTTATCGCTCTAAACCCAACACTTTTTGCCAAGTCCATTCGCAAAAATATAGGGCTCACAACACTCACTAGAGAATTAGGCTTGAAAAGAAGGTAAGTTAAGGGTGAGGATAACCGTCTAAAAGATGGGGATCGGCTACTTGGACTAACAAGAGTGGTAAAAAGGAAGAGGATAGCCCAAGTATGTCTATGGTATCCATGAGTCCATTTTACAATGCATAAACATGATACTTACTAGTCAAATTAAGGGTTAAGATAGTTAGGATATGGTTCAATTCATAGCTTGTTTTAACCAAGACGAAAGCATCAATACATATGATCCAAGTATGGTGAGTCCTTGCTTTCAAGTTGTTCAAATGCATTTAACTACTAAAGCTTAAGTTGACATTTTACAAGGACAATTTCATCATTGCACCCATGCATATGAATGCAAATCCTATATGAACTCTAGACTCAATCTTAATATGAGATGAACCTAGATGACTTATATGAATGCAAAATTTTCAAATTTTTGTGGTTTTTCTATGCATGGGACTCAAGTATGCAAATAGAAAAATAATAAAACAAAACACAAGGTCAAATTACACAAACCCATCCCCCAAACTTGAATTGCACCGTCTCGGTGCAACAAAAGTCAAGAGAGAGCAAACATAATGCAAAAATATGAATGTACAATGCAATGGAGTGTAGTTCAAACCTTGGAATGGAGGAGAGGGAGTGGTCGAAAGGCCAAGAGAAGCCATACTCATCACGTGGGTTCCTCACATCTTTTCTTGCATGACCACTAGACCACCAAGAAACCTTGCAACCATTCAACAAAATATCAAAACGCCCAAGAAACACAAAATTTAAACTAGAAAGCAAAGAGAATATATACAATGATAAACATGGGAATGTCTCCCAAGTGCACTTTGTTTAAAGTCGCTAAGTTTGACTTTGGTTACCCTTTTAGGCGGGTGATGGAGGAGTGTGAGCACTCCATGGTGGATCCTTGAGTTCAAGCTTGAGGACCTTGTTCATGACCTCTTGAAGACCCTTTGGACCTTTCTCCATAAGCTCGGTTGTGAGGAATGCTTTCACCTTGGCAAAGGGTTTGGGTCTTCCCATACACTTCACTTTGTACTCAACGGCTCCATCGTTGTACATCCAAGGTATGAGTGTCATTGTGTGAGGACATGGGTAAAGGGTGGGAGGGTGGTTATCATTGGGTTTCTTCTTCTTGGTCTTAGTGCCTTCCCCCTTGGTACTCTCTTTGTCTTCTTCCATAGTGGTAGAGAAAAGAGATTCCAAGCTATCTCCATCCAATGCAAGGGCTTCTTCAACATTACCATACCCCAAACATTTTGCCTCATGAGAGGCTTTCTTCTTTATACAACCTTTTGGGGGTGAAGAAACATCCATCATCTCATGACTACCCATAAACGCCACATCCTCAACATGAACTTCGTCTTTGGAGCCATGGAGAACTCTCTCAACCTCTCCTAAAGCCTCTTCACTCTCTTCATCCGAGAAGATAACTTTGTAATACTCACTTGGGCTTTCATCGACTTTACCCTTGAGTTCCTTCATGGGTTTACTAGAGAGGGGGCTTCTTTGAGCATCTTGATTCTCCAAATTTTTGAGCCTAGAAGTCATGGTTTCAAGCCTTGAGTTGAGATCATTGTAGGCACAATCTATCTTAGTTGAGGTTTCAACTTGACCTTTGAGAGTTTGTTTAAAAACCCCATTAAGATCCACATCTTGTGGCATGGAAAAGCTATGTTGCCCTTCAGGAACCAAACCTTGTGCAAAACGTTGTGGAGGAATAAGAGGAGCATGGTTTCGAGGCGCACACCTTTGGTTGTCATTGAAGTCTTCAACAAAATGAACCGACCTTTTAGTAGCAATGAGAAGCTTGTCTATAAGTGTAGATTGCATCTCAATCATGGTATGTTGCTTGTCCATTTTTTCATGTAGAGCTTTAATATCCTCTCTACCTTGGTCTTCGTGCCTTCCACTCCCTAGTGGAGACCTATAGTAGTCCTCTCCATTGTTCTCTCCACTTTGGGAAAAGTTCTCCACTAGTACCTCTCCTTGTTCCACGGTGAGGTTTGTAAAATGCCCATTGCTAGCCGCATCTAAGGTCCATTTGTGCTCTTGGTCAACTCCCAAGTAGAAGATGCTAAGGATGGATTCCTTCTTGAACCCGTGATGGGGACAATCTCGAGTATATCCTTTAAGTCTTCCCCATGCCTCATGAAAACTTTCACGCATGCCTTGCTTGAAATTTGAGATGTCCCTTCTAGTTTGGACCGTTTTTGTGTGGAGTAGAACTTGTTGAGGAAATGTTCTACTCCACAAGAGTTTACCAAGTGAGATGGCAATGTTCTCTCCCATTGGCTTGCTTTTCCTCCAAGAGAAAACGCGAACAAGATAAGCTTAATGCTATCATGGGGCACTCCTCCGGTTCTAAACGTGTCAAACAACTTCTCAAAGGAATCCAAGTGATCATAAGGGTTTTCAACCTTTGTCCCCAAGAATCTAGACTCTTGAATCAACCTAACAAAGCTTGTCTTGATCTCATAGGCCTTGGCTTCAATTGGAGGAGGGTGGATTCCATACCTCAATCCACGACAACAAGGAGTGTCATAGCTTCCAACCGTTGGCTTGTCCCTTTGATCTTGGGTCGGACTTGATGCCAACACTTGAGGTCGTGGTATTTCTTGAAGTTGTGGCATCTATTGAGGTTGTAGAACTTCAATAATGTGTTTTCGATTGACCACCTCAAACATCTCAATTGATCTTGTCTCCCCATTTCTCTTCTTTTGATTTTGGTACATTTGAAAGCACAATAGAACTAAGGAAGACAAGTTAGTAACAATTACTAAAAGAAAATTCATCATGTCCATAAGATGCATGCACTTAGCTATATGCATTAACATAGTGTAAACAAAAGCCTAGTCTTATTAAGAATCTAAATCCTAATGGCTAACGCTAAACCTCCCCGGCAACGGCGCCAAATTGATAGTAGGATTTTTACTAATCAATTACTCAAATCCCACTCATGTCATTGTGGTATTTAAGATATCGAACCAAGGAGGTGAGAGGCTAACACACTAGGAATCCAAGAAACTATTTAAGCTAAGCAAACAAGTGGTTTTAATCTACGTTCTAGCAACCTAATTCAATTTGAACAAGTAAACAAGCAAACAATACTAAATAGCTTAATTAAGATTAACAAATTAATAAAGGTAAGCTCTTGGATGAGGTTATAGACTTTGGGTAGTTCTATGATTAACCTATGAAGCCTAAACAAACAATCAAACATTTTTTCCTTAGCCTAGAATACCTAAACAAGACTAATCCACTCTCATGGCATTAATCACTTTGCTAATCAACTAATCAAGAACAAACTCTCATTTGTGAAAAGTTGATTACCAAGCATTAATTACATGTTCATATGGCCATAATACTCCTTAAACAACTACTCTCATAGGGTAAGCAATTAAAATCTCTTATTTAGTTCTTGGGGCATTTCATCGAACACCTTGTGTGCATGAAATGCCCTATGGTCTAGATTAGATTTCTCAAGCCTAATCTAGCATTATGAACCCTAAACAAGAGAGGAAACATGTAATTTAATCACTAGACATCATAAATCAAACAAGAAAACCCCTAATTAACCACATCCATGAGCCCTAAAAGAACCTACTCACTAATCATGGTGAAACATTCAAATCCCATAAGGAAGATGATTGAATCCATGATTAGAGATTAGGAAGATTAAAATAAAAGAAAGATTAGATAGATTAAGAAGAATTAAATTCAAGATTGCATTAAAATCAAAAGGTCTCTTACAAAAATCCAAGAACAAAATAAAAGAGGGTTTTTACCTTAGAAAAATTAAAGAAAAAGACTTAGAATGAAATTTGAGTCTTGTTTTGCAAGTCATAGGAAGTTGGGCGGACTTGGTCAACCCGGGACAAACCGGATATTGACCCGGTTGAAAGTGGGTCGAGGTGAGAAGAACTCGTTTGGATGCCAGACAGACATGTCCTTGCTATATTTGCCATATCTCTTGAACGGCTGATCTGCTTCGGACTGCCTCTGCATTTTCCGACAGCGAAATGTCTTCAGTAAATCACCCGTATCTCCTAAATCCCTTAGTGGAATGACATGACTCTACTCGCGTTAGAAAGCTAACTCAATCACCTATAACTTCTATGAAGTTTTTAGTAGCTAAATCCGAGCGTAAGTCCTTCGTGCAGCCTGGACTTTCAGACACTTCGGCTGGCTTCGGCGAGAACTTCTACGCCGGATAAGATTGGTCCGGTATGGTGCAACAGGTTCGCGGCCAGACGGAAACTCCTTAGAACATCGGCCATATCTCTCGAACCACATGTCCCAATGACCTGAATCTAACTCCAGTAGACATATAGCGGATTCTTCTACAACTATCAAGAACATTTCCGCAGCTGAATTTGACTTGAAACCCTGCTTCTTATCCATTCTTTCGGACACTACAGACAGACTTTTCCTTTTCTTATGCTCCATAACTCCAAACATCATCAATTGTCTCCAAGACACCTAAAAACACTCCAAATGCATGCAAGACTCACTAGGACCTAATGCAAACACCTAATACTCTAATTTATACCAAAATGCTATGAAAACTATGGAAGACACATGCATGAGACTAAAAGTGTTAACTAAAATGCAAGCTAAAACATGTAAGATGCATGAATATCAACTCCCAAAAACTTAATCATTTGCTTGTCCCCAAGCAAAAAAACAAGTTAAGGAGAGATAGGGAGCAATGAATGAGATAGAGTCCAAAAATGTCACCAAAATAAAACCATTCAATGGTGATTCTAAAATGCACTTGAACAATCTCTACTCCAAAAGACTTAACCATACTCATCACAATATGCATCAAGCTCAAGAATTAGCCTACAAAAGCGTTCATATTCCTCAATCCTTTAACATTCATTAAACGAAACTATGAATCACATTTATGCACATCAAATGAAATCACTTGGCTAGGGGACACGGGTTTTGAGATAAAAATGATCTCAATAAATGTGGAAATTCCATATCAAGCGGTCTCTCAACAAATGAATGAACTTTGGCAAAATGCTCAGGGTAAAAAGCAATTGATGCATACAAGGATAGACTTTCATCTACCCAATGTCCCAAATGACTTCAACCCCCACCTCTAAGCCCCATGAAGATCACTCCTAAGCTACCCTTTCTCCAAGGCATTTTGCCTTTCATAGACCACATACCTCATCGATTTTTCTTCATTTAAGGACTTAGGGAAAACTTCTTCTTCACCTTTGATCAACAAATGGCTTGGCTCATTTTCTTTTCTTCTTTAGCTCATCTTTTGCTTTTCTTATTTGGTCTCTTTCTTCATCCTTTGGATGTACTAGCCATTTTTGGCTTCTTTTCTTCTTTTTGTAGCTAGAGACCATCTTTTCTCTATCACTTAGAGCTATACGAAATATTCATTGCCAACCATTTCAATCATTAGCTTTTCCCCTTCTTCTTCTCCAACTATTTTCCTCGTTTCTACCTTTTCTTTTCATTGCACGCCCAAGACTTTTTCTTTTCATTCCACCCCAAACTCCCCATCTATCTAGCCTAACCTATGCTTAGCCCGATGATGTGTGGGCTAAATCTACATAAAAACCTTTCCTTATCGCTCTAAACCCAACACTTTTTGCCAAGTCCATTCGAAAAAATATAGGGCTCACAACACTCACTAGAGAATTAGGCTTGAAAAGAGGGTACGTTAAGGGTGAGGATAACCGTCCCAAAGATGGGGATCGGCTACTTGGACTAACAAGAGTGGTAAAAAGAAAGAAGATAGCCCAAGTATGTCTATGGTATCCATGAGTCCATTTTTTTCAATGCATAAACATTATACTTACTAGTTTACCAAGAGTTTACCAAGTGAGATGGCAATGTTCTCTCCCACTGGCTTGCTTTTCCTCCAAGAGAAAACGAGAACAAGATAAGCTTGATGCTATCATGGGGCACTCCTCCGGTTCTAAACGTGTCACACAACTTCTCAAAGGAATCCAAGTGATCATAAGGGTTTTCAACCTTTGTCCCCAAGAATCTAGACTCTTGAATCAACCTAACAAAGCTTGTCTTGATCTCATAGGCCTTGGCTTCAATTGGAGGAGGGTGGATTCCAAACCTCAATCCACGACAACAAGGAATGTCATAGCTTCCAACCGTTGGCTTGTCCCTTTGATCTTGGGTCGGACTTGATGCCAACACTTGAGGTCGTGGTATTTCTTGAAGTTGTGGCATCTCTTGAGGTTGTAGAACTTCAATTATGTGTTTTCTATTGACCACCTCAAACATCTCAATTGATCTTGTCTTCCCATTTCTCTTCTTTTGATATTGGTACATTTGAAAGCACAATAGAACTAAGGAAGACAAGTTAGTAACAATAACTAAAAGAAAATTCATCATGTCCACAAGATGCATGCACTTAGCTATATGCATTAACATAGTGTAAAGAAAAGCCTAGTCTTATTAAGAATCTAAATCCTAATGGCTAACACTAAACCTCCCCGGAAATGGCGCCAAATTGATAGTAGGATTTTTACTAATCAATTACTCAAATCCCACTCATGTCATTGTGATATTTAAGATATCGAACCAAGGAGGTCAGAGGCTAACACACTAGGAATCCAAGAAACTATTTAAGCTAAGCAAACAAGTGGTTTTAATCTACGTTCTGGAAACCTAATTCAATTTGAACAAGTAAACAAGCAAAAAATACTAAATAGCTTAATTGAGATTAACAAATTAATAAAGGTAAGCTCTTGGATGAGCTTATAGACTTTGGGTAGTTCTATGATTAACCTATGAAGCCTAAACAAACAATCAAACATGTTTTCCTTAGCCTAGAATACCTAAACAAGACTAATCCACTCTCATGGCATTAATCACTTTGCTAATCAACTAATCAAGAACAAACTCCCATTTGTGAAAAGTTGATTACCAAGCATTAATTACATGTTCATATTGCCATAATACTCCTTAAACAACTACTCTCATAGGGTAAGCAAGTAAAATCTGTTATTTAGTTCTTGGGGCATTTCATCAAACACCTTATGTGCATGAAATGCCCTATGGTCTAGATGAGCTTTCTCAAGCCTAATATAGCATTATGAACCCTAAACAAGAGAGGAAACATGTAATTTAATCACTAGACATCATAGATCAAACAAGAAAACCCCTAATTAACCTCATCCATGAGCCCTAAAAGAACCTACTCACTAATCATGGTGAAACCTTCAAATCCCATAAGGAAGATGATTGAATCCATGATTAGAGATTAGGAAGATTAAAATAAAAGAAAGATTAGATAGATTAAGAAGAATTAAACTCAAGATTGCATTAAAATCAAAAGGTCTCTTACAAAAATCCAAGAACAAAATAAAAGAGAGGTTTTTGCCTTAGGAAAATTAAAGAAAAAGACTTAGAATGAAATTTGGGTCTTTTTTGCAATTCATAGGAAGTTGGGCGGACCTGGTCAACCCGGGACAAATCGGGTATTGACCCGGTTGAAAGTGGGTCGAGGTGAGAAGAGCACCGGTTGGTAAAACCGTGATATCTCCTGAAATACATTTCCGAATGGTCTCAAACCACCTCATGTGGGTAGCTAACTCACTGGGCTACAACTTCTATGAAAAACGCAGAAGCTGAATCGGAGTGGAAACCCTTCCTCTGGGTTGATCTTTCAGAGATCATATTTGGAGCAGAACTCGTTTGGATGCCAGACAGACATGTCCTTGCTATATTTGCCATATCTCTTGAACGGCTGATCTGCTTCGGACTGCCTCTGCATTTTCCGACAGTGACATGTCTTCAGTAAATCACCTGTATCTCCTGAATCCCTTAGTGGAATGACATAACTCTACTCGCTTTAGAAAGCTAACTCTATCACCTACAACTTCTATGAAGTCTTTAGGAGCTAAATCCGAGCGTAGGTCCTTCGTGCAGCCTGGTATTTCAGACACTTCGGCTGGCTTCGGAGAGAGTTTCTACGCCGGGCTAGATTGGGCCGGTACATGAGGCCGGTATTTCCCCTGGAAAACGGTCGGTGACGCCGGACAAGATTGGTCCGGTATGGTGCAACAGGTTCGCGGCCAGACGTATACTCCTTAGACAATCGGCCATATCTCTCGAACCACATGTCCAAATGACCTGAATCTAACTCCAGTAGACAGCTAGCTGACTCTTCTACAACTATCATGAACATTTCCGAAGCTGAATCTGACTTGAAACCCTTCGTATTACCCGTTCTTCCGGACACTCCGGATAGACTTTTTCTTTTCTTATGCTCCATAACTCCAAACATCATCAATTATCTCCAAGACACCTAAAAACACTCCAAATGCATGCAAGACTCATTAGTACCTAATGCAAATACCTAATACTCTAATTTATACCAAAATGCTATGAAAACTATGGAAGACACATGCATGAGACTAAAAGTGTTAACTAAAATGCAAGCTAAAACATGTAAAATGCATGAATATCAGAAAACTCATGCACCAGCAACGTGGTTATCTAACTTGTGGCTACTGAAGTTTACCATCCAAGTTGATTGTGACCCATGGAAGCATTTGAGAAATGAACAGTATGGGAAGCATTCCCGATTTGGACAGATACGCCTTGTTTGGAGGTTTTCCACCAAACCAAGAGGAGTTAGGCTACAAATCAACCTGTTCTACAATCTTGATCCATCAGAGGTTCGTGGAGAGTTGGAATCAAGTCGATACCAGTTTTCATTTGGGAGATATTCGAGTTCAAACCCAACGGATCCTCGGCTTGCTTCATTTCGGAGCTGTAACTTCTCAACGGATCTTCTGTCCAAGGTGCTGCGTTTTGGACACCCAATCTGTCAGCCAGGATGTTCCCAGGAAGTTCACATATTCCTTGAAGCCGTCAAGATACAAGAAGATTCAACAAGTTTTGAATTCCCGTTGGACCGAGCTCCCGCACATCGTCTTGAACATGATCCGAGCTCAACACTCACACTCCATCTACAACATGGTCCGAGTTCATCATGGGTTTTTGAGGTTTGGCCCAAGGTGTTTGTCCTTGTACTCTTTTTCCTACTTTTGGTCTGTCCCAATGGGTTTACCAAAAGAGGTTTTAATGAGGCTTGGGCTTACATCTCACATTTGGCCCAACTTCTTCCATGATGTGCAAAGATCATCATCACCCACGAAATTGGGAAGCTAAGCGGCATTCAAACAAGACTTAATGGAGTCAAAAGTCAATAGTCTTAGTCTTTGGGTTTTAATTAGACTTTGTTATTTTCCATGCATTGTTTTTAGTGCTTTCTTCTTCATCTCTTCACCTTCTTTTCCTATAAATACTCTTTGTAATTTTTCATTTCAAATCATCCAATTTTATAAACCTTTTTGAGATTTTCTCTCTTGTTCCTTTGGAACTTTTCGATCTCTTTGGTGGTTAGCCAACGAAATCAAATCGATCATTTGGTGGTTAGCCATTGATCATCATGCGGTGTGTCATATCCGTGGTTCGATTGTTGGTGAGTCATATCCAACATTCACAATCCGATCAATAGGTGGTTAGCCTTGCGATCATCTGATTCCAAGGTGGTTGGCCGATGAGTCACAACATTCCTTAGGTGGTTAGCCTTCGGTTCAGGTTTACCGAGTGCCGTTCATAGCTCTCGATGCAGCCATTCACTTCACCCGCCTTGCTCGTTCAAGGATTATCCCGTTTTCATTCTGTTTCAATACCGACAATAGTGTGCAGTTTTTGGGAGGATCGTATCACTGTGACTGTTCGGTTGTGGTGACGCCATATTTCATGCATTTCTCCAATTGGACGGTCTACGTGAGTAAATATAGAAGGTACTCCAGGGACATGATATACGGGGACTTCATCTTCATCGAATCTTATTAACCTGACCAAATGAGTAACAAATGCCAAAACATGATGTGTTTGATTTTAGCATTTACCTTGATTTCACATTAAAATACATAGCATGTGTATACAAATTAAATGGCAAAGTGGACATGATGTGATTGATTTTAGCATTTACCGTGATTTTGTTTGTATATTCGCGGCAAAGTATTGCTCTGAGAAATAAGCAATCTCGTCATTGATATATGATTCAACAATCGATCCTGCCGCATATATTTTGTTATTTGCTTTCCCTTTCAACCTTTTGAAAAACCTTTCAAAAGGATACATCCACCTATATTGGACAAGGCCTCCTAATACAACTTCATAGGGGAGATGTATAGGCAGGTGCTCCATCACATCGAGAAATGAAGGTGGAAAGATCTTTTCTAAATTGCATAGTATTAAAACTATGTTCTGTTTTAGAGTTTGAACGCGACTTTTATGCAAAGCTCTCGAACATAAGTCCCAGAAAAATGCTCCAACCCCTACAATATACGTGAAAATTGCATGAGGTTACTATATAAATTACTATAATCATATTTAAAGAAATAGTTGTAATTAGTACCTGATAACGTAAGGTGGACATTCCGATCTAGGAGTTCTGCAAAGATAAATGGAAGTAACAGCTCCACAAAAACATGGCAGTCATGACTCTTCATGCCTGAAAACTTTTGGTTGTCCATATCAGCACAAGTAGCTAAGTTTGACGAATAACCATCTGGGAACTTAACGGCATTCTTCACACATTCCAATAAACTTTTTATGGCTTCTTCTGTCAATGTAAAGGATGGGAAAGGAGCTTTACCCCCACTATCAATATGTAAGTGTGGCCGAAAACAAAATCGTTCTATATCCAATCTTGACATGATGTTATCTTTCGATTTACCCTTCACACTCATAAGAGTATTCATGATGTTGTCAATAAAATTCTTCTCTATATGCATCACATCAAGACATTGACGGAGATTAAGGTCCCTCCAGTACGGCAGCTACCATAATATGCTTTCTTTGTGCCAGTTATGTTGCTTTCCATAACCCTGCTTCTTCTTTTCGTGACCGGTTCCACCAACATCCTTTGTTTTTGATGGATTTAGACCAGCCAACCGCTCGAATTAAACTTGCTCACCCGTCAAAGACGGAGGTGGATACTCTCTCGAAGCGTCTTTTCCCTTTAGGAAGTCTTTTTTATTCCTCCTCAGTGGATGACCATGAGGAAGAATCTTCGGTGACAATCAAACCAACACGTCTTCCTTCCATTAGGTAGATAAAAAGACTTTGTATCTTCCATTCAAACTGGAAAAGACATAATCTAAGATAAACATTACGGGTTTCTTCGGCAAACCGGGGATGTTGATCTTGAAAATATCTTCACTCCGCCGCATCAGAAGGATGACCCATTTCTCGCTCCTTTGCTTGGTGCTCGGCATGCCATCTCATTGCCGCTGCAGTCTTCTCGCTCTGATACATTCTCTTTAATCTGTCAGTAATAGGTAGATACCACATACGAGTGTATGGTACTTTAGTTCTACGTCGGTCGTTCTTAGGCTTCCATCTTTGTGCACCACAAAGCATACATTCATCTTCCTTCTCGTCATCTTTCCAGAAGATCATACAATTGTTAATACAAACATCAATTGTATGATATGGGAGACCTAAATTGCGCATCAATTTTTCTCTCTCGTAATGTGAACCAGTTGACTTGTTTCCTTCTGGAAAATAGTCTGTCATGATTCCACAAACCGAATCCACTAACTTTTCACTCATACTATATTATGCCTTATTTTGCATGACTCGAGCAGCTAAGGATAACTGCGAGTGACCTTCATGACAACCATCATATAATGGATTATTTGCACCTTCTAACAAGTCGTAGAATTTCTTTGAATGGTTACGTACCGGTTCTTCTACATTCTGATAACTACTATCCTGATGATAGTTATCAAAACTCACGTTATTATGAAATGCATCATTCACCATATCCACATATCTATCTTCTACTACATTACCCACTTCTTCACTCCCACTTATATACGTCGTATCAAAATAACTCGATCCTAAATCCATATTGATTTCTTCCCCATGCTTATACCACACATAATAATCTAGCACTTCTTCACTCCCATTTAACGACTGTTGACCGACTACAGTGCGACCCGCCGAAATAGTCGTCCAATAGTCGCTTATTTAGCGACTATTACGCGACTATTATATCCCGTCTGAAATGTTGTCGTAAATTAGTCATAAAATAGCGACTATTATAGCGACTATGTACTTTGGTCATAAAACAGCGAATCAATTACGACTACACTTCATCAGTCGCCAAATAGTCGTAAAGTAGTCGCTTATTAGTCGCAACCTTTAGTGACTAAATAATTAGTCGCCAAAACGCAGTTTTCTTGTAGTGAAACTCTCAAAAACCAGAAGTTCTATTCCGCAAAACCTTTGTCTCTATCTCGTTCAACCAGCTTCTTTGTGCAAATCCTTGGGAGTTTCATATTAAGTGGTACCAGAGCACATAAAGAAGCTTGGTAGTCTCTATCCTTTCTCATATATAGGAATTTGTTCATCATTTTTCTTTTGTGTTTTTGTGTATGTTCATCTCTTTATTGTGTGTCGAGTCTATTCTAAATTTTATTTGTGTTTTTTTTTGCATTTAGATTGTTGTTTATTTGCTGATGTCGCTTGGATCTAGTTAAGAAAATCAAAAAAAAAAAATTTAGGGTTCTTAGTTGTCGATATGCTCTTCACCTTTTTGTCTTTTCATATTATGCCTAGTGTGTTGCGTGATTTGCTAAGGCTTAGATCGATTAGTAGTGTGGAGTCTCGTTATTGTTATTGTGATTGTGTGTCGATTGATTCTAGGAAGCATGTGCTTCATTTTGGTTGCAATAATCGAATTCTTTTCAAGTCTGGTTTGTTAAAAGTTTGTTCAAGCATGTTTTGCTTTTCGAAAACCTTTAATCTCTGTGAGAGCTAGTTACTAGTTTTGTGTGCTGTTTTGTTTTCAGGTCACGATGGGTAATGAGCAAGGAGAAAATAACAACAGTGACGACAAATTATGGATGGAAGCAATGATGAATCGGTTGGAGTAAAAGTGGAAAACCCAAGTAGAAGAGATCAATAAGAGGATTGATCAACTCCTGAGGAGGGGATTTTCTCGATCAACTTATGAAGCCAGATCATCCAATGCTAGACCAAAAGAGAGAACGTCTACTGCCTGGCTGAGTTACCAAAGGGAGGAGAGGAAGATAGCAAAACCAGAACAGCACCCCAACTCTAATATAAGCAACGATGTGCAAGGTAAGTGTCTAAACCCAGTTTCACTTAGTAAAAATAATATGCTTGCTCATGATGCAGGAAAAACAAATGTGAACTCTACACATTCTGAAATTAAGGATCATAACGTGTGCGATAAGCTGAAACAAATTTCAACTAAGAGCCTTACGATTCAAAATGAACACATGTCTAGAAAGAAAATTGCGACTACTCACTCTAACTCTGTCGTGAAGGCTGGTGAGATCAAACAAACCTTACTTTCTAAACAAAATTTGCCTAAATTTACTTATAAAGAAACTCTCGCGAGTTTAGCTAACCCATAACCGGTGCTGCCGAGTAAAGTCCTTACTGTTTTGCAGGATTTGGAAGACAACAACCCAGTAGGATTGCCACAAGTCTATAGACTTAAACATCAGATTGTCGTTGCACCAGGAGCACCCATCAAAACATTTCTCTATGCCATCATAAACAAGCTAGGTTTACTAAAATTAATACCCCAAAAGTACTAAACCAGTAGTTGTAGTAAAGTAGGGGTCGAACACAAGGACTCACAGAAACACACAATAGATATAGATGAGAATTAAGCTAAGTGATCAATGATATTGAAGCAGAATGTAAATTAAAACGGTTGTAAATTCGATTGGAGAAATATAGGTTCAGGGTATTTCTCGGGAAATTAATAAATGCAGATAAACTAACTAACATGATTCAGATTTAGCGCGGTTCTTGAACTCAAATCATTAAGGTATAATTAACCAACTCTCGTTGCGAAAACTATCTAAGTCTAAATCCTAGAATTCCAAATCTCTTTGCGAATCCTAAAGTCTAAACCAGATTTTAGTTCAAGTTTGATTTGTTCACAAAACAACTAAACCAAATCTCTTTGTGAATAGTTATTTTGCTCACCTTAGGTTATGTCAGGTAATTAATTGCACTCTCGTGCCTAATCAATTATCCTATGATCTTAAGTTCTAGGTGATAAATCTAGAATTAGCTTTGGAAACAACCTATGGCGAAGAACTAATTCAGAATGTGAATCCTAATAACTAATCAATCTAGCATTCAGAGAAAACCCTTATGAGAACCCTAAACCTAACAAGAGATCTACTCAGACATGGAAATTGAAGCAATAAACATGTTTGAATAAATCATCAAATAAAATAGAAAGAGTAACAAGAGGGTTCGAAATCTTCTCCCGGACGAACATAGTTTTAGACTTGTCTCCCTTCAAAAGCTCTCTCACAAAACTAGAATAAAATAAAGCCCAGCCCTTAAAGTGGCTGTAAAATCCTCTTAAAATAACCTAAATCACGTTTTGGGGCTTCTTGTAAATAATAAAGACTTCTGGGCAATTTCGTAATTCTTCAACTCTTCATTAAAGTCGCGGTCCGTGTCTGCTTCGATGAGTATCGACCGATACTAGGCAGTATCGATTGACACTGATGCTTCAAATCGGGTACTCAGCTACACGGCCGTCTGCTTTGATCCAAAATGCTCCAGAAAGCTCCAATATATCCAATTATGCTCCAAACGTGCTAAAACCTATAAAAGACTCTAAACCACTACAAAATATTAGAAAGACTCTATAAAACGGACTTATATCATGATATATCAACAAGTTAGGTAACAAAAACGTGTGGGATAAAGCAATGACTCAAAGGTATGAAGTTCTTTCTACTCCTGATGCTAAATTGCTAGATTTTGAGCACACCAAAGAGCTTCACGAATCAGAGGTTGATTTTAAAAATATCTTTCAGTCTTTTGAGAAGTCTGCATATGAAATTTTCTTTAGAACTAAAAGTTTTCTATTTGATAATTCTAAATCGTGTTAACCTAACTGTTTCTTGAGAAATTTTGTGATTGTACCTGATAAACTCTCTAAAATAACACACTGCACTTCATTTCAGGAAATTAAAAAGGGTTTGTATATTTTGAGATCATTCACTGAGATTTTTAATAATGTCTACGTTCTGGACTATAAAAAAATCATTGATAATCATGCTAAGCATGTGAATCTCGTCTTAGATGTTCAAAAAAAGAAAATGTTTGATGAATCAGAGAAGTATGCTCTTTGTACGTTTGATCTTGTGTTTCGAGTCTTTGTTGTGAAAGCCCATGTTATACAAAATCAAGGAATGAAAGCTCATGCACCAAAAACGTGGTGGTGTTATTTATGGCTTAAGATGTTTGATGTTTGAGTTATTTATGAACCGTGAAAAAAAATTAGAACATATCAGTATGTTCGAGCAATGCAATTGGATTTGAATTCTCTTAAGGAAGGTGCGTTCTATAACACAACAAAAATCGGAGTTGATGTCCAGGAAAGACGGACCGCTTCAAATCCTTGAGCCGATCAGAGACGATGCTTACAAGATATGTTTGCAAGGATTCTGACTTGGCTCCTTTGATCTTAAGCTTTAAGAATTCTGACTTGGCTCCTTTCCTTGCAGATGATCCTGATTTGATGACAAATACTTTTCAACTGGGGGAGGATGATATGAGCATAGGAAGCATCAAAGAGAAGCAACATGAATCGGAGCTTGTAGTTGAGCATGAACGTGTCGGAAAGCTTGCTGCCGAGGGGAAGAAGCATGATCTAGCTGGTTCGAAGTTCATCAAGGCCATTCTGATTTTTAATCAAACCCAAAATGATTACACAAATGGGTATGTGACTCATTTGCACTTTTTGTCCCTTACCTTTGGTTTTATCCCAATGGATTTTCTAAGGAAGGTTTTTAATGAGCCAAATGGATCACATCTCTTCAAAACCCATATTGTTATGATCTTCCTTGGCCCAACAACAACAATTTCGACCATGAAGAAACAATGCCCATATTGCAATTTCGACCAAGGAAGCTCAAGAGACTAGTTTTTGAATTCAAACTTGTTTTTATTTCTTGCTGTTTTTCGAGAAGAATTTAATGCTCTTCATGCATACTTCACTACAAGAAAATTTCCCTTTTACAACGGACATATCGATGTACAATCGATGTAAAACAGGGTTTGGGACGATTTAGCGACGATTGTCAATTCATCGTAAATCGTTCGTCGTTAATCCCAAAACTTCGTAAAATCGTCGTAACTTTTGAGACGTCTATAAATCATCGTAAAATCGTTGTTAAACATTCGTCGTAAAATCGTCGTAATATTACGAAGCTTTTACGACGTTTATACCAATGCGGTGGTATGGCGATCATACGACGGATGTGTACGACGTTTATACGACGGATGTGTGACGACGATTTTAAGACGATGTTACGACGGATTAGTTACGACGATTTTACGACGGATTAGTTACGACGATTTTACGACGGATTAAGTACGACGATTTTACGAAGGCTTGTGTTACGACGATGTTACGACGAATGAATTACGACGAATTTACGACGGATTATCGAATTAGCATATTTAATAATTAATTAATAATAAATATAATAACATTATTAAAATTATTAAAATTAAAATTAAAAATAAAATTAAAATTAAAATAAATAATTTTAAAATACAAATTATAGTTTCGATTACAAATTGCAAAATCCTAATTAATACTGAAATGTCCAAAAAGCTCTTCGTCGGTTCGCTGCAACAATTCCTCTCGCTGTGCAGCGAGCGGATCCACAGCCTGATCCGCATCATTCGGTCCCGATGTCGAAGCTTGCTGCGCTCTCAGGGCCTTTGGCAATACGGGATTATCCCCTGCAAGAAGCTCGAACAGAGAATCGTATCCTTGGATCGTCTTATCTAATCCAAGGATCTTATGTTCGGATTCCGCTTGCTTCGCCCGTAAAGTGTTGATCTCGGTATGGGCGGTGTTCAACTCGTTCCCTAACCCAACCGGATCGTCGTTCGGATGATGTGCGGTAGACGAGGCAACAAACTATCTTGAATCGATCCAATCCCTAAAACTCTGCCCTTCTTCTTCGGGGCAACCTAAAAAAACGTTAAAATTAATAAATTAAATACGAAATAATTCCGTAAAAATATAATATGATTATTATTACCTCTTCAAAGATCTCGTCCATCTGGGATGTGGTCAAAGCCACGTTGGACTAAACCGAGCTACCTCCAGGTGATAGCTGCTGAGAGAGCTGAGTTTGACGCTCCTCAATCCGTGCATGGGCGGAATTGTATAGCTGCTCCGCTTGAGGATCCACAAAAGAACCATCTTTTTTTTGTGAGTTTCCTCAAAAACTCTAGTGATCGGAGGAATTTCGCCTCCGTTTGCCTAAACAAATGACATTTGGAAGAAAAAGGTTAAAAATTAAATTTAACTAATTACAAAAGCAAGAGACAAAAATATTAGAAAAAATCATACCATTTGAAGACGCCTTCCCGCAAATGACGTATGACCTAAAGTATGTGGCAACACTGCCGGATGACCGTCTGGACCGACAGTGTCCCTAGAAGCCGAACACTTAGCAGCCACTTGCTGCGAATGCGGATCCATCCAATATGTCTTCAAGCCGTTCCAGACTTCGGAAGACATGTACGGGGGCTTCGCCGCATCGCCCTCAGCCTCCCACTTCCGCTTCCAATCGGAGATGGTATTGTTGAGCCACAATTTTCCCTTCTCCTTAAACTCCCTCTTCACCGTCTCGTTGATCGCAACATTCCAGTGCTATAAAAACAAGAAAATAATTAGAAACGATTAAATAAAATTAAATATTTTTAAAAAAAATTAAAACTACTATTACCGCGAAACATTTGAACCACATATCAACGACGTCGCCCGGAATGGCAGACCTATTGCGGTGAGGCTCCTCGAAGTAGGCTTTGATTTTGATAGACACACTCCGCCCGACTGTGTTGTCCTCCTTAAACCTTAAATATAAAAATTTAATTATAAGTAAAAACCAAATATTAATGAAAAATAAATAAAAATAGCTTACATACCAAAAAGTATTCGGCGGCCGGAGCGGATCTAACCGGGGTAAACGATCATGACCCGGCGTGCAAAATGTCCTCGACCGTCAATCCCGCATTACTACCCTAAAAGTACTAAGCAATAGTTGCAGTATAGTAGGGGTCGAACACAAGGACTCACAGAAACACACAATAGATTATGAAGTAGAGAATTACGCTAAGCAATCAATAATATTAAAAACAAGACTTAAACTTAAAACGGTTGTAAATTCAGTTGGAGAAAGATAGGTTCAGGGTTTTTCTCAGGAAATCAATGAATGCAGGTAAACTAACTAACATGATTCAGATTTAGCGCGGTTCTTGAACTCAAATCACTAAGATATAATTAACCAACTCTCGTTGTGAAAACTATCTAAATCTAAATCCTAGGAATTCCAAATCTCTTTGCGAATCCTAAAGTCTAAATAAGCTTTTAAATCAGGTTTGATTTGTTCACAAAACAACTAAACCAAATCTCTTTGCGAATAATTATTTTTCTCACTTAAGGTCTATAAGGTAATTAATCGCACTCTCGTGCCTAATCAATTATCCTAAGATCTAAATTCCAGATTCGTCAACCTAGAATTATGATACGTGCTCAAGTGTTGTAGAAGCTGGACTAAGGTCTCTCTCTTCTATCAACGGGATAAGATGGAGGTTGCTGGTGGGGCGATGAGAACCACAAGAGAGGCGACGGTCTCTTGATACTTCAAGGGGTTTCCCTAAGGATCGGACTCACTCACGATCTAAAGAGAGAAAACGTTTTTGTTCCAAACAAAAACTCAAAAATAACCAAGGAAAATTCTTATTGTCTGCGTAAATGAGAAAGACAAAGCCCTAGTGTTTTTAAAGCAAGCTCACACCCCAAAGAAAAGGAAATAAACCGAAAAAGAAATAACAAGACGGGTCCTTAACAATTTAGGCCCGTTTACAAAATAATTAAAAGACTTAAGAGATATAGAAGGGAGGCCTCGTGTAGCTGGTCTTCATGGGCCTACAGAGAGTCATTAATTGGGCCAATGATGTTGCAAGTCGTTTGGCCTCGGTAAAAACCCATCTTCGCAAAATCCAGTGGGATAAAAACGAAGGTTGGGAAAAGAGCGCCAAACGACTTACAAACCCAAATAATGACCTCCCTTGGGCCTAAGTCATCTCTAGTGAAGTGAAATCGACCATAGATAAGTGGGCCACGAGCCTGGGCTTGATGAGTGGCCACTTAGTATTATCGGCCAGCAAAGGATCCAGCCGATATGTCTTCAGTGTTTGGACGTTCTGGTCCGAATGGTAAGGATTCTTGGGCTGATCTTTAGTGTTCTGGAAACTAGACTCAAAGAGCTTCAAATCCATATGTAGATCACCTTCTGGATCGTTCGGGATCATGAGTGGATCCTGCTTCAAAGTATCGGCCCAATAACAGCTCGCAAATGGGCTTAGCGGGCTAGTGTCCGTCTTGAAGAATCCTTCTTGTCTGAGCTGGTCCATGAACATGTTGAACTTCTTTTCCATGTCCCTGCTCCTGGTTCTAGTCACTGGTCCACTTGGTACTAGTGGTGCTTGTATGACTTGGGTCGTTGACTCGATGTCCTCATCACTCCCTCCCTCTTCATGAGGTTTTGACCCCAAAACATCATCACCTACATCAAAACGAGCTAAGTCAGAAACATTGAATGTAGCAGACACCTTAAGCTCACCTGGGAGCTCGAGCTTGTAGGCATTGTCATTGATTTTCTCCAAGATTTTGAAAGGGCCGTCTCCGCGAGGCGATAGCTTCGATTTGCGTTTGTCCGGGAATCGCTCCGGTCGCATGTGTAACCACACCCATTCTCCAACTTCAAAAGACACGTGCTTCCTGCCCTTGTTGGCATTCTTCACACGTAGGGCATTGGTCCTCTCGAGCTGATCTTTGACCGATTGGTGTAGCTTTTTCACGTCCGCGGCCTTCTTCGCTCCATCGAGGTTTAAGAACTCCGTTTGAGGTAGAGGCTTAAGATCCAGTGGCGTCTGTGGATTAAATCCATATGCAACCTGAAAAGGAGACAAATGAGTAGCACTATGGACAGCTCTATTACAAGCAAACTCGACAAAAGATAGAGCTTCAAGCCAAGTTTTAAGATTTCTCCCTATTGTTGCGCGAAGCAATGTTCCAAGTGTACGGTTAACGACTTCAGTTTGGCCATCGGTTTGTGGATGGCAGGTCGTGGAGAAGAGCAGCTTGGTTCCTAGCTTCTTCCATAGGGTTCTCCAAAAGTGGCTCAGGAACTTGGTGTCGCGATCCGAGACGATCGTCCTAGGTACTCCATGTAGGCGGACAATCTCTTTGAAAAAGAGGTCCGCGGTTTGTGTAGCATCGTTTGTCTTGGCACATGGGATGAAATGTGCCATCTTTGAGAACCGATCCACCACGACAAAGATGGAGTCTTTGTGTATGATCTTAGGGAAACCTAACACAAAGTCCATAGAAATATCAATCCATGGTAAAGTAGGAATCGGTAAAGGAAGATACAAACCGTGTGGGTTAACCCGAGACTTGGCTTTCTTGCAAGTGATACATCTTGCACATAAAGTTTCGACCGACTTCTTAAGGTGTGGCCAAAAGAAGTGTTCCTTCAGCATGGCAAGAGTCTTCTAAACGCCAAAATGACCCATGAGGCCTCCGCCATGAGCTTCTCGGACTATAAGCTCTCGTAAAGAACATTGCGGGATGCATAGGCGTTTATCTTTAAAAAGATAACCGTCATGGGCATAGTAAGAAGCGTGGGCTCCCTTTCCATGGTTCTTGTATGTCTCTGCAAAATCAACATCAGATTCATATAATGGAATAATCATTTCAAAGCCAAGAACCTTGGCCTCCATGGTCGATATTAGCGCATATCTCCGAGATAGGGCATCGGCCACCACATTATCTTTTCATTTCTTGTACTTGATCACATAGGGAAACGTCTCTATAAACTCCAGCCACTTAGCATGTCTTTTCTTGAGGTTAGTCTGACCCCTAAGATGCTTCAAAGTCTCATGGTCCGTGTGGATGACACACTCCTTCGATAGTAGGTAATGCTGCCACGTCTCCATTGCTCGGACTAAGGCGTAGAGCTCCTTATCATAAGTAGGATGGTTGAGAGTGGCTCCACTAAGTTTCTCACTGAAGTAAGCAACAGGTTTGCCTCCTTGAGTAAGCACAACACCGATCCCTAAACCTGAGGCATCACACTCAATTTCAAACGTTTTAGAGAAATCGGGTAATGTTAAAACGGGAGCATGAGTCAAACGATCCTTTAGGCCTTTGAAGGCCTCTTCCTGGGAGTCTCCCCACTTGAATGCCACGTCCTTTTTGATGATGGCAGTTAGAGGTGCAGCAAGGGTGCTGAAATCCTTCACGAACCGTCGGTAAAAGCTAGCCAAGCCGTGAAAGCTTCGAACTTGGCTAACGGTTGTTGGCGTAGGCCATTCTTGGATTGCTTGGACCTTCTCCTGGTCCACTCTAAGTCCCTGTGAACTCACAACAAAGCCTAAAAACACAAGCTCATTAGCGCAAAATGTGCACTTCTTCAAGTTGGCGTAAAGACCATCTCGTTGAAGCGTCTTAAGAATTTGTTCTAAATGAGATAAATGTTCAGCTAGAGTTCGACTATAAATGAGAATATCATCGAAGTATACCACTACAAACTTACTAATGTAGGGTCTAAGAACCTCATTCATGAGTCGCATTAAGGTACTTGGCGCGTTAGTTAGCCCGAAAGGCATAACTAGCCATTCGTAGAGGCCTTGCTTCGTCTTGAAGGTCGTCTTCCATTCGTCACCTTCTCTCATTCGTACTTGATGGTATCCACTCCTGAGATCAATCTTGGAAAATAAATTAGAACCAGAAAGCTCATCAAGCATGTCATCTATCCTTGGTATCGGATGTCGGTATTTGATCGTTATGTTGTTTATCGCGCGACAATCCACGCACATCCTCCACGTCCCATCTTTTTTTGGCACCAAAAGGACTGGTACGGCACATGGACTAAGGCTCTCACGAACATAGCCCTTGTCCATAAGTTCTCTCACTTGCTTCTCTAGTTCCTTGGCTTCGTCCGGATTAACGCGATATGCGGCTCGATTGGGTAATGGGGCTCCGGGCACAAAATCGATCTGGTGCTCTATTCCTCTTATAAGAGGTAAGCCAGGAGGTATCTCATCAGGAAACAAATCAGCAAATCGGTCCAAGAGTTGAGTAACCTCAGTACGAAGCTGTTGCTCCAACGCCCTAGAACCTGCACTTAAAGTCTCCTTAAAGATCATTAGTAATACCGGTTCTTTGCAAGTGATTGCCTTAGAAATATAACTTGACTTGATAAACAAATTGTTCCTGGTCGATGCATCTTTTTCTTTTAACATTTTAACTTGTAATTCGTGTACTTGAGTAGGTGTAAGAGGTGCTAAATTATACTTCTTTTTATCATGCACAAACGAATACATGTTACTTCGGCCATGGTGAATGGCGTCTTTATCAAACTGCCAAGGCCTACCAAGAAGAAGATGGCCAGCTTGCATAGGAACAACATCACACACAACTTCATCCGAGTACTTGCCCACATTGAATGGTACAAGCACTTGGTCCGTGACGCGTAATTCAGCCTTATCGTTTAACCATCTTAGCTTATATGGGTGAGGGTGTTTAGCACGTTCTAGACAGAGCTTAGTGACCATGTAGTCACTTGCTACATTGGTACACGACCCTCCATCAATTACCAAATTACATACCTTGCCTCGGATGGAACATCTTGTATGAAAGATGTTGTCTCTTTGGGCTGTCTCGTCGGGATGAACAATGAGGTTCAAGGCTCGTCTTATGACCAGAGACTCACCATATTCAGCCTCACAATCTACTTCTTCAGTGGCTGACTCGGTCATTTGCACATCAGCCTCATCTTGAGACTCGTACTCACCCGAATCCAACATGATCATAACTCGGGGATTTGGGCATTCTCTAGCCATGTGTCCTCTGCCCTTGCACTTAAAACATGTTATGTCACGAGTTCTAGAAGTACTTGGGTTAGAAAACTTACCTTGATTAGGCTCAGAGGCCTTAGAAGTGAACCTAGGGTCGATTTCGACCGACTTGCCCTTCTCAGCGGCCTTAGATGGGAAACCGGTTGGAGTTTGGGTCTTGGCTCGGTTCTGGTCCCATGTTTGGTTACTCCATGTCCCTCCAGTAGCATAGGAATTCTTCTTCAAGTGTTGCTCAGCTTGAATGGCATGGTGTAAGATGTCCTTCAAGTCGTGGTATGGAAGCTTCTCCACTTTGTGACTTAGTCGTTCGTTGAGTCCGTCTAGGAACTGAGCCATGAGTGTCTCGGTGTCTTCATCCAGCTCCAAACGATTTCTAAGATGTTCAAACTCTTCAAAGTATTCTTCTACGCTCCTGGTTCCTTGGGATAATTTTCGGAACCTCTTTTGAAGATCTCGATGATAATAGCTCGGAACATATCGCTTCTTCATGAGATGTCTCATCTCTCGCCAAGTGCTGACCTGAGGTGATTGGCTCCTTCTTCTGTCAGCTACCTCACGATCCCACCATGAGAGAGCATGGTCAGTGAGTTGAGCAACGGCCAAAGCCAGCCTTCTTTGCTCGTTGTAGTCGTAGTACACGAAGATATGCTCCATTCGTTGCTCCCACTCCAAATAAGCCTCGGGATCGACTCTTCCAGCAAATGTAGGTGCCTTAAGCTTCATGTCCTGGGAATATTGGTGCCTTGGGAAGTCACCTTCGGCCTCCTAAAAATTGTCTTGTCTCGGTCCTCGTCTCCTTACTCGCGGCTGTTCCTCTATCGGAACATCGTCCGGATCTTCGTCTAAGTTGTAGGCTCGTCGCTGTGCTCTTGGTGGATGATTGTTGTTGGCTTGATGTTGTTCCCTCTGGTCTAGCCTTTGGACTACGCTCTGGAGCTGTTGTTGCATAGCCGTGATTGCTTGCATGAGAATGGCATTAGGGTCTTGCGGTGCAACATTGTTTTCCATTGTTTCTCCTTGCAAAAAAATTTAACAAAGTGTATCAATGGAGTTTCAAGAAAATCGACAAAGACAAGTAGTAAGGTAAGAAGAAAAAAAAAAATTTCTTAAATCTAAAAGGAAAAATTCTAAACTAAAACACTCTCCTATTTTTTTTTTTTTTTTTTGAAAAACTTAACAAAAAGGAATTAACAAAAATCGAAAATGCTAATATATGGTTCTTTTCTATTTTTTTTTTTTTGACTAACTAAGAATAAGCTAAGTTTCCTTTTTTTTTTTTGATTAATCTTGCTAAGGTACACAAAGAAATCGACACAAAAGAATTAGGGTTCTTCTATAATTTTTTTTTGACTAAAATCCTAAAAGGAAAAATTGCAAAATCGAATAACTAAGAATAAGCTAAGTTTCCTCTTTTTTTTTGTTGATTAATCTAAAAACAAATCGACACAAGCAATAGGGTTCTTCTATTTTTTTTGTTTTTTTTGAATCTAGCAACCTAACAAGAACAAGAAAAAAATACAGAAAATTAAAAGATGATAAGGGAACGTTTACACCTTAGATTCAGGAGCTTTTGAAGCTCTGATACCAAAATGATACGTGCTCAAGTGTTGTAGAAGCTGGACTAAGGTCTCTATCTTCTATCAACGGGATAAGATGGAGGTTGCTGGTGGGGCGATGAGAACCACAAGAGAGGTGACGGTCTCTTGATACTTCAAGGGGTTTCCCTAAGGATCGGACTCACTCACGATCTAAAGAGAGAAAACGTTTTTGTTCCAAACAAAAACTCGAAAATAACCAAGGAAAATTCTTATTGTCTGCCTGAATGAGAAAGACAAAACCCTAGGGTTTTTAAAGCAAGCTCACACCCCAAAGAAAAGGAAATAAACCGAAAAAGAAATAACAAGACGGGTCCTTAACAATTTAGGCCCGTTTACAAAATAATTAAAAGACTTAAGAGATATATAAGGGAGGCCTCGTGTAGCTGGTCTTCATGGGCCTACAGAGAGTCATTAATTGGGCCAATGATGTTGCAAGTCGTTTGGCCTCAGTAAAAACCCATCTTCGCAAAACCCAGTGGGATAAAAACGAAGGTTGGGAAAAGAGCGCCAAACGACTTACAAACCCAAATAATGACCTCCATTGGGCCTAATTCATCTCTAGTGAAGTGAAATCGACCATAGATAAGTGGGCCACGAGCCTGGGCTTGATGAGTGGCCACTTAGTATTATCGGCCAGCAAAGGATCGAGCCGATATGTCTTCTGTGTTTGGACGTTCTGGTCCGAATGGTAAGGATTCTTGGGCTGATCTTTAGTGTTCTGGAAACTAGACTCAAAGAGCTTCAAATCCATATGTAGATCACCTTCTGGATCGTCCGGGATCATGAGTGGATCCTGCTTCAAAGTATCGGCCCAATAACGGCTTAGCGGACTAGTGTCCGTCTTGAAGAATCCTTCTTGTCTGAGCTGGTCCATGAACATGTTGAACTTCTTTTCCATGTCCCTGATCCTGGTTCTAGTCACTGGTCCACTTGGTACTAGTGGTGCTTGTATAACTTGGGTCGTTGACTCGATGTCCTCATCAAATTAGCTTTGAACACTACCTAAGGTGAAGAACTAATTCAGATGGTGAATCCTAACAACTAATCAACCTAGCATTCAGAGAAAACCCTTATGAGAAAACCCTAAACCTAAAGTGGATCTACTCAGACATGGAGATTGAAACAATAAACATGTTTGAATAAATCATCAAATAAAATAGAAAGAGTAATAAGAGAGTTCGAAATCTTCTCTCGGAGAGTTTCAGACTTGTCTCCCTTCAAAAGCTCTCTCACAAACCAGAATAAAACAAAGCATAGCCATGAAAGTGGATGTAAAACCTGATTAAATAGTCTAAACACGAATTGGGGTCTTCTTGTAAATATTAAAGTCTTCTGGGCAAGTTCTGCAATTCTTCAAACTTCATTAAAATCGCGGGTCGTGTCTGCTGCGATGGGTATCGACTGATACTAGGCAGTATCGATCGATACTGATGCTTCAAATCGGGTACTCAGCTACATGAACCTCTGCTTCGATCCAAAATGCTCTAGAAAGCTCCAATATCTCCAATTATGCTCCAAACGTGCTAAAACCTGTAAAAGACTCTAAACCACTACAAAATAGTAGAAAGACTCTATAAAACGGACTTATATCATGGCCTAAAAGGGGTAAAAACCATGAAATTTCAACTCCTCCAGACTTAGCCTTTTGCTTGCCCTCAAGCAAAACAGAAAACTAAACCAGAGAAAGAGGTTTGAAAACATAGAGACTCACCTGTTCTTGAAACGTTGCAATGACCCTTTTTCCAAGCACCCAGATGTTACCTAACCAGCTTTTTGATCTAACCACCATGTACTTCTCCGTAGACATTCTCAGCTTCCCAGACTACACACATTATTTCACAGCATTGTTCAATCAAGCTATCCTCGCCAGTTTCATCGCTGCGATTAATACCAAGAACCTTCTAGATTCATTTCCATACAATATCATAACAAGGAACCACCCTTTTTCACACTTTTTGTATTGATTTCTCTCCCCCAAACTTATTTATTATTATGTTTTCTTCTTTTTCTTTTTAGATCATGCATATACATATCAAGGTAGGAGATGCGAGTATTGATGGTATTTACCACCGAATCCCCGGTTCTTCCCTCTCAAAGTATCAAAGGATGTAGGCGAATAATGGCATCGTAGAAAAATCCTAGCCTCGCTTCCAATCCTTTGTGTGATCATTCCCTCTGAAGTAGAATAATGGGATCGCTGGAAATTTTCCTAACCCTCTACTCAGAAGAAAATCATCTCATCTTTTAATGCATCTTATTAATTAACTTGTAACAGGGAGAGAAATATCATTCTTTCAAACACATGTGTTCCTTTGTCAGATACGAATGAGGAATTAAGATCTATGAATACTAACCACATCGATGAAGTGCAAAAATTTGGCTCAGGCTTTAAGGAACTTTGCTGGAAACATGAGTGTCTTCTGGTTAACCGGTCAGCCTTTGGATTTTTCATTAGTCGATCTAGAACTGATTCTGTAACAATGGTCACTTAGAAGCAAGGTCAGATCAATAGGTTCAAGAAAAAGATCACAGTCTCCAACAAAACTTTGACTCAACCAAACAACGAATGACTCAAAAACGACTGACTCTAAGAAAAACAAAAACAAAGTCAGCGACATCCTCCCCCAGACTTAAACAACACTGTCCCTGGTGTTATCTAGCCCAGAGTTGGTGAAAGAAAACAAATGGATCAAATGGAATTAGAAGAAACAAGAAGTTATCGTGCTGGAACATCGAGTATCGATCGACACATAGCTTGGTATCGAGCATCGCAATGAAGAACATGAATCTGAAAACTCCAAAACTGTGATTCAAGGGCAATTAGGTGCAATGTAAGATTCGACTAGGTCTATAACACACTAATCAAGTGGTAATTGTCCATCAAAACAAGTTCTAGAAGCCTAAAAATCGAAAATCAAACCTTAGGTCACGGATTGAAAAGATGAGAATTCGTGATTCATACCTTGTACATCGTGAAAATGAACGAGCGAATGAGATAGAGGATGAAAATCCAAGCAGAATAGGCACAAAAATTACTCAAATCCGTTGAGAATTGAAGATTTGTGAATTTTATAGAGGGTTGCGGTTTCGGTATCGAGCGATGGGCTGTGGGAGAAAAGGAAAACTTGTAGGGTTTATAGGATACTTACCTACGCGTGGAGTATCGACCGATACCAGTGAGTGTCGATCGATACTGAGGGTATGGAATGACTTCCTTGCCACACGGAGATTGGTCCAGATTGCGTATGTTAAATGACGGGTATCGACCGATACCAATGTGGTATCGATCGATACGGGACCTCCGAATCTGATTCACGAGACACAACGAAACACAAAACCAAAAATCAAAAACAAAATGAAAGTAAAAACGTATGTACAGACTCACCAATGGGTTGCCTCCCACTCCGCGCTTGTTTAACGTCACGAGCTTGACTGTACGGACGATCAGTCGGAAGGAAATAGGGAACTCACTCCCATGCAAGTCCCACAACTAGACACTTCCAAACTCAGAGTTTTGCGCAGCAAGTTCTCCACAACCTCTTGTCCTTTCTCCTTCATCTCCGGAGTAAGGAGAATTCTAGCCTTAGAAAATGGCCTCGAGGTCCCTTTGCATTTCACCTTATACTCGATCGAATCTCCGTCGCACAATAGTGGGATTAAGGTCACACGTGGAGCACTCTCGACTCTTTTGTTCTTCACCTCCTTCTTTGCCTTAGTCATTTTTATGACGTCCTTAGTGATGATAGGAGGATGATCTAGTATGTTTATGGCGTTAGGCTCGTTAGGAAACTCTCCCCGATTTTCAGTTACCAACGACTCTCCTGTGACAACATCGATGCAAGAGACACGTGTGAGAGTTCCTCTAGTAGGAATGGTGTCGTAGAAAACCTCCTTGTCAATGTAGGAGAACGAGGTTCTCTTGCTGGGCGTGTCCATGACAGCGCCAACTGTAGCCATGAATGGTCGTCCAAGAATCAACTGCGTGGTGGACCTTTCACTCATCTCCATAACCTGAAAATCAGTGGGAACCAGAGAGTGCCCTATCGTGACCATCAAATCAGGGATTGTACCATATGGAAGTGAGGTGGAACAGTATGCGTATGTGATATATGCCTTTGGAGGTCGAATATCATCTCCTAATCTTTCTGCAATTGCCCTTGACATGACATTGACGCTAGCCCTTAGTCAACGAGAGACTCTTTGAATTCAACGCCTGAGATGGAGCATGGAACAGAGAATATTCCTGGGTCTTCCCTCTTGGTCAACTGCCTCAGTGGTAGTGACTTGCTTCTGGCTTTGAGGAAGAGTGCCTTAATCTCGTCCTCAGTTTCTCTCCAATCTCGGAAGTGACTTAGCAAAAGCATGTACTCTAAAGCTTCTTCAAAAGTCAGTGTGCGTGGAATTCTTCGTACTATCTTCTCAAAGCCAAGCAGCTGCTTTGGAGTGATGGCGGAGGTGTTGAGGAATAGGTATCAGCTTCTTGGGCCTGTGAAGTTTGTCAACACTCATACGCGGCTCCTTTTCAGTATATGGGAGGGTATCGATCGATACAGGGAGTGTGTCGGTCGATGCTTGTTCCTTCGAGGCATCCCTGACAGATTCTTGGACGGGTGTCGATCGATACAAGAGGGTATCGGTCGACACAAAGGTGATTTCTGAAATCTCTTCGTCATCCTAGGCAAGATTAACAAAATTATTTGCAGTTGAGCTCCTCTGCACTCCTGGGTGTACCTCACTTCCACTCCTCGAGGGGATAGCAGTGACGTATTCGTTCTGTGAATGACCCATCAACTCCTTGACAGTTGCTGAAGTTTGAGCTACCTGAGTTTCCAGCATCTTTTGCTGAATATTAATAGCGTCGATCCTTCCACTCAGATCATTGTACATGACATCGATCATCCCATTGAATTCCACAGTTAGCTTCTGCTGCCCTCGAAGAAGTTGTTCAAACATAGATTCAATCTTGCTCTCAGAAGTTCTGGGTGGTGTAGATGGGCGTTGATACCTTTGATCCTGAGATTCACTCCATCTTTTTCAGCAAAATGAACAGCCTTCTGCTGCTTGACCATCAACAAATTGTGCATTGAATCTAACTTAGCATTCACCTCAGCAATCTTACTGCAGTCCAAATTACCAGTTTGCTTCTTGCGCTCCATGTCTGCATTCTTTTTACTATTGCTAGAAACCAAGTTCTCAATAAGCACATATGCATCGTCAGGATACCTCGTGTAAAAATTTCTATTGCTCGCAGCATCTAGAGCCATCTGATACCTACAATCGATCCCTCTGTAAAAAGTACCCAGCAGCTGAACCTGAGTGAACCCATGGTGCGGACAATCTCTCTGATATGACCTGAAAAGAATCCAAGCAGCCTTGAGTGCCTCAGTCGGACCCTGAGAAAACTGAGAAATCTTGTTCCTGAGATCCTCGGATCGTGCATCATCATAGAAGTTGTTCAGGAAAGCAGTCTTAGTTTGATCCCAAGTAGTCAGCGATCCAGGAGTCAACTGCTTCAGCCAGTAAGTCGCTTCTCCACCAAGAGAGTATGGGAAAAGCTTGCAGAAAAGGTAGTCGTAGGACACTCCATTGCTCTTGATGCTAGTGACCAAGTCCTCGAACCTCTCAATATGATCCATGGGATGTTTGCTGGAAAGACCATGGAAAGGATGTTGTCCCACAAGAGTGTAGTATGCAGGTTTCAGCTCAAAGTCGTTCCTCTGGTAAGGTGGACGACGAATCGCTGATCGATCTGCATAGAACTGATCATGTATGTTGCACTCACAAATCGTTCTACCACGATTAACCATAGCATTCTCAGCGTTCGCGTTCCCAGCGACAATCCCAACAGCAACAGGAGCAGCGGTAATAATGTTCCCCTCTCCATCCCGACGTTGTCCCTGCGCATTGCACAAACGACCCTCTTGGTCTCTGTAAGCACCAGCCTCATCTCGAACCAACCCTTCCTGATTGTTGTTCATCTCTGCTGGTTTCCTTGTTTTCCTGTTTGTGCGTTCCATAAGTGCTAGCTGGTTCAACTAGCTGAGTGTTCTTGTTTCCTCTTGTTTTGTGATTAGGCATACACCTGAAAACAGAAGTGAAGAACGTAAGTAATTGGTAACACGATGAGTATCGACCGATACCAAGTGGTGTCAATCGATATCAACAAAAGAGAACGACGAGTATCGACCGATACTAGTGAGTATCGATCGATACCGACGAACTTAGTCGAAATTCTCAGACTAAAATCTAATGGTGAATTGAGTCCCCGGCAACGGCGCCAAATTTGATATGCTCAAATTAATACCCTAAAAGTACTAAGCAGTAGTTGCAGTATAGTAGGGGTCGAACACAAGGACTCACAGAAACACACAATAGATTATGAAGTAGAGAATTACGCTAAGCAATCAATAATATTAAAAACAAGACTTAAACTTAAAACAGTTGTAAATTCAGTTGGAGAAAGATTGGTTCAGGGTTTTTCTCAGGAAATCAATGAATGCAGGTAAACTAACTAACATGATTTAGATTTAGCGCGGTTCTTGAACTAAAATCACTAAGATATAATTAACCAACTCTCTTTGTGAAAACTATCTAAATCTAAATCCTAGGAATTTCAAATTTCTTTGCGAATCCTAAAGTCTAAATCAGCTTTTAAATCAGATTTGATTTGTTCACAAAACAACTAAACCAAATCTCTTTGCGAATAGTTATTTTGCTCAACTAAGGTTATATCAGGTAATTAATCGCACTCTCGTGCCTAATCAATTATCCTAAGATCTAAATTCCAGATTCGTCAACCTAGAATTAGTTTTGAACACTACCTAAGGTGAAGAACTAATTCACATGGTGAATCCTAACAACTAATCAACCTAACATTCAGAGAAAACCCTTATGAGAAAACCCTAAACCTAAAGTGGATCTACTCAGACATGGAGATTGAAACAATAAACATGTTTGAATAAATCATCAAATAAAATAGAAAGAGTAATAAGAGGGTTCGAAATCTTCTCTCGGATGAACAGAGTTTCAGAATTGTCTCCCTTCAAAACCTCTCTCACAAACCAGAATAAAACAAAGCATAGCCATGAAAGTGGATGTAAAACCTAATTAAATAGTCTAAACACGAATTGGGATCTTCTTGTAAATATTAAAGTCTTCTGGGAAAGTTCTGCAATTCTTCAAACTTCAATAAAATCGCGGGTCGTGTCTGCTGCGATGGGTATCGACCGATACTAGGCAGTATCGATCGATACTGATGCTTCAAATCGGGTACTCAGCTACATGAACCTCTGCTTCGATCCAAAATTCTCCAGAAAGCTCCAATATCTCCAATTATGCTCCAAACGTGCTAAAATATGTAAAAGACTCTAAACCACTACAAAATAGTAGAAAGGCTCTATAAAAAGGACTTATATCATGGCCTATAAGGGGTATAAACCATGATATATCAGTCGAGGTGCAGGTGCAGGTGCAGCTGGCGGAGGCGCTTGTGTGGCGGGACCGGAGCCCGGAACCCCAGACGGTGTGGCAAACGATTATGGGGCATCCGAATTAACACTCGATCCCTAATCAGCCACCCATAAACGCGCGATAGTGAGTCTTACATGGCCCCATATCTAAAAACAATAAACGACTATCGAAAATATAATTCAATCTAATTCCAATCCTATCTAATTCAAATCCTATCTACTAATTTCATTCCTATCTAATAATAACAATCATAAATACTTATCTATATATATATATATATATATATATATATATATATATATATATGTTTTTACATTAAAAAAAAAAAATTTACCTTAGAGAGAGAAAGTTCCGGTTTTAGAGAGAGAAGGAGATTGTGAGTTATGAGGGAAAAATATGGGCTCGCGTATATATAGATTTTGTTGCCGTCGTAATTTCGATGGTACATTACGACGATTTTACGACGGATCCGTCGTAAAATCGTCGTAACCCATAAAACCAATCAGTCTAATTTACCAACGCGGGAAATTTTCATTCCACGCGGCAAAATTAATTCCGGGTTACAACGAATTTACGACGGATCCATCGTAAACTCGTCGTAAGATACCAACGCCATTACGACGGATCCGTCGTAACATCGTCGTAATATTAGAAATTTAAACCCTAAACCCCAAACCCTAAACCCTAAAACACATAACCGTATTGTATTAACGAAATATATTTGTACATCAGAAATTTTTTAGTGTACACAATACAACTATAATAACGATTGAATCTGACAAATATCAAATTTCCTTATCTCTTCTTACTTCTCTATAACATTCGTTGTATAAGTTTCTTCGTAACATGCATGAAGTATAAATTGTTAATAATTTTTGTATTCTGTCAAATAACGAATCGAGAACTTATGTAAAACAATATAATTGATGAAATACTAAACATTTACAACCTATACTCAACCCTAAACCCTAAACCCTATTAAGTATTACGACGATATTACGAAGATTTAAGACATATTAGTCGTAAATCCGCCGTAATTGACCAATCGTCGTAAATCCGTCGTAATTGAAAAATTGTCGTAAATCCGTCGTAATTGACAAATCATCGTAAATCCGTCGTAATTGACAAATCGTCGTAAATCCGTCGTACTTTTGATAATCGGAGATAACCGGAGTTGGGATCGAAAGGACTCCCGAAGTTAGCAGGTCTAATATTACCCAATCCATAAAATTCCAGGGTTTGGTTAATATTCGACCTACACACTCTGGGAATCCTTACGATCCCATCTCCGATTAGCTCCGGTCATATGCCGAGATAAATCTCCGGTCAAGTTATATTATACAAATTAAAATAAGAGCAATTACCTATATAAATCAATTAGAATCATCATCTCCGCTCGGTTCATCATCTTCATTGGGTTCATCATCTTTAGGTTGCGAATCATCGTCACTCTCATCAAACTCATCGGAACCGCCTTCTTCTTCTGTGTCGTCAGGTAGATATTCAAGATCCATGTTGCGGGGATCAATTAACAGAACGTTCTCCGTAATCTCTGGTTATGTAATGTCACAGCAAGAATCTTGTTGCATTGGAAGATCATCAACACCAACAATTTTACCCCTTGGAGCAATTTTAATAACCGATAACCATGTGGACCCAGTGGTTTGAACTCGCGGATATGGCCCTAACGTTACTTGTTATGCTTGTGATGCTAGGATAAATGGTTCAAACTTGTTGTATCGTCGTGCTTTGTTGACGTCGACTACACCAAATTTGTTAGTTCGAACCCCTCGACCGTATGTTGGATCGAACCAATCACATTTGAAGATAACGTATTTCATACTAACCAAGCTTGGGTACTCTACTTCGATTATTTCCTGCAACACCCCATAAAAATCTATTTCACCCCTAAAACATACTCCGTAGTTGGTAGTTGCCCGCCGAACGCCGTATTTGTATGTATGAAACACATAACCACGGGTGAAATACAAGGGTGCAGTCATTATCTTCCCGAGGGGGCCTAGTAGTAACTCATGAAACCATATTGGATATTCGGGGTCACCATGATCCACCTATGAAATTTGGGAATGTTAGATCGAGCATCAATATATATACTTAATGATATTTTTTTATTACGTAAACTTACTTTCGTCTTCAACCAGTTAGCAAAGTGACGATCTTTACGATCGTTTATTTCATCATCTGAAACGCCTTCAATGCATTCTCATACCTGACTAACAAATAAACTGCAAAATACATATATATACTTTAAAATTAACGCCTTTATCTATATATATAATAAATTAGGAGTGGCTAATTAATTTGTCACGTTACCTCTCCAAAGGTTCCACTTCCTCGCAATTTAGGAGGATGTACGTATGTGCATTGTGCCTGTCATTCTCGTTAGACCACCAAACTTCCTTCACTTTTCCAACAAGACGACCGATTGGTGAGAAGATGTCTTGGACACCCTCTACTGCATAAGTTCTTCCCACACTACCATCATCATATTGTCGGGGTTTCCGTTTGCGTGTACGAACTTTTGTAGCGAAATAGTATGAAGTGAAGTGTGAAGTTTCTTCGGTCAAACTTCCCGCACCAATTGATCCTTCAACCCTTGCTAGATTTTTAGCCTTTCCCTTTAAATGTTTCATGAACCGCTCGAATGGGTACATCCACCTAAACTGAACAGGCCTGCCTAGTTCTGCTTCGTGAGGAAGATGAATGGAAAGATGTTCCATGACATCAAAAAATGCCGGCGGGAATATCTTCTCCAGATTGCACAACAATATTGGAATATTAGAATGCAACTGTGCAATTACATCTTCTGACAACGTCCGTGTACTAAGATCCCAGAAAAACCCTCTGATGCCTGCAACACCAACAATTATATAGTGCAAATATTTGAACAAATTATATGTGATATGATGAAGTATCTTACCTCCAATTGCTTCATGAACATTTCTTGGAAGGAGTTCGGCAAATGCGAAAGGAAGTAATCGTTGCATAAACATGTGGCAGTCATGACTCTTCATCCCTGAAAACTTTTGTCCTTTCTCAACAGATTTAGCCATATTAGATACATACCCATCAGGAAAATTCACATCACATGAAACCAAATTGAACAACGCTGCCTTTTGTTCGGCACCCAACCGAAATATAGGAACTGGTGATTTCCCATTTCTCATAATATGCAACTCATTTATGTTGCAAATATCAGGCAAGTCAAACCTTGACTTTCCGCTGTCTTTGGTTCTTCCTTTCACGTTTAACACCGTATGCATGATGTTATCAAAAACGTTTTTCTCAATGTGCATGACATCAAGATTGTGTCGCAGCAGATGATCTTTCCAGTACGGAAGTTCCCAAAAAAATACTTTTCTTGTGTTAATTGTGATTCTCCCCATATCCATCAGGCATATTAGCTGGAGTGTGCCAATTTACCCCACAATTCACAGTTTCTAGTCCCCCAAAATGATATATTTGCGCTTCTAGATCTTCCCCTGATAGATACACTGGTGGGGGGACACGCACGATTATGTTTTTCCTAAACAATCGCTTGTTTCTCCGATATGGATGGTTGATTGGTAGAAACCGACGGTGACAATCAAACCAGCATGTTTTTCGACCATGTTTCAGCTGAAACACATATGTCCGATCAAGACAATACAGACAAGATAACCTCGCATGAGTCGTCCAACCTGATAGCATCCCGTATGCAGGGAAGTCGCTTATTGTCCACATAAGCACCGCAAGCATCGTAATATTTTTCTTCCTCGAACAGTCGTATGTACGAACTCCTGTATACCACAACTGTTTCAGCTCATGTATGAGAGGCTGCAAAAACACATCAAGAGAATGCTTCGGATGCTTCGGACCAGGTACTAATATACTTAAGAATAAAAATTCTCTTTGCATGCACATATCTGGAGGAAGGTTGTATGGCGTTAGGATTACTGGCCATATATAATATTGCTTACCAGACATACCGAATGGACTAAATCCATCTATGCAGAGGCCAAGATACACATTTCCCTTAAATTTAGCAAATTCCTGGCGTACCGTATTAAAGTGTTTCCAAACTTTTGCATCTGACGGGTGAGTCACTTCTCCTTCTCTCTGCGAATGTTTTGCATGCCACCTCATCGATCCAGCTGTGCTTTCAGATTGATACAATCGTTTCAACCTATCAGTTATAGGAAGATACCACATCCGTTGGTACGGTATCTTACTACGCCCAGAATTTTGTGGTCTGAATCTCGGCTTTTGGCAAAATCGACATTCATGCAGCTTATCATTATCTTTCCAAAAATGTATACAATTGTCAACACATACATCTATCATCTCAGAAGGCAACCCAAGACTAAACACCAACTTCTATATCTCATAGTATGTTTCGACAGCCAAATTATCATCTGGCAAATACTCTTTAATAAGATCAGCCCAATCATCCATGCAAACCTCAGCTAAGTTATTATCAGTTTTAATTGTCATCATCCTAGCTGCTATAGACAATTTAGACTGACCTTCTCTACATCCATCGTAGAGTGGCTGATTTGCAGTGGGTAGCATATCATAAAACCGCTTCGCATCTACATTGGGTTCCTCAACACTATTATCAACATTTGTTTCATGAAATGCATCATTGACCATTTCATGCATCCTATCATGATATTGACCTTGCTGATCAAATTGATGTTCATGACCATGATGATAACTACTACCCTGATCAAAATCTACATGCCCTTGATAATTACTACTACAATCAGCTTGATCAGTAGTACTACTTTCAAAACCCTCTCTATGTTGATACCAAACATAATATTGCGGCATAAACCCTCTATTTAGTAAATGCTTCTGCACCGTCTCAATAAAAATATATCTCGTATTCTTGCATTTACGACAAGGACAGAACATCTTACCGCTTTCGAGGGTTGTTTGCATATTTCCGGCCTGATACATGAATATTTCAAGCCCCTCTTGGAATTCTTTCGTCAACGATCCCTTCAAATCCTTTTGCGTATACATCCATCTTCGTAGTTCGTATATGGACATTTTATAAAAATAGTTTTTGAAGTGTTTTTTTTTTTTGATAAGAGTTTGTTTTTTTTTTTGATAACTTTCGTATGAAGTACGCTGTATTTATAGAAATTTTTAGGATTTACTAACTGATTTACATCGAAAGTTTACATCAAATTTACATCCAAATAAAATTTACAACGATTTTACATCGCATATACGACGGATTTACGACGAATATATTAGATGTAAATAATTAGGTAACCCTGCTAAAAACGTGATAACCTACCTAGACACAATCGACGTAAACTCGTCGTAATTTACATCGAATTTTACATCGATATTACGACGATATAAACAATCGTCGTAATATCGTCGTAATGTCGACGTACGTTTACGACGATATTACGACGACCACTATTTACGACGAAATTACATCGAATTCAAACTTCGTCGTAAAGTAGTCGTAAACTTGATGTAAATTTACGACGGCCAAAATTCGATGTAAAATTTCGTTGGTAATCGCCTGTTTTCTTGTAGTCCTTGTTGCTTTTCTTTTTAAACTCTTTGTAATCTCTTTGTCGAGATTCTTATTAGGTTTTTAGTCTATGATACCGATTAGGATTCCTCGTTCTATCCTTGTTGTTAATGCGTAGCTTGACTAACCGTTTTAGCAACTGATATTAGGCTTTTAAGAGCTACGAGAGTGCTGTATCTAATCGCTTGACCTAGGGTAGACGACCAAATCCGTCATATGATTTTGAATGTATACTTACAGAAGAATTGTGGGCGTAAACGACTTTTGAGTGTATCATTTACTTCTTGCGCGGGCGGAGACGAAAGATACCCTCCGAGTACAGAAGTGAGTAGGTGTGTAGGATTACGAGAGTATACTACACGCAGCGTACGTGTTCTAAGTTCAAGAACCCAAAGTCGACAAAAGTCGCTTTAGAAATCCTAGAAATTTCCTTGTAAAAATCGGCCATAAACCCTAGATAATTCATGATTGCCCAACGCTTTGTGTAATTGATTCACAACCCATTCGGTACGTTTTTCTTTTAGTTTTTCTTTATTTTTCTATTGATGTTTTTCTTTTTAGGATTTCAGGCTTTATATAAAAAAAACAAAAAATCAGAAAACACAAAAAAAATTGGAGAAGCCATTCAAAACAGATCGTGAAACGACAAAGGAACGAAGGAGAATAATGACCCGAGACAAAAGCCACTCGCCCGCGGCTGGAACAAGCCGTCCCGCGGCGAGGACGCCATCTACCGCTCCTTCGTTGGACGTTCACGCGGCTAAAAAATGATCGCCCATGGCTGGAGCTAGCCGGCCCACGGCGAAGAAGCAGTTGGCCGCGGTCGCGTGTGCTCGACCGCGGCCAGCATCATTCCGTCTCGAACTTCATCCCGACCATTCCCAACCATTCCCGACATTAAACTGTGCAATCCCGAACGTGTTCCCGACATGAAATTGAACCAAACCCTGTTTAATTCCCATGTCCTGCTAAGGTAAGTCACAAAAGCTTTTGAAAAACAGAAAACTTCTTCCTACATAAAAACAATTTTTCAAAGACAAAAAGAGAATTTCAACATTCAAGCTCTCTATTTTTTTTTTCTCTTCCAAAAGACTTCCAAAAGACTTGGAGATTTTGATCAAGAACACATTTTTCTATTTAAAAGCTTTTACACAAATTCTTTGGTCCATTCTCACTCTTTTTCAAAGGAGATTTCAATTCCAATTTAATCTCATCAATTCCACCAAGGTATGATCCTAAATCTTGACTTTTTCATTGAGCTAAACCCTAAGGGTTTTATTAAATTTACAAGATTCATGTCTAGGATTGCTAGACATTGTTGGAGAACTCTCGATTGAACTTCTAGAATGATAGAATTTCAGTTTTAGCACTTAATTATTATGGATTTGAGTTATTGGAACTTGAAATTTTCAAGCTTAAATAAAAACGATTTTGGAGATTAATTTTGATTAATTTGAAAAAGTCTTTATATATTGATAATTAGTAAACGGTAATCTACTGAAATTGCATGAAGATGAACTTAAAATCTATACTTCGAAATTTTTTATGGAAGTTCATCACAAACCCGAGATTTACAATTATAGTCTCGATTTGTTTGAATTATGCTCAATGCTTCTCTTTTGTTTATTGAATGTGTCTCTTGATACTCGATTAGTATGCTCGTGCATTGAAACCGTTCAATTTAACCATATTCACACTTTTGCCAAGTTGTTTCTCTATTTTGTAGGAACAAATACACCACCCGAGATCTCGCATGATGCGCTCTAAGAATAGCGGATGCGTAGGAGAGACTTCCCAGAGCAAGTCGACACAAATATTGGCGAGTTCTTTGCAAGTCGACGACGATCGACTAGAACTCGCGTGCCAATTTCTAGACGTGACCCAACTCCTTCCCCTCCACGTGAACCAACACCACCTCCGGAACGAATACCAAAGGTACGATATGTCGAGAAATCTATGGACCCGAATATCGGTTACCTGGAGAAGCTCAACAAGATGGTTAACAAATCAAAACCTCGCATAGATTACTCGACTCTCGACACGCTCGGGATTAGAGAAGACGTGATTTGGTATCTCGACGCACTTAACCTTCGATCTTTCATGGAGCTCAACCTCCCGACCTATGAAGATCTCACCAAGGAATTTTAATCGACCGTCACCATGTACTACAAGAGGCGTCTTAAAGCGAGAGCGAACGACGGTACACTTACTTCTACCATTCGCGGATATTCTTATGCTCTAACGATCCCGAAACTTTGTGAAGCTTTGAAACTTCAATATCTAGATGAGATTCACATCGAGGAGAATCACGATGAAGATCTATGAAGCATAATGGGACAAGGCATCTACGACAATGGACGGTCCAAAGCCGCCCTACTTACGCATCCCGCTGTCTGCTATACACACAAGCTCTTAGCGCACACCATATTCCCTCGAGAGAGAACGTGGGGTGTGTCCTCAAAGGTGAGCTTGTCACCCTTCAATTACCTTTCACTGATGACCCGTGCTATGCTTCCTATGCTTGTATCGTCATGAAGAACTTGGTGAAGGTGAAACACGACGCGCCCGCCACAAAACCCGAGGACACTACTATCGCCTTCGGAAGCATCATCACAGCGATTCTACAAGCCGTGCACTTCGATTTCTCGAACGAGTTTCCACTCCAATGAAGCTGGTTCGACTTGATGCAATTCTCCCGAGACCGCACGATCTCTCACGCTTCACTCAACCCCGGCAGATTTGGTTACAAATATTGCACTAATGTCGGTGAGTCCTACTTTGTCTTCTTACCTTCTAACTTCGTCTTTAGACTCCAAGAAGGAGCAGCACCTAGATGGATACCGGAGGAGATGGATTACACACCTACAGCCCCACGCCTACCGTACACAATTGGACAGTTCCTAGTGGCCAAGGCCAACCGAGACGCCGAGGCAGAGCATGCTCGACTACTTCAACAATCACAAGCCCGTGCACCATCCGCGAGTTCGTCTCACGAACACGGACCAGAATACGCAGCCATGGAGAAGAAGATATCACGACAAGAGAGACCATACATGCTCATGATGTGTTTCCTCTAAGAGCACCACCAGTTCGATGGCAACACGTCCGACTCCGAGACAGATGGCTCAGGTGACGCCTAACCATGTACTTCACCACCACGGTTTAATCGATCTCTTTCACCTTATCTTTTATTTTAATGATTTTACCATCCTTTCACCAAGTTTTTCACATTGAGGACAGTGTGATTTAAGTCTGGGGGAGGATGTTCCCTTACTAATCTATTTTGTTTTCTTTAGATCTTTTTTATTATCGCTGAATTTTGAAGACCTCGTGTAGTATTTTTATTAAGTATTTTTCAGGAAAACAAGAACAAAATCTATGATGATATAGACCAATGTGCTTCTACGCTATTTTCTCGTGGTAGCTCTTTTGTGGTTTAGTACTAGACTAGGCGGTAGCTAGAGTGCTTTCAATGCGACATCCCCAGAGGATTTTGAGCCATAGAAATTCTTTCTGACAGGATATACTAGCTCATTTTATTTGGACTTAATCTATATTTAATTTTCTTATCAATTGTTTTAGGCGAGACAACGAGTCATACATCTAGGACATCTTTCTCATTTTTACCACTCTTTGTTTTCCTAGATGGATGGTTCATCTTTAGCTGGTATACCACCCAAAACTTAACCTTTGTTCGAACCTCATGCAACTCTCTCGTTGCCTTATGTGCATATATGTGTAAAAACGCCGGAGAGGGAGGAACGACATAGTTTTTCAGTCACTCGAAAAGATGAGAGACTAGACGGATTCAGTTGTGGAGGTATCGACAAATCAAGCTAAAAAGTTGCCTTGGAAATCGTTTGTAACTGGTAATTTTCGTACTCTCTAAGGCTCTCGTTTAAAGGCGTTTTCCCGTTTCTTAAAAAAAAAACAAAAAAACAAAACAAAACAAAAAAACAAAACCCCTCGAAGGGAAAGGAAATAAAAGCCTAAGAGTCTTAGAGTAGTCTATATTTTTACCAATGCAACTATGTTTCAATATTTGAGGAGTAAGAAGCCGTTCGAATCATTACCCGGAGAAAAATTCTGTCAAAGGGAGAAGAGTCCTGACGAAGGAGGAGTTTTGCAGCAACACTTATGCGAGCAAGGAGTGACTGAAAACTGTGGGTACCAACAGCTCCATCCACTCTTGCTGTTTTGAATAATATGTAGCATCCTCCGAAGAAAATACGGTAATCCAAAATACTTTTAGCCTCACCTCTACATTGCCCTTAAATGCCTAGCATCGATTGTCTTGTCTAATATTTTTGGTAAGAATCACGCAATCTTTAATGAATGTTAAGAGCTATTTGACTGAAATTTTGGATCTATGTGGTTAGACTTTCGCATGACGGATACCGTGGATTATTGTTGTAGTACTTTGGTGAGAATTTTCTAGACTAATCCCGATTAATGCATTACGTTGGTTATGGTTTAGAAGGACGGTCACTGAGAATTTTGTTAGTTCCTATATTTTCAAAAACCTCTTTCCGGGTTTAGATATACGAATTTTGTACGTTTTTAGATAAACTTGGACCGTCAAGAAGTCTTGTAGCTAATGGAGACATTTGCACCGTCTGATTATCCCAAAATTTGGACACAACAAAGTAGAGACAACCAGCTTTCAAATTTAATTGGATTGGAGGCAATCCAATGGTTGGATCATTAAATATACCCAAAGCACTGAAGGTAGATGAAGCTGCCCCGAAGATGAGTCGACCGCGCCTGTAGGAGCCGAAGCCGCGGCTAACTGCCAATCTGCCACTCTTGGAAAGCCTCCACCCGCGGCCGAGAGGCATTTCGCACCTCCTGGAGAGGCCACACCCGTGGCCGATCCCTTCTTCGCCCAAATCATCACTTCACGTACCTGAGGCTAATACCGTCATTCCACACCAAACCCTGAACGTAGAATACCTCTATAAATACTTATTTTATGCCTCTTAGACAGTTACGTTAGATTATTTTCATGCTTTTTTGGCAGAGGCAAACACCTAGCAACTTGTGTTCTTGGTTTTTCAAGGATTGGAATAAGGATTCTTCATCAATGTTCTTCGATAGAGAAGCTTTCTCCATCCCTTTTTATGCATTGTTTTCCTTAGAATTTATTGAATATGTTTACCTCAGCTATGGCTGAGTAATTCTCTTGTTGGGTGAAAGGTGTTTGAAGGGGAATTTATGGTTCGATTCTTATTAGGTTTTTAGTCTAGGATACCGATTAGGGTTTTTCGTTCTATCCTTCTTGTTAATGCGTTGCTTGACTAACTGTCTTAGCAACTGATATTAGGCGTTTAAGAGCCACGAGAGTGATGTATCTAATCGCTTAACCTAGGGTAGACGAGCAAATCCGTTGTAAGAATTTGAAAGTATACTTACGGAGGAATTGTGGGTGTAAACGACCTTTGAGAGTATCATTCACTTCTTGCGTGGGCGGAGACGAAAGCTACCGTCTGAGTACTGAAGTGAGTAGGTGTGTAGGATTACGGGAGTAGACTACACGCAGCGTACATGTTCCAGGTTCAAGAACCCAAATTCGACAAAGTAGCTTTAGAAATCCTAGAATTTTCCCTGTAAAAATCGGCCTTAAACCCTAGAAAAATATTGATTGCCCAACGATTCGTTTAATTGATTCACAACCTCGAAATAATTATTGCTTGCTACTGTTCACCTAGATTAGATTTATTTTCATTACTTAACTTAGTTTATTTCTCTTGCTAAGAGTCTCCTTCATGCTTCCAACTCCATAAGGAGTTCCTCGTAAATACATCTCAGTGAACTATGTAAAGTAAGAGAAAAACCTGAAGAAAGACCATGACAAAATCCTAGACCATGACAAAATCCAAGACTCTATAAATGTGGACTGTTAAAAATATTACTTTACCTGAAGAAAGATGCTTGTATATTCATATGTTGTTAGCTCTCGAGGTGGCGAAGCACCATCCGAAACTTCTGAAGTCTCTTTCACGAGCTCATACAACTTCTCTTGCACCTTCTGCTCATATGTTTGAACAATTTTCTCCACCTTCCAATCGACATACGCGCCATCTGGTTGTATGTGTCTTAATGAAAACCTCAACAAGACTATCCGGTCTTCCCAATTCATATTCCTGCAATGTTATAAAATAAACAAGGATTATGTTAAAGTTGTTAAGGTCTAAGAAAAAGTAAAAGTACTAACCATTTCTTGTTGGATTTGTTGATACGACTTTGGCCCTTATTAGTGGATGTGAGGACCGAGACCTTTACGGTCAGACTTACGAGCATTGGAATAGGTGAGACTCGTTTGCTTTGCTTCTTCAGTGTCTCAGTAGTCGGTCATCGTTTTCCAGAGAGTGTGGGCGATCCAATTAGGTCACTCTCGACTAGTCCTCACGCTGCTAACCATGTCTTTCATCCGGCGTTGACATATCTCCTCGAAATACCCTTGAACTGTCCCTGTTATCAAGGGATCCCAGGTGTGGGTTTTCTATCATACAAAGGGAATAGAAGGATGTTAGTGAAAACATCACAAGCAAACCTATATGTGAAGGCTATAGGACAGAAAACTGTACCGCGAACTCGAGGAAGTATCTTTCTTGTCTCTCCCGAGGCACACATGTCCAACTATAGTAGGGGGTATCGAATTTGTTTAATTGTAAACACTTTAGTAATTGCCCGAACCAGTTTCAATCCATTGTCGCGAGTAAACCTTCAAACACACATGAAATAAACAATGAGAAAATATAAAGCAAAGCAGAAACATGAACACAGAAGCATGTGCCTACACTTATACATCAAACTGACCCTAAGATTAGCCAACCACAACAGAAAGACAATGACTAAAGGCAATAACTAAAGGCAACAGAAAGAGAAGCATTGTTCCCGCATTAAAACAAACCAAGAAACCATAGTCAAACATTTAGCATTTACACGTTTCAATTTCCATATGGAATGAGACTAAAGCACAAGGAAAATATATAGACAAACATTCTTATACATCAAAACAAACAGAGATGTTAGAGAAGAACATCAAAACTTTTAGCATTGATCTATGGTGATTGAGAGAGACCAATAAGGAATGACAAAGGTAAATATAGCCTAAGCCGACTTCAAAATCTAACAAGAGACAGTAAGCTTGAGATGCGATAAAAAGATGGATAAATAGCATGGTCATACCAAGTCGAGTTCCGCGTCGGTGTTGGAGAGAGGACGGTGGTAAACTTATCCCGGTTTGACACCAGAAGCAGAGCATTCCGAGCCCGCAGCATGTCGTCAAGGAGATCCGGCAACACTGGAGCAGATTCGTCATGGAAGCTATGTCCTTGAGAAAATGGATGACTCTGAGCCTGAGAGTTATGAAGTGGTGACGGAGGAGGGTCCTCTAGTGGAGCCGAAGCAGTCGCAGGGAGTTCTTCTCCACGGTGTTGAGGCATGGAGGTCTGGAAAAGTTGTTGTGGCGGTGGAAAGCTCTGGACATTTGGTGCTGACGTTGACGGTTGATCGTTCACTGGGAGTTGAGGTGGTGTTAACTGCGTCAGAGGAACTTTGGCCGCCGGCGTGAAGTTGTACTATGGCGTTAGAGGGTTCGGTGTTCGGGACGAAGACGTGGAGCGATTGGACTCTCCGGGTCTCTGATAAACGTTGGAAATGATTTTTCTCTTCCGGCCTCGAACGGTCATCTTCGCCGGAAAGAGCAAACGGGGAAGAACAGAACACGATTTAGGGTTTCGGAGGAAGGAGATTGAAAATCAAAGAAGAAGATTGAAAATCGAAGAAGAACAAAAGGTGTGTTTCAACGCCGTCTCGATTTAGGGTTTCGGCCTAAACCAGGTTTGGGTTGGGCCTAAATCCAATTTTTTTTTTCGTAGGTACAGTAACTTAGTCGCCTATTTGTCGCCATATCTGTGTTTTTATTAAAAATATTTGTATTTTCATGTAAAAATTGACATAAATTTGTAAAAATTAACATAAATTTGTAAACATTTATGTAATTGACATATCTTCCCCATATAATTTTTATATCTTTACCATATAATTGACATAAATTTGTAAAATTGACATACATTTGTAAAAATTGTAATAAATTTGTAATAATTGACATAAGTTTGTTAAAATTGCATATATATATATATGACCATAATGTAAAAGACAAATTTTTAGAATTTTTGTTTTCAAATTTGACATAAATAACATAATTAACGTTGTGACATAAGTAACATAGTTAATTAGTAGGGTTCTTCGTCATCTGGTTCTTCATCAGAAGACGACAAATTACACCGAAATTCATCTTTTGGTTCTGCATCTCCGACATCGTAATTGAGGTTTATTGGGTTTACTCCCTACACGAAATTGTCGAGTTCGAGATCTTTAATTGTAGTCATCAATACAGCATCATCATTTTCTGTTTGTAAGAGAATTGGTTCTTTTTTCATATTCCCCTGAAATGTTTTTTCTCGGATTCACTTTTAGAACATTGAGCCACAACTGCTTCGGTTTCTTTGGGTACGGAATATAACAAATTTGCTCCGCTTGCGAGGCTGTTTTCAATGTCAACATGTATATATAAGTTATACATATGTATATATGATATCGACATTAATAAAATGCTATATATATATACATTATAAGTATGTACCTAGAATAAATGGTTTGTATTTATTGTATTTTCTCGATGAAAGTTCGTATTTATTGTATTTTCTCGATGAAAGAACGTCTACAACGCCACCATTGCTCCTCTGAGTGCCTCTACTGATAACTGGGTCATACCAATTACAATTAAAAAGTGTGATTCTCAAATTGACCATCCCTTCTGATATGCTCAATTTAATACCCTAAGATACTAAAGCAGTTGTTGTAGTAAGTGTAGGGGTCGAACCACAAAGACTCACAGAGATCACACAATAAATTATGAAGTGTCGAATTACGCAAAGCCAGATAGATGTAATTAAAAACAGTGCAGAAATTAAACGAGATGTAAATCAATTGGGAAATATAGGCTCAGGGTTTTTCTCAGGAAATCAGTGAATGCAGACTAACTAACTAACAGGATTCAGATTTAGCGCAGTTCTTGAACTCAAATCACTAAAATATAGCTAACCAACTCTCGTTGCGAAAACTATCTAAATCTAAATCCTAGGAATTCCAAATCTCTTTGCGAATCCTAAAGTCTAAATCAGCTTTAACAACAGGTTTGATATGTTCACAAATCAATTAAACCAAATCTCTTTGCGAATAATCAATTTTCTCACCTAGATTCTATCAGGTAATTAATTGCACTCTCGTACCTAATCAATTATCCTAAGATTTATATTCTAGGTAGCTAATCTAGAACAAGATATGAACACAACCTAAGCGAAGAACTATAATTCAGATGGTGAATCCTAAAAGATATTTAACCTAGCATTCAAAGAAAACCCTTATGAGAAAACCCTAAACCTAAGGTGGATCTACTCAGACATGGAGAATGAAACAATCAACATGTTTGAATAAATCATCAATAGAATAGAAAGAAGGGTTTAGAGATCTGATCTCGGACGAAGGGAGATTCAGACTTGTCTCTCTAAAACCAAAGTAAAATCAAACACAGAAAATAAAAGCATAGCCTAAACAATGGCTGTAAAATCCTATTTATAACCTAAATCACGATTTGGGGTCTTCTTGTAATTATCAAAGTCTTCTGGGTGCTTTTGCAATTCTCCAAGACTTCATAATTAGTCGCGGCCCATGAAATCTCGATGAGTGTCGATCGATACCAGGGGGTATCGATCGATGCTCGGTGCTCAGATCGGGCTCTTAGTCATCAGACTTCAGTCTCGCTCCAGAATGCTCCAGAAAAGCTCCAATAATTCCAATTAAGCTCCAGACGTGCTATAACCTGTGAAAGACTCTAAAAGACTCCAAAACACAAGAAAAGACTCTATAAAAGGACTTATATCATGGCCTAAATAGGGTAAAAACCATGATATATCAACTCCCCCAGACTTAGCCTTTTGCTTGCCCTCAAGCAAATAGAAGACTAAACCAGAAAAAGAGGTTTGAAAACGTAGAGACTCACCTGTTCCTGAACCATCGAAAAGACCCTTTTCCCAAGTACCCAAATGTCACCTGATCAGCTTTTGATCTAACCACCATGTACTTCTCCGTAGACATTCGCAGCTTTTCCAGACTCCACACAAAATCCCACAGCATTGTTCAAGTAAAGCCCTCATCGCCAGTTTCATCTCTGCAGCTAATATTTAAGAACCTTCTAGACTCTTTACCAGACAATATCTTGACAAAGGAACCACCATTTTTCACACTTTTTGTATCAATTTCTCTCCTCCAGACTTATTTCTTATTATATCCTTATTATTATTATTTTTTTTATTTTCAGCTTAGCATATACATATCAAGGTAGGAGACGCGAGTATTGATGGTGTTTGCCACCAAATCCCCGGTTCTTCCCTCTCTATGTATCAAAGGATGTAGGCGAATAATGGCATCATAGGAAAATCCTAGCCTCGCTTCCAATCCTTTGTGTGATCATCCCCTCTTAAGTAGAATAATGGGATCGCTGGAAATTTTCCTAACCCTCTACTCAGAAGAAAATCATTTCAATCTTTTATGCTCTTAATCTATCAACTTATTTCAGGGGAGAGAGATACCATCATTCTAAACACACGGGTTCCTTTATCAGATATGAATGATGAATCAAGCTCTATGAACACTAACCACATTGATGAAGTGCAAAAATTTGGCTCAGGCTTCAGAAGAACTCTGCTGGAGACATGGATGTTTTCTAGTCAACTGGTCAGCCTTTGGATTTTTCATTAGTCGATCTAGAACTGATCCTGTAACACTGTGCACTCAAAAACAAAATCAAATCAATAGGTTCAAGCACAGGATCATCATCTCCAACAAATTTTGACTCAATAAAACAGTTTTGACTCGATAAAACGACTGACTCTAAGAAAAACGAAAACAATGTCAGCAGACACCTCCCCCAGACTTGAACAACACTGTCCTCAGTGTTATCTAGCCTAGAGTCAGTGAAAGAAACAAAGAAAAAGGATAGAACGAAGAGAAACAAGAAATTACCATTCTGGAACAGTCGGTGTCGATCGACACACGGCATGGTATCGATCGATACCATGCTTAGATCGACTTTGTGAATTTTCATCCGCGATTGGTGTCGATCGATACCATAGTGGTATCGATCGATGCTTAGGCGATTTCGAGTTGCTCCTTGTTCATCCTGACACAGACTCAAAACAAACGAAAATAAAAATAAAAACGAATCAAAAACAGACTCACCAGTGGGTTGCCTCCCACCAAGCGCTCGTTTAACGTCAATAGCTTGACTGTAACGCCCTTCAGGCTGGATAAGAGTGAGAGCTTGCACCAAAACAGGCTCCATCACTTGACATTACTAGCTTCAAAGTTCTGCTTAGCATGCTGTCCACAAACTCCTGCCCTTTCTCTTTCAGCTCAGAAGTAAGAAGGACTCTTGCCTTAGAGAATGGCTTCAAGGCTCCTTTGCATTTGACCTTGTACTCAATCGAATCTCCATTACACTTCTGAGGTATCAAAGTGACATGGGGATTCTCAACTTTGTTGCTCTTGGCCTTCTTCTTTGTTGCCTTAGTTTTCTTGGCAACTTCTTTGGGGGTGCTGGGCGGTTCACCTGGAACATCTGCGACAGTAGGCTCATCAGGAGGCTCTTCCAAAATATCGATCGCTAGCGACTCTCTTGTGACAACTTCGATGCTAGACACATGTGTGGGAGCACTCCTAGGGGGAATGACACCATAATAGACCCCTCTGTCAATGTAAGAGAAAGAGATTCTCTTATTAGGTGTGTCTATGATCGCGCCTGCAGTAGCCATGAACGGTCGTCCCAAAAAGATAGGCATACGAGATATTGCACCCATCTCTACAACCTGAAAATTAGTAGGAACTAGACAGTCTCCTACTTTGACCAGCAAACCATGGATAGTACCGTGTGGAAGCGAGGTGGAGTTGTTCGCGAATGTGATAGATGCCTCTGGTGATCGAATATCAGCTCCTAACCGCTCTGCAATTGCCCTTGAGATGACATTGACACTAGCCCCTGAGTCGACAAGAGACTCTTTGAACTCAACTCCAGAGATAGAGCATGGAACTACAAATTTCCCTGGATCCTCCCTTGGGGTCAACTGTCTCAGTGGAGGTGGACCTCTAGCCTTAATGAAGAGTGCCTTAATCTCTTCCTCAGTTTCTCTGCAATCCTTGAAGTGACTTAGCAGAGGACGGCACTCTAGGGCTTCTTCAAAGGTTGAATCAGGGGAAATCCTTCTTACCATCTTCTCAAAGCCACGCAGCTGCTTTGGAGAGATGGGATCTCTGAGGTGTTTAGGTACAGGATTCTCCTTCTTGGGCTTGCGAGCTCTTTTCTCAGCTCGTTCCTTAGCTATCGCTGCCTGACACTTCGTTTCATAGTCTTCCCAAAATTGGGCGATACTGAACCGTGCTGCTGCTACTTGAGGCTCCTTGGTCGAAATATCATGTGTCTCCTCAGAAATTGCCTTGGTATCGACCGATACCAGTGGGGTATCGATCGATACACGGGTTTTGGAAGTGTCCCGTTTCAGAATTGTAACCGGCATCGATCGACACCTGGGGGTATCGATCGATGCTCTGGCGATTTCAGAATCCTCTTCGTAGTTCTCTGCACTTGAGGAGATCGCATTGACGTGTGCATGAACCGATTTTCCCTTGGAATTTGCTGCAGTCTGAGCTACTTGAGTTTCCAGCATCCTGTGACTCGTATTTAGTGCCTCGATCCTTCCACTCAAATCGGTGTACATGGTGTCCATCTTACCATTGAAGGTGGCTGTCATCTTCTCCTGCCCTTGAACCAGGTGTTCAAGCATAGCCTCAATCTTACTCTCAGGAGCTTTGGGTGGTGGGGATTGGTACCCTCCTTGCTGAGCATTGTTGGTGAAGTTTCGATTGGAGTTGTATCCGAATCGCTGACCCTGAAAACCAGAACCACCTATGTAGTTAACATCTTCCACCTCATTCTCAGTAGCAAAGTGGACGGCCTTTGTTGTCCTTCCCAGCAGAAGACTGTGCATAGAATCCAGCTGAGCTTTCACTTCAGCGATCTGTGACCCATCCATGTTACCAGCCAGCTTCTTGCGCTCGAAGTCTGCGCTCTTGGTGCTACTACTAGATGCAAAGTTCTCAATCAACACAATAGCATCCTCAGGATATCTGGTGTTGAAATTACCATTGCTCGAAGAGTCCAGACCCATCTGATATCTCCAATCTACTCCTCTGAAGAAGATACCCAGCAGCTGCACATCAGAGTATCCATGATGTGGACAATCTCTCTGATACGATCTGAATCTTGTCCAAGCAGCCTTGAACGCCTCAGTAGGTCCTTGAGAAAAAGTGGATATCTTATTTCTCAGATCTTCAGATCGCCCGTCATCATAGAAGTTAATCAGGAAGGCTCTCTTGGTGTCCTCCCAATTAGTTAGCGATCCAGGAGATAGCTGCCTCAGCCAGTAAGTAGCTTCTCCACCCAGAGAGTAGGGGAAGAGCTTGCAGAAGAGATAGTCGTAGGACACTCCATTGCTCTTGATGCTAGTGACCAAGTCCTCGAATTTCTCTACATGGTCCATTGGATGTTCATGAGGAAGACCATGGAAGAGATGCTGTCCTACTAGAGTGTAGTAAGCAGGTTTCAGCTCGAAGTCATTCCTCTCATAAGCAGGAGGACGAATCGCTGACCGATTGGCGAAAAACTGCTCTGGCCTGTTGTACTCACCAATTGTCTGAGCTCGAACACCTGCAGCATTGCCAACGTTGCCGCGCCCAGCTGGCACAACAATCTCAATAACAGGAGCAGGGACAACGATGTTTCCAGCTTCATCAAGTCGTTGCCCTCTCTCATTACACACATGACCCTCTTGGTCTCTCAGAATTCCAGCTTCATCAGCTCTTAAAACCACTGGGTTGTTCATCCCTGATGTTTGCTTGGTCTTTCTGTTTGTGCGTTCCACAAGCGCTAGCTGTTCCAGTGATAGTCCAACTAGCTGAGTGCTCTTGTTGCTCCTGGTTTCACGAACAGGCATACACCTGCAAGGAAAACACTAGGCAAAGCACGTAAGTAACCAGAAAAATACGTTGAGTATCGATCGATACCAAGTGGTGTCGATCGATACCAAAAAAGAAGTCGCCGGAGTATCGACCGATACTAGTGAGTATCGATCGATACCGACGAACTTAGTCGAAATTCTAAACTAAAATCTAATGGCGAAATTGAGTCCCCGGCAACGGCGCCAAAATTGATATGCTCAATTTAATACCCTAAGATACTAAAGCAGTTGTTGTAGTAAGTGTAGGGGTCGAACCACAAAGACTCACAGAGATCACACAATAAATTATGAAGTGTCGAATTACGCTAAGCCAGATAGATGTAATTAAAAACAGTGCACAAATTAAACGAGATGTAAATCAATTGGGAAATATAGGCTCAGGGTTTTTCTCAGGAAATCAGTGAATGCAGACTAACTAACTAACAGGATTCAGATTTAGCGCAGTTCTTGAACTCAAATCACTAAAATATAGCTAACCAACTCTCGTTGCGAAAACTATCTAAATCTAAATCCTAGGAATTCCAAATCTCTTTGCGAATCCTAAAGTCTAAATCAGCTTTAACAACAGGTTTGATATGTTCACAAATCAATTAAACCAAATCTCTTTGCGAATAATCAATTTGCTCACCTAGATTCTATCAGGTAATTAATTGCACTCTCGTACCTAATCAATTATCCTAAGATTTATATTCTAGGTAGCTAATCTAGAACAAGATATGAACACAACCTAAGCGAAGAACTATAATTCAGATGGTGAATCCTAAAAGATATTTAACCTAGCATTCAAAGAAAACCCTTATGAGAAAACCCTAAACCTAAGGTGGATCTACTCAGACATGGAGAATGAAACAATCAACATGTTTGAATAAATCATCAATAGAATAGAAAGAAGGGTTTAGAGATCTGATCTCGGACGAAGGGAGATTCAGACTTGTCTCTCTAAAACCAAAGTAAAATCAAACACAGAAAATAAAAGCATAGCCTAAACAATGGCTGTAAAATCCTATTTATAACCTAAATCACGATTTGGGGTCTTCTTGTAATTATCAAAGTCTTCTGGGTGCTTTTGCAATTCTCCAAGACTTCATAATTAGTCGCGGCCCATGAAATCTCGATGAGTGTCGATCGATACCAGGGGGTATCGATCGATGCTCGGTGCTCAGATCGGGCTCTTAGTCATCAGACTTCAGTCTCGCTCCAGAATGCTCCAGAAAAGCTCCAATAATTCCAATTAAGCTCCAGACGTGCTATAACCTGTGAAAGACTCTAAAAGACTCCAAAACACAAGAAAAGACTCTATAAAAGGACTTATATCATGGCCTAAATAGGGTAAAAACCATGATATATCACCTTCGTACTCGAGTTCTATGATATCAGTTAAGGTCCCGTAGAGTTTCGCTTCATCAGATGCATCAATGTAATTTTTAACTTTAACACAGATTCCATAGTTACATGTCTTTCGTCCAGCGCCGTGATTCTGCGTATGAAACAAATAGTCGCTTGTAAAATACATTGGCCATTATTTTGGCCCTATTCAAAGGTCCACATACTATCTCTTGAACCCAAGTAGGAAATGGATTCGTGGAATTTCAGTATGTAACCTGCATATATATATATATATAAACAATAGCATCAATATTTATAATTATAAATATATGAATAGTTATGAATATTATTTAGTCATACATATTTTTTCATCCATATATAATATTCGTCAGCTCTTTTCGCGTAGAATTCTTTTCGGATAATATACTCCTCGAAGATATTATACAAGACCAACACAAAAATAAGAAAATATAGTGGATTATATATTAAAACGCATGCTGGGAGAGATGCCAACTTATATACCTCTCAATTGGCTGAAAATAGTCACAATTTCGTAAAACATATGCATGTGCACATTGATAGTCTCTCTCTGAGAGCCATATTTCATGTATTTCTCCACTTGGACGGCCTACGTGCGTAAATATAGAAAGTACTCCAGGGACATGATATACAGGGACATCACCTTCATCGAATCTTGTTAACCTGAACGAAAGAGTGAAAAGTAATACACATTAAAATACATATCATGTGTATACAATATAAAACGCAAAGTGGACATGATGAGATTGATTTTAGCATTTTCCTTGATTTCGTTTATATATTCGCGGCAAAGTAGTGCTCTGAGAAATAAGCAATCTCGTCATTGATATATGATTCAACAATTGATCATGCCGCATATCTTTTGTTCTTTGCTTTCCCTTTCAACTTTTTGAAAAACTTTTCAAAAGGATAGATCCACCTATACTGGACAGGGCCTCCTAATTCAGCTTCATAGGTGAGATGTATAGGCATGTGCTCCATCACATCGAAAAATGAAGGTGGGAAGATCTTTTCTAAATTGCATAGGATTAAAACTATGTTCTGTTTTAGAATTTGAACGCAACTTTTATGCAAAGTTCTCGAACATAAGTCCCGAAAAAATGCTCCAACCCCTACAATATATATTCCAACTACATGAGGTTACTATATAAATTATTATAATCATATTTAAAAAAATAATCGTAATTAGTACCTGATAACGCAAAGTGGACATTCTGGTCTAGGAGGTCTGCAAATATAAATGGAAGTAACCGCTCCATAAAAACATGACAGTCTTGACTCTTCATGCATGAGGAATAACACAAGTCGCTAAGTCTGAGGAATAACCATCTGGGAATTTAACCGCATGTTTCACACATTCCAGTAAACTTTTTATGGCTTCTTCTGTCAATGTGAAGGCTGGGATAGGAGCTTTACCCTCACTACCAATATGTAAGTGTGACCGAGAACAAAATTGTTCTATATCCAATATTGACATGATGTTGTCTTACGATTTACCCTTCACACTCATAAGAGTATTCATGATATTGTCAAAACAATTCTTCTCTATATGCATCACATCAAGACAATGTCGAAGATTGAGGTCCCTAGAGTACGGCATCTCCCTGAATATACTTTTCTTGGGCCATTTATGTTGCTTCACATAGCCCTACTTCTTCTTTTCGTGACCGTTTCCACCGACGTCCTTTGTTTTTGATGGATTTACACCAGACAACCGCTCGCAATAAACTTGTTCACCGATCAAAGACTGAGGTGAATACTCTCTCGAAGCGTCTTTTCCCTTCAGGAAGTCTATTTTATTCCTCCTAAGTGGATGACCATGGGGAAGAAATCTTCGATGACAATCAAACCAACAGGTCTTCCTTACATTAGGTAGATAAAAAGACTTTGTATTTTCCATGCAAACTGGACAAGACAATTTACCATGGGTTGTCCATCCAGATAACATGATATACGCCAAAAAGTCGCTTATCGTCCACATTAGCACTGCTTTTAGATTCAAATTTTGATTCAAGAACACATCGTATGCATCGCTGCCATTAGATCACAACTCTTTTAACTCATTAATAAGAGGTCAGAGGAAGATATCGAGACTAGCTCGCGGATGATTTGGCATAGAATTCAGAATTGTAAGAAATAAATACTCAGTATTCGTGCACATACTAGGGGGTAAATTATATGGGGTCAAGATCACATGCCATAGCGAATGATTACGAGTCATGCCAAATGGATTGAACCCATCGGTACATAATCCAAGATAAACGTTACGTGGTTCTTCAGCAAACCGGAGATTTTGATCTTGAAAATATCTCCACTCTGCCGCATTAGAAGGATGACAAATTTCTCCCTCCTTTGCTTGGTGCTCGGCATGCCATCTCATTGCCGCTGCAATCTTCTCACTCTGATACATTCTCTTCAATCTCTCAGCAATAGGTAGATACCACATACGACTGTATGGTACTTTGGTTTTACGTCGGTCCTAGGCTTCCATCTTTGTGCACCACAAAACATATATTGATCTTCCTTCTCGTCATCTTTCTAGAAGATCATACAATTGTTAATACAAACATCAATTGTATGATATGGGATGCCTAAATTGCGCATCAATTTTTCTGTCTCGTAATGTGAATCGGTTGACTTGTTTCCTTCTGGTAAATAGGCTGTCAAGATTTCGCAAACCAAATCTACTAACTTTTCACTCATATTATATTCTGCCTTATTTTGCATGACTCGAGCAGCTATAGATAACTGCGAGTGACCTTCACGACAACCATCGTATAATGTATTTTTTGCACCTTCTAACAAGTCGTAGAATTTCTTTGAATGGTTACGTACCGATTCTTCTACATTTTGATAATTACCATCCTGATGATAGTTATCAAAACTCACGTTATGACGAAATGCATCATTCACCATATCTACATATCTATCTTCTACTACATTACCCACTTCTTCACTCCCACTTATATATGTTGTATCAATATAACTCGATCCTAAATCCATATTGATTTCTTCTCCATGCTTATACCAAACATAATAATCTGGCATATATCCTCTGTTATAAAGATGATTCCAAATTCTTTTCCCCGGGATAAATTTCTCGTTCTTGCAAACACTACAAGGGCAGAAAAACGTACCGCCATTACTCTGTGTTAGAGACTGGCTATTTGCAACATGATCCCTCCACCCCCGTTATAAACTCCGCCGAGTAATTTTCCGTCTCTTCATCGAACCTCTTATACATCCACTCCCGGAAATTACTATAATTTTAAATTTTCGACATTATATAACTTATAAAACTGAAATTTGTTGTCTTTTATCTTTGAAGATCGAATGAGGAGAAGTAATGGGTGAATTTTGCTTATATAGACATTTTTGGCGACTAAATAACGACTACACGGCATCAAAAAGGCGACTACACGGCGTCTGAAAGGCGACTACGTGTTGTAGTCACATAAAACCGGTACACCAACCCCAAAACGAATAACACGTATTTTTCACCGATATGTTACTACTGATTACCGACTACCGTGTTACCCGCCGAAATAGTCGTATATTAGTCGTCAAATGGTGACTATTATGCGACTCTTGTTTCCCGTCGGCAAATTAGTCGTAAATTAGCGACCCGCCGAAAGAGTCGCATATTAGTCGCTAAATTAACTACTATTAGGCGACTAATATTTACCGTATGAAATGTGGTCGTAAATTAGTTGTATAATAGCGACTAATATAGCGACTTTGTTCTTTGGTCGTAAACCAGCGACTTAATTACGAAAGAATTGTATTAGTTGCCAAATAGTCGGAATTTAGTGGGCTATTAGTCGCAACTTTTAGCGAGTAATTATTTAGTCGCTATTTGTAGTCGCCAAAACGCTGTTTTTTTAGTGTTTCAAGTTCTCGAAATGGAACGAGACAAGGATATACCGTTGATTTGTGGTCGACCCTTCTTAGCTACCGTTGGCGCCTTCCTTGATCACGCCAACCGTCAAGCCATCTTCTTGAATGTGGATCGAAAGAGGCTCTATCCTAATGTCCCGGACGAAATTCTAAACCCGACGGACGAACAAAAGATGAAAACCTCGATTTTCCCTAAAGGAAAAGAGAAAGATGAGTCGACTAAGCCGGAACGCCCAAAGGTAAGTCCACCATTCACTTCTAAACCATTTGCAAAAGTTAAGATCAATATTCCACCAGATTTAAAAGATACCAAGGAAGAACGAGTGGAAGAAATGGTTGAGTAGACGAAACAAGCTATTCGAGAAGTGAAAATTCCGAAAAAATGCCGAAAGAAGAAGGTGATACCGAAGAAAGGCAAAACACGTCATAAACAAGACGATGCCAAAGGAGCATTTGTTCCCGAGACATCTACTGCTCACGCCTAGTCTCACCAAAAAGTCGAGCTAACGACTTTAACCAAAAGCGTTTGATCGGAGGCAACCCATTCGGTACGTTTTTCTTTTAGGTTTTCTTTCTTTTTCTATTGACGTTTTCCTTTTTAAGATTTCAGGCTTTATATAAAAACCAAAACAAAAACCCAAAAACATTCAAAAAATCAGAAAACACAAAAAATTGGAGAAGACATTCGAAACAGATCGTGAAACGATAAAGGAACGAAGAAGAAAAATGACCCGAGACGAAAGCCACTCGGCCGCGGCTGGAACTAGCCATCCCGCGGCGAGAAGGCCATCGACCGCTCTTTTGTTGGACGGTCACGCGGCCGAGAAACAATCACCCGCGGCTGGAGCTTGCTGACCCGCGGTGAAGAAGTCGTTGGCCGCGGTCGCGTGTGCTCACCCGCGGCCACCCTCATTCCGTCCCGAACTTCTTCCGGACAATTTCCAACCGTTCCCGACTTTAAACCGTGCAATCCCTAACATGTTCCCGACATGAGATTGAACCAAACCCGGTTTAATTTCCGTGTCCCGCTAAGATAAGTCAAAAATTGTTTTGAAAAACATAAAACTTCTACTTACATAAAAACAATTTTTCAAAGACAAAAATAGAATTTCAAGATTCAAGTTCTCTTTTTTTTCTCTTCCAAAAGACTTGGAGATTTTGAGCAAGAACACATTTTCAATTCAAAAGCTTTTACAAAAATTATTTGGTTCATTTTCACTCTTTTTCAAAGGAGATTTCAATTCCACTTTAATATCATCAATTACACCAAGGTATGATCCTAAATCTCGACTTTTTCATTGAGATAAACCCTAAGGGTTTTATTAAATTTACTAGATTCATGTCTAGGATTGCTAGAAATTGTTGGAGAACTCTAGATTGAAATTCTAGAATGATAGAATTTCAGTTTTAGCACTTAATTATTATGGATTTGAGATTTTTGGAACTTGAAATTTTCAGGCTTAAATAAAAACGAATTTGGAGATTAATTTTGATTAATTTGAACAAGTCTTGATATATTGATAATTAGTAAACGGTTATTTACTGAAATTGCATGAAGAAGAACTTAAAATCTATACTTCAAAGTTTTTTATGCAAGTACGTCAAAAACCCAAAATTTAGAATTATCGTCTCGATTTGTTTGAATTATGTTCAATGTTTCTCGTTTGTTTATTGAATGTGTTTCTTGATACTCGATTAGTATCCTCCTGCATTGAAACCGTTCAATTTCAACCATATTCACACTTTTGCCGAGTTGTTTCTCTATTTTGTAGGAACAAATGGACCACCCGAGATCCCGCATGATGCGCTCTAAGAAGAGCGGATACGTAGGAGAGACTTCCCGGAGATCATTTTCAATTCAACACGAGGAGAACCGAGGAGGATCGGACACCGCAAGCGTGGAAGACGACACAAATATTGGCGAGTTCTTTGCAAGTTGACGACAATCGACCAGAATCGTGTGCCGATTCCTCGACGTGACCCAACTCCTTCCCCTCCACGTGAACCAACACCACCTCCGGAACGAAGACCAAAGGTATGATATGTCAGGAAACCGATGGACCCGAATATCGATTACCTTGAGAAGCTCAACAAGATGGTTATCAAATCAACACCTCGCACATATTACTCAACTCTCGACACGCTCGGGATTAGAAAAGATGTGATTTGGTATTTTGACGCACTCAACCTTTGACAAATCAATAACCTCCCTTCCTACGAAGATCTCACAAAAGAATTCTTATCGACCGTCACCATGTGCTACAAGAGGCGCTCTAATGCAAGAGCGAACAATGGTACATTTACTTCTACCATTCGAGGATATTATTATGCTCTAACGATCATGGAACTTTGTGAAGCTTTGAAGCTTTAATATCTCGATAAGATTCACCGCGAGGAGAATTCCGATGCAGATCTATGGAGCATAATGGGACAAGGCGTCTACGACAACGGACAGTCCAAAGCCACCCTACTCACGCATCCCGTTGTCCACTATACACACAAGCTCTTAGTGCACGCCATATTCTCGAGAGCGAACGTGGGGAGTGTCTTCAAAGGCGAGCTTGTCACCCTTCAATTACCTTTCACTGACGACCCGCACGATGCTTCCTATGCTTGTATCGTCGCAAAGAACTTGGTGAAGGTGAAACACGATGCGTCTGCCACAAAATCGGAGGACACTACTACCGCCTTCGAAAGCATCATCACAGCGGTTCTACAAGCCGTGCACTTCGATTCCTCGAACCAGGTTCCACTCCAAGGAAGCTGGTTAGACTTGATGCAATTCTCCCTAGACCGCACGATCTCTCGTGCTTCACTCGACCCCGATAGATTTGGTTACAAATATTGCACTAATGTCGGTGAGTCCTACTTTGTCTTCTAACCTTCTAACTCTGTCCCTAGACTCCAAGAAGGAGCTACACCTAGATGGATAACAGAGGAGATGGACTACATACATACAGCCCCACACCTACCATACACGATTGGACAGTTCCTAGTGACCAAGGCCAACAGAGACGCCGAGGCAGAGCATGCTCGACTACTTCAACAATCACAGGCCCACGCACCATCCGCGAGTTGGTCTCATGAACACGGACCAGAATACGCAGCCATGAAAAAAAGAAGATAGCATGACAAGAGAGACGATACATGTGCATGATGTGTTTCCTCGAAGAGAACCACCAGTTCGATGGCAACACGCCCGACTCCGAGATATATGGCTAAGGCGACGCCTAGCCATGCACTTCACCACCACGGTTTAATCGATCTCTTTCACCTTATCTTTTATTTTAATGATCTTACCATCCTTTCACCAACTTTTTCACACTGAGGACAGTGTGATTTAAGTCTGCTGTAGGATGTTTATCCATTACTAATCTATTTTTCTTCTCTTTGGATCTTTTAAATTCTCGCTGAACTTTTAAGACCTCGTGTAGTATTTTGATTAATTATTTTTTAGGAATATAAGAACAAAATCTAAGATGATATAGACCAGTGTGCTTCTACGCTATTTCCTCGTGCTAGTTCTTTTGTGGTTTAGTATAAGACTAGGCGGTAGCTAGAGTGCTTTCAATGCGACATCCCCAGAGGATTTCGAGCCATAGAAATTATTTCTGACATGGTATACTAGCTCATTTTATTTGGACTTAATTTATATTTAATTTTCTTATCAATTGTTTTAGGCGAGACAACGAGTCATACATCTAGGACATATTTTTCATATTTACCACTCTTTCTTGTCCTAGATGGCCGGTTCATCTTTAGCCGGTATCCCACCCAAAACTAAACCTTTGTTTAAACCTCATGCAACTCTCTCATTGTCTTATGTGCAGATATGTGCAAAAACGCCCGAGAGGGAGAAACGACACAGTTTTCCAGTCACTCAAAAATATGAGAGATTAGACGGATTCAGTTCAGGAGGTATCGATAAATCAAGCTAAAAAGTTGCCTTGGAAATCGTTTGTAACTGGTAATTTTTTTACTCTCTAAGGCTCCGGTTTAAAGGCGTTTTGCCCTTTCTAAAAAATAAAAATAAATAAATTTGAAAGGAAAAGAAATAAAAACCTAAGAGCTTAGAGTCTTAGAGTAGTCTACATTTTTCAATATGTGAGGAGTAAGAAGCCGTTCGAATCATTACCCGGGGAAAAATCTAAGTCCGGGGGAACGACAAAAAAGTTCTGTCAAAGGGAGAATAGTCCCGACGAAGGAGGAGTTTTGCAGCAACACTTATGGTACCAACAGCTCCATCATCTCTTGTTGTTTTGCATAATATCTAGCATCCTCCGAAGAAAATACGGTAACCCGAAACACTTTTAGCCTCACCTCTAAATTGCCCTTAACTGCCTAGCATCGATTGTCTTGTCTAATATTTTTGGTAAGAATCACGCAATCTTTAATGAATGTTAAGAGCTAGTTGACTGAAAGTTAGGATCTATGTGGTTAGACTTTCGCATGACGGATACCGTGGATTAGCGTTGTAGTAATTTGGTGAGAATTCTCTAGACTAAGCCCGATTGATGCATTACGTTGGTTATGGTTTAGAGGGACGGTCACTAAGAATTTTGGTAGTTCCTATATTTTCGAAAACGTCTTTCCAAATTTAGATTTCTGTTTTGTTTGAGGACAAACAAAGATCTAAAACTGGGGGAGTTGATAAAACCGGTTTTTGACCATTTTTATGGATCACTTTCATATTCTTTGCAGGTGTTTTAACTCCGTTTTCAAAGTGTTTCAAGTGATTTTTATATTTTTGAGATTTGAAAGACGTTTCAGGTAACTCTGAATAAAATAGTGCATTTCGGAGCAAAAGTATGATTTTGGATAAACTTGGACCGTCAAGAAGTCTTGCAGCTAATGGAGACCTTTTCACCGTCTGATCATCCCCAAAGTTTGACACAACAAAGTAGAGACAGCCAGATTTCAAATGCAATTAGATTGGAGGCAATCCAATGGTTGGATCCTTAAATATACCTAAAGCACTGAAGGCAGATGAAGCTGCCCGAAAAAGGAGCCCACCGTGCCTGGAGGAGATGGAGCCGCAGCCAACTGCCAATCTGCCACTCTTGGAGAGCCTCCACCCACGTCCAAGAGGCATTTCGCCACTCCTGGAGAGGCCGCACTCGCGGCCGAGCCCTTCTTCGCCCGAATCATCACTTCACTTACCCGAGGCTAAAACCGTCATTTCACACCAAACCCTAAACGTAGAATGCCTCTATAAATACTTAATTTATGCCTCTTAGACAGTTACGTTAGATTATTTTCATGCTTTTTGGCAGAGGCAAACACCTAGCATCTTGGTTTTTCAAGGATTGGAAGGAGGATTCTTCATCGGTGTTCTTTGATAGAGAAGCTTTCTCTATCCCTTTTGATGCAATGTTTTCTTTTGAATGTATTGAATATGTATACCCCCGCTATGGCTGAGTAATTCTCTTGTTGGGTGAAAGGGGTTTGAAGGGGAATTTATGGTTCGAGTCTTTTAGGGTTTTTAGCCTTGGATACCGATTAGGGTTCTTCGTTCTATCCTTATTGTTAATACGTTGCTTGACTAACCGTCTTAGCAACTGATATTAGGCATTTAAGAGCCACAAGAGTGTTGTGTCTAATCTCTTGACCTTGGGTAGGCGAGCAAATCCTTCGTAAGATGTCAAAAGTATACTTACGGAGGAATTTTGGGCGTAAACGACCTTTGAGAGTAACATTCACTTCTTGCGTGGGCGGAGACGAAAGCTACCGTCCGAGTACTGAAGCGAGTATGTGAGTTGGATTACGGGAGTAGACTACACGCAGCGTACATATTCCAAGTTCAAGAACCCAAAGTCAACAGAAGTCGCTTTAGAAATCCTAGAAATTTCCTTGTAAAAATCGGCCATAAACCCTAGAAAATTCTCGATTGCCCAACACTTCGTCTAATTGATTCACAACATCGAAATAATTATTGCTTGATACTGTTCACTGATATCACCGGTTTTTTACCATTTTTATGGATCACTTTCATATTCTTTGCAGGTGTTTTAACTCCTTTTACAAAGTTTTTCAAGTGATTTCCATATTTTAGAGATTTTAAAAAAGTTTCAGGTAACTCAGAATAAAAGAGTGCATTTCGGAGAAAAAGTACGTTTTTGGATAAACTTGGACCGTCAAGAAGTCTTGTAGCTAATGGAGACCATTTCACCGTCTGATCATCCCCAAATTTGAAAAAAACACAGTAGAGACAACCAGCTTTCAAATGCAGTTGGATTGGAGGCAATCCAATGGTTGGATCCTTAAATAAACCCGAAGCACTGAAGGAAGATTAAACTGCCCCGAAGAGGAGCCCACCGCGCTTGGAGGAGCTGAAGCCGCGGCCAACTGCCAATCCGCCTCTCCTGGAGAGCCTCCACCCGCGGCCAAGATGCATTTCACCACTCCTAGAGAGGCCGCACCCGCGGCCGAGCCCTTCTTCGCCTGAATCATCACTTCACTTAGCCGAGGCTAAAACCGTCATTCCACACCAAACCCTAAACGTAGAATACCTCTATAAATACTTATTTTATGCCTCTTAGACAGTTACGTTAGATTATTTTCACTCTTTTTGGCAGAGGCAAACCCCTAGCAACTTGTGTTCTTGGTTTTTCAAGGATTGGAAGAAGGATTCTTCATCGGTGTTTGATGAAGGACTTTTGCAAGTCTCGAGATCAATTACCCGATATACTATTGCTAGTATAAGAGGTTCAATCCAATGGGTAGTATTTCAAAGCACCAAGAATACAAAGCACTTCTTAAGTTAAGCAAAATAACCATGAGTTTTTGTATAACTAAGGGATAAAGGCCGATTCCTACCCGGAGTATTCCAAATGGTACTGATTCATATCTGACAAATTGAAGTGTCCAATTTCATACACAGACTCTTCAAAAGTGGAAAATTCATATATAAACTATTTTTTTTTTTGGTGAAAACCAACTTTGACTCACAATCCGTTAGTCAATCCCGTTAAATTATTAACGGTGATGAGTCAAATGCCATGTGTGTCCTATTGGAACGCTTCCTCAAAACGACGTCATTTTTTTATTTAAAAAAAAAATCAAAACGTAACATCTAAGACTTGAACCCACAACCTCCTTGTTTAAAGCATTACCTTCTACCAACTTAGCTCGATAAATTTTATAACTATGAACACCAATATGTTATATATTGACATTCCAAAATCTTAAAAGCTCATAAGAAGGATTATCTTCTCCACGCTCACATCTGCAATCTCAGAATCTTGTTGACCCATGATTCAAAGAAAACTGAGACTTAATTTTTCTTGTGAACAAGAAGCTGAGGAAGAGTTTAAAACCTCCAAACTTCAAAATCTCGATTCTTTTGATGAAGACAAGAAACATAAGGGAAAGGCAGAAGGATAAACAAAGAAATCGATATATATTAACTTGAAAACCTGTTCATTCCAAGATCTCACTAATCAAAGACTATTCCAAATAATCGAGCCACCAGAGATCTAGAAAGAAAACCCATCAATCTAAACATTCGTACGAGAACTAAGAGAAGAAAACAAAACCCTAAGAGCTTGTGAATTTGGTAACCGCCTTGGTTCCTTCGGAAACGGCGTGCTTAGAGAGCTCTCCGGGCAATACAAGATGCTATAAATATTTTATTTTATGATTTATTCCAAAAAAATCACATGTGGTGTAGTGGTATCATTAAACCCTTCCCTAGCGTGGAACATGGTACGATTCTCTTGTGTAACGTTCAATAAGATTATTTTCTTAATTAAAAAATGAAACTAAACAAAACGACTTCGTATTGCAATTATCGATTTTGACACGTGGCATCCTAGTCATCCTCGTTAATGATTTAACGGGATTGACAAACAGATTGTGAGTCAAAGTTGGTTTTCGCCCAAAAAAAAATAGTTCAGGTATGAATTTTCCAATTTTGAAAAGTGTGGATGTGAAATTAGACACTTAAATTTTTCAGGTATATATCGGTACCATTTGGAATAGTCCGGGTTGGAATCAGCCTTTTTCCCGTATAACTAATGAATTAAACAACTTTAATTAAGAACAAGAAATAGCAAACTAAACAAGTTGTAATGCAAGAAATATAATCGAATTCAAGGATGGGATAATCGAATTTAGATGATCCAAGACCAATTCATGATGCTCAATGAACAAACAAAGCTATTCCTAGACAATGATCATTAAGTGTGACTAATTCTCTCTCAAGATATTAATCACCATGCTAATTACTAATTCAAGATCAAACTCTCATTTGTGAATTACTAACTACCAAGCATTAAGTGTAAACAATCAAGATCAACCAAATATACACCCTAGACAACTACTCTCATAGGCTAGGAATGCATATCTCTTGATTAGCTTATCAAGGCATTTCATCAAACACCTTGTGGGTGTGAAATGCCCCTTGGTCTAAATTGGCTTTTTCAAGCCTAATATAGCATTAAGACCACTATTCAAGAAGAGAAACAAAATAATCTAACCCTAAGCATCATAAGTCAATCTTGGAATCACCCTAACTCTCACCCATCCTCAAACTCTAAGAACTACTCACTAATCAACATGGTTTCAACAAGTCTCATAAAAGAAGAGTTAAAACCCATGATCAATTGATTGGATGATTAGGAAATAGAAGATAGATGGACAGAATCAAAGAAAACAATACTCAATTTCATAAATAAAAAGGATTAATCTCTTACAAATCACTCTAGATCACACTTAGCTAGGGTTTTTGCTTAGAAAAAGACTTAACCCATGAAAATTAGGTTTTTGCGTTTAAATAGTGAATAGTGGCGAACCGAGTCGACCCGGTACAAACCGGGTACCGACCCGGTTCAGTTGGGTAAAAAGTGTAGCAAGGGTCAATACCGATGTCACTCATCGGTGCAACATCTCGGTATTGGATCTGGGTTTGTGCACCGATGAGGCATACCGATTTGTTACCTCGGTATTGAACCTGAGATTTCTTGATGTCGTGTGAGATACACCGATGTCACTCCTCAGTATTGCACATCGGTATTAAACCTGATTTCCCCCTGGAGTTGCACCGATATATTGTACCGACTTGTGACCTCGGTATTGAGGTGAAGGAGTGGTACCGAAGAAGCTTACCGATGTGTGACGTCGGTGTAATCCCTTGAATCTTCAACACCGATGTCACTCCTCGGTGCTAGACATCGGTGTTAATCTCAATTTCCCCCGGTTTCAATACCGATGAGTCACACCGATGTGTGACCTCGGTATCTTGCCTTCCTGAGACTCCTCATGACTTTGGCTCCGCGTCCTTGTTTCCAATCCGATCGGCCTCACGTCTCGAGCCTCGAGCCTTCTCCAAAGTACCTAAAATACGTCCTGAAACATGCCAAACTTCCTAGGACCTAATGCAAACACCTAATACTTTAATTCAAACCAAAATGCTAAACAAAGCTATGATCATGCATGCAAATGACTAAAAGTGTTAACTAAATGCAAGCTAGAACATGTAAAATGCATGAATATCAACTCCCCCAAACTTACTTCCTTGCTTGTCCTCAAACAACAAGAAAGGGAGAGAGGTTGAAATGAGAGCTCAAATCCACAACATCATCGAAAAAGTTCAAGATTCAATCGCCAAGTTACTTGCTCTAAGATGCGATCAATCAAGTCTACTCAAAAGAAACTAGCCATATCCTTCCCTACACGAACCAAACTCAAGCTTCAACCTACACAAGCTATCATATCATCCAATCCTTTGACATTCAATTAAACTTTTCAAGTGAATCATGTTTATGTAAGGTAAGTGAATTCATTTGGCTAGGGTAAAGGTCTTTAGATTAAAATGATCTCAAACGTATGGACTCATTCCAGTGCAAGGAATCTCTCAATGAATGGGTAAGCTATAGCAAAATGCTAAGAGTAAAGAGCAATCTATGCATACAAGGATTTGATTTACATCTACCCGATGCCTAGAAGCAATGTCTCAATTCCTAGCAATTCTAACCATTAAATCCCAATATAAGCTACCCTTATCCCACAAGGCTTTTTACCTTCTTATTCCACACGTCTTCTTTCTCTTCTTTCTCTTGGAGAAATTTTCTTCTTCTTCCTTGACTCATGGTATGATGCATTTACTTCTTTTCTTTTAGCTCTTCTTGTCGATTTCTTTTGCTTTGCTTCCATCTTCATCTCCTCGATGCCTTAGCCATATTTTGACTTTTTTTCTTTTCTTTGAACATTTGGAGACTAACCTTGATATTAAGAGCTAAATCAAATTGTACTACCAACCATGCATCCTTTGACAATTTCCCCTTCTTTACCTTCTTTTTCTTTTGACACCAATTACCATTTCCACAATGATCCCATCGATGCAACATTCTCGTCCAATCCAAACCCCAAAACTCCCCTTCCTAGCTAGCCTAGCCTATTATAGCCCGCGATTTCGGCCTAGGTCTATATGAAAACATATCCTTGTAGTCCTAAACTCAACACCTTTTGCCAAGCTTACTCGAAAATTAGCCCTCGCATACGCTCATTAAAGATTTGGCCAGAAAAGAGGGTAGGTTAAAGGTGTGACAAACCGTTCCAAAGATGGGAATCAGCTATTTGGGCTAACAAGAGAGTGGTAAAGTGAATAATATAGCCCAAATAGGTATGTGGTATCCATGAATTCACTATGCAATGCACAAACATGATAATTAGGTGTCAAAGTTAAAGTTTTCACTTAAGTAGGATTGGAATCAAATCAAAACTTGCTTAGCTAAATCATGAGTAATGAAACATGAGATCGAAATATGGTTCATCCTTGATTTCAAAATCGTTCAAAAACATCAAACAACCAACAACGAACGCAATGAATCAAGCTCTTAAAATGACATTACACATGGAAATCATATCATTGCTCTCAATGCAAGTGCAATGCAACCTATATGCTACTTGACTCGATCCTACTCATGAAATGAAACTACACGATTTCTTTTTGTGTTTTCAAAATTTTCAAAAAAAATCGATTTTTTTTTTGTTTTTCTATGCCTTAAATGGATGCATGAATGCATGAGACTCAAAATGCGAAATCGAAAATAAGATCAAAATAAACATGATTAGATACCCGCCCCTCCCCCAAACTTAAATCAAACCGTCCCGATGTGAAACAAATTCGAGAGGAAAGCCTTAAAAAAAGGTAACTATACAATGCATGACTCAATAAAAGAAAAACTATGTACAAGAGTTTCGGGAAGTACCTAGAAACTTTGAGCCAGGGATGAAGACCCCATCGAGTATGACGGATTGCTTGAGACGGGAGATGGGGACCGCATTGCTATACTCTTCGTTGCCTTCTCCGCGCGGGCCGTGGGTTGGCTAGTGCTCTCGACCAACGCCATTTCTCCACTTTGTGGGGCAAGGTTTGCGTCCATAACGACATCCCATACTTCTTGGGTCCTTGAGGAGCTTTCTCCACAACCGCCTCCCTTGAGTTCATTGATGGTTCGACCCATGGCTTTAACCGGTTTCTTCAAACTCTTGATCGTTTATCCATCTTCTTCATGTTGGTGTTTTGCCACTTGCACCAACGTTGTAGGAGTCGAGTTTGGTGATGAGCGTGCCTTGTTGCCACGTTAGGAATAGCCCCATCATAAGGATCAAAATGGTAACGCTCACTACCGTAAACTGTTTCGGGCGATGACTCATTGTGCACTTCTTCTTCGATATCAAGAGACTCGTCGGTGTTACTTCTTGTTTCGGTGGTGCTCTTCCTTTGTACTCTCTTGCGGAACGCTTGCATTGGTTGGTCGGCGGAGCGGTTGTAGAGGTACTCTTGGGGGGGAATAAACATGACGTTCCTCGGATCACGGAAGTTGGTGAGTACAGGATTAGGCAACAAAACTTGTGTGAGGGATGTCTCGGTGAGTTGAAGGTTGTATGGTAACTTGTCGTCGATCATCCCCTTGTAGAACCTAGTCTTTGCAAGATAGCCCGCAACGAAAAACTTCCACTCATTGGCGCTAACCGAGTGTTTGACACCCTTATCCATGAGAATAGGCGTGATAATCCATCATATGCATATGGCAGCCTTTTTCTCCTTGGTCTTCCAAGCCCAGTTCCGGTAAGCAAACAAGTGCCTCACCAAAAGCGTTGCGAGACAAGGAAGTCTCTACGGACCTTCGAACTATTTCCCATTGCGGAGAGTGGGGAGAATGGGCTTTAAACCGAGCCCCAACATTTCCATTTCCTACGTCGTAACCGTGTCAATCTCCATTTTGTTATCGAACATGTGAACAACCGCCTTGTGCGCGTAGCGAAGAGCCTGGTGCCGTATGCTCGCATTCTTAGAGGAGCCGGCCACAAAATTCACCTGATGCAATCGTTGCCTAAAGATTTCGGAGCTCGTGCCTCGGATAGTCGAAGTATTGCCCACCGTAAGTCCCTTCTTCTTTGAACCCGAATATCTCGCATAACTTGCGGAAAGTTACCGAGTAGGTGACGTCCAAAATTCTGAATTTCAAGACCCCAAACCCGGAATTTGCATCACCGGTTTTGTCGAATCTAGCTCGAAGAGTGGCTATGAACATGTTAGAGAGCTCCTTGAAAGCTTCATACTTCATGCTCATGAACTTGCTAATGCTCATATTCTCAAAAAGCATCCACACGTCTTCGCTTATCCCCATCTTATCCAACATCTCCGAGTCAATGAATTTATCTTGCTCGAACTTCATTTGGCAAAACATGTCAAAGTAATCCCTATCGTTTGGCTTTGCCGGTTGCATTTTCGTGCTTGAGCTTCCTTCGTCCGAGTTCTCACTTTCTTATTCGTCCTCCTCAACTCTCTTGCCTTTACCCTTTTTGTTGGATTCCTTGGCCCGAGCAAGGTAGAGATGTCGATGTCGCGGCTTTTGCCTTGGCTTTGGTGCTCTTAGCCGCGGCTTTTCCCTTGGTATTCGAATCCTTGGCAATGGCTTTGCCCTTTGCAGCGGTTGACGCCTTGGTTCTTGTGCGAGTTTATGGAGCACCTTTGTCCGTCATCGTGCCTACAAATATTCTCGAGAAAAACCGTGAGCATTGGCACAATGATTTTGATTTTTCAAACTAAGGATTTTCAAATCGATGCTCAACCAACAAAGAAACATCCAACTAAGAGCAAGAAAATTATGTATATCGATGCACTTGGCTTCAATAAACACAATCGAATTACCCAAATTTCAATCTCCAATTCCAATCGATCTCAAATTCCAAATTCTCAAAATTCTCCAATTAATCTGAAAAAAGCACATGAATCAACAAGTTTAGACGTAGAGAACCTAGCCCCAAGGTCTATGCACAAGTGAAACGCAATGTTTAATCACCTACAAGAAATTATCACTCAATCACAAATCCATGGTTTTTCAAAGTTTGAATGGATGAAATACCTTGGGGGTTTGGGATTAGATGTCTAGAACGATGATGAATCCAAAAAGACCAGTGAAAATTGAGAGAGTTATGAAGAAAAGGGAGTTTAGAATCGAGGGTTTTTGAAAAAAATTCGGTGAAGGAGGCTGCTTTGTCGCGAGGAAAGACATGGGCGGGTCGGGTCTTACCTGGGTCAGAAAGCAGGTCGGTCAACAAAAATTTAGAAATTTGGTTAATACCGATGTCACATGTTAGTGTAACACATCAGTATTGACAGATTTTTAAAACTTTCTCGCGACATACTGATGTCACAAATCGGTGTTGCACCACGGTGCTAAGGAATTTTTCCTTAGTTTGGATACCGACTTGTTGCACCTATTTGTTACCTCGGTATTGCTCCTCTTTTTCCCCCTGCGTGGCCATACCGATGTCACTCCAAGGTGTGCCACATCGGTATTGCCTCATCGACCTTGGAGTCCCTAGAACACTCAACAAAAACATCAAAATGAACTACGAAAAAGAGAAAATAAGAATCCTAAAAGTATATACAATGATAAGCTTTGGGTGTCTCCCAAGAGGACTTTGTTTAACGTCACTAAGTTCGACGTTTGTTACCACTTTCAAGCGGTAGAAGCATCATCAAGGGGAAGTGAGACTCCCTCCTTAATGATTTCATTGGCGTGGTATGGTTTGAGTCGTTGGCCGTTCGCAATAAATTCTTCCCCATTCTTGTTCACAAGAACAACGGCTCCATAAGATCTCACTTCTTTGATCACAAAGGGATCCGACCATCTATACCGTAACTTCCCAGGAAACAACTTGAGACGCGAGTTAAAGAGCAAGACTTTGTCTCCTTCCTTGAAGTCCTTGCGCACAATCTTCTTGTCGTGGAAAGCCTTAGTCCTTTCCTTGTAGATCTTGGAGCTCTCATATGCTTCAAGCCTAATCTCATCAAGTTGTTGAAGTTGGATCAAACACCTCTCTTGTGTCCATTTAGACACGTAGTCCACTGCTACCAAGATGTATTAGTTCCCATATGAAGAAGTGAATGGTCTCGTAAAGTCAATACCCCATACATCAAATATTTCAACCTCAAGAATGGGATTTTGGGGCATCTCGTCCCTCTTAGCAATGTTACCTTTCCTTTGGCATGCATCACAAGCGATGACAAAAGCGTAAGCATCTTTGAACAAGCTAGGCCACCAAAAACCGGATTGGAGAACCTTTGTTGCCGTCTTGAATGAAGCAAAATGACCTCCATAGGTCGAACCATGGCAATGGAACAAGATCCCGGTCGTTTCCTCCTCCGCCACGGACATTCGATATAAACCATCCGAACACAACTTGTACAAGAACGGTTCATACCAATAGTACCTCGTGACGTCATGAAAGAACGTCTTCTTCTTGTAGCCCTCCAAGTTAGGCGGCTCTCTTGCACACTAGGTAATTTACCAAATCTGCGAACCATGGTAGCTTTCCATCCGTCAATCCTTTAGCGTCCTCAAAACCTCTCACGGCTTCAATCCCTTGTCTTAAAACGCTTACTAACATCAGTTGCTCCTCGGGGAGCGAGTCGTAGATTGGCATACCTTCCTTGTGCATCGTCAAGTGTCATATTTGCGTAGTAGATCACGTGAATCTTCTTGTCCTTCTTTTGCCCAAGAATCGCTAATACTGCATAGTTGCTAGCATCACACATAATCTCAAAAGGGAGACTCCAATCCGGTGCTTGCATATTGGGAGCACGCACAAGAGCCTTCTTTATCTCCAAAACACATCAAGGCATTCTTCATCGAAGTTAAACTCTATTTCCTTGCAAAGAAGCCTTGTGAGTGGCCTTGCTATCTTTGAAAAGTCTTTGGTGAACCTCCTATAGAACCCGACATGACCCAAGAAGCTCCGGATATCCTTAACCGAGTTTGACTGTTCCAAACCCACCATAACCTCGATCTTGGTCTTGTCTACTTCGATTCCTTTCTCCGAAATCTTGTGCCCGAGGACGATACCTTCACGAACTATGAAGTGTCATTTCTCCCAATTCAAGGCGAGATTTTCTTCCTCGCATCTAGTGAGTACCTTGCAAAGATTGGAAAGACAAACACCAAACGAAGAGCCATATACGGAAAAGTCGTACATAAAGACCTCAACCATTTCTTCGATCAAATCCAAAAATATAGACATCATACACCATTGAAAGGTTGTCGGTGCATTACATAACCCTAACGGTATTCTTTGATATGCGAAGGTACAATAGAGGCATGTGAATGTGGTCTTTTCTTGATCATTGGGATGTATCGGGATTTGGAAGAATCCCAAATACCTGTCAAGAAAGCAATAGTATGGGTGGTTTGCAAGCCTTTCAAGCATTTGGTCAATAAATGGGAGTGGGAAGTGATATTTCCTAGTGGCGGAGTTAAGTTTTCGATAATCAATACACATCCTAGGTCCAATTATGGTTCTAGTGGGTACTAATTCATATTTTTTGTTCTTCACAACCGTCATTCCTCCCTTTTTAGGCACCACATTGACTGGGGACACCCACCTACTATCGGAGATAGGATAGATAATCCCGGCATCTAGAAGCTTTAGAATCTCTTTCTTAACGACTTCTTTAAATTTGGATTTAACCTCCTTTGATGTTCGATAGAAGTCAACGATTCATCTTCTAGATGTATCCTATGTGTGCAAAGAGTAGATGAAATACCTTTGATGTCATCCAAGGAATAACCAATGGCTTTCCTATACTTCCTCAATTCGTTCAAAAGGGAGGACAATTCATCTTCTTTCAAGTTTTCATTTACTATGACCGGGTATGACTCGTTTAGACCTAGGAATGCGTACCTTAGCCCTACGGGAAGTGGTTTAAGGTCGATTTTAGGAGATTTGAGTTCACTTCAATCGTCATCCACGCTAGTCTTGCCATTGCCAGCTTCTTGCCAGTTCTCATCTAGCTCCACTTCCAAAGCAAAGCTCTCTTGGACCGAGCTCATTGTGGAGCCGTCTTCACCCTTCATCCCTTGAAGACCCAAATCGAGGACCGTGGCTTCACCAAACATTGGCTTTTGTGAGTCCAAAATCAGTTTGTAACCCTCACTAGCCTCATCCATATACATGTGTTCACCATGATCCTTGACCAAAGCAACTTGCAAACCATCCTCAAGTTTCAATTTTTCCAAGAGCTCGTCCGCTAATTCATCCATCGCTTCAATGTAGAAGACTTGCCCATGGATGGTGGGTCTCTTCATCGCTTCATTGATGTCAAACCTAAGTACCTCGTCCTTGCCCAAGTGAAGATCGATCTTCCCTTTTCTCACGTCAATGATCGCACCCGCGGTTGCCAAGAAGGGTCTACCAAAAATCAAGGGGTCCTTGGGCTCCTCGTCCATTTCCAAGATCACGAAGTCCGTTGGAAAAATGAAGTCTCCAATCGCGATTGGCAAATCTTCAAGTAGCCCAATTGGTACTCTAACGCTTCTATCTGCAAGGATTAAGGAAATCCTACAAGCTTTGTACCTCGTGAATCCTAATCTTTTAGCAACGGATAGAGGCATTAGACTCACGCTAGCTCCTAGATCGCAAATGCAATTGTCGAAAGTAAGAGGTCCCAAAGCGCACGGGAGTGTGAAACTACCCGGATCTCCAAGTTTCTTGGGTACTACCTTCTTTTGGATTATGGCACTACACTCATGTGTCAATACCATTATGGACTCCATCTCATTAGCTCTTCCTTTCACGGCATCCTTTAGAAATTTGGCATATTGAGGCACAAGCAAAAATACATCAACCAAAGGCATGGTGAGCTCGACTTTTTATATTTGTCTATCAAACACCGCCTTGTACTTCTCCATCAATTGCTTCTTGAAGAGTCCGGGAAATGGTAGCTTAGGCACATAAGGTGGTGGTGGGACAAATAGAGTTTCTATCTTCTTCGACTTCTCTTGAGCAACAACCTTGGTCTTGATCTCCTTAACCCGTTTACCTTTTTCTTTGCAGTCCAAAACCATGTCTCCAACTACCACTTCATCTTGAATCTCAAGTTCCACCCCCCCTCGCTTTGGTTCTCAATGTCCTCGTTGAGATTGGAAGGGGTTTCTCTAGTGGGTAGGGCCGTGCCACTTCGCAGTGTGATGGCGTTTACATACTCTCGGACTTTCCCGGTAGTTGACCTTGTGGTCGTGAAGAGGAAGCGGTTCCTTTGCCCTCGAGTTGCTTAACCTTGGAGCTCAACGTCTCGAACTTGGAGTTTAGATCATTGTAAGAATAATCGACCCGTGTATTGATCTCCGCGTGTCCTTTAAGGAGTTGTTGAAACATGGTGTTCAAGTCAAGCTCTTGCGGTTTAGACGTAGTTGCTTGACCTTGGGGAACGTATCCTTGTTGAAACCCGGGCGGTGCATTGAAAGATGCTTTGGCTTGAAACCCATCTTGGTTTCCCTGGAAAGTGTTATTTGGAACATAGTCTTTGTTGTTGGATGCTTGCCCTTGTTGTTGTGGAATAAAAGGCTTTTGTTCACTTGTTGTTGTTGAGGGTAGATTTGGTTCCCTTGTTGTGGTTGAGGGTAGATTTGGTCTTGTGGATTCTCCACATTGGTGTTCCGGTAGGAGAAATTAGGATGGTTCCGGTAATTGTTGTTGAAACCACCCTGTAACTTTTACTAGGCCGCAAGTGTACGACACACGCAGTAGTATTTAGGGATCGAATCCACGGGGAGACATTGTTCAATTTCTAAAGAGTTCGAACTTATGTCTAGACGGAAAATATATTTTTATGGTTTTGTCAAGTCATAGCAAGAGAAATAAACTAAGTTAAGCAATGAAAATAAATCTAACCTAGGTGAATGACACACCGGGATTTACCCGGCGTGCAGGTTTTACCCTTTACTAGGCCGCAAGTGTACGACACACGCAGTAGTATTTAGGGATCAAATCCACGGGGAGACGTTGTTCAATTTCTAACGAGTTCTAACTTATGTCTAGATGGGAAATATATTTGTTTGGTTTTTTCACGTCCTAACAAGAGAAATAAACTAAGTTAAACAATGAAAATAAATATAATCTAGGTGAACAATAGCAAGCAATAATTATTTCCAGGCTGTGAATCAATTAAAAGAAGCGTTGGGCAATCGGTATTTTTCTAGAGTTTATGGCCGATTTTTACAAGAAAATTTCTAGGATTTCTAAAGCGACTTTTGTCGAATTTGGGTTCTTGAACTTGGAATACGTACGCTGCGTGTAGTCTACTCCCGTAATCCTACACACCTACTGATATTTCTCATAATTTACATGTTCTAGCATGCATTTTAGTTTGTATTCTCTAGTCATTTACATGCATAACCATAGCTTTGTTTAGCATTTCGGTCCCTTATAGAGTTTAGGATGTTGCATTAGGTACTAGAGAGTTTCACATGTTTTGGGACGTATTTTAGGTACTTTGGAGAAGGCTCAGGACTCGAGACGTGAGGCCGATCGGATGGGAAGCAAGGAGAGGAAGCCAAATGCATGAGGAGGCTTGGCAAGCCAAGACACCGAGGTCACATGTCGGTGTGACTGATCAGTGTTGAATCCTCTGGGGATTACGCCGAGGTCACATATCGGTGTGACTGATCTGTGTGGAGACAAGAGCAAATTATCCGTAGCACCAATGTCTAGCACCGACCAGTGACATCCGTGAGGGGCTTAAACCGACGTTACAAGTAGGTGTAACTGATCGGTGCCACTCATTCGAGCAGACTTGACCTCAAAACCGAGATCACAAGTCGGTGCAACAACTTGGTGCAACTCCCGGGGGAAATCATCCTTAGCATCGACGTGAAACACCGACGTGTGACGTCGGTATGTCTTCGACGAACTTCGAGGAACTCTTACTTCTACACCGATTTCACAATTCGGTATGCTACATCGGTGCACAAACCCAGGTCCAACACCGAGATGTTGCACCGATTAGTGACATCGGTGTTGACCTCCGATACACTTTTCCCAACTCAACCGGGACGGTACCCGGTTTGTCCCGGGTCGACCCGGTTCGCCGCTGTTCACTATTTAAACCCATAAACCTAATTTTCATGGGTTAAGTCTTTTCTTAAGGAAAATCCATCTCTTAGAGTGATTGAGAGTGATTTGTAAAAGATTGATCCTTTTTAATTTACGCATTTGAGTATTGTCTTCTTCGATTTATCCTATCTATCTTCTATATTCTAATCTTCCAATCATTTGATCATGGGTTTTAACTCTTCTTTTATGGGATTTGTTTAAACCATGGTGATTAGTGAGTAGTTCTTAGAGTTTGAGGATGGGTTAGGTTTAGGGTGATTCCAAGGTTGATTTATGATGCTTAGGGTTAGATTATCTTGTTTCTCTTCTTGATTAGTGATCCTAATGCTAGATTGTGCTTGAGAGAGCCAATTTAGATCAAGGGGGCATTTCACACCCACAAGGTGTTTGATGAAATGCCTTGATAAATTAATCAAGAGATATTCATTCCTAGCCTATGAGAGTAGTTGTCTAGGTTGTTTATTTAGTTGATCTTGATTGTCTACACTTAATGGTTGCTAGTTAGTAATTCACAAATGAGAGTTTTATTTTGAATTAGTAATTAGCGTGATGATTAATATCTTGAGAGAGAATTAGTCACACTTAATGATCATTGCCAAGGAATAGCTTTGTTTGTTCATTGAGCATCATGAATTGGTCTTGGATCATCTAAATTCGATTATCCCATCCTCAAATTCATTTATATTTCTTGCATTACAACTTGTTTAGTTTGCTATTTCTTGTTCTTAATTTAAGTTGCTAAGTTCATTAGTTAAACAACAACTCTTGCTTATTTTGCTTAACTAAAGAAGTGTTTTGTATTCTTGGTGCTTTAGAATCTTACCCATTGGATTGAACCTCTTATACTAGCAATAGTATATCGAGTAATTGATCTCGAGACTTGCAAAAGTCCTTCATCAAATTGGCGTCGTTGCCAATTGGGTTTTGATTTCAACATTCAGATCATTTAGGTTATTTTTGAGATTAAGTTTCATTTTCTCTTTGATTACTAATGTCTTTCACTTTCCATTGCTATCTATCAATCTTATAGGTGCATGCATACGCGTTCTCGAGGGAACCACGACCTAGTTGAACTGAGGGACGACATACATCGCTCGTATCGCGGGGTAAGAGCAAGGGAAGCACGTGTGAGACTACAACAAGTTGAGATCGACATGGATCACTTTGAAAATGTTCCACTTGGGGACATTCATGACAATGTGGACAACCTTTCACATCATAGGCAAGGTGGTAATGGAAACCACCAAGGACAAGGAGCGAACGGCCAAAACTCACACCCACCCGCCCATAACGTGAGGGCTCCAAACCGCCCTCCTAGAGCTCATGATGTGGTTGGTGCGGGTGATGCCGCGAACGCTCACCGGAATTGCCAAGGAATCCAAGCTCCTCCGGTCGAGATTAACAACTTCGAGGTCAAAGCCGCTTTAATTAACATGGTCCAAAACAATAAGTTCCACGGTTTGGCCATGGAAGATCCTCTTGACCACATCGATCAATTTGATCGGATATGTGGCCTTACGAAGATGAACGGGGTATCGGAGGATAGCTTCAAGTTGAGACTCTTCCCTTCCTCTCTCGGTGATAAAGCTCATCAATGGGAAAAGAGTTGTCCACAAGGTTCGATCACCACTTGGGATGAGTGCAAGAGAGCATTTTTGGCAAAGTTCTTCTCACCTTCACGAACCGCGAAGTTGAGAAATGACATCTCTAGTTTCACTTAACGGAACCATGAGATCTTTAATGAAGCTTGGGAGAGATTTAGGAGTTACATCACTCAATGTCCACACCACAGATTCTCGGATGCCTCACTTTTGAGTAAGATATACTGTGGTGCCTTACCAAAGATACGTATGGTATTGCGCACCGCTTCTAACGGAAACTTCTTGGCAAAACGAGTGGTTGATGCGATGTACCTCGTGGAGAACTTTGCTCAAAGCGATGGTACATATAGGGAAGATTATGACCGCGCAACGAGAACCACTAGGGATGTTGATGAGCAAAAGAGGGCCAAGGAATTGAAGAGCCTCAACGACAAGATCGACAAGCTTCTCCAATCATCTCAAAAGCATGTTCACTTTGTCGGGGACTATGAAGCCAACAAATGTTATCAAGATGAGGTTGTAGAAGGCACCACCCAAGAGGAGATGAACTTTGTGGGTAATCAAAGCTATTTAAAACACGAACGCCGGGTAAATCCCGGTGTGTCAAGTTTTTGGAGCCGTTGCCACCGGGGATAGTATTGCTTGTTTGATTTCGTATTCTAATTTCTGCTCTACACACTTTTGATTTTCAAGTTCTTTGTTGTTATTTTGAATTTTTCCTTTATCTTTGTGTTTTGTTCTAAGGTGCATGCACACTTGGAGAACTCCTACATGAACCCTACCGCTACTAGATGATATCGACAAACACGAGAGAGAACTCTGAAGACTCAAAAGAAACTTAAGGTTGGCCAAAAATGACCACCCTGAAGATACTCTAAACTGCGATCAACTAGATCACGAGGATGGCCGTGAATTTTTGGATAACGAAGAAGATCAAGAGGATGTCCATGGTGCTAATGACCAGCCACATCTCGATCCCGAGGAAAACCACAACCAAAACCAAAATGTTGAAAATCCAAGACGACAACTTCCCGTCGATCGTGATGCACCGAGTAACAATGCTCAAGCAAATGCACTGATTCCTCATAACGGATTAAACACCAACCGTCTCTTACTGCCCGCTAATCCTCCGAGGAGACAAGCGCGTAACCGCATCATTGCTGATTTTGATGCACCGTATCAACACTTTCGAAACCGAGCAGCCATACAACTTTCTATACTGAACGGAAACAATTTTGAGATCAAACCTCAAATCATTACTTTGGTAAAGCAAAATCAGTTTCATGGAGTTGCAACCGAGCATCCGATGGAGCACAACGAGTTGTTCGAAGAGATATGCGGAACGACGAGAACGAACCAAGTTCCCGCCGACTATTTGAATTGTAAGCTTTTTCCTTTTTCTTTGGCCGATAAAGCTCACCGTTGCTTGGAATCTTCGCCCGCATGATCTATTACTAATTGGGAAGAGTGCAAAGCCATCTTCTTAAACCACTTATACACGAATTCGAGATCCAATGCGCTAAGAATCAAAATCCAAAGTTTTCATCAACAATTGGTGGAGTCTTTCTATGAAGCGTGGGAACGTTTCAAGGAGTACGAGAGAGATTGCCCTCATAACGGTTTCTCCGGTCCAAATGTGCTCAACACTTTCGGTTGAGGATTACTACCGAAATATCAACTTTCTCACGACACGGCCAGCAATGGAGACTTCTCCATGAAGACCATCAACCAAGGAAGAGATCTCATCAAAAATCTTGCTATGTCAGATAGCAACAATTCTCCTGACTACGATAGATCGACTAGATCAAACGTGTCCGATTCAAAAGAGTTTTTCGAGCTAAAAGTCATGATGAACCGACTTCTCAACAACCTGACAACAACGGTTCGTATTCTCAAGAAGAAGAAGTTAACTATGTGGGAGCACAAGGTCAATACCAAGGCCAATTCAACAATGGATTCAACAACGCTTTCCGCAACGCCAACTTCAACAATCTTTCCTACCGAAATCAGAATGTGCGGAACCCTAAAGATCAGCCTTATCCACAACAATCGAGGCCATACCAAAACCGGTTCCAAAACGGAAACTATGGAGGAAATGGGAACTTCCAACCAAGACCTCCCTTCAACGCTCAAGCCGCTCCTTACAATAACTCAAACATGCAGTAACAATGTATCTCTAACTCTCAACTTGCTGCCCAAATAGCGAAGCTCGAGCAATCAATTCAATTCCTCGATCAAAGCAACGAGAAGATAAAAGATTTTAACGTCAAGGTCGAATGTATGTACAACGACTTGAATGGGAAATTTGAATCTCTTTCAACCCATGTAAAGAAGTTGGACATGCAAGTCTCTCAAACCGCGGACTCCACTAAGAGACCGAGCAGAATTTTACCCGGAAGAGTGGAAGATAACCCAAAGAGATTTTGCAACGTGATTTCCAACAAACCTGAGAAGGAATGGAGCCTAGAGAAGTTCCCAAATTCGTCCCACTCTATGGACGAGTTATTACCGAATCTAAGATGATCCAAAAACCACCATTCGAGGTACCGAAACTAGTACCGCTTAAAAGGCTTAGAAAAGACGATAATCCGAGATGTTTCTCTTTTTCTTGTTGGATTTCGGGAATTTATTTTGCAGAATGTTTGTGTGATTCCGGAGCCAACGACAACATCATGTCTATGACATTTGCCGAGAAACTCGGTATAATGAATCTCACGCCATCTACCGTGAGCGTAATTTTTGGGGATTCATCATAAAAAAAACCCGAAGGATCGATCCATGATCTTCAAATACTCATTGGAAACAAGATTGTCCCTGCTGATTTTCACTACTAGAAAACAGCTTTTTGGGGACTGCAGAAGTAGTCGCAAAATAGTCGCTAAAAGGTGGATTACGACTAACTAGCGACTAAACAATGTAGTCGTTAATATTTAGTCGCTAAAGTATGTAGTCATCAAAATAGTCGCTAAAGTATGTAGTCATCAAAATAGTCGCCAAATGGCGACAACTTTACGACTACACCACATGAACTGTGTGTAGACGTTCAATCGTTGTAAAGTAGTCGCAAAACTTGCGACTAATCGGCGACTACCTTTGTGACTATTGAACAACTATAGAATGGGTCTAGATGCAGTCGGATAGTTGTAGTCACTAAATAGTCGTAAAATTTAGTTACTATTTACAGACTATTCTATGACTAATAGAACGACTATTTGGTGATTAATAGGAACATCAAGATTCGAGGATGTAAATAATTTGCGCCTACTTAGCTATTCTTCTGCGACTATTTGGCGACTAATTTGTGACTATTTTCGTTGTCAAAATAAGAATATGGTATGACTGATTGGTGTTCGTTTTGTTTTTCAAATGATAACATGTGTTACAAAATTAAAGTTACCAAATTAAAGAACTTTGATTCAAAATAACATTTGATTCAAAATATTAACTAAAGTATTCAAACTCCATAACTAATGCCAAAATATAAACAAAAATAACAAGTTCATGAGTTCACAAAACATGGTTCAAAAAAAGGGATTAGTGAACTAAGAAGCAGATGGTTCTGAACTTGGATCTGGTCGAGAAAGCATATCGGTTGTTGCTGGAGCTGAATGAGAAGCCACGAAGTCAAGAAACCGCGAATCAGTTTGGCACATGTACTTTTCCACCAAGGAGAAGTGCTCGAGCTTGTCCTTTTGCTCAACTGCAGCTCGGGAGTGCTATGTTTCACGGGCAGCAATCTCAGTATCACGCCGTTCATTATAAGCAGCCTGTTCTTCGATTTTCCGTTGAGCTTCTTCAGTTCCCCTTGCAGCACAACAAACGATGAAGAGTATCTCGGTTGCTTGCGCTTGCCATTGAGAAGAGTCTCCTTCAGGCTTCCAACTCCATAAGGAGTTCCTCGTGAATCCATCTCAGTGGACTGTGAAAAGTAAGAGAACCTGAAGAAAGACCATGATAAAATCCAAAACCATGACAAAATCCAGGACTCTATGAATGTGGATTGTTAAAAATGTTACTTTACCTGAAGAAAGATGCTTGTATATTCATTTATTGTTAGCTCTCGAGGTCGCGAAGCACCATCCGAAACTTCTTAAATCTCTGTCACGAGCTCAGTGAAATTCTCTTGCACCTTCTGCTCATATGTTTGAACGATTTTCTTTGCCTTCCTATCGGCATACGTACAGTCTGGACTTGTATGTGTCTTAATGAAAACCTCACAAAGACTAACCAGTCTTCCCAATTCCTCTTCATGCAATGTTACAAAATAAACAAGGATTATGTTAAAGTTGTTAAGGTGTAAGAAAAAGTAAAAGTACTAACCTTTTCTTGTTGGATTTGTTGATACGACATTGGCCCTGATAAGTGGATGTGAGGACCGAGACCTTTACGGTCAGACATACGAGCATTGGAATAGGTGAGACTCCTTTGCTTTGCTTCAAAAATGTCCCAGTAGTCGGTCACCATTTTCCAGAGAGTGTCGCCGATCCAATTAGGTCGCTCTCGACTAGTCCTCACGCTGATAACCATGTCTTTCATCCGGCGTTGACAGATCTCCTTAAAATACCCTTGAACTGTCCATGCTATCAAGGGATCCCAGGTGTGGGTTTTCTACAATACAAAGAGAATATAATGATGTTAGTGAAAACATCACAAGCAAACCTATATGTGAAGTCTATAAGACAGAAAACTGTACCGCGAACTCGAGGAAGTATCTTTCTTGTCTCTCTTGAGTCACACATGTCCAGCTATAGTAGGGAGCATCAAATTTGTTTAATTGTAAACACTTTAGTAATTGCCCGAACCAGTTCCAATCCCTTTTCGCGAGTAAACCTGCAAACACACATGAAATAAATAATGAGAAAATATAAAGCAAAGCAAAAACATGAAACCAGAAGCATGTGTCTACACTTAGACATCAAACTGACTCTAAGATTAACCAACCGCAACAGAAAGACAATGACTAAAGGCAATAACTAACTAAAGGCAACAAAAAGAGAAGCATTGTTCCCCCATTAAAACAAACCAAGACACCATAGTCAAACTTTTAGCATTTACACATTTCAATTACCATATGGAATGAGACTAAAGCACAAGGCAAATATATAGACAAGATGTAAATCAAATAACGAAAGCGAATCTAGAGATAGGGTTATCGAATTTAGGTGACCCAAGCACAATTCGTGGTGTTCTTTCACTTAAACAAGCTATCCCTAGACAATAGATCTCTAATCTTAATTAGTTCTTTTTCAAGCAACTAATCACTAAGTTAATTATCAAATCCATTAGCAAATTCTCATTTATGGATTAACATTTAGCAAGCATTAAGAGTAATAACAAGATCAACCAAAGATATGCCCTAAACAACTAATCTCTTAGGTTAGGAGCATAAATCCCTTGAATAGTTCATCAAGGCATTTCATCAAACACTTGGTGTGCATGAAATGCCTTGTGATCTAGATCTACTTCATCACGCTAGATTTAGCATTAAGAACACTATTCAAAGAAGGAAATAAGATAATATATCCCTAAACACCATAAACCATGTCTGGGATCACCCTAATCTACCCCATCTCAAGATCCTAAAAGACTACTCAAGATCCATCAAGAATAACCCAAAATCGATGGTGATAGAGGTTGATTCCATGGATAGATGTTGAATAATCAAGCTAGAAAGAAGATAGATAGAAGGGATATTTGATGAAAACAAATACTAAATTGCATAAAACCCAAAGATCTCCTTACAAATCTCAAGTTCTCTCTCAAACGTGTTCATGTCCACGTTCTCCTCTTGATAGCAACCTTGATTCTCATCATAAACATCCACAAAATTAACCGTCTTTTGAGAAGACACTAGAAGTTTATCAATCAAATTGGCGTGCTTGTCCAACTTGTCATTAGGAGCTTTCATGTCTTTGGCCCGCTTGTTCTCATCAAAGTCGCTAGTGGTCCTTGTGGCACGGTCATAGTCGTCGCCATAGGTATCGTCACTTTGGGCCAAGTTCTCGACAAGCTCCATGGCGTCTTCAACGTCCTTATCCAAGAAGTTACCATTTGATGCCGTGTTAAGTAGCATACAGATCTTAGGCAAAGCACCACGGTATAGAGTGCTAAGGAGAGAGGCATTGCTAAAGCCGTGATGTGGGCATTGTGAAGTGTAGCTTCTAAATCTCTCCCAAGCCTCGTTGAAGGACTCATTGGACCGTTGTGTGAAGCTTGAGATCTCGTTGCGAAGTTTGGCGGTTCTAGCCGGTGAAATTTTTTTGGCAAGAAGCGCACGTTTGCAATCATCCCACGAGGTTATAGATCCTTGGGTTCAGGTATTTTCCCATTGGTGAGCCTTGTCACCTAAAGAAAACGGGAAGATACGAAGCTTGAACCCATCTTCGGAGACCCCATTGATCTTAGTGAGACCACATATCCTGTCAAATTGGTTTATGTGGTCTAAGGGACGTTTATAGCTCTTGGTGGATGGTTGGGACGGTGATGGTTTCCATTGCCACCACATCCTTGATTGTTGTGGTTTCCATTCCCATTCCCACCGTTCCTTTTGTGGGGAATGGGTTCGTTGATGTTCCCAAGTGGAACATTCTCAAAGTGCTCCATGTCGTTACCAACCTCTTATTGAACTCTCACTCGGTTTCGTCTTGCTCTTGATCCTCTATCAAGTTGATCAATGTCGTCCCTCGATTCTACTAGATTAGTATTACCATGGGAACGAGTATGCATTCACCTGTAGAGAGAAAGAGCAATAGGAAGCAAACAAGATTAGTAACTTGGTAACAAATAAAACTTAATCTCACAAAGAGCCTAAATCTCAATGTTAAAACAAATCCCAATATGGCAACGGCGCCAAATTGATACAAGACTTTTTAGTCTCTAATAGGTATCAATACCCTCAATACGATGTAGTAAGGAGGTTATCAATCCATAATTGGGATTATTCTAATCATTAAGAATGCAAGGCACTTAAGGTAAGTTAAGCTAAACAAGTGTGGTTTGTTGTTAAGTATCCAATTTGAATTAAGCAATGCAATAACTAAAAAAGATGTAAATCAAATAACGAAAGCGAATCTAGAGATAGAGCTATCGAATTTAGGTGACCCAAGACTAATTCATGGTGTTCTTTCACTTAAACAAGCTATCTCTAGGCAATAGATCTCTAATCTTGATTAGTTCTTTTTCAAGCAACTAATCACTAAGTTAATTATCATATCCATTAGAAAATTCTCATTTGTGGATTAACAATTAGCAAGCATTAAGAGTAATAACAAGATCAACCAAAGATATGCCCTAAACAACTAATCTCTTAGGTTAGGAGCATAAATCCCTTGAATAGTTCATCAAGGCATTTCATCAAACACTTGTTGTGCATGAAATGCCTTGTGATCTAGATTTATTTCATCAAGCTAGATCTAGCATTAAGAACACTATTCAAGGAAGGAAATAAGATAATTTATCTCTAAACACCATAAACCATTCCTTGGATCACCCTAATCTACCCCATCTCAAGATCCTAAAAGACTACTCAAGATCCATCAAGAACAACCCAAAATCGATGGTGATAAAGGTTGATTCCATGGATAGATGTTGAATAATCAATGTAGAAAGAAGATAGATAGAAGGGATTGATGAAAACAAATACTACATTGCATAAAACCCAAAGATCTCCTTACAAATCTCAAGTTCTCTCTCAAAGGTGAGGGTTGTAGACTTAAGAAAAGCTTAGCAAATAAAATTAGGTTTTTAGAGTATTTAATAAAGAAAGAGGGAAACCGGGTCAACCCGGGACAAACCGGGTGTTGACCCGGTCAGATTTGGGTCGGATTTCAATCCCGGCCGGTCCGCGTCCGGTGTAGTGGGCCGGTGCTAGGAGTTGTTGCCGAGAGGGAAGCAACACCGGTTGGTTTCTAGCCGGTGTGGGAGGCCGGGAAAGTCCCTATGCAAGTGAAGGCGAGGCATCGGGTGGATGTGCCGGCTGCGTCCTGGCCGGTGCATATTTGTCATGCCGATTGGTGCCGGGCCGGTGCATGTGCTGTGTCAAGAGCCGGTGCGTGAAGTCCTCGACGATAGATGCTACGCCCGGCCGTCTGGATCAGGTGCAAGCATCCAGGAAAGTCCTTGTCCGAAGCAAGATTCAGCACCGGGCATGTGCACGGTCTTGTCCCGGGCCGGTGCTAAGGGGAAATCCGAGGGAGATAATGCTTTCATACCGGGTGAGATGAGGCCGGGACGTGCAGCCGGGAAACCTCCTGCCTGACGGGAAATCTCATACCGGCTGAGGTAGATTCTTGTGTCGGGCCAGTGCTGAGGGGAAATCCAAGGGAGAAATATTTCCAAGCTCTCATGTTTCTAACCGTCGCTTCAAGATCCCGAGCTAAGTGCGAACTCCTCCAAAGTATCCGAAAGCCTCCAAAGTACCTAATAAGGACTCCAAAACATGCAAGACTCTCTAGGACATATCATGAGACCTCTAAACTCTAAATGGGACAAAACAATTAAGAAAACTATGTAACCATATGCATATGAGATGAAACCTATGCTAAATGAATGCATGAAAGGGACAAAATACGAGAATATCAATAGCCTAAGTAGACTTCAAAATATAACAAGAGACAGTAAGCTTGAGATGCGATAAAAAGATGGAGAAGATGGCATGGTCATACCAAGTCAAGTTCGGCGTAAGTGTTGGAGAGAGGACGGTGGTAAACTTATCCCGGTCTGGCACCATAAGCAGAGCATTCAGAGCCTGCAGCATGTCGTCAAGGAGATCCGGCAACACTGGAGCAGATTCGTCATGGAAGTTGTGTCCTTGAGAAGATGGATGACTCTGAGCCTGAGATAATTTTGATATCTTTACCATATATCTTCACCATATAATTGACACAAATTTGTGAAAATTGACATACATTTGTAAAAAATGTAATAAATTTGTAATAATTGACATAAATTTGTAAAAATTGCATATACATATATGACCATAATGTAAAAGACAAATTTTTAGAATTTTTGTTTTCAAATTTGACATAATTAACATTGTGACATAAGTAACATAGTTAATTAGTAGGGTTCTTCGTCATCTGGTTCTTCATCAGAAGACGACAAATTACACATAAATTCATCTTCTGGTTCTGCATCTCGACATCGTAATCGAGGTTTATTGGGTTTACTACCTGTACAAAATTGTCGAGTTCGAGATCTTCAATTGTAGTCATCAATACAACATCATCATTTTCTGTTTGTAAAAGAGTCGGTTCTTTTTTTTCATATTCCCCTGAAATGTTTCCCCTCGGATTCACTTTTAGAACATTGAGCCACAACTGCTTCGGTTTCTTTGTGTATGGGTACGAAATATAACAAACTTACTCCGCTTGCGAGGCTGTTTTCAATGTCAACATGTATATATAAGTTATACATATGTATATATATGATATCGATATTAATAAAATGATATATATATATATATATATTTTTTATATACATTATAAGTACGTACCTAGAATAAATGGTTCGTATTTATTGTATGTTCTCGATGAAAGAATGTCTACAACGCCACCATTGCTCCTCCTAGTGCCTCTACCGATAATTGGGTCATACCAATTACACTTAAAAAGTGTGATTCTCAAATTGACCATCCACTCGTACTCGAATTCTATGATATCAGTTAAGGTCTCGTAGAGTTCCGCTTCTTCAAATGCATCAGTGTAATTTTCACCTTTAACACATATCACATATTTACATGTCTTTCGTCTAGCGCTGTTATTCTGCGTATGAAACAAATAGCCTCTTGTAAAATACATTGGCTAGGTTTTGGCCTTATTCAAAGGTCCATGTACTATCTCTTGAACCCAAGTAGGAAATGGATTCATGGCGTTCCAGTAAGTAACCTGCATATATACATATTAACAATAGCATCAATATTTATAATTATAAATATATGCATAGTTATGAATATTATTTAGACATACATATTTTTTCACCCATATATGATATTCGTCAACTCTTTTCGCGGAGAGTTCTTTTTCGGATAATCCTCGATATTTTACAGAAATATACTCTTCGAACATACAATACAAGACCAACACAAAAATGAGAAAATATAGTGGATTATATATAAAAACGCATGCTGTGAGAGATGCCAACTTATATACCTCTCAATTGACTGAAAATACTCACAATTTCGTAAAACACATGCATGTGCACATTGATAGTCTCTCTCTGAGAGCCATATTCCATGCATTTTTCCACTTGGATGGCCTACGTGCGTAAATATAGAAGGTACTCCAGGGACATGATATACGGGGACTTCACCTTCATCGAATCTTGTTAACCTGACCGAATGAGTGAAAAGTAATTGATATTAAAATTCATAGCATGTGTATACAATATAAATGGCAAAATGGACATGATGTGATTGATTTTAGCATTTACCTTGATTTCGTTTGTATATTCGAGGCAAAGTATTGCTCTGAGAAATAAGCAATCTCGTCATTGATATATGATTCAATAATCGATCATGCCGCATATCGTTTGTTCTTTGCTTTCCCTTTCAACTTTTTGAAAAACCCAAAAGGATACATCCACCTATATTGGACAGGACCTTCTAATTCAGCTTCATAGTGGAGATGTATAGGCAGTTGCTCCATCACATCGAAAATGAAGGTGGGAAGATCTTTTCTAAATTGCATAGAATTAAAACTATGTTCTGTTTTAGAATTTGAACGCGACTTTTATGCAAAGTTCTCGAACATAAGTGATGTGGACATCAAATCATCATATCCACATGAAGAGGAAACAATGCCAAGACTTGTGGAGACTCAAGACATTCACCCAAAAACAGGCCCAATCGAAGAGAAACTACCGGATCCACCCGATTTCAAGTATGGCCCAAAAGATGAAGTCCACAACCCAAGTATGAAGCGGCCCATCCCTGAGGCCCCTTGGCATGTATTTGTGGGCCTCTTAAGAGTCCATAACCTTGGAGAACAGATCCATACCAACCAGGATCCACCCATGCCACCAAATCAATCTGACGGGTCCGTTCTTGTCCATTTAAGGAAACTCGTCAAACTCCTTTGACCAGCGCATCTCTCTTCATTAATCTAGATATTCAAAGCCTATCAAAGAGTCATGGGAGAGAGCTAATACAAGGAATCACGTCCATATACAAGGGAGATCATACTTTCCATTATTGGCCTCGTTCACACCTTGCCATTAACTTCCGATTGCTAGGAGATTCAAAGCTGATTGAGAGAGAGATTTAATGCTAATTGGAAGGGGTTGAATGCTGATTGAGATGTCAATTATCCTTGCCTTATCAAGACCACGAGCCAGCTTCACATTAACACACCATTTGGATGCACAAGGCCAGCCCCAACGTCTCCATTCAACCCGAGAAATCATTTCCATTTATTGTTGATTTATTTGTTTCCATGTTTTTATATTTTAGACCATAAGCTAGTTGTATTATGAGCTTATAAAAGCTCTCTTTGTATTCATTTTATATATATAGAGATTTTTGGAAAAATAAAGAAATTAATTTTCTTGTAAAGCTTTATGCTTTGTTTTGCTTGTATTTTCTATGGTGTGTGATTCCCTTAGAAAACAAGTGGGATCTCTGTCTTTGTGTGTGATTCACATAGACATTGATTCGTGTTCTTATCACAAAGACTTCCGCATCTTTGAGTGGCGAACTTCAATCCACCAACGCTTCCATCGTATCCCGGCCTAGACAAGGAGCGACCTTAGTCCAATTGTCTAGACCACCCGGCCTTGTACCTTAGGCCGTGAGCTCGTATCAATAAGTCCCGAAAAAGTGCTCCAACCCCTACAATATATATTCAAACTGCATGAGGTTACTATATAAATTATTATAATGATATTTAAAGAAATAGTCGTAATTAGTACCTGATAACGCAAGGTGGACATTCCGGTCTAGGAGGTCTGCAAAGATAAATGGAAGTAACCGCTCCATAAGAACATGACAGTCATGACTCTTCATGCCTGAAAACTTTCGGTTGTTCATATCAACACAAGTCTCTAAGCCTGAGGAATAACCATCTGGGAATTTAACCGCATGTTTCACACATTCCAATAAACTTTTTTTGGCTTCTTCTGTCAATGTTAAGGCTGGGAAAGGAGCTTTACCCTCACTATCAATATGTAAGTGTGGCCGAGAACAAAATTGTTCTATATCCAATCTTGACATGATGTTGTCTTTCGATTTACCCTTCACACTTGTAAGAGTATTCATGATGTTGTTAAAAAAATTCTTCTCTATATGCATCACATCAAGACAATGTCGGAGATTGAGGTCCTTCCAGTACGGCAGCTCCCTGAATATGCTTTCCTTGTGCCAGTTATGTTGCTTTCCATAGGACTTCTTCTTTTCGTGACCGTTTCCACCGACGTCCTTTGTTTTTGATGGATTTACACCAGCCAACCGCTCGTAATAAACTTTGTACTTTCCACACAAACTGGACAAGACAATTTACCATGGGTTGTCCATCTGGATAACATGTTATACGCCGGAAAGTCGCTTATCGTCCAAATTACACTACAAGAATGCAGCCGTTTTCCGACGGCCATATCGGTCGGGAAAACGGCTTTCCGGATGAATTTCCGACAGATTTGGCCCGTCAGGACTATCGCGTCGGAAATCAAAAATGGTCGGAAATTGGTAAGGAATTTTCGATGGATTCCCGACCACCAATTTCCCGACGATTTACCAACGCTAAAGAGCATCAGGTAATAGCCGATGATTTGCCGACAAAAGTCCGATGAGCGCTTTCCCGACCAAATACCGACCAGATTATTCCCGACTAAATAACGAGCAGACTTATTTCCGACCAAATGCCAACCAATTTCGATGGGACGTTTCTCGACCAATTACCGACTAAACCTTTCCCGACCAATTCCCGACCAAACCTTTCCCGACTAAATTCCGACGGGACGTGAAATACAGTATTTTGAAATTATTTTGAAAAAATTGAATTTTGATTAATTAATTTAAATTAAATTAAAATAATTCGAAAATTAAAATTAAAATTAATATATTAATATTAAACATTAAAATATTTGAAAATAATTTTTTTTTGAAATAAGAGAAAATGTTTTGAAAATACAAAAACATTAAACATTAAACATTTCCTGATCCCGATCCCGTTGCCGATCCCGTTCCCGGAAAATCCGGGAACTTCGCTTTCATCCGGATTCAAGCCTTCCGGCTTATCTGCCCCTTTCCTCCACTTTTTCTTCCACTCGTTCATGTGTGTCTTGAACTGCGTACGCGCTTTCTTCATAAACAACTTTTCCACCATGGTAATGTGGGAGATGCCATGTAAACTCTTTCTACGAAAACAAAAATAAAAATACTTAGCAAAATGTTAAAAAATACTTATAAATATGGAAAAATATAGTAATTGACAACTTACCGCAAATTGTCAGAACGGCCTTGCTAATCCCGTTATTCGATATACCAAACCTACAAAACAAGATAAACTATAAACAATTTGATATTAAAAAAAAAATATATATATATATATATATATATATATATATAATATGAACTATATATTTTTACCATGTCGATCTTCCAACTCGACGTGGATCAAGCCGGATGTGAAAGTCCCGGCCCAGTTGTTGGACAAACTCCTCGATGGACATGACTTGAGGAACTTGATTGCTCGACTCCGAGACATTGGATGCCGCCGGACTTTGTGGTTGTGTGCCTCGACTCGAACCATCACTATGTGCACGTGGCATCCCTCGAGCAGAACCACCGAGGCGAATGTTATCGAAACCCTCGTACGACCTAGAAAAAACGCAAACATTGCTAGATGTTAAACGTAAACTCAAACTAAAAATAAAACAAAAACAAAAAAACGCAAACTTTAAAAACCCCAAAATATTACCGAAAACTCGATAAAATTATGAAAATTCTCAAAACGGTTTTTATGAAAATTAATAAAATTCATAACATTTTAAGAAATTTATGAAAAAGAGTAATGATAAATTTATTAATTATGTAAAAAATAATGAAAACGTTTTATATACCAATGAAAAAATTAAATCTTTTCAAAAAATCTAAAAAACGATTTTTATAACATTTAAAAATTATCTATTTTGTTTTTTTAGTCTAAAATTATGAAAACTATGAAAACAAAAATCTTATGAAAATTATTAAAAAATTTCTTATTTATTTAAAATTTAAAATACTAATAAAGTTTTATATAACTATTCATAACAAAACTTAAAATTAAACAAATCTAACAAAATATTACACAAAAACTTAAACCAAAACAAATTATAACCTAAACTAAAATCTAACATCAAATCTAACAACAAATCCCACTAATATAACCACAAATCCCACTAATCTAACCAAGAATCTAACAAATCTCACAAATCCAACAAATCTAACAAATCCCATCAACTAAGATACTAATATTCATGCTTCCATGGTGATAGATGAAGGCGCCGGCGGAGGAGGGCAGATTGCTACGGCGGACGGCGGCTCCGGCAACGGCGACGACCTAATTACACAAAAAAAAATACAATTAGGAGAAGAGAAGAGTAAGAGAAGAGGGAGAGAAGAGGGAGAAGAGAAGAGGGAGAGAAGAGACTCACCGATGGTGGCTGAGAACGCCGGCGGTGAGAGCGGTCGGCGGAGAGAGAGATTCAGCGGAGAGAAGAAGAGGGAGACCGTCGAAATGAGGAAGAAAAAGAGAAGTCTGTAATTTAGATCTATTAATTTCCGACCAACTCATCCGGTCGGGAATCGGTCAGTTAACGAAAATAATAAACCGCCTCATATTTCATTTGGCGGTAAGGTTTCGCGGGTAATTTTTTTCGGGTTGGTCAAAAATCGGTCGTTAAATTGCCGACGAAATTCCAACTGATACGAATATTGCATGTTCTCCGATTGGGTGTGGGATTTATAAACACATAGCATTTTTTCTGAAAATGTTCATATCGGTCGGAAATTCCGACCAATATGAACATTTTCAGAAAAAATGCTAAGTGTTTATAAATCCAACACACAATTGTAAATGTATAAACACTTAAAATTAACAATTTATACCACACAAATTTATAAACACTTAGAAATTTTCAAAAATGTAATATTTCATACCCTAAATCCTATTCCGAATAATTTCTGACCAAATAGGGTTTCAGATATGAAATACTAAATTTTTGAAAATTTATACGGTTTAAGAAACATGTAAACATCTTATGTGATACAAATATCTGGCAAGGTAAACATACAATAAAGTATATGATGTTTTTATAAATTGAAAGGAGATCGAGTTTAACCTTTCATAAAGAAACATGGAACTTATACTTATACTTTTCGGTTTCTTGTACGGTTTTTCGTATATGTCCGTAAATAGTGATACTTAAGATATATGGACATTGTATTGTTTCAAAAGATCATATCTAACCATAGCAAACATAGCCCAAATCAATGTTTTCCGTTTGAGGTTTCGAAACTCCAAATGGTCGGAATTTTGTCGGAAATACCGACCAAATTCGGACTAATTGATTACCACATGTGCCTAAATAATATTAACACGTTTATTCCGTAATCGTCGGAAATTGGTCCGAAATTCAATCCAATTTCCGACCAACCCAACATCCGCAAACGACTATAAACGGCTAATGCAACGGGAATATTAATGTATCTATCTCGCCGGAAATCAGTTTGGAATCGGTTTGGAACACCAACCGGTTTCCGACGAGTGTTATTCAATCACAAACTCGTCGGAAATCGGTCGGCAATTCCAGACCGATTCCCGACCATCTTAAAGTCGTCGGAAATTCCCGACCAAATACCGACGGTTGTGTTTTCTTCGGAATGTCATCAGTATTGGGTCGGGAATTTCCGACGACTTTAACATGGTCGGAATTCTGGTCGGAAATCGTTATGTTTTTTGGTAGTGTTCGCACTGCTTTTAGATTAAAATTTTGATTCAAAGACACATCGTATGTATCAATGCCATTAGACCACAACTCTTTTAACTCCACAATAAAAGGTCAGAGGAAGATATCAAGACTAGCTCGCGGATGATTTGTCCTAGAATTCAGAATTATAAGAAATAAATACTTTGTATTCATGCACATACTAGGGGGTAAATTATATGGAGTCAAGATCACATGCCACATCGAATGATTAAGAGACATGCCAAATGGATTGAACCCATCGGTACATAATTCAAGATAAACGTTACGGGCTCTTCAGCAAACCGGGGATTTTGATCTTGAAAATATTATCTCCACTCCGCCGCATTAGAAGGATGACACATTTCTCCCTCCTTCCCTTGAAGCTCGGCATGCCATCTCATTGCCGCTGCAGTCTTCTCGCTCTGATACATTCTCTTCAATCTGTCAGCAATAGGTAGATACCACATACGACTGTATGGTACTTTGGTTTTACGTCGGTCGTTCCTAGGCTTCCATCTTTGTTCACCACAAATCAGACATTGATCTTCCTTATCGTCATTTTTCCAGAAGATCATACAATTGTTAATACAAATATCAATTGTATGATATGGGAGGCCTAAATTGCGCATCAATTTTTCTGTCTCGTAATGTGAATCGGTTGACTTGTTTCCTTCTGGTAAATAGTCTGTCAAGATTTCGCAAACCGAATCCACTAACTTTTCACTCATATTATATTCTGCCTTATTTTGCATGACTCGAGCAGCTAAGGATAACTGCGAGTGACCTTCATGACAACCATCGTATAATGGATTTTTTGCACATTCTAACAAGTCGTAGAATTTCTTTGAATGGTTACGTACCGGTTCTTCTACATTCTGATAACTACCATCCTGATTGTAGTTATCAAAACTCACATTATGACGAAATGCATCATTCACCATATCCACATATCTATCGTCTACTACATTACCCACTTCTTCACTCCCACTTATATATGTCGTATCAACATAATTCGATCCTAAATCCATATTGATTTCTTCTCCATGATTATACCAAACATAATAATCTGGCATAAATCTTTTGCTATAAAGATGATTCCAAATTATTGTCCCCGGGATAAATTTTTCTTTCTTGCAAACACTACAAGGGCAGAAAAACTTACCGTGTGTTAGAGGCCTGCTATTTGCAACATCAATCCCTCCACCCCCGTTCTGAACTCATCCAAGAAATTTCCCGTCTCTTCATCGAACCTCTTATACATCCACTCCCGAAAATTACTATAATTATAATTTTTCGACATTATATAACTTATAAAAACTGAATTTTGTTGGCTTTTGTTTTTGAAGATCGAATGAGGAGAAGTAATGGGTGAATTTTGCTTATATAGACATTTCTGGCGACTAAATAACGACTACACGGCGTCTGAAAGGCGACTACATGTTGTAGTCGCATAAAACCGGTACACCAACCCCAAAACGAATAACATGTGTTTTTCACAGGTATTTTATGACTCATTATCGACTACCGTACGACCCACCGAAATAGTCGTATATTAGTTGCCAAATGGTGACTATTATGCGACTCTTGTTTCCCGTCGGCAAATTTGTCGTAACTTAGTCGTAAATCAGCGACCCGTCAAAAGAGTCGCATATTAGTCGCTAAATTAGCGACTATTAGGCGACTAATATTTCCCGTCTCAAATGCGATCGTAAATTAGTTGTAAAATAGCTACTAATGTAGCGACTATGTTCTTTGGTCGTAAACCAGCGACTTAATTACCACCAAATTGTATTAGTCCCCAAATAGTCAGAATTTAGTGGGCTATTAGTCGCAACTTTTGGCGACTAATTATTTAGTCGCTATTTGTAGTCGCCAAAACGCTATTTATTTTGTAGTGTTTCAATTTTTCGAAATGGAACGAGATAAGGATATACCTTTGATTTTTGGTCGACCCTTCTTAGCTACCGTTGGCGCCATCCTTGACCACGCCAACCGTCAAGCCGTCTTCTTGAATGTGGATCGAAAGAAGCTCTATCCTACTGTCCAGGACGAAATTCCAAACCCGAGGGACGAACAAAAGATGAAAAACTCGATTTTCCGTAAAGGAAAAGAGAAAGATGAGTCGACTAAGACGGAACCCACAAAGGTAAGTCCACCATTCACTTCTAAACCATTTGTAAAAGTTAAGATCAATATTCCACCAGATTTAAGAGATACCGAGGACGAACGAGTTGAAGAAATGGTTGAGAAGACAAAACAAGCTCTTCGAGAAGTGAATATTCCGAAAAAACACAGAAAGAAGAAGGTGATACCGAAGAAAGGCGAAACACGTCATAAACAAGACGATGCCAAAGGAACATTTGTTCCCGAGACATCTACTGCTCACGCCTAGTCTCACCAAAAAGTCAAGGTAACGACTTTAACCAAAAGCGCTTGATGGGAGGCAACCCATTCGGTACGTTTTTCTTTTAGGTTTTCTTTATTTTTCTATTGACGTTTTTGTTTTTAGGATTTCAGGTTTTATATAAAAACCAAAACAAAAACCCAAAAACATTCAAATAATCAGAAAACACAAAAAAGTTGGAGAAGATATTCGAAACACATCGTAAAACGACAAAGGTACGAAGGAGAAAAATGACCCGAGACGAAAGCCACTCGGCCGCGGTGATATTCTCATATTTTACATGTTCTAGCATGCATTTTACTTAGAGTTTTGTGTCATTTGCATGCATAATCATGATTTTATTTAGCATTTTAGTTTAAATTAGAGTATTAGGTATTTGCATTACGTCCTAGTGAGTCTTGCATGCATTTAGAGTGTTTTATAGGTGCTTGGAGTCATTTTGGAGAAGTTTAGAGTAATGGAGCAAAATGACCATTCCATAGCATCTGAGAGAACTAGCAGGACGAAGGATCCCCGACCTGATTCAGCTTCAATGGCCTTTATGAAAGTTGTATCCAAGAGAGTCAGGCTACTACATGAGGTAGTTTTAGGTCATTCGGACATATGGTTCGTGAGATATGGCCGTTTTACCGAGATCGATCCACTTGTCAGATCAACCAGCCTGCTCATGCCCGATGTGAAGCTTCAGCACAGGCTACACCGGCTGGCACCACTGACATTGCCCAGCCCGGTGTGGAAGACTTTCAAGACAGGAGATCCACCGGCCTGACCTTGCCCGAGGCTGGTCTTCAGGACGCAGCACACCGGCCGGCTCTCACCCGATGTGCCTGAAAGACCTGGCTGGAAGAAGGGCTGCAATCCGAATTTGCCTCGGTAGTCTTCACAAAAGTTGTAGCCCAGTGAGTTAGCTATCCATAGGAGGTGTTTTAAAACCATTTGGACATGTATTCCAGGCGATATCGCGGTTTTACCAACTGGTACTCTTCTCACCTCGACCCACTTTCCACCGGGTCAATACCCGGTTTGTCCCGGGTTGACCTGGTCCGCCCAAAACTTTTTATAAATAGTCAAAACCTAATTTTTATGGCTAAGTTTTATTCTTTCTAGATTTGGGTTTTATCCCAAACTCTTCTTATGATGATTTTGGATGGATATTCATTATTCATGCCACTTTAGTGAAGGATTCTTCAACCTTATCTTTTATTTAATGAATCTTCTTTATCTTTATGTCATTTTCCATTTTGTTCTTCATGTTCTTTAGTCTTTAGACCCTTTTGTTGGATTTTTGGATTATGATTGATTTGAATGGTTTGGTGATTGATTTTTGATGCTTATGTTCTTAATCTTTGCTTTCCTTCCATATTTAGTGGTGTTAATGCTAGATTTGGCTTGAGAAACTTAAATCTAGATCAAAGATAAAATCATGCACACCAAGTTTTTGATGAAATTACCAAAGAACAAAATAAGGGATTTACATGTCTTAGCTCATGAGAATGGATGTCTAAGGTGTATTTTGGTTAATAGAACTTGAGTTTAATGCTTGTTAGTCATTTAATCACAAATGATAATTTAATTGATTAAGTGATTAACAAAGATGTTAGTGTCATGAGAGTGAATTAATCTTATTCAAGTGTTCTAAACCTAAGTATTAGCATTGATTGTGTGCATTTGCATCATTAGTTAATTGTCTTGATGGTTAGATGATGACGATTTAGGTTAATTCTTGTTAGATCTTTCATATAGGTTAGCCCTTAATGCTAGATTTAGATAGGGAGATCAAATCTAGAACTAAGGCATTTCACGCCCGAGAGGTGTTCGATGAAATGCTTGAACCAAGCCTTTTGTGAGCTTTGCATATCCTAGCCAATGGAAGTTGATGTTTATGGTGTTTAGTGAACTAATTGGAATTGTTTCTTAATGCTTGTTTATTATTTAATCACAAATAGAAATTTGTTCTTGATTAGATAATTAACAAAGTGATTAGTGCCATAGAAATTGATTAGTCATATTTGTGAATCCCATGTTCTAGGATAGTGTTTAATGCAATCTTTGTCATCATTATTTAATATTTAATCATTCATTTGCTTGTTTAATCCATGATCCAACATTTCTATCTTTGTTTTCTTTCTTGCATTTTACTTTCTTAAATTAAAACAAAAACATAAAAAGCCAAAACCACTTGCTCTAGCTTAAGTCATTTCTTGCATTCCTAGTGTGTTGTTCTTTGTGCCTCTTTGGATTGATCCTCTTGTACTACAATGATATGAGTATACTTGATTAATTGACTAAGACTCCAAAAAGTCTATCATCACGCGGCTATAACAAGCCGTCCCGCGGCGAGGAGGCCATCGACCGCTCCTTCGTTGGACGGTCAGGCGGCCGAGAAACGATCGTCCGCGGCTGGGATTAGCTGACCCGCGGTGAAGAAGCAGTTCACCGCGGTCGAGTGTGCTCGACCCGCGGCCATCCTCATTCTGTCCAGAACTTCATCCCGACCATTCCCAACTGTTCCCGACTTTAAACCGTGCAATCCCGAACATGTTCCCGACATGAGATTGAACCAAACCCGGTTTAATTTCCGTGTCCCGCTAAGGTAAGTCACAAAAGCTTTTGAAAAACAGAAAACTTCTTCTTACATAAAAACAATTTTTCAAAGACAAAAAGAAAATTTCAAGATTTAAGCTCTCTTTTTTTTCTTCTCTTCCAAAAGACTTGGAGATTTTGAGCAAGAACACCTTTTTCAATTCAAAAAAATTCTTTGGTCCATTCTCACTCTTTTTCAAAGGATATTTTAATTCCACTTTAATCTCATCAATTCCACCAAGGTATGATCCTAAATCTCGACTTTTTGATTGAGCTAAACCCTAAGGGTTTTATTAAATTTACTAGATTGATGTCTAGGATTGCTAGAAATTGTTGGAAAACTCTAGATTGAACTTCTAGAATGATAAAATTTCAGTTTTAGCACATAATTATTATGGATTTGAGATTTTTGGAACTTAAATAAAAACAAATTTGGAGATTAATTTTTATTAATTTGAATAAGTCTTGATATATTGATAATTAGTAAATGGTAATCTACTGAAATTGCATGAATATGAAACTAAAATCTATACTTCGAAATTTTTTATGCAAGTACTTCACAAACACGAAAATTACAATTATCGTCTCGATTTGATTGAATTATGCTCAATGTTTCTGGTTTGTTTATTGAATGTGTCTCTTGATACTCGATTAGTATCACTCGTGCATTGAAACCGTTCAATTTCAACCATATTCACACTTTTGCCGAGTTGTTTCTCTATTTTGTAGGAACAAATGGACCACCCGAGATCCCACATGATGCGCTAGGAAGAGCAGATACCTATGAGAGACATCCCGGAGATCATTTTCAATTCAATACGAGTAGAACCGAGGAGGATCGGAAACCGCAAGCATGGAAGACGACACAAATATTGGCGAGTTCTTTGCAAGTCGACAACGATCAACTAGAACTCGTGTGCCGATTCCTCGACGTGACCCAACTCCGTCCCCTCCACGTGAACCAAAACCACCTCCGGAACGAAGACCAAAGGTACGATATGTCGGAAAACCTATGGACCCGAATATCGATTACCTTGAGAAGCTTAACAAGATGGATATCAAATCAACACCTCGTATAGATTACTCGACTCTCGACACGCTCAGGATTAGAAAAGACATGATTTGGTATCTCGAAGCACTTAACCTTCGACCTTTCATCGCGCTCAACCTCCCTACCTACGAAGATCTCACCAAAGAATTATTATTGATCATCACCATGTGCTACAATAGGCGCTCTAATGCAATAGCGAACGATGACACACTTACTTCTACCATTTGCGGATATTCTTATGCTCTAACGATCCTGGAACTTTGTGAAGCTCTGAAGCTTCAATATCTCGGTGAGATTCTCCCCGATGAAGATCAACGGAGCATAATGGGAAAATGCATCTATGACAACGTACGGTTTTGGACCGTCCTACTCACGCATCCCGCTGGCCGCTATACACACAAGCTCTTAGCCCACACCATATTCTCGAGAGCGAACGTGGGGAGTGTCTTCAAAGGCGAGCTTGTCACCCTTCAATTACCTTTCACCGTCGACACGCGCTATGCTTGCTATGCTTGTATCGTCACGAAGATCTTGGTGAAGGTGAAACACGACGCGCCCGCCACAAAACCCGAGGACACTACTACAGCCTTTGGAGGCATCATCACGACGATTCTACAAGCCGTGCACTTCGATTTCTCGAACGAGGTTCCACTCCAAGGAAGCTGGTTCTACTTGATGCAATTCTCATGAGACCGCACGATCTCTCGCACTTCACTCGACCCCGACAGATTTGGTTACAAATATTGCACTAATGTCGGTGAATCCTACTTTGTCTTCTTACCTTCTAACTCTGTCCGTAGACTCCAAGAAGGAGCAGCACCTAGATGTATAACGAAGGAGATGGACTACATACCTATAGCCCCAAGCCTACCGTACACGATTGGATAGTTCCTAGTGGCCAAGGCCAACCAAGACGCCGAGGCAGAGCATGCTCGACTACTTCAACAATCACAGGCCCGTGCACCATCCGCGAGTTCGTCTCATGAACACGGACCAGAATACGCAACCATGGAGAAGAAGATAGCACGACAAGAGCGACGATACATGCGCATGATGCGTTTCCTCATAGAGAACCACCAGTTCGATGGCAACACGCCCGACTCCGAGACAGATGGCTTAGGCGACGCCTAGCCATGCACTTCACCACCACGGTTTAATCGATCTCTTTCACCTTATCTTTTATTTTAATAATTTTACCATCCTTTCACCAACTTTTTCACACTCAGGACAGTGTGATTTAAGTCTGGGGGAGGATGTTTATCCATTACTAATCTATTTTTCTTTTCTTTGGATCTTTTTAATTCTCGCTGAACTTTTAAGACCTCGTGTAGTATTTTAATTAAGTATTTTTTAGGAACATATGAATAAAATCTATGATGATTGATATATCATGGTTTTTATCCCTTTTAGGCCATGATATGAGTCCGTTTTATAGAGTCTTTCTACTATTTTGTAGTGGTTTAGAGTCTTTTAAAGGTTTAGCACGTTGGGAGCATAATTGGAGATATTGGAGCTTTCGGGAGCATTTTGGATCGAAGCAGAGGTTCATGTAGCTGAGTACCCGATTTGAAGCATCAGTATCGATCGATACTGCCTAGTATCGGTCAATGCCCATCGCAGCAGACACGACCCGCGATTGTAATGAAGTTTGAAGAATTGCAGAACTTGCCCATAAGACTTTAATATTTACAAGAAGACCCCAATTCGTGTTTAGACTATTTAATTAGGTTTTACATCCACTTTCATGGCTATGCTTTGTTTTATTCTGGTTTGTGAGAGAGCTTTTGAAGGGAGACAAGTCTGAAACTCTGTTCGTCCGAGAGAAGATTTGGAACCCTCTTATTACTCTTTCTTTTTTATTCGATGATTTCTTCAAACATGTTTATTGTTTCAATCTCCATGTCTGAGTAGATCCACTTTAGGTTTAGGGTTTTCTCATAAGGGTTTTCTCTGAATGCTAGGTTGATTAGTTGTTAGGATTCACCATCTGAATTAGTTCTTCACCTTAGGTAGTGTTCAAAGCTAATTCTAGGTTGATGAATCTGGAATTTAGATCTTAGTATAATTGATTAGGCACGAGAGTGCGATTAATTACCTGATAGAACCTTAGGTGAGCAAAATAACTATTCGCAAAGAGATTTGGTTTAGTTGTTTTGTGAACAAATCAAACCTGATTTAAAAGCTGATTTAGACTTTAGGATTCGCAAAGAGATTTGGAATTCCTAGGATTTAGATAGTTTTCACAACGAGAGTTGGTTAATTATATCTTAGTGATTTGAGTTCAAGAACCGCGCTAAATCTGGATCATGTTAGTTAGTTTACCTGCATTCATTGATTTCCTAAGAAAAACCCTGAACCTATCTTTCTCCAACTGAATTTACAACCGTTTTAAGTTTAAGTCTTTTTTAATATTATTGATTGCTTAGCGTAATTCTCTACTTCATAATCTATTGTGTGTTTTTGTGAGTCCTTGTGTTCGACCCTTACTATACTGCAACTACTGCTTAGTACTTTTATGGTATTAATTTGAGCATATCAAATTTGGCGCCGTTGCCGGGGACTCAATTCGCCATTAGATTTTTGTCTGAGAATTTCGACTAAGTTCGTCGGTATCGATCGATACTCACTAGTATCGGTCGATACTCGTCGTTCTCTTTTGTTGATATCGATCGACACCACTTGGTATCGGTCGATACTCATCGTGTTACCAATTACTTACGTTCTTCACTTCTGTTTTCAGGTGCATGCCTAGTCACAAAACAAGAGGAAACAAGAACACTCAGCTAGTTGAACTGACGTTGGAGCAGCTAGCACTTGTGGAACGCACAAACAGGAAAGCAAGGAAACCAGCATAGATGAACAACAATCAGGAAGGGTTGGTTCGAGATGAGGATGGTGCTTACAGAGACCAAGAGGGTCGTTTGTGCAATGCGCAGGGACAACGTCTGGATGGAAAGGGGAACATTATACCCGCTGCTCCTGTTGCTGTTGGGATTGTCGCTGGGAATGCGAACGCTGAGAATGTTGTGGTTAATCGTGGTAGAATGATTGGTGAGTGAAACAGACCTGATCAGTTCTATGCAAATCGATCAGCGATTCGTCCTCCACCTTACCAGAGGAACCACTTTGAGCTGAAACCTGCATACTACACTCTTGTGGGACAGCATCCTTTCCATGGTCTTTCCAGCGAACATCCAATGGATTATATTAAGAGGTTCGAGGACTTGGTCACTAGAATCAAGAGCAATGGAGTGTCCTATGACTACCTCTTCTGCAAACTTTTCCCATACTCACTTGGTGGAGAAGCGACTTACTGGCTGAAGCAGTTGACTCCTGGATCGATGACTACTTGGGAGCAAACTAAGGCTGCTTTTCTGAACAATTTCTATGATGATGCACGATCTGAGGATCTGAGGAACAAGATCTCCCAGTTTTCTCAAGGACCTACTGAGGCGTTCAAGGCCGCATGGACAAGATTCAGATCGTATCAGAGAGACTGTCCACATCACGGGTACTCTGATGTTTAGTTGATGGGATTCTTTTTCAGAGGGCTCGATTGGAGGTATCAGATGACCTTTGATGCTGCGAGCAATGGGAACTTCAACACCAGGTATCCTGAGGATGCTTATGCGTTTATTGAGAACTTGGCGTATAGTAATAGCACCAAGAATGCTGATTTTGAGAGGAAGAAGCTAGCTGGTAGCATGGATGGTACACATATAGCTGATGTGCAAGCCAAGTTGGATTCTATGCACAGTCTTCTGATGGGCAAGACACCCAAGGCTGTTTACTTTGCTGAAGAAGTTGAGGTATTTAACGGGGATGAAGTAGATGATGTTAACTACATTGGTGGGTCTGGTTTTCAAGGACAGAAGAATCAATTCAACAACAACCGAAACTTCAAACAACAACTATCAGCAAGGAGGTTCGAATCAGTTTGGTCAGAAACCATCTCAGAACAGTGGGTACACCAGGAACTATGGAAATTCTTTTTATCAACCCGTACCTGCTAAGCTTCCGGACAGCAAGATCGAGGCTATGTTTGAGCAAATTATTCAGGGACAGCAAAAGCTTACAGTGGATTTTAATAGGAAGATCGATGTCCTATACAATGATCCGAGCGGAAGGATCGATACTATTAATATCCAGCAGAAGAAGCTGGAACTTCATATAGCCCAGACTTCAGAGGCTGCGAAAAGACATGAAGGTTTTCTTCAAGGGAAAGTAGAGAACGCAAGCACTCACATCAATGCAATCACCTTGAGAAGTGGAAAAGAGGTCACGTCGGGAGCAAAAATTGGACAAACTACAGATATTCTCGCCGCTCTTGACGACGAGATTACCAAAATCGCCCCAGCATCGATCGACACTAGTCAGCATAGGTCGATACCTATCAGGATACTTTGACGGGATAAATTAAAACCGCGTGTATCGATAAATACCACTTCAGTATCGATCGATACTGATCCCGCAGTCGAATCGACTCCTAAGGATTTGAAAGAAATACCTAATGTAGCTGCAGAAAGAGTTTACACGCCGAGGATGCCTTATCCCAGAGCTGCTAGAAAGACTAAGAAGGAGGTAGAAGACTCTAGATGCAAGGCAATTATGGATAAGTTGATCGTTGAACTTCCTTTTATCGATGCCATCAAGACTTCTCCAGCCTTTAGGAGATATGTCAAGCGGATGGTATCCAGCAACGTAAACCTTGAAGAGGGATGCTTGATGATTACTCATGAGTGCAGTGCAATCCTGACCAACAGAATCCCAAGGAAGCTGCCAAACCCAGGGAGTTTTGTGTTGGATTGTACGATATTCACAGACAGGTTTGAGCGTTCTCTTTGTGATCTTGGCTCAAGCGTCAACCTCATATTCAGTTGCCAAAAGGATGGGGATGATAGACTTCACAACCATGAGGATATCCCTGGTTCTTGCTAATCGTTCAGTTAGACTTCCAGAGGGACTACTCGAAGACGTCCCGATTAAGATTGGGAATTGCTTGATCCCAACTGATTTCATCGTTCTAGAGTATGATGCTGAGCCTAAGGATCCTCTTATCCTAGGCAGACCTTTCCTTGCAACAGCTGGTGCTTTGATTGATTGCAAGAATGGGAAGATCGCCCTCAACATTGGTGACTTGGTCATGACTTTCCACATGGATAAGATGATGAAGATACCAACCATCGATGGGCAGACTTTCTTTGTCGACACCTTCAGCGACATAGCTGAAGAGTACTTTCTGGAGATGCATCCTGAGGACCCACTAGAAAGAGTATTAGTCTGTTCAGCCACTTCAGAGGTGCATTCGTGTGATGATACGGCCGGATACTCAAGGATGCTCGATTCAGCACCGCCGGTATCGATCGATACCCCGTTGGTATCGGTCGATACCCTGCGACTCGAGGGAGAGTTGGGCGAAAGCTCTGAGCAAGCTGCTGAGCTTGGAGATTGGAGTGCAGAGAACGCTCCTAAGGTGGAACTAAAGCCACTCCCACCAAACCTGAGGTATAGTTTTCTTGGTCCTAATTCTACATACCCAGTAATTGTCAATGCTTCTTTCAAAAAGACAGAGATTGCCTTACTGCTGAGCAAGCTACGCAAGTATCGCAAAGCTCTTGGCTATTCTCTTGTTGACATTTCAGGTATATCACCAGATGTGTGCATGCATAGGATACACATTGAGGACGAGTCAAAGACCTCGATTGAGCATCAGAGGAGGCTGAATCCGAATCTGATGGAAGTGGTCAAAAAGGAGGTGATGAAGCTTTTGAAAGATGGTGTTATCTATGCTATTTCGGATAGCTCTTGGGCCAGTCCAGTGCACGTTGTTCCTAAGAAAGGAGGAATAACCGTAGTGAAGAATGAGAAGGATGAGATGATTCCTACTAGAACTATCACTGGACATCGAATATGCATCGACTACAGGAAGTTGAATGCAGCTACACGAAAGGTTCATTTCCCACTGCCATTCATTGACCAGATGTTGGAGAGGTTGGCTAGTCATCCCTACTACTGTTTTCTCGATGGATATTCAAGTTTCTTCCAGATTCCAATACATCCAGATGACCAAGGGAAGACGACTTTTACATGTCCATATGGCACATTCGCATACAGGAGAATGCCATTTGGATTGTGTAACGCTCCAGCCACTTTTCAGAGATGCATGATGTCTATCTTCACAGAGATGATTGAGGATTTCATGGAGGTGTTCATGGATGATTTTTCCGTGTATGGATCATCATTCAAGGACTGTTTGGCTAACTTATGCAAAGTGCTATAGAGGTGTGAAGAGAAACACTTGTTCCTTAATTGGGAAAAGTGTCACTTTATGGTTCAGGATGGCATCGTGCTTGGGCACAAGGTTTCTGAGGCTGGGATCGAAGTTGACAAGGCAAAAATTCAGGTTATGACGAGCCTTCAACCACCAAATTCTGTGAAGGATATCCGAAGTTTCCTTGGTCATGCTGGGTTTTACAGGAGGTTCATCAAGGATTTCTCCAAGATAGCACGCCCACTCACTGCTTTACTATGCAAGGAGATCAAATTCGATTTCACACATGACTGTCTTGCAGCATTTGAGGAGATAAAAAAGACTTTGCTGAGTGCTCCTATTGTGCAACCTCCATATTGGGCCTTGCCTTTTGAGATCATGTGCGACGCTAGTGATTTTGTGGTTGGATCTGTTCTGGGTCAGAGGAAGGATAAGAAGCTGCACGTCATCTATTATGCCAGCAGGACTTTGGATGACGCTTAGAGAAACTACAGTACCACAGAGAAAGAACTACTTGCAGTCGTTTTCTCTTTTGAGAAATTTCGATCATACTTGATTGGGAGCAAGGTGATTGTCCATACTGATCATGCTGCTCTCAAATATCTGATGCAGAACAAGGACCTCAAGCCTCGTCTCTGTCGTTGGGTTCTCTTACTACAAGGTTTCGACATCGAAATTAAGGACAAGTAGGGAATAGAGAACGGGGTCGCTGACCATCTCTCGAGGATTCGGATCGATGCAGACGTCCCTATTGATGATCAACTACCATAGGAATCCATTTACTTCATTGAAACCGAGTTTCGGACGGGTTTCGCAGAAACTCAGTAATTCCCACGAATTGCTGGTCTCGGTATCGATCGACACTCCTATGGTATCGATCGATACCAGGTGATTCTTGAACCAGTTCTGACTGTTGAACACCTTGGTGTTTCAGAGGAGTATCTAGTAGCTGCAGCCGATTCTGATCAACCATGGTATGCGGATATTGCCAACTACCTCGCTGCAGATGCAGAAAGAAAGCACCTCAAGAGCTATCACAAGAAGAAGTTCTTGCGGGACATAAAGGCGATACTTCTGGGATGAACCTTACTTGTACAAGCACTGTTCTGATGGTATCTACAGAAGATGCATTGCTGAATCGGAAGTACCGAATGTGTTGTTTCATTGCCATGGATCCGACTATGCTGGACATTTTGCCACTTTCAAGACAGTGTCCAAGGTTCTTCAAGCAGGTTTCTGGTGGCCTACTATGTTTAAGGATGTACATGCTTTCGTTTTGCAGTGCGATGCATGCCAGAGGAGAGGGAAGATCGGTAAGAGACATGAGATGCCACAAAATTTCATCCTTGAGGTTGAGATTTTCGATTGTTGGGGTATTGATTTTATGGGTCCTTTTCCCTCGTCAGACGGACACAAATACATCTTGGTTGCTGTGGATTATGTGTCTAAGTGGTTTGAAGCCATTTCTAGCAGAACCAATGATTCTTCGGTGGTCCTTAAGCTATTTAAGACCATCGTTTTCCCTCGAATTGTGATAAGTGATGGTGGTTCTCACTTTATCAACAAAATTTTCGAAAGGTTGCTGAAGAGATATGGTGTGAACCATCGCGTTGCTACTCCGTATCACCCTCAGACAAGTGGACTAGTTGAGGTTTCCAACAGGCAGATCAAAGAAATTCTGGAGAAAACAGTGAATGTTACAAGGAAGGATTGGTCTGTGAAGCTGGATGACGCACTTTGGGCATACAAGAATGCTTACAAGACACCACTTGGGACTACACCGTTTCACTTGCTGTATGGAAAATCATGCCATCTTCCAGTGGAAATCGAGCATAAGGCAGCATGGGCTACAAAGTTGTTGAATTTCGACATCAAGTCTGCTGCTGAGAAGCGATTGATCAAGCTGAATGAGCTCGATGAGATTACGCATCTTGCCTATGAGAACTCCAAGCTGTACAAGGAGAGGACTAAGGCCTACCATGACAAGAAGATCATCTCCAAACACTTTGAACCAAATGATCAGGTACTTCTGTATAACTCTCGTTTGCAATTGTTTCCTGGTAAATTGCGTTCTCGTTGGTCAGGTCCTTTCACAGTCAAGGAAGTTCGACCACATGGTGCAGTTGTCCTGACAAATACTGCAGGAGAAGAGTTCACTGTTAACGGGCAAAGAGTGAAACACTATTGAGCAAAAGCCGAGATTCCAGAAGAACGCATGATGCCTCTGGATGTTGCACACACTGCCTGAACGGCGGTACAGTCGAGCTAATGACATTAAACGAGCGCTTGGTGGGAGGCAACCCACTTGTGAGTTTATCTTTGAGTCTTTTTCTTTTTATTTTTCGTTTTTGTGTCTGTGTCAGGATAAACAAGGACCAAATACGAAGTCGTCTCAGTGTCGATCGATACCCTTCGGTATCGGTCGACACCCTACGCGATGAGGATTTCATCATCGACTTAGGCTTGGTATCGCTCGATACCAAGATATGTGTCGGTCGATACTCGATATTCAAGCACGGTAACTTCTTGTTTCTCCTAATTACATTTGATCCATTTGTTTTCTTTCACCAACTCTAGGCTAGATAACACTGGGGACAGTGTTGTTTAAGTCTGGGGGAGGAAGTCGCTGACTTTGTTTTTGTTTTTCTTAGAGTCAGTCGTTTTTGAGTCATTAGTTGTTTGGTTGAGTAAAAATTTTGTTGGAGACTGTGATCTTTTTCTTGAACCTATTGACCTGACCTTGCTTCTAAGTGACCATTGTTACAGAATCAGTTCTAGATCGACTAATGAAAAATCTAAAGGCTGACCGGTTAACCAGAAGACACTCATTTTTCCAGCAAAGTTCCTTAAAGACAGAGCCAAATTTTTGCACTTCATCGATGTGGTTAGTATTCATAGAGCTTGATTCCTCATTCGTATTTGACAAAGGAACCCATGTGTTTGAAAGAATGATTTTTCTCTCCCTGTTACAAGTTACTTAATAAGATGCATTAAAAGATGAGATGATTTTCTTCTGAGTAGAGGGTTAGGAAAATTTCCAACGATCCCATTATTCTACTTCAGAGGAAATGATCACACAAAGGATTGGAAGCGAGGCTAGGATTTTCCTACAATGCCATTATTCGCCTACATCCTTTGTATTACTTTGAGAGGGAAGAACCGGAGATTCGGTAGTAAACATAATCAATACTCGCGTCTCCTACCTTGATATGTATATGCATGATCTAAAAAGAAAAAGAAGAAAACATAATAATAAATAAGTCTGGGGGAGAGAAATCGATACAAAAAGTGTGAAAAAGGGTGGTTCTTTGTTATGATATTATATGGGAATGAATCTAGAAGGTTCTTGGTATTAATCACAGCGATGAAACTGGCGAGGATAGCTTGATTGAACAATGCTGTGAAATAATGTGTGTAGTCTGGGAAGCTGAGAATGTCTACGGAGAAGTACATGGTGGTTATATCAAAAAGCTGGTTAGGTAACATCTGAGTGCTTGGAAAAAGGGTCATTGCAACGTTTCAAGAACATGTGAGTCTCTATGTTTTCAAACCTCTTTCTCTGGTTTAGTTTTCTGTTTTGTTTGAGGGCAAGCAAAAGGCTAAGTCTGGGGGACTTGATATATCATGGTTTTTACCCCTTTTAGGCCATGATATAAGTCCGTTTTATAGAGTCTTTCTACTATTTTGTAGTGGTTTTGAGTCTTTTACAGGTTATAGGACGTTTGGAGCATAATTGAAGATATTTGAGCTTTTTGGAATATTTTGGATCGAAGCAGAGGTTCATGTAGCTGAGTACCCGATTTGAAGCATCAGTATCGATCGATACTGCCTAGTATCGGTCGATACCCATCGCAGCAGACACGACCGGCGATTTTACTGAAGTTTGAAGAATTGCAGAACTTGCCCATAAGACTTTAATATTTACAAGAAGACCCCAATTCGTGTTTAGACTATTTAATCAGGTTTCACATCCACTTTCATGGCTATGCTTTGTTTTATTCTGGTTTTTGAGAGAGCTTTTGAAGGGAGACAAGTCTGAAACTCTGTTCGTCTGAGAGAAGTTTTCGAACCCTCTTATTACTCTTTCTATTTTATTTGATGATTTATTCAAACATGTTTATTGTTTCAATCTCCATGTCTGAGTAGATCCACTTTAGGTTTAGGGTTTTCTCATAAGGGTTTTCTCTGAATGCTAGGTTGATTAGTTGTTAGGATTCACCATCTGAATTAGTTCTTCACCTTAGGTAGTGTTCAAAGCTAATTCTAGGTTGACGAATCTGGAATTTAGATATTAGGATAATTGATTAGGCACGAGAGTGCGATTAATTACCTTATAGAACCTTAAGTGAGCAAAATAATTATTCGCAAAGAGATTTGGTTTAGTTGTTTTGTGAACAAATCAAACCTGATTTAAAAGCTGATTTAGACTTTAGGATTCGCAAAGAGATTTGGAATTCCTAGGATTTAGATAGTTTTCACAACGTGAGTTGGTTAATTATATCTTAGTGATTTGAGTTCAAGAACCGCGCTAAATCAGAATCATGTTAGTTAGTTTACCTGAATTCATTGATTTCCTGAGAAAAACCCTGAACCTATCTTTCTCCAACTGAGTTTAAGTCTTTCTGTGAGATTTGGTTTAGTTGTTTTGTGAACAAATCAAACCTGATTTAAAAGCTGATTTAGACTTTAGGATTCGCAAAGAGATTTGGAATTCCTAGAATTTAGATAGTTTTCACAACGTGTGTTGGTTAATTATATCTTAGTGATTTGAGTTCAAGAAGCGCGCTAAATCAGAATCATGTTAGTTAGTTTACCTGAATTCATTGATTTCCTGAGAAAAACCCTGAACCTATCTTTCTCCAACTGAATTTACAACCGTTTTAAGTTTAAGTCTTGTTTTTAATATTATTGATTGCTTAGCGTAATTCTCTACTTCATAATCTATTGTGTCTTTCTCTGAGTCCTTGTGTTCGACCCCTACTATACTACAACTACTGTTTAGTACTTTTAGGGTATTAATTTGAGCATATCAAATTTGGCGCCGTTGCCGGGGTGACTGAAAACTGTGGGTACCAACAGCTCCATCCTCTCTTCCTGTTTTGCATAATATCTAGCATCCTCCGAAGAAAATACGGTAACCCGAAATACTTTTAGCATCACCTCTAAATTGCCCTTAAATGCCTAGCATCGATTGCCTTGTCTAATATTTTTGGTAAGAATCACGCAATCTTTAATGAATGTTAAGACCTATGTGGTTAGACTTTCGCATGACGGATACCATGGATTAGCGTTGTAGTACTTTGGTGAGAATTCTCTAGACTAAGCCCGATTGATGCATTACATTGGTTATGGTTTAGAAGGACGGTCACTAAGATTTTTTTTAGTTCCTATATTTTCGAAAACCTCTTTCCGAGTTTAGATTTATGTTTTGCTTGAGGACAAACAAAGATCTAAGTCTAGGGGGAGTTGATAACACCGGTTTTTGACCATTTTTATGGATCACTTTCATACTCTTTTCAGGTGTTTTAACTCCGTTTTCAAAGGTTTTCAAATGATTTTCATATTTTAGAGATTTGAATGACTTTTCAGGTAACTCGGAATAAAAGAGTCCATTTCAGAGGAAAAGTACGTATTTGGATAAACTTGGACCGTCAAGAGGTCTTGCGGCTAATGGAGACCTTTTCACCGTCTGATCATCCCCAAATTTCGACACAACATAATAGAGACAATAAGCTTTCAAATGCAATTAGATTGGAGGAAATTTAATGGTTGGATCCTTAAATATACACAAAGAACTGAAGGCAGATGAAGCTGCCCCGAAGAGGAGCCCACCGTGCCTGGAGGAGTTGGAGGCGCGACCAACTGCCAATCCGCCACTCCTGGAGATCCTCCACCCACGTCCAAGAGGCATTTCGCCACTCCAGGAGAGGCCGCACCCGCGGCCGATCCCTTCTTCGCCCGAATTATCACTTCACTTACCCGAGGCTAAAACCGTTATTTCACACCAAACCCTAAACGTAGAATACCGCTATAAATACTTATTTTATGTCTCTTAGAAAGTTACGTTAGATTATTTTCACGCTTTTTAGCAGAGGCAAACCCCTAGCAACTTGTGTTCTTGGGTTTTCAAGGATTTGAAGAAGGATTTTTCATCAGTGTTCTTCGATAGAGAAGCTTTCTCCATCCCTTTTCATGCATTGTTTTCTTTTGAATTTATTGAATATGTTTACCTCAACTATGGTTAAGTAATTCTCTTGTTGGGTGAAAGGGGTTTGAAGGGGAATTTATGGATCGATTCTTATTAGGTTTTTAGTCTAGGATACCGATTAGGGTTATTCGTTCTATCCTTGTTGTTAATGTGTTGCTTGACTAACCGTCTTAGAAACTGATATTAGGCATTTATGAGCCATGAGAGTGCTATATCTAATAGGTTAACATTGGGTAGACGAGCAAATCCGTTGTAAGATTTCGAAAGTATATTTACGGAGGAATTGTGGGTGTAAACGACCTTTGAGAGTATCATTTACTTCTTGCGCGGGCGGAAACGAAAGCTACCGTCCGAGTACTGAAGTGAGTAGGTGTGTAGGATTACGGGAGTAGATTACACGCAGCTTACGTGTTCCAAGTTCAAGAACCCAAAGTCGACAAAAGTCGCTTTAGAAATCCTAGCAATTTCCTTGTGAAAATCTGCCATAAACCCTAGAAAATTCCCGATTGCCCAACGCTTCGTCTAATTGATTCACAACCTCGAAATAATTATTGCTTGCTACTGTTTACTGACATCACCGGTTTTTGACCATTTTTATGGATCAATTTCATATTCTTTGCAGGTGTTTTAACTCCGTTTCCAAAGGTTTTTAAGTGATTTTCATATTTTAGAGATTTGAAAGACGTTTCAGATAACTCGGAATAAAAGAGTGCATTTCGGAGCAAAAGTACGTTTTTGGATAAACTTGGACCGTCAAGAAGTCTTGCAGCTAATTGAGACCTTTGTACCGTATGATCATCCCCAAATTTAGACACAACAGAGTAGAGACAACCAGCTTTCAAATGCAATTGGATTGGAGGCAATCCAATTGTTGGACCCTTAAATATACCCGAAGCACTAAAGGCAGATGAAGCTGCCCCAAAGAGGAGACCACCGCGCCTGGAGGAGCTGAAGCCGTGGCCAACTGCCAATCCGCCTCTCCTGGAGAGCCTCCACCCACGTCCAAGAGGCATTTCGCCACTCCTGGAGAGGCCGCACCCGCGGCCGAGCCCTTCTTCGCCCGAATCATCACTTCACTTACCCGAGGCTAAAATCGTCAGTTCACACCAAACCGTAAACGTAAAATACCTCTATAAATACTTATTTTATGCCTCTTAGACAGTTACGTTAGATTATTTTCACGCTTTTTGGCAGAGGCAAACTCCTAGCAACTTGTGTTCTTGGTTTTTCAAGGATTGGGAAATGATTCTTCATTGGTGTTTTTTTATAGATAAGCTTTCTCCATCCCTTTTGATGCACTGTTTTCTTTTGAATTTATTGAATATGTTTACCTCATCTATGGTTGATTAATTCTCTTGTTGGGAGAAAGGGGTTTGAAGGGGAATGTATGGTTCAATTTTTATTAGGTTTTTAGTCTATGATACCGATTAGGGGTCTTCTTTCTATCCTTGTTATTAATGCGTTGCTTGACTAACCGTCTTATCAACTGATATTAGGCATTTAAGAGCCACGAGGGTGTTGTATCTAATCGCTTGACCTTTGGTAGACAAGCAAATTCGTCATAAGATTTTGAAAGTATACTTACTGAGGAATTGTGGGCGTAAACGACCGAGTATCATTCACTTCTTGCGCGGGCGGAGAAGCTACCGTCCGAGTACGGAAGTGACTAGGCGTGTAGGATTACGAGAGTAGATTACACGCAACGTACGTGTTCCAAGTTCAAGAACCCAAAGTCGACAAAAGTCGCTTTAGAAATCCTAGAAATTTCCTTCTAAAAATCGGACATAAACCTTAGAAAATTTCCGATTGCCCAACACTTCGTCTAATTGATTCACAACCTCGAAATAAATATTGCTTGCTACTGTTCACTGATATCACCGGTTTTTAACCATTTTTATGGATCACTTTAATATTATTTGCTGGTATTTTAACTCTGTTTTCAAAGGTTTTCAAGTGATTTTCATATTTTAGAGATTTGAAAGACGTTACAGGTAACTCGGAATAAAAGAGTGCATTTCGGAGCAAAATTACGTTTTTGGATAAACTTGGACCATCAAGAAGTCTTGCTGCTAATGGAGACCCTTTGACCGTCTGATCATCCCCAAATTTGGACACAAAAAATTAGAGATAACCAGCTTTCAAATGAAATTGGATTGGAGGAAATCCAATGGTTGGATCCTTAAATATACCTGAAGAACTGAAGGCAGAAGAAGCTGCCTCGAAGAGGAGCACACCGCGCCTGGAGGAGCTGAAGCCGCAGCCAACTGCCAATCCGCCTCTCTTGGAGAGCCTCCACCAGCGGTCAAGAGGTATTTTGCCACTCCTGGAGAGGCCGCACCCGCGGCTGAGCCCTTGTTCGCCCGAATCATCACTTCACTAACCCGAGGCTAAAACTGTCATTCACACCAAATCCTAAACGTAGAATACCTCTATAAATAATTATTTTATGTCTCTTAGACAGTTACGTTAGTTTATTTTCACTCTTTTTGTCAAAGGCAAACCCCTAGCAACTTGTGTTCTTGGTTTTTCAAGGATTGGAAGAAGGATTCTTCATCGGTGTTCTTCGATAAAGAAACTTTCTCCATCCTTTTTTATGCACTGTTTTCTTTTGAATTTATTGAATATGTTTACCTAAGCTACGCCTGAGTAATTCTCTTGTTGGGTGAAAGGGTTTTGAAGGAGAATTTATGGTTTGATTCTTATTAGGTTTTTAGTCTAGGATACCGATTAGGGTTCTTCGTTTTATCCTTGTTGTTAATGCGTTGCTTGACTAAACATCTTAGCAACTGATATTAGGCGTTGAAGAGCCACGAGAGTGCTGTATCTAATCGCTTGACCTAGGGTAGACGAGCAAATCCGTCGTAAGATTTCGAAAGTATATTTACGGAGGAATTGTGGGCGTAAACGACCTTTGAGAGTATAATTAACTTCTTGTGCGGACGAAGACGAAAGCTACCATCCGAGTACTGCAATGAGTAGGTGTGTAGGATTACGGGAGTAGACTACACGCTGCATACGTGTTCCAAGTTCAAGAACCCAAAGTCAACAAAAGTCGCTTTAGAAATCTTAGAAATTTCCTTGTAAAAATCGGCCATAAACCCTAGAAAATTCCCGATTGCCCAACGCTTCGTCTAATTGATTCACAACCTCAAAATAATTATTGATTGCTACTGTTCACCTAGATTATATTTATTTTCATTGATTAATTTAGTTTATTTCTCTTGCTACGACGTTACAAAACCATAAAAATATATTTCCTGTCTAGACATAAGTTAGAACTCGTCAGAAATTGAACAACGACGCCCCGTGTATTCGATCCCTAAATACTACGTGTGCCGTACACTTGCGGCCTAGTAAAGGGTAAAACCCGCACACCGGGTAAATTCCGGTTATTGAGGTTCCTTGTACTTGTTGCATGAAATCGAGTGGGGGAAATGATTGCTTAGGTTGAAAACCACATTGGTTCCCATTAAAGGTGTTCTTTGGAACAAAACATTGTTGTTCGAAGTTCGAACATTGAGCTTGGTTAGAGGGGAAAAAGGTATTTTGTTGCATTCCTTGGCCTTGAGAGTTTTGTTGCGGATATACTTGGTCTTGAGGGTTTTCGACATTTGGGTTTCCATATGAGAAGTTTGGGTGGTTCCTATAGTTGGTGTTGAAACCTTTTTGATATGCTCCTTGTCCACCAACATAATTGACCTCTTCTTGTGTATCGTCACCTTCCCCATCATATTGAAACCCTTGGCTTCCATCATACTCTCCAACAAAGTTGATGGACTTTTTAGAAGCTTGGATAAGCTTATCCATTTTATCATTTAGAACCTTCATCTCTTTGGTTCTCTTTTGTTCCTCGATATCACTAGTGGTCCTTGGAGCACGATCATAGTCATCACCATATGTGCCATCACTTTGAGCAAGGTTTTCCACTAGCTCCATGGCTTCATTGACGTTTTTAGCTAAGAAGTTACCGTTGGAGGCCCAGTCTAGGAGGATTTGTATCTTAGGCATAGCTCCACGGTAGAGAGTGCTCAATAGTGAAGCGTTCCAGAATCCATGATGGGGACATTGAGATGTATAGCTTCGAAACCTTTCTCATGCTTCATTGAAGCTCTCATTTCCTCGTTGGGTGAAACTTGAGATCTCATTTCTCAATTTAGTTGTCCTAGACGGTGAGAAGAACTTTGCAAGGAGAGCCCTCTTGCATTCATCCCACGCACTAATAGACCCTTGAGGCAAATTCTTCCCCCATTGGTGTGCTTTGTCCCCAAGTGAGAATGGGAATATGCGAAGTTTGAAACCATCCTCGGAGACTCCGTTCATCTTGGTGAGACCTCAAATTCTATCAAATTGATCAAGATGATCCACGGGGACTTCCATGGCAAAACCGTAAAATTTGTTGCTTTGCACCATGTTTATCAAGCCGGCTTTAACCTAAAGATTTTTGTTCTCAACGGGTGGGGCTTGAATCCCATGGCGGTTTTGGTGTGCATTAGCGGCATCACCCGCGCCAACAACATCTTGAGCACATGGATGATGAATTGGTGCACGGTCAACCCTTGCTCCTTGGTCGTGTACTTGAGCTTGGTTGTTTCCATTACCGACATGTGCTCCGTGGTTTCCATTACCACGGCTTACATGTTGTTCCGCATTAGCAACATTCTCATTGTAGTTACCAACCGGAGGTTCTTCAACATTTTCCATATCTAACCGCTCAACGGGTTGAGCTCTTGCCCTTGCTCTCCTTGCTCTAAGACCTCGGTCCAAAAGATGTATATCGTCTATTAGCTCGACTTAGTTGGCGTGCCTTCTAGAACGTGTATGCATACACCTATAAGAGAGAGATAGCGATAAGAAGTGCAAGAGATTAGTAACAAAAAGAAAAACAAAGCTTAATCTCAATAAGATCTAAAATCTTAATGTTGAAAGCTAAACCCAAATAGGCAACGGCGACAAATTGATAGTAGGAATCTTGCATATCAATTACTCAAATCTCACTCATGTCATTGTGGTATTTAAGGTATCAATCCAAATGGAGTTAATGTCTCAGTCACTAAGAATGCATAGAGGTACTTAATTCAAGCAAGATAAAGTTGGTTTTAGTTTCAATTCTAGCAATCCAAATTCAAATTAAACAAAGTAAACAAGTAACAAAATCGAATAAGCACTAAACGAGATTGGCAAATTTGTAAAAAGGCAAATCCAGGGATGAAGTTATGGAATTAGAGCAACCCATTGACTAATATATGATGTTCAAACACACACACAATACTAATCCCTAGGTTTAAATTACTAAAATTTACTAATTTTCTCAAGGCACTAATGACTTTGCTAATCACCAAATTAAGAACAAACTCTCATTAGTGATAAGATGATTAGCAAGCATTAAAATCAACATTCAAATCAACCAATAAACAACTTAAACAACTACTCTCATAGGTTAAGCTTGTTTATCTCTTACCAAGTTCTTTGGGGAATTTCATTAAACACCTTGTGGGCGTGAAATTTCCTAAGATCTAGATTGACTCTTCAAGCTCAATCTAGCATTAAGATCACTTAGCAAGAAGAGAAATCAACAAATCTAATCCTAAACATCATTAATCAATCATTGGATTACCCTAAATCAACCTCATCCCTTGATTCTAAGAGACTACTCACTAATCATTAGGAATCCAACAAATCCCATGAAGAACATGTTAAATCCCATGATTATATGATTAGAGGATTAAGAAAGAAGAGATAGAAGATAGAAATCAAGAAATCCAAATGTAAAATTGCATAAATCAAAAGGAGATATCTCTTAAAAATTCTTAGAACCCTAAAAGGAAGGTTTTTTGCTAGAGAAAAAGATAGCTGAAAGAAAATTAGGTTTAGACTATTTATAATTCTTGCTCGGCGGACGGAGTCAACCCGGGACAAACCGGGTATTGATCCGACCGAAACTAGGTCGAGAATTCTACAACGGCCGGTGGTGGTCCGGTATGGCGGGCCGATGTGGATGGTTTTCGGTCGAGAGCTTTCATGCCGGCCGGTGGTGGTCCGGTGTAGAGGGTCGTTATTTGGCATGTCCTTAGGTTGGTTGAGTACCGTACGGACATGCCGGTAGAGAGCGGGCCGGTATTCCGTGTCCTGAAGCTGCACACCGGTCAGCCATCAATGGGTTTGATGGGCCGGTATTTCTCCGGTGTTTTCTTCCTTGCAACACCGGGTGAGATCGGCCAGGTATGATGGGCCGGTATTCCGTGTCCTGAAGCTGCACACCGGTCAGCCATCAAGGGGTGTGACGGGCCAGTATTTCTCCTACCTTTGCTTCCTTGCAACACCGGGTGAGATCGGCAAGGTATGACGGGCCGGTATGGTCACTCTGAATTCTCCATTGCTACTATCTATCTCCTCACGACACATGTCGAAGTGTAAGCTCCTCCAAGGTCTCCAAAAGCCTCCAAACACCTAGAAACACACTCCAAAACATGTAAGACACTATATGACCTAGTATGAACAACCTAACCCTAAATGAGAACCAAACACAAGAGGAATGCTATGAGATATATGCAAAAGAGGCAAAACCTAGTCTAAATGAATGCTTAGAAGAGGTAAAATATGAGAATGTCAACTCTCCCAAACTTATTCCTTTACTTGGCATCAAGCAAACTAATAAGAACAAGAAGGGAGAGAGGTTTGAAAGTGGGAAACTCAAATCCACAAGTATCACCAAAAGAATTCAAACTCAATATCCAAGTTGCTAGCTCTAAAATGCTATCAAGTGACACACCGGGAATTAACCCCGGCGTGGGGTTTTACCCTTTATACCTAAGCCGCAAATGCACAGCACACAAAGTAGTACTTAGGGATCGAATCCACAGGGAAAGACGTTGTCCAATTTCTAACAAGTTCTAACTTATGTCTAGACGTAAATATCTTTTGGGTTTTGTTACGGTCGTATCTATGGAATCTAAACTAAACTAAGAAGGGCAGTAGCTAACTAATTATTTTATCGAGGTTGTGAATCAATTGAACGAATCGTTAGGCAATCAAGAATTTTCTAGGGTTATGGCCGATTTCTACGAGGAGATTTCTAGGATTTCTAAAGCGACTTTTTCATCTTTGGGTTCTTGAACTAGGAACACTACGCTGCGTGTACTCTACTACCGTAATCCTACACGCATAGTACATGTGAGAATAATATAACGTGTATGTCTAAGAGGTATAAAATAAGTATTTATAGAGCTAATCACGTTTAGGGTTTGATGGGAAAAGACAGTTTTGGCCTCGGGTGAAGAAACAAGTCGATTTGGTCGCGCAAGGTGCTGGCTGCGGGTCCGTCCTCTATAGGAGTGGCGAAATGCCACTTAGCCGTGGGTGGATGCTTTCCAGAAGTGGCGAAATTCCTCCTGGCCGCGAGTCTAGCTCCTCCAGGGGCGGTGGCTTTGTCTTCGTGGCAGCTTCATCTGCCTTCAGTGCTTTGGGTGTAGTTAAGGGTCCAACCATTGGATTGCCTCCAATCCAATTAAATTTGAAAGCTGCTTGTCTCTACTTTGTTGTGTCCAAATTTGGGAATGATCATTCAGTGAAAAGGTCTCCATTAGCTGCAAGACTTCTTGACGGTCCAAGTTTATCCAAAAACGTACTTTTGCTCCGAATTGCACTCTTTTATTCTGAGTTACCTGAAACGTCTTTCAAATCTCTAAAATATAAAAAAATCACTTGAAAACCTTTGAAAACGGAGTTAAAACACATGCAAAAGAATATGAAAGTGATCCTTAAAAACGGTCAAAAACCAGTATTATCAACTCCCCCAAACTTAGATCTTTGTTTGTCCTCAAAGAAAACAGGAATCTAAACTCGGAAAGAGGTTTTCGAAAATATAGGAACTAACAATATTCTCAGCAACCGTCCTTATAAACCATAACCAACGTAATGCATCAATCAGACTTAGTCTAGAAAATTCTCACTAAAGTATTACAATGCTAATCCACGGTAACCGTCATTCGAAAGTCTAACCACATAGATCCTAACTTTCAGTCAACTAGCTTTTAACATTTATTAAAGATTGCGTGATTCTTACAAAAAATATTAGACAAGACAATCGATGCTAGGCATTTACGGGCAATTTAGAGGTGATGCTAAAAGTGTTTCGGTTTACCGTATTTTCTTCGGAGGATGCTATATATTATGCAAAAAAACAAGAGAGGATGGAGCTGTTGATACCCACAGTATTCAGTCACTCCTTGCTCGCATAAGTGTTGCTGCAAAACTCCTCCTTCGTCGGGACTTTTCTCCATTTGACAGAATTTTTCTGTCCTTCCCCCGGACTTAGATTTTTCTCCGGGTAATGATTCAAACGGCTTCTTACTCCTCACATATTGAAACATGGTTACCTTGGTAAGAATATAGACTACTCTAAGACTCTTAGGCTTTTCTTTCCTTCCTTTCGGTTTTCTTTTTTATTTTATTTTTGAAAGGGGAAACGCCTTTAAACGGTAGCCTTAGAGAGTACGAAAATTACCGGTTACAAATGATTCCCAAGGCGACTTTTTAGCTTGATTTGTCGATTCCTCCACAACTGAATCCGTCTAGTCTCTTGTCTTCTCGAGTGACTGAAAAACTGTGTCGTTCCTCCCTCTCCGGCGTTTTTGCACATATCTGCACATAAGACAACAAGAGTGTAGCATGAGGTTTGAACAAAAGTTAAGTTTCGGGTGGGATACCGGCTAAAGATGAACCGGCCATCTAGGACAACAAAGAGAGGTAAAAATTAAAAAGATGTCCTAGATGTATGACTCTTTGTATCGCCTAAAACAAATGATAAGAAAATTAAATATAGATTAAGTCCAAATAAAATGAGCTAGTATATCCTGTCAGAAAGAATTTATATGGCTCAAAATCCTCTAGGGATATCGCATTGAAATCACTCAAGCTACTACCTAGTCTAGTACTAAACCACAAAAGAGCTACCACGAGGAAATAGCGTAGAAGCACGCTGTCTATATCATCATAGATTTTGTTCTTATATTCTTGAAAAATACTTAATACAAAATATTACACGAGGTTTTAAAAATTCAGCGAGAATTAAAAAGATCCAAAGAAAACAAAAAATAGATTAGTAACAGATAAACATCCTTCCCCAGACTTAAATCACACTGTCCTCAGTGTGAAAAATTGGTGAAAAGATGGTACAATTATTAAAATAAAAGATTAGGTGAAAGAGATCGATAAAACCATGGTGGTGAAGTGCATGGCTAGGTTTTTCCTGAGCTATCAGTCTCGGAGTCGGGCGTGTTGCCATCGAACTGGTGGTGCTCTTCTAGGAAACGCATCATGCGCATGTATCGTCTCTCTTGTCTTGCTATCTTCTTCTCCATGGCTGCGTATTCTGAATCGTGTTCGTGAGACGAACTCGAGGATGGTGCACGGGACTGTGATTGTTGAAGTAGCCGAGCGCGCTCTGTCTCGGCGTCTCGGTTGGCCTTGGCCGCTAGGAACTGTCCAATCGTGTACGGTAGGCATGGGACTGTAGGTATGTAGTCCATCTCCTCTGGTATCCATCGAGGTGCTGCTCCTTCTCGGAATCTAGGGACATAGTTAGAAGGTAAGAAAACAAAGTAGGACTCACCGACATTAGTGAAATATTGGTAAACAAATATGTCGGGGTCGATTGAAGCGCGAGAGATCGTGCTGTCTTGGGAGAATTGCATCAAGTCGAACTAACTTCCTTGGAGTGGAACCTCGTTTGAGAAATTGAAGTGCACGGCTTGTAGAATTACCGTGATGATGCTTCCGAAGGCGGTAGTAGTGTCTTCGGGTTTTGTGGTGGGCACGTCATGTTTCACCTTCACCAAGTTCTTCGCGATGATACAAGCATAACAAGCATAGCGCGGATTGTCGGTGAAAGGTAATTGAAGGGTGACAAGCTCGCCTTTGAGAACACTCCCCACATTCCCTCTAGAGAATATGGTGTGCGCTAAGAGCTTGTGTGTATCGCGGACAGAAGGATGTGTGAGTAGGGCGGCTTTTGACCGTCTGTTGTCGTAGACGCCTTATCCCATTATGCTCCATAGACCTTCATCGGGATTCTCCTCGGGGTGAATCTCGTCGAGATATTAAAGCTTCAAAGCTTCACAAAGTTCTGGGATCTTTAGAGCATAAGAATATCCGCGAACGGTAAAATAAGTGTACCGTCGTTCTCTCTCGTATTAGAACGTCTCTTGTAACACATGGTGACAGTTGATAAGAATTCTTTGCTGAGATCTTCATAGGTAGGGAGATTGAGCTCCATGAAAGGTCGAACGTTAAATGCGTCGAGATACCAAATCATGTCTCCTCTAATCCCGAGCGCGTCGAGAGTCGAGTAATCTATGCAAGGTGATGATTTGATATCATCTAGTTGAGCTTCTCAAGGTAATCGATATTCGAGTCAATAGGTTTCCCTACATATCGTACATTTGGTCTTCGTTCCGGAGGTGGTGCTGGTTTGCGAGGAGGGGAATGTGTCGGGCCACGTCGCGGTGGTGGCACAAGAGTTCTAGTCGAACGTTGTTGACTTGCCAAGAACTCGCCAAGATTTGTGTCATCTCCTACGCTTCGTGTATCCGAGCTCTCTTCATTCTCCTTGGTCAATCTCCGGGACGACTCTCCTATGTAACCGCTCTTCTTTGAGCGAGTTATTCTCATTCTCTCGTGGTCCATTGTTCCTACAAAATAGAAAATAATTCTCGGAAAAAGTATGAATATGGTTGTGATCGAAAAAAGTTATACGAAAATATTAATTCTTGTATCAATTCAATCAATCAAACGTGAAAAATTGATCACAAGTTTAAACAAATCGATTTCATGATTGTGAATTCTGGGTTTTTGACGTTCTTGTAAAAATATTTCTGTATATCGATTTTAGGTTAAACTTTATGCAAATTTCAGTAGATTACCGTTTGCTAATTTACGATATAACTAGACTAGTTCAAATTAATCAAAATTAGTTTTCAAATTCGTTTTTATTTAAGCTTGAAATTTCCAAATCACAAAAATCTCAAATCCAAGGGAATTAAGTGCCAAACTTGAAGTTCTAATCATTCTAGAAGTTCAATCTAGAATTCTCTAACAATTTCTAACCATCAAAGACATAGATCTAGTGAATTCAAGAAAACACTAGGTTTTTGTTCATATGAAAAAGTAGAGATTTTGGTTCGTACCTTGTTGGAATTGACGGGATGAGTGAGGAATTGAAATCTTCTCCGAAAAAGAATGAGAATGGACATAAGAATTTTTGAAAAAGATTTTGAATTGGAAAATGTTGTTCTTTCTCAAAATCTCCAAGTCTTTTGGAAGAGAAGAAGAAAGAGATCTTAAATCTTGAAATTCTCTTTTTGTCCTTCGAAAACAATTTTATGTAAAAAGAAGTTTTCTGTTTTCCAAAAGAATTTGTGACTTACCTTAACGGGGCACGGGAATTAAACCGGGTTTGGTTCAATTTCACGTCGGGAACATGTTCGGGATTGCACGGTTTAATATCGGGAACGGCTCGGGAATGGTCGGGATTGGTTTTGGCTCGGAATGGGCTGGCTGCGGGGTCCGACTTGTGCAACCGCGACCAACTGTCTTCTCGCCGTGGGACCGGCCAACACCGGCGCGATAGATCAGCCCTCAGCCGCGGGTCCGGCTCTTCCAGCCGCGGCCATTCTTCTCGGGTCGTTTTCTCTTTCGTTCCTTTGTCGTTTCACGATCTGTTTCGAACGTCGTCTTTTTTTGTGTTTTCTGATTTTTTGAATATTTTTGGTTTTTTTGGGTTTTATATAAAGCCTGAACTCCTAAAAACAAAAACGTCAATAGAAAAAAAAAGAAAAAAAAATTAAAAGAAAAACGTACCGAACGGGTTGCCTCCCATAAAGCGCTTTTGGTTAAAGTCGTTAGCTCAGCTTTTTGGTGAGACTAGGCGTGATCAGTAGATGTCTCGGGAACGAATGTTCCTTTGGAATCGTCTTGTTTATGGCGTGTTTCGCCTTTCTTCGGTATCACCTTCTTCTTTCCGCGTTTTTTGGAATTTTCACTTCTCGAAGAGCTTGTTTCATATACTCAATCATTCCTTCTACTTTCTCATCCTTGGTGTATTTTAAATCTGGTGGAATTTTAATCGTGATTTTTGCAAATGGTTTAGAAGTGAACGGTGGACTTACCTTGGGTGGTTTCGTCTTAATCGACTCATCTTTCTCTTTTCCTTTAGGGAAAATCGAGTTTTTCATCTTATGTTCGTCCCTTGGATTTGGAATTTCGTCTGGGACAGTAGGATAAAGCCTCCTTTGATCCACATTCAAGAAGACGGCTTGACGGTTGGTGTGATCAAGGATGTCGCCAATGGTAGCTAAGAAGGGTCGACCAAAAATCAACGGTCTATCCTTGTCTCGTTCCATTTTGAGAACTTGAAAAATAAGCGGGAATGATCTTATTTCCAATAAGTATTTGAAGATCATGGATCGCTCCTTCGGGTTTCTTTTGTGATGAGTCCCCAAAAATTACGATCGCGGTAGATGACGTGAGATTCATTATACCGAGTTTTTCTGCAAATGTCTTAGACATGATGTTGATGTTGGCTCCGGTATCACACAAACAATCAGCAAAATAAATTCCCGAAACCCAACAAGAAAAATAAAAACGTCTCGGATCATTGACTTTTCTAAGCCTTTGAAGCGGGATTAGTTTCGGTACCTCGAATGTTGGTTTTTGGATCATCTTGGATTCGGTAACGTCTCGTCCATAGAGTGGGACGAATTTTGGAGCTTCTCTAGGCTTCATCTTAGCATCGACTTCCTTCTCGGATATAGCGGAAATCACGTTGCAAAATATCTTCGGGTTATCTTCCACTCTTCCAACTAAAATTCCGCTCGGTCTCTAAGTGGAGTCCGCAGTTTGAGAGACATGCATATCCAACTTCTTGACATGGGTTGAAAGAGATTTAAATTTCTCATTCAAGTTGTTGTACATACGATCGACCTTGATATTAAAATCTTTTGTCGTCTTCTCGTTCCTTTGAGCAAGGAGTTGAATTGATTGCTCGAGTTTCGCTATTTGGGTAGCAAGTTGAGTGTTAGAGATACCTTGTTGCTGCGTGTTTGAGTTGTTTTAAGGAGCAGCTTGAGCATTGATGGGCAGTCTTGGTTGGAAGTTCCCATTTCATCCATAGTTCCCATTTTGGAACCGGTTTTGGTGTGGCCTTGATTGTTGTGGATAAGGCTAATCTTGAGGGCTTTTCACGTTCAGGTTTTGATAAGAGAGGTTGTTGAAGTTGGCGTTGCGGAAGTTGTTGTTGAATCCGTTGTTGAAATGGCTTTGGTATCGACCTTGTGCTCCCACATAGTTAACTTTTTCTTCTTGAGAATACGAACCGTTGTTGTTGGTTTTGTAATAAGTGTCACCATTGACTCCAACATTAGCTTCACAAGCATGTACTTTGCGGTTTTGGTTGTTGAGAAGTCGGTTCATAATGATTTTTAGCTCGGAAATCTCTTTCGATTTCGACACGTTCGATCTAGTCGATCTATCGTAGTCGGAAGAATTGTTGCTATCCGACATAGCAAGATTTTCGATGAGAGCATTTCCTTGGTTAATGGTCTTGATGGAGAAGTCTCCATTGCTTGCCGTGTCGAGAGAAAGTTGATATTTTGGTAGTTATCCTCGGTAGAATGTGTTGAGCACATTCGGACCGGAGAAACCGTGATGAGGGCAATCTCTCTCGTACTCCTTGAATTTTTCCCATGATTCATAAAAAGACTCCACCGGTTATTGATGAAATGATACGTGCTCAAGTGTTGAAGAAGCTGGACTAAGGTCTCTCTCTTCTGTCAACGGGATAAGATGGAGGTTGCTGGTGGGGCGATGAGAACCACAAGAGAGGCGACGGTCTCTTGATACTTCAAGGGGTTTCCCTAAGGATCGGACTCACTCACGATCTAAAGAGAGAAAACGTTTTTGTGGAGAACAAAAACTCAAAAATTAACCAAGAAAATTCTTAATGTCTGCGTGACTGAGAAAGATAAAGCCCTAGGGTTTTTAAAGCAAGCTCACGCCCCAAAGAAAAAGAAATAAACCGAAAAAGAAATAACAAGACGGGTCCTTAACAATTTAGGCCCGTTTACAAAATAATTAAAAGACTAAGAGATATAGAAGTGAGGCCTCGTGTAGCTGGTCTTCATGGGCTTACAGAGAGTCATTAATTGGGCAAATGGGCTTAGCGGACTAGTGTCCGTCTTGAAGAAACCTTCTTGTCTGAGCTGGTCCATGAACATGTTGAACTTCTTTTCCATGTCCCTGCTCCTGGTTCTAGTCACTGGTCCACTTGGTACTAGTGGTGCTTGTATGACTTGGGTCGTTGACTCGATGTCCTCATCACTCCCTCCCTCTTCATGAGGTTTTGACCCCAAAACATCATCACCTGCATCAAACCGAGCTAAGTCAGAAACATTGAATGTAGCAGATACCTTAAGCTCACCTGGGAGCTCGAGTTTGTATGCATTGTCATTGATCTTCTCCAAGATTTTGAATGGGCCGTCTCCGCGAGGCGATAGCTTCGATTTGCGTTTGTCCGGGAATCGCTCCGGTCTCATGTGCAACCACACCCATTCTCCAACTTCAAAATACACGTGCTTCCTGCCCTTGTTGGCATTCTTCACACGTAGGGCATTGGTCCTTTCGAGCTGATCTTTGACCGATTGGTGTAGCTTTTTCACGTCTGCGGCCTTCTTAGCTCCATCGAGGTTTAAGAACTCCGTTTGAGGTAGAGGCTTAAGATCCAATGGCGTCTGTGGATTAAATCCATATGCAACCTGAAAAGGAGACAAATGAGTAGCACTATGGACAGCTCTATTATAAGCAAACTCGACAAAAGGTAGAGCTTCAAGCCAAGTTTTAAGATTCCTCCCTATTGTTGCGCGAAGCAACGTTCCAAGTGTACGGTTAACGACTTCAGTTTGGCCATCGGTTTGTGGATGGCAGGTCGTGGAGAAGAGCAGCTTGGTTCCTAGCTTCTTCCAGAGGGTTCTCCAAAAGTGGCTCAGGAACTTGGTGTCGCGATCTGAGACGATCGTCCTAGGTACTCCATGTAGGCGGACAATCTCTTTGAAAAAGAGGTCCGCGGTTTGGGTAGCATCGTTTGTCTTGGCACATGGGATGAAGTGTGCCATCTTTGAGAACCGATCCACCATGACAAAGATGGAGTCTTTGTGTCTGATCTTAGGCAAACCAAACACAAAGTCCATAGAAATATCAATCCATGGTAAAGTAGGAATCGGTAAAGGAAGATACAAACCGTGCGGGTTAACCCGAGACATGGCTTTCTTGCAAGTGATATATCTTGCAGAGAAAGTTTCGACCGACTTCTTAAGGTGTGGCCAAAAGAAGTGTTCCTTCAGCATGGCAAGAGTCTTCTCAACGCCAAAATGACCCATGAGGCCTCCTCCATGAGCTTCTCGGACTATAAGCTCTCGTAATGAACATTGCGGGATGCATAGGCGTTTATCTTTAAAAATATAACCGTCATGGACATAGTAAGAAGCATGGGCTCCCTTTCCATGGTTCTTGTATATCTCCCTAAGATGCTTCAAAGTCTCATGGTCCGTGTGGATGACACACTCCTTTGAGAGTAGGTAATGCTGCCACGTCTCCATTGCTCGGACTAAGGCGTAGAGCTCCTTATCATAAGTAGGATAGTTGAGAGTGGCTCCACTACGTTTCTCACTGAAGTAAGCAACAGGTTTGCCTCCTTGAGTAAGCACAGCACCGATCCCTAAACCTGAAGCATCACACTCAATTTCAAACGTTTTAGAGAAATCGGGTAAAGTTAAAACGGGAGCATGAGTCAAACGATCCTTTAGGCCTTTGAAGGCCTCTTCCTGGGCGTCTCCCCACTTGAATGCCACGTCCTTCTTGATGATGGCAGTTAGAGGTGCAGCAAGGGTGCTGAAGTCCTTCACGAACCGTCGGTAAAAGCTAGCCAAGACGTGAAAGCTTCGAACTTGGCTAACGGTTGTTGGCGTAGGTCATTCTTGGATGGCTTGGACCTTCTCCTGGTCCACTCTAAGTCCCTGTGAACTCACAACAAAGCCTAAAAACACAAGCTCATTAGCGCAAAATGTGCACTTCTTCAAGTTGTCGTAAATACCATCTCGTTGAAGCGTCTTAAGAATTTGTTCTAAATGAGATAAATGTTCAGCTAGAGTTCGACTATAAATGAGAATATCATCGAAGTATACCACTACAAACTTACTAATGTAGGGTCTAAGAACCTCATTCATGAGTCGCATGAAGGTACTTGGCGCGTTAGTTAGCCCAAAAGGCATAACTAGCCATTCGTAGAGGCCTTGCTTCGTCTTGAAGGCCGTCTTCCATTCGTCACCTTCTCTCATTCGTACTTGGTGGTATCCACTCCTGAGATCAATCTTGGAAAATAAATTAGAACCAGAAAGCTCATCAAGCATGTCATCTAACCTTGGTATCGGATGTCGGTATTTGATCGTTATGTTGTTTATCGCGCGGTAATCCACGCACATCCTCCACGTCCCATCATTTTTTGGCACCAAAAGGACTGGCACGGCACATGGACTAAGGCTCTCACGAACATAGCCCTTGTCCATAAGTTCTCTCACTTGCTTCTCTAGTTCCTTGGCTTCGTCCGGATTAACGCGATATGCGGCTCGATTGGGTAATGGGGCTCCGGGCACAAAATCGATCTGGTGCTCTATTACTCTTACAGGAGGTAAGCCAGGAGGTATCTCATCAGGAAACACATCAGCAAATCGGTCCAAGAGTTGAGTAACGTCAGTAGGAAGCTGTTGCTCCCACGCCCAAGAACCTGCACTTAAAGTCTCCTTAAAGATCATTAGTAATACCGGTTCTTTGCAAGTGATTGCCTTAGAAATATAACTGGACTTGATAAACAAATTGTTCCTGGTCGATGCATCTTTTTCCTTTAACATTTTAACTTGTAATTCGTGTACTTGAGTATGTGTAAGAGGTGCTAAATTATACTTCTTTTTATCATGCACAAACGAATACATGTTACTTCGGCCTTGTTGAATGGCGTCCTTATCAAACTGCCAAGGTCTACCAAGAAGAAGATGGCCAGCTTGCATAGGAACAACATCACACACAACTTCATCCGAGTACTTGCCCACATTGAATGGTACAAGCACTTGGTCCGTGACGCGTAATTCAGCCTTATCGTTTAACCATCTTAGCTTATATGTGTGAGGGTGTTTAGCACGTTCTAGACAGAGCTTAGTGACCATGTAGTCACTTGCTACATTGGTACACGACCCTCCATCAATTACCAAATTACATACCTTGCCTCGGATGGAACATCTTGTATGAAATATGTTGTCTCTTTGGGCTGTCTCGTCGGGATTAACCGTGAGGTTCAAGGCTCGTCTTATGACCATAGACTCACCATATTCAGCCTCACAATCTACTTCTTCAGTGGCTGCCTCGGTCATTTGCACATCAGCCTCATCTTGAGACTCGTACTCACCCGAATCCAACATGATCATAACTCGGGGATTTGGGCATTCTCTAGCCATGTGTCTTCTGCCCTTGCACTTAAAACATGTTATGTCACGAGTTCTAGAAGTACTTGGGTTAGAAAACTTACCTTGATTAGGCTCAGAGGCCTTAGAAGTGAACCTAGGGTCGATTTCGACCGACTTGCCCTTCTCCGCGGCCTTAGATGGGAAGCTGGTTGGAGTTTCGGTTCTGGTCCCATGTTTGGTTACTCCATGTCCGTCCAGTAGCATAGTACTTCTTCTTCAAGTGTTGCTCAGCTTGAATGGCATGGTGTAAGATGTCCTTCAAGTCGTGGTATGGAAGCTTCTCCACTTTGTGACTTAGTCGTTCGTTGAGTCCGTCTAGGAACTGAGCCATGAGTGTCTCGGTGTCTTCATCCAGCTCCAAACGATTTCTAAGATGTTCAAACTCTTCAAAGTATTCTTCCACGCTCCTGGTTCCTTGGGATAATTTTCGAAACCTCTTTTGAAGATCTTGATGATAATAGCTTGGAACATATCGCTTCTTCATGAGCTGTCTCATCTCTCGCCAAGTGCTGACCTGAGGTGATTGGCTCTTTCTTCTGTCAACTACCTCACGATCCCACCATGAGAGAGCATGGTCAGTGAGTTGAGCAACGGCCAAAGCCAGCCTTCTTTGCTCGTTGTAGTCGTAGTACACGAAGATATGCTCCATGCGTTGCTCCCACTCCAAATACGCCTCGGGATCGACTCTTCCAGCGAACGTAGGTGCCTTAAGCTTCATGTCCTGGGAATGTTGGTGCCTTGGGAAGTCACCTTCGGCCTCCTCAAAAATGTCTTGTCTCGGTCCTCGTCTCCTTACTCGCGGCTGTTCCTCTATCGGAACATCGTCTGGATCTTCGCCTAGGTTGTTGGCTCGTCGGTTTGCTCTTGGTAGAGGATTGTTGTTGGCTTGAGGCTGTTCCCTCTGGTCTAGCCTTTGGACTACGCTCTGGAGCTGTTGTTGCATAGCCATGATTGCTTGCACGAGAATGGCATTAGGATCATGCGGTACAGCATTGTTTTCCATTGTTTCTCCTTGCAAAAAAATTCAACAAGGTGTATCAATGAAATCCCAAAAAAAATCGACACCACAAGTAAGGTAAGAAAAAAAAAAATCTGCAAATATATGTTCCAAAATATGGTTCCTTTCTATTTTTTTTTTGACTAAAATCCTAAAAGGAACAATTGAAAAATCGATTAACTAAGAATATGCTAAGTTTCCTTTTTTTTTTTTTTTTGATCAAAATTGCTAATGTACAAAAACAAAATCGACACAAGTGATTAGGGTTATTCTATTTTTCTCTTTTTTTTTTGAATCCAGCAACCTAACAAGAACAAGAAAAAAAAATTACAGAAAATTAAAAGATGATAAGGGAACGTTTACACCTTCGATTCAGGAGCTTTTGAAGCTGTGATACCAAAATGATACGTGCTCAAGTGTTGAAGAAGCTGGACTAAGGTCTCTCTCTTCTGTCAACGGGATAAGATGGAGGTTGCTGGTGGGGCGATGAGAACCACAAGAGAGGCGACGGTCTCTTGATACTTCAAGGGGTTTCCCTAAGGATCGGACTCACTCACGTTCTAAAGAGAGAAAACATTTTTGTGGAGAACAAAAACTCAAAAATTAACCAAGAAATTTCTTAATGTCTGCGTGACTGAGAAAGACAATGCCCTAGGGTTTTTAAAGCAAGCTCACGCCCCAAAGAAAAAGAAATAAACCGAAAAAGAAATAACAAGACGGGTCCTTAACAATTTAGGCCCGTTTACAAAATAATTAAAAGACTAAGAGATATAGAAGTGAGGCCTCGTGTAGCTGGTCTTCATGGGCTTACAGAGAGTCATTAATTGGGCCAATAATGTTGCAAGTCGTTTGGCCTCGGTAAAAACCCATCTTCGCAAAACCCAGTGGGATAAAAACGAAGGTTGGGAAAAGAGCGTCAAACGACTTACAAACCCAACTAATGACCTTCCTTGGGCCTAAGTCATCTCTGGTGAAGTGAAATCGACCATAGATAAGTGGGCCACGAGCCTGGGCTTGATGAGTGGCCACTTAGTATTATCGGCCAGCAAAGGATCCAGCCGATATGTCTTCAGTGTTTGGACGTTCTGGTCCGAATGGTAAGGAGTCTTGGGCTGATCATTAGTGTTCTGGAAACTAGACTCAAATAGCTTCAAATCCATATGTGGATCGCCTTCTGGATCGTCCGGGATCATGAGTGGATCCTGCTTCAACGTATCGGCCCAATAACTGCTCGCAAATGGGCTTAGCGGACTAGTGTTCGTCTTGAAGAAACCTTCTTGTCTGAGCTGGTCCATGAACATGTTGAACTTCTTTTCCATGTCCCTGCTCCTGGTTCTAGTCACTGGTCCACTTGGTACTAGTGGTGCTTGTATGACTTGGGTCGTTGACTCGATTTCCTCATCATGAAAACTTTGGATTTTGTTTCTTAGCGCGTCGGATCTCAACTTCGTGTAGAAGTGGTTCAAGAAGGCGGCTTTGCACTCCTCCTAATTAGTAATTGATCATGCGGGCAAAGATTTCAACCAACGGTGAGCTTCGTCGGCTAAAGAAAAAGGAAAAAGTTTACACTTCAAATAATCGGCCAGAACTTGGTTCGTTCTCGTCGTTCCGCATATCTCTTCGAACAACTCGATGTGCTCCATCGGATGCTCGGTTGCAACTCCATGACACTGATTTTACTTGACCAAAGCAATGATTTGAGGTTTGATCTCAAAATTGTTTATGTTCGGTGTAGGAAGTTGTATGACCCCTCGTTTTTGAAGTGTTGATACGGTGCATCAAAATCAGCAATGATGAGGTTACGCGCTTGTCTCCTCGGAGGATTAGCTGGCATTACGGGATGGTTTGCGTTCACGCCATTAGGAGGAATCGATGCATTATCTTGAGCATTGTTCCTTGGTGCATCACGATCGACGGGAAGTTGTCGCCTCAAATTTTTACCATTTTGGTTTTGGTTGTGGTTTTCTTCGGGATCGAGATATGGCTGGTCATTAGTACCATGGACAGCCTCTTGATCTTCTTCGTGATCCAAAAAATCACGGTCATCTTCGTGATCTAGTTGATCACGATTTTGTTGATCTTCCGGGTGGTCGTTTTCGGCCATCCTTAAGTTTTTTTGAGTCTTCTGAGTTCTCTCTCATGTTTGTCGATATCGTCTAATAGCGGTCTGGTTCCTCTAAGAGTACTCCTAGTGTGCATTAACCTTAGAACAAAAGACAAAGATAAAGGAGAAAGTCAAAAGAACAACAAAGAACTTTAAAATCAAAAGTGTCTAGAGTAGAAATTAGAAAACGAAATCAAACAAACTATCACCGGCAACGGCGCCAAAAACTTGACACACCGGGAATTAACCCCGGCGCGGGGTTTTACCCTTTATATCTAAGCCGCAAGTTCACAGCACAAGAAGTAGTACTTAGGGATCGAATCCACAGGGATATACGTTATCCCATTTCTAACGAGTTCTAACTTAGCTCCTCCAGGCGCGGTGGCTTCGTCTTCGGGGCAGCTTCATCTGCCTTTAGTGCTTCGGTGTATTTAAGGATTCAACCATTGGATTGCCTCCAATCCAATTGCATTAAAAAGCTGGTTGTCTCTACTTTTTTGTGTCCAAATTTTTGGATGATCAGACGGTGAAAAGGTCTTCATTAGCTGCAAGACTTCTTGATGGTCCAAGTTTATCCAAAAATGTACTTTTTCTCCGAAGTGCACTCTTTCAAATCTCTAAAATATGAAAATCACTTGAAAACCTTTGAAAACGGAGTTAAAACACCTGCAAAAGAATATGAAAGAGATCCATAAAAATGGTCAAAAACTGATGTAATCATCAAGCAATTCTAGTTAAAAAGAGCTAGCCATATCTATCCCTACATGAATTAAGCTCAAGCCTCAACCTACACAAGTATTCTTATCATCCAATCCTTTGATATTCGTTAATTGTTTCAAGTGAATTATATTCATGCAAGGCAAGTGAATTCAGTTGGCTATGGTAAAGGTCTTGAGATCAAGATGATCTCAAATGTATGTGGTTACTCCAACGCAAGGGATCTCTCTGTGAATGAGCAAGCTTTAGCAAAATGCTAAGAGTAAAAGGCAACATATGCATACAAGGATAAATTTGCATCTACCCAATGCCTAAGAAGTCTCTAACCCTAGCATCTCTAACCGTGAAGTCCCAAACCTAAGCTACCCTCTCTTTTTTTTCACAAGGCCTTTTTGTCTTCATGCCCCACATGATTTTCTTCTTCTTCCATTTCATCTTTTCTCACTTGGGGAATTTTTTCTTCTTTATTAAACCTTGTGGCATGGTGCTTTTTTGTCGTTTTCTTAGCTCTTGTTTTCTTTTCTTTTCTTTTCCTTGCCTCCTTTTTTCATCACGTGATGCTTTAGCCAATTTTTGGCTTCTTTCGTTTTCATTGAACGTTGTAGTATAGTGGTAAGTATACCCGAATATCACGCGGGTTACTGATAAGCTCAAATGTAAAACCCTAAAGTACTAACAGCTTTGTCGATTGTAATACTTAGGGGTAAAATCCACATAAACTCAAGAATCACACAATAAATTTTAAGGGTTGAATTAAGCTAAGTGATCGATGTAATTGAAGGCAATAACGTAGATTAAACTTGTTGTAAATTCGATGGAGGAAAGATAGGTTCAGGGTATTTCTCAGGAAATCAATGAATGCAGACAAACTAACTAGTCAGGGTTCAGGTTATGCACGGTTCTTGGACTCAAATCACTAAGTTATTATTAACCAACTGTCGTTGCGAGAATTATCTAAGTCTAAATCGCAGAATCCCAAATCTCTTTGCAAATCCTAAAGATCTAAACTAGCTTTAAAGTTCAGGTTTGATATGTTCACAAAACAACTAAACCAAATCTCTTTGCTGATAGCTATTTTTCTCACCCTAAGTTCTGTCATATTATCAATTGCACTGTGGTGCCTAATCTATTAACGTAAGATCTAAGTTCCAGATTTGCCAACCTAGAATTAGCTTTGAGAACAACATATGGTGAAGAACTAATTCAGATTATGAACCCTAATCAACCACTTCCAAATGAAAGCTAATACATTGATATGTCTTGTATCGAAATTTGAGTTAAATCCACCGGTGTAAACATCTTAAACGAATGCCAAACTTCTGACGTCTCTGCATGACTCTGCATCTCCATATGCTCATTTTCACCCAAAACGGCTCTTTTTCTCCCAAAGTCACATAAAACAGGAAAAGACTCGAAAGGACTCTAAAATACTAGAAAGACTCTATAAATAAGACATATATCATGGCTAAAAATGGGTAAAAACCATGATATATCAACTCTCCCAGACTTAACCTTTGCGTGGCCTCAAGCAAAAATAAAGCTAAACAAGAGAAAGAGGTTTGAAAAACACGGAGACTCACTTGTTCTTAAAACATTGCAATGACCTTTTTTCTTAGTCCTCCACATATCACGTAACCAGTTCCAAATCTAACCACCATGTACTTCTCCGTAGACATTTGCAGCTTCCCAGACTACACACATTATTTCACAGCATCGTCCAATAAAGCCCTCATCGATAGTTTCATTGTTGTAATCAATGCCAAGAACCATGTAGAATCTTTCCCATAAAATATCATGACCAAAGAACCACCTAATTTTCACACTTTTTGGTATTGGTTCCTCTCCCCCAGACTTATTTCACATCATGTTCTCTTGCATATACATATTAAGGTTCGAAACGCGAGTATTGATGGTGTTTGCCACCGAATCCCCGGTTCTTCCCTCAAAAGTAATCAAAGGTGTAGGCGAATAATGGTATCACATGAAATTTTCCTAACCTCGTTTCCACCTTTGTGTGATCATTCCTTCTGAGGTAGAATAATGGGATCGCTGGAAATTTTCCTATCCCTCTACTCAGAAGAAACTCATTTCATCTTTTCAAGCTTTTATCTATTAACTTATAACAAGGGAGACAAATACCATTACTTTCTACACATGGGTTCCTTTGTCAGATATGAATGAGGAATCAAGCTCTATGAACATCAACCACATCGATGAAGTGCAAAAATTAGCTCATGCTTTAATGGATTCTGCTGGAAACATGGACGTTTTCTAGTAACTTGCCAGCCTTTGGATTTTTCATTAGTCTGATCTAGAACTGATTCTGTAACAATGGTCACTTAGAAGTAAGGTCATAACAATAGATTCAAGAAAAAGATCATCATCTCCAACAAGTTTTGACTCAATAAAACAAATTTTGACTCAAAAATGACTGACTCTAAGAAAAACAAACACAATGTCAGCAACTACCTCCCTAGACTTAAACAACACTCTCCCCAGTGTTATCTGGCCTAAAGGTGGTAAAAGAAATTATAACAGCCAATTGAATGCGTGAAAATCAGAGAAGTTACCTGAGTACGGGTGTCGACCGACACACAACACTGGTATCGAGCGATACCAGGCTTAGGTCGACACAAAGACTCTTTGACATCGACATTGATGCATGTGGTGTCATGTTTGTCCAAGTGGGTCGCCTCCACGCTCACCACAACATATATATTATTTTTTTTGGGTGTGGTGTTGACCAACACCACTCTTGTGTCGCCCGACACTGAGCCTCTTTGCACCTGTTTCACATAAACACACAAAAAACCAAAAACGAAAATCAAAAGAAGTAAAAGAACTTATGTACAGACACACCAGTGGGTTGCCTCCCACCAAGCGCTTGTTTTACGTCACTATCTTGACTTTGGCTCAGGTTATCAGTCATGAGAAAATTGAGAACTTACTCCCAGACAAGTCCTACAACTAGACACTTCCAACTTCAGAGTTCTGCTCAACATGCTCTCCACAACCTCTTTTCCTTTCTCTTTCAGCTCCTAAGTAAGATTAACTCTAGCCTTATAGAATGGTTTTGAGGTTCCTTTGCACTTCACCTTATAGTCAATCGAATCTCCATCACACTTCTGAGGGATTAAAGTCATATAGGCAACACCCTTGACTCTTTTGTTCTTCACCTTCTTCTTTGCCTTAGCCGTTTTGATGTCTTTCTTGGTGATGATAGAAGGACCATCTAAAATGTCTATGAAATTTGGCTCATCATAAGGTTCTTCCAAAAGATCAACCATCAACCGCTTTCATGTAACAACGGTGATGCAAGAGATATGTGTGGGAGCTCTTCCAGAGGGGATGGCTTTGTAGGAGATCTTCTTGTCAATGTATGAGAACGAGATCCTCTTATTGGGCGTGTCTATAACTGCACCAACTGTAGCCATGAACGGTCTTCCCAGAATCAAAGGCGTACTAGATCTTGCACTCATCTCCACAACCTGAAAATTAGCAGGAACCAGGCAATCTCCTACTTTAACAAGCAAATCAGGGATTGTACCGTATGGAACTGAGGTGGAAGAGTTCGTGAATGCGAGAGTCATCGTAGGAGGTCTTATATCAGAAATTTACAACCTCTCTGCAATTGCCTTTGACATGACATTGACGCTAGACCCTGAATCAACGAGATACTCTTTGAATTCAATTCCAAAGATAGAGCATGGAACTGAAAATTTTCCTGGGTCTTCCCTCTTAGGCAACTGCTTCATTGGTGGTGGTGCACTTCTTGCTTTGATGAAGAGTGCCTTTATCTCTTCTAGAGTTTCTCTGCAATCTCGAAAGTGACAAAAATAAGGGCGGTATTCTAAAGCTTCTTCAAAAGACATAGTATGGGGAACTCTCCTTACCATCTTCTCAAAATCGAGCAACTTTTCTGCAGTAATGGGAGCTCTGTGATTGTTAGGTAGTCTAGGATATGGCACCTTAGGTTTGTAAACCCTCTCCTGAACAATCTTCGGTGTTTTCAAAATTTCCAACTCAGTCTGCGAGGGGTGTCGACCGACACCAGATTGGTGTCGATCTACACACGGCTCATGTGTAGTCTCTTCAGGTAGGTGTCAATCGATACCAACAATGGTGTCGGTCGACACAGATGTATCAGGCTCAAAATCACCTTCAACCTCTTCTATCTCCACGAATTTTTCTGCATTCAAACCCTTTTCTACCACTTCAGTGACCTCTTTAGCACTTCTTAAGGTGATTGCATTGACGTATTCATTCTGTGAATGAACCATGTTTCCTTTGACAGCTACTGCAGTCTGAGCTATTTGAGTTTCCAGCATCTTTTGATGAATACTGAGAGACTCAATTTTCCCATTCAGGTCTGTGTACATAGCATCCGTCTTCCTATTGAAATCCATTGTCATCTTCTGTTGTCCCTCAAGAATCTGTTCTAACATAGATTCAACTTTGCTTTCAGGAGTTTTGGGTGGTGGGGATTGGTAGGACGAATTCCCATAGGTTCTAAAACCAGCTGGGTTGACTTCAGATTTGCACCCTCCTTGCTGAGCATTGTTGGTGAAGTTTTGGTTGTTGTTTTGCTAGTATTGATTTCTCTGACCTTGAAAACCAGAACCACCAATGTAGTTAACACCTTCCACTTCATCCTCATTGAAGTTCTCAACCTTATCAGCAAAATGAACAGCCTTCATCGTCTTTCCCATCAAGAGATTGTGCACTGAATCCAACTTAGCTTGAACCTCAGCAATCTGCGATCCATCCATGCTCCCAGTCTGCTTCCTTCGCTCAAAGTCTGCATTCTTGGTACTATTGCTAGACGACAAGTTCTCAATAAGCACATAAGCATCGTTAGGATACATGGTGTTGAAGTTCCCATTACTCGCAGCATCTAAGGCCATCTGATACCTCCAATCAATCCCTCTGAAGAAGATACCCATTAACTGAACGTTGGTGAACCCGTGGTGTGGACAATCTCTCTGATATATCTGAATCTAATCCAAGCAGCCTTGAATGCTTTAGTCGCTCCCTGAGAAAACTGGGAGATCTTATTCCTGAGCTCCTCTGATCTTGCATCATCATAGAAATTATTCAGGAAGGCATTCTTAGTCTCCTCCCAAGTAGTCAGTGACCCAAGGGCAACTGCTTAAGCCAATAAGCTGCATCTCCACCAAGAGAGTATGGGAAAAGCTTACAGAAGAGGAAATCATTTGACACTCCATTGTATTTGATGCTAGTAACCAAGTCCTCAAACTTCTCAATGTGATCCATGGGGTGTTCATGAGAAAGACCGTGAAAAATGTGCTGACCCACAAGAGTGAAGTAAGCAGGTTTCAGCTCAAAGTCATTCCTCTAAAAAGCAGGAAGGCGAATCGTTGATCGATTGGCATAGAACTGATCATGCCTGTTGTACTCACCAATCGTTCTACCACGATTAACCACATTATTCCCAATATTCACAACAAATGCAGGGATAATGATGTTTCCATCCCCATCAAGTCGTTGCCCTCTCTCATTGCACAATTGACCATCTTGGTCTCTCAAAGCTCCAGCATCATCATGAGTCAATGCCACTGGATTGTTCATCTTTGCTTGCTTCTTTGTTTTCCGGTTTGTGCGTTCCAAGTTTGCTAGCTCCTTGTTGGAAAGATTCACTAGCTGAGTGCTCTTGTTCCTCCAGGTTTCGCGAGTGGGCATACACCTGAAACACACTAGACAAGGCACGTAAGTAACAAAAAAAAAATGATGAGTATCGACCGACACTGGGTGGGTGTCGATCGATACCAACTAACACGGCGAGTATCGACCGACACTGACTAGTATAGATCGATACACGGGCTTAGTCAAAATTCTAGACTAAAATCTAATGGCGAATTAAGAATCCCCGACAACGGCGCCAAATTTGATAAGCTCAAATGTAATACCCTAAAGTACTAACAGCTTTATCGATTATAATACTGAGGGGTCGAATCCACAGAGACTCAAGAATCACACAATAGATTTTAAGGGTTGAATTAAGCTAAGTGATCGATGTAATTGAAAGCAATAACGTAGATTAAACTTGTTGTCAATTCGATAGAGGAAAGATAGGTTCATGGTATTTCTCAGGAAATCAATTAATGCAGACAAACTAACTAGTCAGGGTTCAGGTTATGCACGGTTCTTGAACTCAAATCACTAAGCTATTATTAACCAAATGTCGTTGCGAGAATTATCTAAGTCTAAATCCCAGAATCCCAAATCTCTTTGCAAATCCTAAAGATCTAAACCAGCTTTAAAGTTCAGGTTTGATATGTTCACAAAACAACTAAACCAAATCTCTTTGCGGATAGCTATTTTGCTCACCCTAAGTTCTGTCAGATTATCAATTGCATTGTCGTGCCTAATCGATTAACCTAAAATCTAAGTTCCAGATTCGTCAACCTAGAATTAGCTTTGAGAACAACCTATGGTGAAGAACTAATTCAAATTATGAACCCTAATCAACCAATTAACCTAACATTCAAAGAGATCATTTATGAGAACCCTAAACCTAAAAGAGATCTACTAGGACATGATCAATGGAACAGAAATCATAGATGAATAGAATTGCATAAAAGAAATCAATAAGAAACAAGGGTTCAGAGTTGTCTGCCAAAAACCCTGGAACAAATCTCTCTCAAAGTATCAAGAATAAAAATAAAGCTTAGCCAAAGTGGCTGAAAAACCTAATTCTCCATTACGGCCAATATTTCTCCTACCTTTGCTTCCTTGCAACACCAGGTGAGATCGGCCAGGTATGATGGGCTGGTATGGTCACTCCCAATTCTCCATTGCTCCTAGCTATCTTCTCACGACCCAAGTCGAAGTGTAAGCTCCTCCAAAATCCTCCGAACACCTAGAAACACACTCCAAAATATGCAAGACACTATAGGACCTAGTATGAACAACCTAAATTCTAAATGAGAACCAAACACAAAAGGAATGCTATGAGATATATGCAAAAGGGGAAAAACCTAGGCTAAGAAAATGCTTAGGAGAGGTAAAATATGAGAATGTCACGTGTCCCTATAGAGGTAGGTTGATATTCTCATAATTTACATGTTCTAGTATGCATTTTAGTTTGCATTCTCTAGTAATTTACATGCATAGCCATATCTTTGTTTAGCATTCAGCTCATTTTTAGAGTTTAGGATGTTGCATTAGGTCCTAGGGAGTTTTGCATTTTTTTTGGGACGTATTTTAGGTACTTTGGAGAAGACTCAAGACTCGGGACGTGAGGCCGGTCGGATTGGAAGCAAGGAGAAGAAGCCAAATGCATGAGGAGGCTCGGTAAGCCATGACACCGAGGTCACATGTCGGTGTGACTGATCGGTGTTGAAGCCTCAGGAGATTACATCGAGGTCACATATCGGTGTGACTGATCGGTGTGGAGACAGGAGCAAATCGTCCTTAGCACCGATGTCTAGCACCGACCAGTGACATCGGTGTTGGAGCCTCAGGGGATTACACCGACATCACAAGTCGGTGTAACTGATCGGTGCCACTCCTCCAATCTTGCTTCACCTCAACACCAAGGTCACAAGTCGGTGCAACAAATCGGTGCAGCTTCCGGGGGAAATCAACCTTAACACCGATGTGCAACACCGATGTATGACATCGGTGTGTCTAACACTAACACCAAACAATTTCAAGTTCAACACCGAGCAATTTCAAGTTCACAAATCGGTGTGCTTCATCAGTGCACAAACCCAGGTCCAACACCGAGATGTTGCGCCGATGAGTGATATTGGTGTTGACCTCTGAACCACTTTTACCCAACTCAACCGGATCGGTACCCGGTTTTTCCCGGATCGACCCGGTTCGTCCTTATTTACTATTTAAACCCAAAAACCTAATTTTCATGGGTGAAGTCTTTTCTTAAGTAAAAACCCTCTCTAAGAGTGATTGAGAGTGATTTGTAAGAGATTGATCCTTTTAAATTTATGCATTTGAGTATTGTTTTCTTTGATTCATTCTTCCTATCTTCTATTTTCTAATCATCAAATCCTTTGATCATGTGTTTTAATTCTTCTTTTATGAGATTTGTTGAAACCATGGTGATTAGTGAGTAGTTCTTAGAGTTTAAGGATGGTTAGTGTTAGGGTGATTCCAAGGTTGATTTATGATGTTTATGGTTAGATTATCTTGTTTCTCTTCTTGATTAGTGATCCTAATGCTAGATTGGGCTTGAGAGAGCCAATCTAGATCAAGGGGTATTTCACACCCACAAAGTGTTTGATGAAATGCCTTGATAAACTAATCAATAGATATTCATTCCTAGCCTATGAGAGTAGTTGTCTAGGGTGTTTATTTGGTCGATTTTGATTGTTTGCACTTAATGCTTGCTAGTTAGTAATTCACAAATGATAGTTTGTTCTTGGATTAGTAATTAGCATGGTGATTAATTACTTGAGAGAGGATTAGTCACACTTAGTGATCATTGCCTAGGGATAGCTTTGTTTGTTCATTGAGCATCATGAATTCGTCTTGAATCATCTTAATTCGATTATCCCATCCTTGATTTCGTTTATATTTCTTGCATTACAACTTATTTAGTTTGCTATTTCTTGTTCTTATTTTAAGTTGCTTAGTTCACTAGTTAAACAACAAATCTTGCTTATTTGGCTTAACTTAAAAACTGCCTTGTATTCTTGTTGGTTTGGAATCTTGCCCATTGGATTGAACCTATTATACTAGCAATAGTATATCGAGTAATTGATCTCGAGACTTGCAAAAGTCCTTCATCAATTTGCTGCTATTGCCAATTGGGTTTTGATTTCAAAATTGAGATTTAGGTTCTTTTTGAGATCAAGTTTCATTTTCTCTTTGATTACTAATGTCTTTCACTTTTCATTGCTATCTCTCAATCTTATAGGTGTATGCATATGCGATCTCGAGGCAACCACAACCTAGTTGAGCCGAGGGATGACATGCATCGTTCATATCGTGGGGTTAGAGCAAGAGAAGCACGTGTGAGACTACAACAAGTTGAGATCAACATGGATCACTTTGAAAATGTTCCACTTGGGGACATTCATGACAGTTTGGACAACCTTCCGCACCATAGGCGAGATGGTAATGGAAACCACCAAAGCCAAGGAGGGGATGGGCACAACCCCAACCACCCGCCCAAAACGTCCAAGTTATGAACCATACTCCTAGAGCTCAAGATGTGGTTGGTGCGGGTGATGCCGCGAACGCTCACTGGAATCGCCAAGGTATCCAAGCTCCTCCGGTCGAGAATAACAACTTTGAGGTCAAAGCCGCTTTGATTAACATGGTCCAAAACAATAAGTTTCACGGTTTGGCCATGGAAGATCCTCTTGACCACATCGATCAATTTGATCGTATATGTGGCCTTACAAAGATGAACGGTGTCTCGGAGGATAGCTTCAATTTAAGACTCTTTCCCTTCTCTCTTGGTTATAAATCTCATCAATGGGAAAAGAGTCTTCCTCAAGGTTCGATTACCACTTGGAATGAGTGCAAAAGAGCAGTTTTGGCAAAGTTCTTCTCACTTTCACGGATCGCGAAGTTGAGAAACAACATCTCTAGTTTCACTCAACGGAACCATGAGACTTTTAATAAAGCTTGGGAGAGATTTAGAAGCTACACCACCCAATGTCCACACCACGGATTCTCGGACGTCTCGCTTTTGAGTACGTTATACGGTGGTGACTTACCAAAGATATGGATGCTCTTGGACACCGCTTCTAATGGAAACTTCTTGGCAAAACGAGTGGTTGAATCGATGGACCTCGTGGAGAACGTTGCTCAAAGCGATGGTACGTATGGGGATTATTATGACCTCGCAACGAGGACCACTAGCGACGTTGATGAGCAAAAGAGGGCCAATGAATTTAAGAGCCACAACGAGAAGATCGACAAGCTTCTCCAATCATCTCAAAAGCAAGTTCAATTTGTTGGGGACTATGAAGACAACCAAGGTTAGGATGCCGTGAAAGAAAGGGCTAAAGAGATGGAGTTCATGGTAGTATTGACACATGAGTGTAGCGCCATATTCCAAAAGAAGGTAGTACCCAAGAAACTTGGAGATCTGGGTAGTTTCACACTCCCATGTGCTTTGGGACCTCTTGCATTCGATAATTGCCTTTGTGATCTAGGAGGTAGCATGAGTCTAATGCCGCTATCCGTTGCTAAAATATTGGGGTTCACGAGGTACAAGGCGTGTAGGATTTCCTTGATCCTTGCGGATAGAAGTGTTAGAGTACCAATTGGGCTACTTGAAGACTTGCCAATCGCGGTTGGAGACTTCATTGTTCCAACGGACTTCGTGGTCTTGGAAATGGACGAGGAGCCTAAAGATCCTTTGCTATTCGGTAGGCCTTTCTTGACAACCACGGCTGCAATTATTGATGGTAAAAAGGGAAAGATCGACCTTCACTTGGGCAAGGACGAGGTACTAGAGTTTGACATCAATGAAGTGATGAAGAGACCCACCATCAATGGGAAAGTCTATTACATCAAAGCGATGGATGAATTAGAGGACGAACTCTTGGAAGAATTAAATCTTGAGGATAGTTTGCAAGTTTCCTTGACTAAGGATCACGGTGAACATGGGTATTTGAATGAAGCTAGTGAGAGCTACAAGCTGATTTTGGATTTACATAAGCCAATGGTTGGTGAAGCCACGGTCATCGATTTGGGTCTTCAAGGGATGAAGTGTGGATACGGTTCCACAATGAGTTTGGTCCAAGAGAGCTTTGCTTTGTAAGTGGAGCAACATGAGAACTGGCAAGAAGCTAGCAGTGGTAAGACTAGCGTGGACGAAGATTGGAGTGAACTCAAGGCGCCTAAGGTGGACCTCAAACCACTTCCCGTTGGGTTAAGGTACGCTTTCCAAGGTCCCAATGAGTCATACCCGGTCATAGTAAATGAGAACTTGAAAGATGATGAATTGTCCTCCTTTTTGAACGAATTGAGGAAGTATAGGAAAGCCATTGGTTATTCCTTGGATGACATCAAAGGCATTTCCTCTACTCTTTGCACACATAGGATACATCTAGAAGATGAATCGATGACTTCTATCGAACATCAAAGAAGGTTAAATCCAAATTTGAAAGAAGTTGTCAAGAAAGAGATTCTAAAGCTTCTAGATGCGGGGATTATCTATCCTATATCCTATAGTAGGTGGGTATCCCCGGTCCATGTGGTGCCCAAAAAGGAAGGAATAACGGTTTTGAAGAACGAAAAAGATGAATTGATACCCACTAGAACCATAACCGGTCATAGGATGTGTATTGATTATCGAAAACTTAACTCCGCCACTACGAAAGATCACTTCCCACTCCAATTTATTGACCAAATGCTTGAAAAGCTTGCAAACCATCCATACTATTGCTTTATTGACGGGTATTAGAGATTCTTCGAAATCTCGATACATACCAATGATCAAGAAAAGACAACATTCACATGCTCCTATGAGACCTTCGCTTATCGGAGGATGTCGTTAGGGTTATGTAATGGACTGGCAACCTTTCAACGGTGTATGATGTCTATATTTTCATATTTGATCGAAGAAATGGTTGAGGTTTTTATGGATGATTTTTCCGTATATGGCTCTTCGTTTGGTGTTTGTCTTTCCAATCTTTGCAAGGTACTCACTAGGTGTGAGGAAGTGAATCTCATCTTGAATTGGAAGAAATGCCACTTCATGGTTCGTGAAGGTATCGTCCTCGGGCACAAGATTTCGGAGAAGGGAATCGAAATGGACAAAGCCAAGATCAAAGTTATGGTGAGCTTGGAACCGCCAAAGCCGGTTAAGGATATCCGAAGTTTCTTGGGTCATGCCGGGTTCTAAAGGAGGTTCATCAAAGACTTTTCAAGGAAGGCCACTCACAAGGCTTCTTTGCAAGGAAGTGGAGTTTAACTTCGATGAAGAATGCCGTGAGGCATTTTTGGAGATCAAAAAGGCTCTTGTGAGTGCTCCTATTGTGCAAGCACCGGATTGGTGTCTCCCTTTTGAGATAATGTGTGATGCTAGCAACTATACAGTAGGAGTGGTTCTTGGGCAAAAGAAAGACAAGAAGATTCACGTGATCTACTATGCTAGTAGGACATTTGACGATGCACAAGGAAGGTACGCTACTACGGAGAAAGAGCTACTTGCGGTTGTGTTTGCTATCGAGAAGTTTAGGTCTTACGTGGTTGGCTCCAAGATCATCGTTTACACGGATCATGCTGCTTTGAGGCATATCTATGCTAAAAAGGACACCAAGCCAAGACTCTTGCGATGGATGTCGTTACTTCAAGAATTTGATATGGAGATTGTCGATAAGAAAGGTATTGAGAATGGACTTGCGGATCACTTGTCTAGGATGCGCGACGACTCACTCCCCGAAGAGCAATTGATGTTAGTGAGTGTTTTGAGAAAAGGGATTGAAGCCGTGAGAGGTTTTGAGGACGCTAAGGGATTGACGGATGGAAAGCTACCTTGGTTTGCGGATTTGGTAAACTACCTAGCTTGTGGAAGAGAACCGCCTAACTTGGAAGGCTACAAGAAAAAGAAATTCTTTCATGACGTCACAAGGTACTATTGGGATGAACCATTCTTATACAAGTTGTGTCCGGATGGTTTATATCGAAGGTGTGTGGCGGAGGAAGAAACGATCGGGATCTTGTTTCATTACCATGGTTCGACCTATGTAGGTCAATTTGCTTTTTGCATCGCTTCTGATGCATGCCAAAGGAAGGGTAACATTTCTAAGAGGGACGAGATGCCCCAAAATTGCATTCTTGAGGTCGAAATCTTTGACGTATGGGGTATTGACTTTATGGGACCATTCCCTTCTTCATATGGGAACCAATATATCTTAGTAGCGGTGGACTACATGTCTAAATGGTTTGAAGCAATCGTTAGTCCAACCAATGATGCTAAGGTAGTTCTCATGCTCTTTAAGACCATCATTTTTCCATGTTTTGGGGTTCCAAGAGTTGTGATTAGCGATGGGGGTAGCCACTTCATCAACAAGGTTTTCGAGAGCCTACTAAAGAAGCACGGGGTTAAGCATAAAGTGGCCACACCATATCACCCTCAAACAAGTGGCCAAGTGGAGGTTTCAAACCGACAAATCAAGGCCATATTGGAGAAGACCGTGGGTAGTTCGAGGCTAAGAAGTTAGCCGATGCATTGTGGGCTTACCGGACGGCGTTCAAAAGACCTCTCGGAACTACACCGTTCAATCTTCTCTACGGGAAGTCATGCCATTTACCGCTCGAGCTTGAGTACAAAGCCATGTGGACCGTGAAGCTACTCAACTTTGATCTCAAGACGGCAAAAGAGAGGCGTTTGATCCAACTTCAGGAACTTGATGAGATTAGGCTTGAAGCATATGAGAGCTCCAAGATCTACAAACAACGGACTAAGGCTTTCCACGACAAGAAGATTATGCGCAAGGACTTCAAGGAAGGATACCAAGTCTTACTCTTTAACTCGCGCCTCAAGTTGTTTCCCGGGAAGTTACGGTCTAGATGGTCCGGTCCCTTTGTGATCAAAGAAGTGAGATCTTATGGAGCTGTTGTTCTTGTGAACAAGAATGGGGAGGAATTTATTGCAAACGGCCAACGGCTCAACCCAAACCACGCAAATGAAATCATTAAGGAGGGAGTCTCATTTCCCCTTGATGATGTTTCTCTCGCTTGAACACGGTAACCAACGTCGAACTTAGTGACGTAAAACAAAGTGCTCTTGGGAGACACCCCAAGCTTATCATTGTATATACTTTTAGGATTCTTGTTTTCTCTTTTTCGTGGTTCGTTTTGATGTTTTTGCTAAGTATTTTTAGGGACTCTAAGGTCGACAAGGCGACACCGATGTGCAACATCGACATGTGACATCGGTGTGGCCATGCCGAGGGAAAGAAGGAGCAACACCGAGGTAACAAATCGGTGCAACAAGTCGGTGTGGAAACAGGGGGAAATTCCCTTAGCACCAATTAGCAATACCAATATGTGACATCGGTGTGGCCATGCCGAAAAGAAAAAAAAAGGAGCAACACCGAGGTAACAAATCGGTGCAACAAGTAGGTGTGGAAACATGGGGAAATTCCCTTAGCACCGATGTGCAATACCGATTTGTGACCTCGGTGTATCTCAAAGAAGCTTTTAAAATTTGCCAACACCGATGTGTTACACCGACATGTGACATCGGTGTTGTTTAAATTTCTAAGATTTTGCTGACCGACCCGCTTCCCGACCAAGGTAAAACCCGACCCGCCCAGGTAAGTCACCTCTTCCACGCGAAAAAACCACCTCTCCTCACCATTTTTCGCGATTCATCGATCTAAAACTCCCTTTTCTTCATAACTCTCTCAGTTTTCACTCAAATTTCGTGATTCAAAGTGCTAAATTCTCGGTTTTCACTGAGCATTTTGGATTCATCACCGTTCTAGACATTTAATCCCAAACCCCCAAGGTATTTCATCCATTCAATCTTTGAAAAACCATGGATTTGTTCTTGAGTAAAAATTTCTTGTAGATAGTTAAACATTCTGTTTCACTTGTGCATAGACCTTGGGGCTAGGTTATCTATGTATAAACTTGTTGATTCATGATCTTATTTTCGATTTCATGGAGAAATTTGAGAATTTGGGATTTTGAGATAAATTGGAATTGGAAATTGCAATTTGGGCAATTTGATTGTGTTTATTGAGCCAAGTACATCGATATACAAATTTTGTTTGCTCATACTTGGATGTTTCCTTGTTGGTTAAGCATCAATTTGAAAAACCTTAGTTTGATTTTGAGAAATAATTATGCCAATGCTCACGATTTTTCTCAAGAATATGTGTAGGCACAATGACGGACAAAGGTGCTCCATCAACTCGAGCAAGAACCAAGGCTTCAACCGCTGCAAAGGACAAATCTGTTGCCAAGGCTTCCAATGCCAAGGGAAAAGCCGCGGCAAAGAGCACCAAAACCAAAGGAAAATCCACGGCATGGATATCTTTACCTAGAGGGATGGAGCTTGCTCGGGGAAAAGACTCCAACAAGAAGGGTAAAGGTAAGAGAGTTGAGGAAGACGAAGAGGAAAGTGGGAGCTCGGACGAAGGAAGCTCAAGCGCGGAAATGCAAACGGCAAAGCCAAACATGGGAGATTACTTTTCCAAGTTTTTTCAAATGAAGTTTGAACAAGGCAAATTCATTGACTCGGAGATGTTGGATAAGATGGGGATAAGCGAGGATGTGTGGATTCTTTTTGAGAATATGGGCCTTAGCAAGTTCATGAGCATGAAGTATGAAACTTTCAAGGCGCTCTCTTGCATGTTCCTAGCGCCTCTTAGAGCGAGATTCGACGAAACTGCGGATGAAAATTCTGGGTTTGGGATCTTGAAATTCACGATTAATGCCGTCACCTACTCTGTCACTTTCTGCGAGATATGCGAGATATTCGGGTTCAAGGAAGAAGGGACTTACGGGGGGCAATTTTTCGACTATCCGAGGCTTGATCTCCGAAATCTTTGGGCGACAATTACATCCGGTGAATTTGAGGCCAGCACCTCTAAGAACTCAAGCATACGGCACCCGGATCTTCGGTATACACACAAGGCGTTAGTTCACATGCTCTATTCCAAAGTGGAGATTGACACGGTTACGATGGATGAAATGGAATTGTTGGGGCTCGGTCTAAAGCCCATTCTACCCACTGTCCTTGTCTTGCGACGATCTTGGTGAGGCACTTGTTTGCTTATCGGAACAGGGCTTGGAAGACAAAGGTGAAAAAGGCCGCCATATGCATCATATGGATTATCACGCCTATTCTCATGGAGAAGGGTGTCAAGCTCTCACTTAGCTCCAATGAGTGGAAGCTTTTGGATGCGGGATATCTTGCAAGACTAGGTTCTACCAAGGGATGATCGATGGCAACTTAGCATACAACCTTCAACTCACCGAGACATCCCTTGCACAAGTTTTGTTGCCAAATCCCATCCTCACCACCTCTATGATCCAAGTAACGTCATGTTTTATCCGCCCCAAGAGTACCTCTACAACCGGACCGCCGACCCACCAATGGAAGCATTCCGCAAGAGAGCCCAAAGGAAGAGCACCACCGAAACAAGAAGCAACACTGACGAGTCTCTTGATCTTAAAGAAGAAGTGTCCAATGAGTCACCATCCGGAACCGTCTACGGTAGTGAGCGTTACCATTTTGATCCATATGATGGAGCTATGCCTAACGTGGCAACCAAGCACGCTCATCACCAAACTCGACTCCTACAACGTTGGTGCAAGTTGCAAAACAACAACATGAAGAAGATGGTTAAGACGATCAAGAGTTTGAAAAAGACGGTGAAAGACATGGATCGAACCATCAACGAGCTTAAGGGAGGCGGTTGCGGAGCAAGCACCTCAAGAACCCGCGAAGAAGGATATGGCGTCATGGACACAAACATCGCGATGCAAAGTGGAGAGATGGTGTTGGCCGAGAGCACTAGCCAACCCATGGCCCACGCGGAGAAAGAAACGAAGAGGAGAACAATGAGGTCCCCGTCTCCCGTCTCAAGCAATCTGTCATACTCGATGGGGTCTTCATCCCCATCTCAAAGTTTCTAGGTACTTCCCGAAACTCTTGTACATAGTTTTTCTTTTATTGAGTCATGCATTGTATAGTTTTCTTTTGTTTTGGGCTCTTCTCTTGAATTTATATCACAACGGGCCGGTATCTAATCATGTTTATTTTGATCTTATTTTCGATCTCGCATTTTGAGTCTCATGCATTCATGCATCCATTTAAGGCATAGAAAAACAAAAAAATCAAATTTTTTTGAAAATTTTGAAAACACAAAAAAAAATCTTGTAGTTGCATTTCATGAGTAGGATCGAGTCTAGTAGCATATATGTTGCATTTCACGTGCATATGGAGCAATGATGATTTTTCCTCATAGAGTATCATTTTAAGAGCTCGGTCCAATGCCCTCGTTGCTAGTTGTTTGATGCTTTTGATCTGGTGTTTGAAATCAATGATGAACTATATGTTGATGTCATGTTCATTACCCATGTCTTAGCTAAAGCAAGTTGTGATCTGATCTCCAATCCTACCTAAGTGAGAACCTTAATTTTGACACTTAACTATCATGTTTGTGCATTGCATAGTGAATTCATGGATACCACATACATATTTGGGCTATCTTATCCACTTTACCACTCTCTTGTTAGCCCAAATAGCCGATTCCCATCATTGGAAAGGTTTACCACACCTCTAACCTACCCTCCTTTCAACCCAAATCTTTAGTGAGCGTATGTAAGGCCTATTTTTTCGAGTAAGCTCGGCAAAAAATGTTGAGTTTAGGGCGACAAGGATAGGTTTACATGTAGATCTACCTCAACATCACGGGCTAGACTAGGCTAGGCTAGCTAGGAAGGGATGTTTTGGGGTTTGGAATGAGTAAAAATGTTTGATCGATGAAATCATTGGGGAAATGGGAATTGAGGTCAAAGGAAGAAAAAGGTAAAGAAAGGGAAATTGTCAAAAATGCATGGTTGGTAGTAAAGTTTAAATTAGCTCTTAACATCAAGGTTAGTCTCCAAGTGTTTGAAGAAAAAGAAAAAAAGTCTAAAAGATGGCTAAATCATCATAGTGATGAGGATGGAGACAAGGCAAAAAGTCGACGAGAAGAGCTAAGGGAAGTGAAGTGAAAGCACCATACCATGAGTCAAACAAGAAGAAGAAAGTTTCCCCAAGTGAGAGTAGAAGGAATTGTGTTGGACATGAAGGCAAAGACCTTGAGAACAAAGGGTAGCTTAGGATTGAGGCTTCGTGGCTAGAAATGCTAGGGTTAGAGACACTACAAGAAAAACGCTTATCTTAGCGGCTGAATAACGCTATCTAACGATACCATAGCGTTTTAACAAGCGATGTATCATCGCCCGTCATAATAGGTCAGGCACATTAGATAGCGGTTTTTGACATTGCTATCGTGTCTAACGATACGATAGCGTTAAGAAAAGCGCTCTGACATAGCCCGCGATAATAGATCCTGTAAATTTACTATCGTGTCTTCATTTATTCATGTCTTCATTTATTGATATCGTGTCTTCATTTATTCATAGCATTTTTGTTCTATTTACTATAGCATTCATTTATTGCTATCGATGCACTCCTTGTATCGACCGAATCCCCGGTTCATTTTAGTGCCACCCTTTTATCCTAAGGTATAGGCGAATAGTGGTATCACGGGGAATTTTCCTAACCTCGCTTCCAACCTTAGTGTGATCATCTCTTTCGAAGTAAAATAATGGGATCGATGAAAATTTTCCTATCCCTTTACTTGAAAGAAAATCATTTCATATTTTCTGCTTTCTATTTTAAATAAGGGGGATGAGTACTATACTTTCACACAGGTCATCTTATCAGATACGAATGAGGAGTCAAGCTCTGAAGGCACCAATCACGTTGATGAGGTAAAAAGAAGAGGGCATAAATTACCTCAAGCTTGTTGAATTTTTCTGGAAACATGGATGCCTCTGATTAACCGTGAAGCCTTTAGATTTTCCATTAGTCGATCTGAAACTAGCTCTGCAACAATGGTCACTTAAATGCAAGTCACATAAAAATTCAAAGGTCGTGATCATAATCTCCAACAAGTTTTGACTCAATAAAACAGAAGGACTCAAAGAAAACATCAAAATGACTCAAAAAGGAAAAACAAAAGAAACAAAATGGCGTTAGTAAACAACAAAGAACCAAAAATTTATTAAGTTAACGTTCTTAAAATAAATAAATGAATACGTACCGGTGGGTTGCCTTCCGCCAAGCGCTTGTTTCAAGTCGTTAGCTCGACTTCTTGAGTTTTCTAGGCGGATGATAGGTCTAAGAGGCTCGCACTCCCCTTAGCTCGTTTTGATCTCCTTCTCAGAGCCCCTTTACCTTCATCCATGCTTTGATAGTCATCAAGAGTATTATGTATCTCGCATCCCCTTTTCCCCTCGATCGTGTATCGAATGCGTCTCGAGGTGAAACCGGATGGTGCCGCTAGGTAAAAGACTTCCTTGTCGACGTTCGCGAGACACATTCTCATATTCGGCCAATCCATAATGGATCTTGCTGTCGCTAAGAATGGTCTTTTGATAATCAACTTTTGCAAGTCTTTCTAGATATCAATTACTCTAGATACTAGGTAGTATAAGAGGTATCGAACCAATGGGTTAAGTTCCAAAGCAATGAGAATGCATAGAACAAATTAAGTTAAGCAAATAAAGGTGGTTTTAGTTTCCTAGCAACCTAAATGATTCAAATTAAAAGCAAGAACACAAGTAAACGAATGCTAAACGAGATTAGAAAGATGATAAAGGCAAGCTCTTGGATGAGATTATTGATTTCGGATCCTCCCATGATCTATCTAGATGTCATTTCACACAAACAATCAATTCCCTTAGCCTAGAACACATAAACAAGATTAAGCCACTCTCATGGTCTTAATCACTTTGTTAATCACCAAATCAAGATCAAACTCTCGTTTGTGATAAGCTGATTAACAAGCTTTAATCATAGGTTCCTATGGCCCTAATACTCCTTAGACAAATACTTTCATAGGCTAAGCAAGCAAAATCCCTTATTTAGTTCTTTGGGGAATTTCATCGAACACCTTGTGTGCATGAAATTTCCTTTGATCTAGATTAGCTATTTCTAGCCTAATCTAGCATTATGAAAACAAAATAAGAGAGGGAAGATGTAAACTTAGCCCTAGAAATCCTAGATCTATCACGAAATTCCGCTAATCTACCTCATCCATGAGCTCTAAAATGAACTACTCACTAATCATAAAGAACACACCAAATCTCATGAAAGAGGTGATGTTAATCATGATTAGAGAATAGGAATGTGAAAGATTAAAGAAAGAAACAAAGATATAAACTTAAACTTGCATGAAAGGTGTATGATCTTTCTTACAAATCACAAGAACAAGGTTTTTAGCCTAAGAAAAAGGGATAAGAAAAAAGATAAAACAAGAAAATAGGGTTTTTGGGCTAAAATAGTGAAAGGGGGCGAACCGGGTCGACCCGGGACAAACCGAGTACTGAACCGGTCGAAATGGGTCAAATCTGGTCTTGAGTGGCTCAATACCGATGTCACAACTAGGTATTGCACATCGGTATTGGACTTGGGTTGTGCGGATGGTGGTGTTGTAGAACCTTCGGTAAAACCACGATATCTCCAGGCATATCTGAATGGCCTCAAAACACCTAATTTGGACAGCTAAGACACTGGGCTACAACTTTTATGAAGACAACCGAGGCTAATTCGGATTGTAGAACCTTTGTCCAGCCAGTTCTTTCAGGCATGTCTGGTGGCATCGGCCAGACGGACATACGCTCAGTAAAGCGGCCGTATCTAACGAACCACATATCTAAATGACCTGGAACCGCCTCCTCTAGTCAGCCAACTCACTTGGCTAGAAATTTTGGGAAGACCACCGAGTCTAATTAGGATTGGAGACCCTTCGTCCAGCCAGGTATTTCAGGCACATCGGGTGAGCTCGGCTGGTTTGGGTGAGATACGTGTTACACCGATCAGTCATACCGACTTGTGACGTCGGTGTAATCCCCTGAATCTTCAATACCGATGTCACAAATCGGTATTTCACATCGGTACTAAGGGAATTTTTCCTCTGTTTCAATAACGATTTGTTGCACCGACTTGTGACCTCGGTGTTGAAGAAACCGTCTCGGCCAGGCAGACCTGTCTCTGGTCAATCAACCATATATCTCAAACCACATGTCCGAATGATTTGATTCTAACTCCTATGGACATCTAACTCCTTCCTCTACATTTAAAGACCATTGAAGCTGGATCTAAATGAATAACCTTCTTTCAGCCATATCTTTCTGGCGTCTCGGATGGACTTAACATTCTACTTTGGTCCATTTCTCCAAATATCATCAATTGTCTCCAAATCGCCTAAAAACACTCCATATGCATTCTAGACTCACTAAAACCTAGTGCAAACACCTATTACTCTAATTGAGACCAAAATGTCATAAAACCTATGCAAGACACATGCATGAGAGACAAAACAATAACAAGAATGCATGCTAAGAGATGCAAAATATGGGAATATCATCTTCCAAGAATTAGAGATTCATTTTTCATTCCACGGGTTCTCGCAACTTTAAAATCCACCGGGACGATGCAATTTCCAAACTCCAAAGGGAGATTCTCGATCATGCCAACCGTTGTGGTGGTTGAGCCATCTACAAGCCCGATTATCCTCCTCGAGGGCTTCATGTTGTCGATCTTCAAACGTCTTGCATCCGTCTCTGACATAAAGTTTATTGCGGCACCTGAATCACGCAGAGCATTGTTGAAGTTGGTGCTGAAGATTTTTCGTGGAACGACGATGCATCATGGTTCTTCGAGCTTGTTCAATGTTCTAGGCTTAGATAGCGTCTTCCTAGCTTCGTCGAATAGATCCTCGATCGCGTGCTTATCTTCCCTGTTGTACCGAAAGAGCTCTTTCATTGCCGGGTACTTTTTCCAAATTTGATCGAAATACATGTGGATCGGGATCTCCTTCACAATGGAATGGAAGTCATCTAGCATCTCTTCGCTTATGGGCCGAGTTTCCCAATCTTCATGTTCTGAGGCCAGAGTTCGTCTTGCAATTGGGGTACCCTCGCGTGGTTTACTCCCTCGGATCCTCGCAGTTTCTCTTATCATCATGCACTGATTTTCCACGTCCCCTTGAACTCTTGGGGGTGCTTCTGCCGCAGCTAGGAGCATCACAGCATTGCAGCTATTTGTCAGATCCCGTCTTGTTTCCTCAAAGTTGGTTCCAAGGTGGAGGTCGACAGTGTCTTTGACGTTGGATAGACGCTGCTGAAGCGTCTTAATTTCACGAGAAAAATCTGAGGATATATTTCCGAAACCCATGGTTTTGCCAAGAAGGTAGTTGACTTTCCATCCATTGTAAAATGAACGTCTTGGATTGCTTCCGCTGTTTGCTTCTGCCCCTCGTGAAGAACATGGATGGATGAATAAACTTCTCTCCCTTGGTTGCTAACTTTTTCCACTCTTCTCTCAACCCTGTTTGTCTTACTCGCAATGGTTTCCAATCCTTTAGCAGTCGTCGAGAGATTTTCCTTCAAGTTCATGAGCTTCTCTTCAAAGCTGTCTTCCATGAGATTCATGGATTTGTTGACATGGTCGATAAAAACCTGGTTCTTCTCGATCTCGTGGGTTTGCTGCAGCTGTATCTCCTCCAGCTGCCTTACTTTCTCTTCAAGTCTTTGCACTTGGACGTAGATAGCGTCACACTTTCCACTAAGATCCCTTTTTATATGTTCCAACTTAGCATCGAGCTCAAATGAGGATTTCTGCTGGTTTCTCAGTAGCGTGTGCATCATGTCTTCCAAAGACTCTCTAGGAATTTGATCGGAAGGAAGAGGCGGTGCTGGGATTCTCGGTTGTTGGTACCGATGGTGGTACCCTTAATCACTCCAACTCTGGTTTTGGTGTGAATGAAGTGGAGCTGGTTGATTTGTGTAGAAGTATGGCAATGGAACGTAATTGCCAACAGGTTCGTGATGCATGAGCGATAGCCTCGGAGCCTCGCGGCGAAAATGGGATCGATTTCCATCGTTTCTTGGGTGGTAATCCATCTCAAAAAGGTTCCTGAAATACACAAAATTATAAAATAATATATATATTAGTAAATCTTATACTAAATTTCAAATTCAGAATTGAAGGTAATGCTATTGGTCCCCGGCAACGGCGCCAAATTGATTTAGGTGTTTTACCACTCAGTCAATTAAAATTAAAGCTCACACTACCGCAATCATAACGGTTGTCAAGTCATTACTTTAGGATCGAATCCACAGAGACCACGGTTACACTATAATTCTCACAATTTTGAAACTAAGCTAAGACAAGATTATATTTGGTTTTGTGATCTAGTAAATAACGCAATTTAAACGATGTAAATTCAATAAAAGAAAACGTTAGGTCAAGGGTATATTCTCGGGAATCCAGAGATCACAAATCAGACATCTATTCAGGGAATAATTAAACACAAGTCTCAAACTCAAACATAAATATTAACCAATCCACTCTCGTGCTCATGGTTACTAAGCCTAACAACCTAATCCACTCTCGTGCTCATAGAATTATAGGTCCGCCTTAAAGAACATGTTCAAGATGTTCATGAATCGCCTTAGCATTAACTGTCGCAGGCTAAGGACAATTCGCTCGCTTATGTTCTTTCTATGCAATCTAATCCACTTTCGTGCTCATAGATACACTGTACCATAATCCACTCTCGTGCTCAAAGGGCAAGCCGCACTCTAGTTCATAGACCTAGCGGTTAGCTCAAACCTAAGTAATAAACACAATAATAAGCGAAAACCACAAAAAATAAATCCATATTTGTGTCTAATTCAATGATTCATGGATCCCTTCAAAACCCTAAACCTAACTATGAAACTACTCATACATGGTAACGGAGATCAAGCAAAGAGATAAAGAACTCATAATATAAAAATAGAGAAAGGGTTTAGAATTCTTCTCAATAGCTGCAGAGATTCTTCTCCAAAGCTTACAATGATCAAGAGCAAAAGGTCTGAATAGAAAAATAAAGTGTAGCCATCAAAGAGGCTAAAAATAGAGTATATATAGGTTCTAGGTCGAATTAGGTCAAAACAGGCAGTTTTCGGGGTAAAACAGGAAATCTAGAAATTTCCTTTTTCATTTTGTAGGCACGCATCGATGCACATAGTGCATCGGTTAAATTCAGCTCTTCGGGCAAGCTTGCATCGACCGATGCACAATTTGCATCAGTCGATTTTAGTCCTTCGGGGTGGCGTGCATCGATCGATTTCGGTTTCTCGGACCAGCTCGCATCGACCGATGCACTCCTTGCATCGATCGATTCTGCTTCCTCAGGTGGTGCTGCATCGGTCGATGCAAGGAGTTTTTGCCTACTCATCATGGTTCCAGCCTACTCATCATGGTTCCGTGCGTTTTTGCCCACGTAACTCCAATTTCTTCCTTAGACGCCTTTTTACCTTAGATAACTAAATAAAGGACTAAAATACTCTAAAAATGAACTTTGACTCGAGAAAACATTTGAAAGCAATACTAAACATGCGTTAGAAAATGACAAAAACCAAGCATATCAAACACCGGTTACTAACGAGCTATGGGCTGTTTTATTGAATAGAGCATACCCCGAGATATCCCTCTCGACCCAGCAACGTTTTAGAATAGTTACAACCGTATTTAGTAATGTACTTTAGCAATAGAGTCCATAGAAATAATTTAGTCATCGATTTCATTAGGTCTAGGTCAGTAGTCAATTCTCCTAGGTATTAGGTTTGTCTTAAAATTTCTCATGATAGAATTTATTAGATATATCATGGTTTTTACCAGTTTTAAGCCATGATATAAGTCCTTTTTATAGAGTCTTTCTAGTATTTTGGAGTCTTTTAGAGTCCTTTCAGGTTTTAGGTACGTTTGGAGCATTATTGGAGATACTAAAGCATTTTGGAGATTTTTGGAGCCAAGCAGAGATCATGTAGCTGAGACACCGATTTGATGCATGAGTAACGATCGATACACTTATGGTATCGATCGATACCCGTCGAAGAGACAAAAGGATCGCGACTTTTATGAAGATTTGAGAAACTGCAAATTGCCCCAGAAGACTTTATTATTTACAAGAAACCCCAAAACGTGACTTAGGTTATTTATTAGGATTTACAGCCACTTTGATGGATATGCTTTATTTTACTTTGGTTTTGTGAGAGAGCTTTGGAAGGGAGACAAGTCTGAAACCCTGTTCATCCGAGAGAAGATTCCGAACCCTTGTTTTACTCTCTTCTTTATTATTTATTCAAGTATCTATTAAGTCATGTTTATTGTTGCAATCTCCATGTCTCTGTAGATCTCCTATTAGGTTTAAGGTTGATTTCTTTGAATGCTAGGTTGAATTGTTGATTAGGGTTCATAATCTGAATTAGTTCTTCACCTTAGATTGTTCTCAAAGCTAATTCTAGATTGATCCCCTGTAACTTAGATCTTAGGTTAATCGATTAGGCACGTGAGTGCAATTGAGAAACCTGATAGAACTTGAAGAGATGTGGTTTAGTTGTTTTGTGAACAAATCAAACTTGAACTAAAAGCTGGTTTAGACTTTAGGATTCGCAAAGAGATTTGGAATTCTAGGATTTATACTTAGATAATTCACGCAACGAGAGTTGGTTAATTATACTTTAGTGATTTGAATTCAAGAACCGTGCGTAACCTGAACCCTGATTTGTTAGTTTAATTGCATTCATTGATTTCCTTAGAAATACCATGAACCTATCTTTTTCCCAATCGAATCACAACTTGTTTAACTTACGTATTTGCTTTCAATTCCATAGATCACTTAGCATAATTTTCATCTATACAATATATTGTGTGTTTTCTTGAGTCTCTGTGGATTCGACCCCTAAGTATTACAATCGACAAAACTTTAGTACTTATAGGGTATTAATTTGAGCTTATCAAATTTGGCGCCGTTGCCGGGGATTCAATTCGCCATTAGATTTAGTTGAGAATTTCAATTAAGTTTGACCAGTATCGATCGACACCTTAGTGGTATCGGTCGATACCTGTCGTGAATTTTTATGTTACTTACGTTCTTGACTTTTGTATTTCAGGTGCATGCCTAATCGTGAAACCAGGAGGAACAATAACACTCCGCTAGTTAGTCTGTCAAACGATCAGCTAGCACTTTTGGAACGCGCATACAGAAAAGCAAAGAAGCCAGCAGATATGAACAACAACCCAGTGGTTTTGGTTCAAGATGGAGCTGGTGCTTACAGAGACCAAGAGGGTCAATTGTGAAATGCGAGAGGGCAACGATTGGATGGAGAGGGGATCATCATTCCACCTCCTTCTGTTGTCTAAGAGATTATCGCAGGGAATGTTGTGATTAATCGTGGTAGAACAATTGGTGAGTACAATAGGCCTGATCATTTCTACGCCAATCGTTCTGCGATTCGCCCTCCTACTTTTCAGAGAAACAACTTTGAGCTGAAGCCTGCTTACTACACTCTTGTGGGTCAGAACCATTTCCATAGTCTTTCCAATGAACACCATATGGATCACATTTAGAGGTTTGAGGATTTGGTTACAAGTATCAAATGCGATGGAGTATCCTATGATTACCTCTTCTGTAAGCTCTTCCCATACTCTCTTGGCTGAAGCAGTTACCTGCTGGGTCACTGACTACTTGGGAAGAGACTAAGAATGCATTCTTGAACAACTTCTATGATGATGCAAGATCCGAGGAGCTCATGAATAATACTTCTCTATTTTCTCAGGGACCGGCTGAGGCATTCAAGGCTACTTGGCTCAGATTTCGATCATATCATGGGTTCACTAATGTTCAGCTGCTGGGTCTTTTCTTCAGAGGGATTGATTGGAGGTACCAAATGGCTTTGGATGCTGCAAGCAATGGAAATTTCAACACCAGGTATCCTGAGGACGCTTATGTGCTGATTGAGAACTTGGCATCTAGCAATAGTACCAAGAATGCAGACATGGAGCGCAAGAAGCTAGATGGTGGCATGGAAGGTTCGCAGATTGCTTAGGTTCAAGCCAAGTTAGATTCTATGCACAATCTATTGATGGGCAAGACGATGAAGGCTGTTCACTTTGCAGATGATTTTGAGGTATTCAATGAGGATGAAGTGGAAGATGTTAACTACATTGGGGGATCTGGTTTTCAAGGTCAGAGAAATCAATACCAGAATAACAACAGAAACTTCAACAACAATGCTCTGCAAGTAGGATCGAATCAGTTCGTCCAGAAACCATCCCAGAACCGTGGGTATACCAGGAACTATGGGAATTCATTTTATCAACCTATACCTGCTAAGATCCCAGATAGCAAGATTGACTCTATGTTTGAACAGCTTATTCAAGGACAACAGAAGCTAACTGTGGATTTCAATGGGAAGATTGATGTCATGTACAATGATCTGAGTGGAAGGATCGACGCCATTAATATTCATCAGAAGAAGCTGGAAACTCAGGTTGCTCAGACTTCAGAGGCTGTGAAAAGGCAAGAAGGTTTTCTTCCAGGGAAAGGAAAGAACCCAAGGCCTCACATCAATGCAATCACCTTGAGCAGTGGAAAAGAGGTCAATCAAGGAGTGAAAATTTGCCAAACTGCATATATTTTCGTCGATCTTGATGATGAGGATTCTGAAATCGCTCCTGAATCGATCGACACTAGCCAGCATCGATCGACACATGTCAAGATACTTTCACGGGACAAATCAAAGCCACGTGTATTGATCGATACCACTCCTGTATCGATCGACACTGATCCTGCAGTCGAATCAACACCTAAAGTTTCGAATGAAGTACCTAATGTAGTTGCAGAGAGAGTTTACACACCGAGGATACCTTATCCCATTGCTACCGGAAAGACTAAGAAGGAGGTAGAAGACTCTAGATGCAAGGAAATCATGGATAAGTTGATTGTTGAACTTACTTTTATCTATGCTATCAAGACTTCTCCAGCTTTCAGGAGATATGTTAAGACGATGGTATCAAGAAATGTGAACCTTGATGATGGTGTTCTGATGATCTATCATGAGTGCAGCGCGATCTTGACCAACATGATCCCAAAGAAGCTATCAGACCCAGGGAGTTTTGTGTTGGATTGTACAATCTTCACAGAAAGGTTCGAACGTTCTCTTTGCGACATTGGTTCAAGTGTGAGTCTCATGCCATACTCGGTTGCTAAAAGGATGGGGATGACAGACTTCACAGCCACACGGATCTCCCTGATACTTGCTGATCGCTCTGTTCGACTTCCAGAAGGAATACTTGAAGACGTCCCAATTAAGATTGGAAATTATTTAATCCCGACTGATTTCATTGTCCTGGAGTATGATGCAGAGCCCATAGACCCTCTTATCTTGGGAAGGCCATTCCTAGCAACAGCTGGTGCTTTGATTGATTTCAGGAATGGGAAGATCGCTCTTAACATCGGTGATTTGGTCATGACTTTCCAGATGGAGAAGATGATGATGAAGCCAACCATCGATGGTCAGACTTTCTTTGTAGATACCTTTAGTGACATTGCTGAAGAGTACTTCCTGGAGATGCATCCTGAGGATCCACTAGAACGAGCATTGGTCTGTTCAGCTGAGTCAGAGGTTCACTTGGATGATGTTGCTGCTGGATACTCGAAAATGCTCGATACAACACCACCAGTATCGATCGATACCCCTCTGGTATCGGTCGATACCCTGCGACCAGAAAGGGAGTTAGCCGATAGTTGTAAGCAAGCTGCTGGGCTTGCCGATTGGAATGAGGAGAAAGCTCCTAAGGTGGAACTCAAGCCACTTCCTGCGAATTTGAGGTATGGTATTCTTGGTCCTAATTCCACATACCCAATGATTATTAATGCTTCTTTGAACAATGCAGAGATTACCTTACTGCTGAGCAAGCTGCGTAAGTATCGCAAAGCTCTTGGTTATTCCCTTGATGACATTTCAGGTATAGCACCGGACATGTGCATGCATATGATTCATCTTGAGGACGAATCAAAGGCATTTTGGAGCTTTTTGTAGCCAAGCAGAGATCCTGTAGCTGAGACACCGATTTGATGCATGAGTATCGATCGATACACTTATGGTATCGATCGATACCCGTCGAATAGAGAGAAGGATCACGACTTTTATGAAGATTTGATAAACTGCAAATTATCCCAGAAGACTTTATTATTTACAAGAAGCCTCAAAACGCGACTTAGGTTATTTATTAGGATTTACAACCACTTTGATGGCTATGCTTTATTTTATTTTGGTGTTGTGAGAGAGCTTTGGAAGGGAGACAAGTCTGAAACTCTGTTCGTCCGAGAGAAGATTTCGAACCCTTGTTTTACTCTCTTCTTTATTATTTATTCAAATATCTATTCAGTTATGTTTATTGTTGCAATCTCCATGTCTGAGTAGATCTCTTGTTAGGTTTAGGGTTCTCATAAGGGAATTTTTTGAATGCGAGGTTGAATTGTTGATTAGGGTTCATAATCTGAATTAGTTCTTCACCTTATGTTGTTTTCAAAGCTAATTCTAGATTGATCACATGGAACTTTGATCTTAGGTTAATCGATTAGGTACGAGAGTGCAATTGAGAAACCTGATAGAACTTAGAATGAGCAAAATAACTATTCGCAAAGAGATTTGGTTTAGTTGTTTTGTGAACAAATCAAACTTGAACTAAAAGCTGGTTTAGACTTTAGGATTCGCAAAGAGATTTGGAATTCTAGTATTTAGACTTAGATAATTGATATCACCATATTTTGCATCATTCTAGCATCCGTTTCACTTAGGTTTCGAGTCATTTGCATATAGTTCATATCATCTCTTTAGCATTTTAGTCATTTTAGGAGTCTAATGTGTCCACATTTAGTCTTAGAGAGTCCTCGCATGTTTTGGATCGTATTTCATGTGCTAAAGAGGAGATTCGAGGCCCGAGGAGAGAAAACAGGGACCGTACCGACCTCACTGGTCAGTACTGGTCCTCGGTATGGAAGGCAGAAGGGTTGAACCGAGGTCACTGCTAGGTGCAACTGCTCGGTATAGAAGACGGAGGAAGACAGCCCCAGTACCGACATGCAACACCGAGGAGTGACGTCGGTATCGAATCCTAAGGGGATTGTACCGAGGTCACTGCTCGGTGCAACTGATCGGTGATGTTCTCGGAGAAAACCCGGGGGAAAAATCCCTTAATACCGAGCAACGATACCGAGGAGTGACCTCGGTATCCATTGAAGATCACCAAGCAACAACACCTCAATACCGACGCCACTGCTCGGTGCTCCTCGTCGGTACACAAACCCAGGCTCAATACCGAGGTGTTGCACCGAGCAGTGACCTCGGTATTGGCCAATCAGAACTTTTTATCCATTTAAACCGGGTCGACCCGGTTCGCCACTATTCACTATTTATGCCCAGAAACCTAATTTTTATGGGCTAAGTCTTTTCTTAAGCAAAAAACCCTCACTAAGAGTGATTTGTAAGAGATTGATCCTTTTGATTTATGCAATTTGAGTATTGTTTTCTTGATTGAATCCATCTATCTTCTACTTTCTAATCATCCAATCATCTTGGTCATGAGTTTTAACTATTCTTTTCTTGGATTTGTTGAACTAATGATGATTAGTGAGTAGTCCTTAGGATCTTGAGATGTGATAGATTAGGGTGATCTAAAGCTTGATTAGTGGTGCTTAGGGTTAGATTATCTTATATTCCTTCTTGTCTAGTGCCCCTAATGCTAGATCTAGCTTGAAAGAGTGGATCTAGATCATAAGGCATTTCATGCACACCAAGTGTTTGATGAAATGCCTTGATGAACTAGACAAGAGACCTATGTTCCTAACCTAATAGATTAGTTGTTTAGGGCATATCTTTGGTTGATCTTATTATGATTCTTAATGCTTGCTAGTTGTTAATCCACAAATGATGATTTGCTAATGGATTTGATAATTAACATAGTGATTAGTTGCTTGAAAGAGAACTAATCAAGAGTAGAGGTCTATTACCTAGAAATTAGCTTCTTTGAGCAAATGAACACCACTAATTACACTTGGATCACCTTATATCAATAACCTCATCTCTAGTTCCGCCTTTGTTATTTGAATTACATCTCATTTAGTGTTTGCTTGCTATTCACTTGTTTCGAATTGGTAATTAACCACAAACAACCCTTGTTTAGCTTAACTTACTATAAGCACCTTGCATTCTTAGTGATTACGATAAATCCCTTTATGGATTGATAACCTTCATACTACACGTATTGGAGTTATTGATACCTCCTAGAGACTAAAAAGTCGTCTATCAATTTGATGCCGTTGCCATATTGGTATTTGTTTTAACATTGAGATTTAGGCTCTTTGTGAAATTAATCTTTATTTGCTACAAAGTTAATAATCTTGTTTGCCTTCCATTGCTCTCTAAACCTATAGGTGCATGCATACGCGATCTCGAGGCCACGACAATCTAGTTGAACCAAGAGATGATATACATCGCTCATACCGAGGGGTTAGAACAAGGGAAGCACGTGTGAGACAATAAGAAGTTGAGAACGACATGGATCACTATGAAAATGTTCCAATTGGGGACATTCATGGCAATGTAGGAAACAACCCCGCATAAGGTGGTAATGGAAACCACCACGCACAAGGAAGCCACGCCCACAATGCCCCACATCCACCCGAGCGGCCAATGAGAGGCCCTAACCTTCCCCCGAGTGCTCAAAACGTGGTTGGTGCGGGTGATGCCGCCAATGCCCATCAAAATCGTCAAGGGATCCAAGCTCCACCGGTTGAGAACAACAACTTCGAGGTGAAATCAGGTTTGATCAACATGGTTCAAAGCAACAAATTCCACGGTCTATCTATGGAAGATCCAATGGATCATATCGATCAATTTGATAGGATATGTGGGTTAACCAAGATGAACGGTATTTCGGAAGACGGTTTCAAGCTAAGACTCTTCCCATTCTCTCTTGGAGAAAAAGCTCATCAATGGGAAAAGAGTCTTCCTCAAGGTTCAATCACGTCTTGGGACGATTGCAAGCGAGCTTTCCTTGCAAAGTTCTTTTCTCCTTCAAGGACCGCCAAGTTGAGGAACGAAATCTCCGGGTTCACACAACGTGGAAACGAATCCTTCAATGAAGCTTGGGAACAGTTTAGAAGCTACACCTCTCAATGCCCACATCATGGTTTCTCCAATGCCTCTCTATTGAGTACCCTCTATCGCGGTGCTCTACCCAAGATAAGGATGCTCTTAGACACGGCCTCTAACGGGAACTTCTTAGCCAAAGATGTGGACGAAGCCATGGAACTAGTGGAGAACTTCGCCCAAAGTGACGGGACCTATGGTGATGATTATGAACGCGCCACAAGGACAACAAGCGATTTGATGAGAACAAGCGGGCCAAGGACATGAAAGCGCTTAATAAAAAATTGGACAAGCAAGCCAATTTGATTGATAAACTCCTAGTGTCTTCTCAAAATACGGTCAACTTTGTGGATGCTTATGATGAGAACCAATGTTGTTATCAAGAGGAGAACGTGGACATGAACACTCAAGAGGAGGTGAACTACGTGGGGAATCAAGGGAACCACCAAAACCAAGGGAACTACCAAAGACAAGCGTTCAACCAAAACTATAGGAACCACCCCAACTTCTCTTACCGGAACACAAATGTGCAGAACCCACAAGACCAAGTCTACCCTCCACAAACTACTCAAGCTCAAGGAACCCCACAAAAGCAATTCCAACCTCAAGGCCAAGCTTCTAATACCAACCAACAAGGCTTTGTCCCAAGGAACCAATTCCAAGGGAACCAAGGTGGATTTCAACCCAAAACTCCACCCGGTTTTCAAGGCCACCAACAAGGGTTTGTGCCTCAAGGTCAAGCAACTACGTCTAAACCGCAAGAGCTGGATTTGAGCTCCATGTTCCAACAATTACTCAAGGGACAAGCGGAGATCAATACGCGGGTGGATTGCTCTTACAACGACCTCAACACAAAGATTGAAGCTTTGAACTCCAAGGTAAAACACATGGAGAACAAAGGTGTTGCTTCTTCTTCAGGACCACAAGGTCAACTCACGGGCAAATCCGAAACTAATCCTAAGGAGTATGTAAACACCATCACCTTAAGAAGTGGTACGGTCTTGCCTCCAAGAGAAGCTCCTTCTCCTCTCAATGCGGACATTGAGAACCAAAGTGGGGGGGGGGGTGGAACTTCAAGAAGACGACGAACTAGTTAAAGATGAGTTAGTGGGAGAGCAAGAAAAGGTTGAAGAAGTTGAGAAGGGCAAGCCTAGGGTTGTTGTTTCTCAAGAGAAACCGAAGAAGAATGTGTTTGTCCCTAAGCCATACGTTCCTAAGCTACCTTATCCCGGGCGGTTCAAGGAGCAACTTATGGACAAGTACAAAGCCATCTTTGATAGGCAAATGGAGAAGGTGGAACTCACAATGCATTTGGTTGATGCCTTCTTGCTAGTCCCTCAATACGCCAAATTCTTGAAGGACGCCGTGAACTAGAGAGCTAAAGAAATGGAGTCCATGATGATTCTAACTCACGAGTGTAGTGCTATCATACAAAAGAAAATGGTGCCAAAGAAGCTAGGAGATCCGGGATCATTTACTCTACCTTGTGCACTTGGTCCTCTAGTTTTCAACCATTGTTTGTGTGATCTTGGAGCGAGTGTAAGCCTCATGCCGTTTTCGGTAGCCAAGAAACTAGGTTTCACACGCTACAAGGCATGCAACATCTCCTAATATTGGCGGATAGGAGCGTGAGAGTTCCAATTGGTTTGCTTGAGGACCTTCCTATTTTGGTGAAGGATTTCATTATCCCCACAGACTTTGTGGTACTTGAAATGGATGAGGAACCAAAAGACCCTCTTATCTTTGGTAGGCCGTTCCTAGCAACCGCGGGAGTGATAATCGATGTGAGGAAAGGCAAAATAGATCTCCATTTGGGTAAGGGAGAAGTCCTTGAGTTTGATATCAACAAGGTGATGAAGAAGCCCACAATAGATGGCCAATATTTCTACATAGAGACCATGGATGAGCTAGCCGACGAATTGCTTGAGGAAATGAGAATTGAAGACGGGTTGGAAGTGGTTTTGACTAAGGATCGTGGAGATCATGGGTTCTTGAGCAAGGAGAGTCAAGTTTATGAGCTACTCATAGATTCTCACAAGCCGGTCGAAAAAGACGCACCATTTCTTGAGATGTGCATTCGCGGTACCAAGGGTCAAGGTGATTAAAGGGTTAGCACGGTTCAAGAGGGGTTTGTTCTAGCCGTTGAAGAAACTAGCAAGAGTAAGCCTAGTCTTGAGGAGGACGATTGGAGCGAGCTCAAAGCCCCAAAGGTGGACCTAAAGCAACTTCCTACGGGACTAAGGTACGCTTTCCTAGGTCCAAACGAGTCATACCCGGTTATTGTAAATGATAGCTTGAATGAAAACGAACTATCCTCCCTTTTGGTTGAACTTAGAAAGTATAGGAAAGCTATTGGCTATTCTTTGAATGATATCAAGGGTATTTCCCCTAGTTTGTGCACGCATAGAATCAATTTAGAGGATGAATCAAGGACCTCTATTGAACATCAAAGAAGGTTGAATCCTAATTTGAAAGATGTTGTAAAGAGAGAGATTCTTAAGCTCTTAGACGCGGGTATTATCTACCCAATATCGGATAGTGCTTGGGTCTCACCGGTTCATTGTGTGCCTAAGAATGGGGGGATAACGGTTGTTAAAAATGAAAAGGATGAAATGATACCAACTAGGACAATAAACGGGCATAGAATGTGCATTGACTATAGGAAGTTGAATTCATCCACTCGTAAAGATCATTTCTCGTTACCTTTCATATATCAAATGCTTGAACGTCCATTAATCATCCATTGTATTGCTTTCTAGACGGTTATTCGGGTTTCTTTCAAATACCCATACACCCGAATGACCAAGAGAAAACAACCTTCACGTGCCCTTACGACACCTTCTCATATCGAAGGATGCCGTTTGGATTGTGCAATGCTCCCACAACATTCCAACGTTGCATGATGTCCATTTTCTCTGATCTTCTTGAAGACATGGTAGAAGTCTTCATGGATGACTTCTCCGTGTATGGGTCTTCTTTTTGTGTTTGTTTGTCCAACCTTTCCAGGGTCTTGCAACGGTGCGAATAAGCAAACTTGGTACTAAACTGGGAGAAATGCCACTTCATGGTGCGAGAAGGCATTGTGCTTGGGCATAAGATCTCCGAGAAAGGGATTGAGGTAGACAAGGCCAAGATCAAGGTGATGGTTAGCTTGGAGCCGCCTAAGTCGGTCAAGGACATCCGGTCTTTCTTGGGTCATGCGGGGCTCTACCGAAGATTCATCAAAGACTTTTCAAGGATCACAAGGTCTCTTACAAGGCTGCTTTGCAAGGAGGTTGAGTTTGTGTTTGATGAGGAATGTATGGTAGCGTTTCTAGAGATCAAGAAGGCGTTGGTTAGTGCTCCCATTGTCCAAGCTCCGGATTGGGACCTCCCTATCGAGATCATGTGTGATGCTAGTGACTACCCGGTTAGAGCAGTCTTGGGCCAAAAAAGGACAAGAGAACCAATGTCATCTACTATGCAAGTAGGACCTTAGCTGACACTCAAGCCCGGTATACCACAACGGAAAAAGAGTTACTAGCCGTTGTCTTTGCAATGGAGAAATTTAGGTCTTATGTCGTGGGGTCGAAGGTGATTGTCTACACCGATCACAGGGCCCTAAGATACATTCATGCAAAGAAAGACACAAAGCCAAGGCTACTCCGTTGGATCTTGCTTCTTCAAGAGTTTGACTTAGAGATAGTTGAAAAGAAGGGGATAGAGAACGGGGTCGCGGATCACTTGTCTAGAATGAGGATTGAAGACCTTGTTCCGATTGATGATAAGCTCCCCGAGGAGAGTCTCATGGTTGTTGGTGTCTTGAGAAAATGGGTTGAAGCCGTACGAGGACTAGAGAGTGTCAATGGGTTACAAGACGAGAAGTTACCGTGGTTTGCGGATCTTGTGAACTACTTACTGTGCAGGAAGGAACCGCCTTTGGATGGGTATAAGAAGAAGAAGTTCTTTCACGACGTGACAAAATACTATTGGGACGAGCCCTACTTATACAAGTTGTGCTCGGATGGTTTGTATAGGAAATGCGTGGCGGAAGAAAAAGTCCAAGGGATCCTACTCCATTATCACGGGTCAAGCTATGGCGGGCATCATGCATCATACAAAACCGCTACAAAGATCTTGCAATCCGGTTTTTGGTGGCCTTCATTATTCAAGGATGCACACCTCTTTATCTCCACATGTGATGCGTTCCAAAGGAAAGGGAACATTGGGAGAAGAGATGAAATGCCCCAAAACCCAATCCTTGTGGTGGAGATATTTGACGCGTGGGGCATCGACTTTATGGGACCTTTCCCGTCATCATATGGTAACCAATACATATTGGTGACGGTCGATTACGTCTCCAAATAGGTGGAAGCCATTGCAAGCCCGACCAATGATGCCAAGGTCGTTCTAAAACTATTCAAATCCATCATTTTCCCAAGGTTTGGAATTCCAAGGGTAGTCATTAGTGATGGAGGTAGCCATTTCATCAATAAGGTGTTTGAAAGCTTGCTTAAGAAGCATGGTGTGAGGCATAAGGTAGCAACACCTTACCATCCTCAAACGAGTGGCCAAGTAGAAGTATCCAACCGGCAAATCAAGGCCATACTTGAGAAGACGATTGAGGCTTCAAGAAAGGATTGGGCCAACAAGTTAGATGATGCTTTGTGGGCATACCGAACCGCCTTCAAAACACGTATAGGGACTACACCATTCAACTTGCTTTATGGAAAGTCATGCCATCTACCGGTTGAGTTGGAATACAAGGCCCTATGGGCGGTGAAACTTCTTAACTTCGACAACAAAACCGCACAAGAGAGGCGGTTGATTCAACTTCAAGAGTTAGATGAGCCTAGGCTTGAAGCCTATGAGAGCTCGAGAATCTACAATGAGAGGACCAAAGCATTCCATGACAAGAGGATTGTGCATAAGGATTTCAAGGTTGGGGACCTAGTGTTGGTGTTCAATTCCCGGTTGAAGCTTTTTCCCGGGAAACTCAAGTCAAGGTGGTCGGGTCCGTTTGAGGTTAAAGAAGTAAGGCCATATGGATTGGTGGTGCTTGTTAACAAGGAGGGACAAGATTTTATTTCAAATGGACAAAGGCTCAAACTCTACCGAGCAAATCAAATCGTCGAAAAGGGAGGCTCGATCCTCCTCGATGATGTCCCTCTAGCTTGAGAACGGTAACAAACGTCGAACTTAGTGACGTTAAACAAAGTGCTCTTGGGAGACACCCCAAGCTTATCATTGTATATATTTGCTTTTCGTTTATCTCTTTTTCTGTCTTTGCTAGATCTTTTTGAAATTTTTGTTAAGAAAAATGGCCAATACCGAGCAGTGGTACCCGACGAGTGACCTCGGTATGGACTCACCGAGGGACAATACCAACGACACAGATCGGTACAACACGTCGGTATGTAAACATGGGGAAAATCCCTAAGCACCAACGTGTGGTACCGAGGAGTGACCTCGGTATGTCAATACCGATGTGCTGCACCGAGGAGTGACCTCGGTATGTCAATACTGATATCCAATGTCGAAGAGACAATACCGACGTCACAGGTCGGTACAACATGTCGGTATGAAAACAGGAGGAAAATCCCTTAACACCGACGTGTGGTACCGAGGAGTGACCTCGGTACGTCGATACCGATGACCAACACCGAGGAGTGACATCAGTGTTCGCCAAATTTTTTTAAAAATTCAGTCAATGCCGAGCTGTGGTACCGACGAGTGATCTCGGTATTGACCAATTGTTTTTATAATTTTCGGACCCGACCCAGGTAAGTCTCTTTCTTCTTCCTCTTTCACGCGACCTTAGCCCATTTTTCCCCTCACTTTCGCGATTCAAGAGGGAAAATTTTCCACATCTCCCTCTTTTCTCAACCAAATTTGGTGATTCAAAGCCCCATAATCTCGATTTTCATTGCTATTTTTGGATATATCATCATTTCAAGCATCTAATCCAAATTCTCCAAGGTATTCAATAAAACTTTCGAAAACCATGGTTTTGTTCTTGAAGAAATATTTCTTGTATATGGTTTGATATTGTCTTTCACTTGTGCAAATACTTTGGGGATGGTTTATCTATCAAATTGTTGATGGTTTGATGAAAAAGAGAAATTGGGATTTTGAGAATTAGGAATTGTGAATTGAGATAATGTGCTTGCTAGGTGTGAATTGTCACCATGGTTCATTGCTCTTAGATCACCTTTTGGTGATCCCTTGTTGTTTTGATAAGAAATTGTACCTATGCTCACAAATTGCCAAGGATATTTGTAGGTACAGTGTCGGACAGGGGCGCTCCATCGACACGAGCACGGACTAAGGTTTCAACTGTTGGCAAAGGGAAAGGAATTGCCCAAGCTACGGCCGCGGAAAAGGGAAAAAGGATTGCCAAGGCTAGTGCCAAGGCAAAGGCTAAAACCGCGGCTACGAGCTCTAAAGCCAAGAAAACGGCAAAGGGAAAGGGCAAGAGAGTCAAAGAAGAGGTCGAGAGTGAGAGCTCAAGTGGAGAAATCCCAGTGCCGCAACGGACAAAGCCAAGCGAGCAAGATTACTTCGACAAATTTGGCCAAATGAAGTTCGAGCAAGGCAAATTTGTCGATGCGGAGACGATGGATAGGATGGGCATAAGTGACGAAGTGTGGACTCTTTTTGAGAATATGGGGCTAAGGAAGTTCATGAGCATGAAGCATGAAGCTTTAAGGGCACTCACCGGCAAGTTCCTAGCCACCCTTCGAGCTAAGTTCTACGAAACGGAAGTTGCAAATTCCGGGTTTGGAATTTTAAAGTTCGGACTCATGGGCACCACCTACACCGTCATTTTCCACGAGCTTTGCGAGATTTTTGGGTTTCAAGAAGGTACATACGGCGGACAATACTTTGATTATCCGAGACTCGAGCTCCTTAATCTTTGGGCAACGATTGTAAGAGGAGAATTTAGAGCCGGTGACTCTAAGAGTGCAAGCATACGGTACCCGGTTCTCCGGTACGCACACAAGGCATTGGTCCACAATTTCTACCACAAGGTGGAGATTGACACGGTTACTACGGAGGAGATGGAGTTGTTGGGGCTTGGTCTAAAGCCCATTCTCCCCGTTCTCGGAAATGGTAAAGCATTCGTGTGGCCGGAGAGACTTCCTTGACTCGCAACACTCTTGGTGAGACACTTATTCGCTTACCGGGATTTGTCTTGGAAGACAAAATCGAAGAAAGCCGCGATTTGCCTCAGATGGATGATAACACCTATTATCATGGCAAAGGGCATCAAGGTTTCACTTGGCCACTATGAGTGGAAATCTTTGGATGCGGCCTACCTTTCAAAAACTAAGTTCTTCAAGGGATATATAGAAGGCAAGATGGCTTACAACCACCAACTCACCGAGACATTCGTGGCACAAGTCCTTTTGCCTAATCCTGCGCTCACCAACTTCCATGACCTGAGGAACGTCATGTTCATTCTTCCCCAAGAGTACCTCTACAACTCCACCGTCGACCCGCCTATGCAAGCATTCTGCAAGAGAGCACAACGGAGAACCGCTACCGAGGAATCTATTGATCTCAATGAGGAAGTGCCGAATGAGTCGTCACCCGAGACCGTGTACGGTAGTGAGCGCTACCACTTTGACCCTTATGATGGGGCTATCACTAATGCTGCCACAAGACACGCTCACCACCAAACTCGTCTCCTCCAACGCATTTGCAAGTGGCAAACCAAAAACATGAAGAAGATGATCAAAACGATCAAATCTTTGAAGAAGAAGGTTAAAGCCATGGGTCGAACCATCAATGAGCTCAAGGACGGAGATTGTGGAGCGAGTTCATCAAGGGCCGGTGAAGGAGGAGACGTCGTCATGGACACTAACCTCGTGCCTCGAGGAGATGATTGGGCATTGCTCATGAGCTCTAGCCGACCCATGGCCCGACCGGAAAAGGCACCAAAGAGGAGAGCGATGCGGTCCCCGTCTCCCGTCTCAAGTAATCCATCTTTCTCAATGGGGTCTACATCCCCATCTCCAAGCTTCTAGGTACGAATCCAAAACTCTTGTATATATTTTTTCTTTTAAGTCTTCCATTGTATAGTTATCTCTTATTTTTGGTCCTTCCCTTAGGCTTATTTCACACCGAGACGGTGTGATTTAAGTTTGGGGGAGGGACTGGTATCTAATGACATTTACTTTGTCTTATTTTGAACTTGCATCTCGAGTCTCATGCATACATCTAAGGCATAGAAAAAATCAAACAAATTTGAAAACTTTTGAAAATGAAAAGACAAAAAGAAGTCATTTAAGACACATTTGCACTTCATGTAGGATTGAGTCAAGACGCATAGCACATAAATAATGCATTGCATGTGCATTAAGAGCTAGAATGATTCCTCCTTGTGAAGTGTCGCTTTAAGAGTTTAAGTTCTATGCTCAAGATCTTGTGTACGAAATCAAGGTCTAACCATGTTTGGATTTCATGTCCCATTACTTAGGTCTTAGCCAAAGCAAGTAGATTTGAGTCCATTCCTACTTAAGTGATAACCATAATTTGACATTGTAATTATCATGATTGTGCATTGCATAGTGAATGCATGGTTACAACATACATATTTGGGCTATCTTATCCGCTTTTCCACGCTCTTGTTAGCCCGAATAGCCGATTCCCATCATTGGAACGGTTAACCACTCCTTTAACCCAACCTCCTTTCAAGCGAAATGCTACTTGTGAGTGTTTGTGAGGCCTTTTTCGAATCAACTAGACAAAAGGTGTTGAGTTTAGAACGACAAAGAAAAACTTTCGTGTAGAACTAGCTCGTCATCAATGAGCTAGGCATAAGATAAGGCTAGATAGGTTGGGAACTTGGGACAAGGGAAAGAAAAGAGATTGTGGGAATGAGAAAAAGGGATGAAGAAGAATAGGGGATAAGCAAAAAACTTGAAATGGTTGGCGATAATCGTTTATGGGAAAAAGCTCTAAGTGAAAAAGAAAAGAAAATAGTCTCTAGTCTTCAAAAGAAAGAAGAAAAGCCAAAAAGGCTAAAGCAAAGAAAAGAAATAAGAGAGACTAGAGAAAGTAAAGAAGAGCTAAGTAAAGAAAAATGTTGAAAGCCAAACCATTTGGTGAAGAAGGAAATCCCCTAAGTGTTTAAGTGGAGAAGGAAGGTGAAAAGATATGAGTAGTGAAGGCAAAATGCCTTGCGAAAAGTGTAGCTTAGGAAGGATCTTCATTGGGGTTTAGAGATTAGGGACCAAGTTTGATATGGGGCATTTGGGTAGATGGAAGTCAACCTTGTATGCATCTATTGGGCTTTACTCTTAGCATTTTGCATTAGTTGATTCCTTTTGAGAGAACCCCTTGCTCGGAAACCGTCACTTGTATCGAGATCACCTTTATCTCGAAACCTTAACCCTAGCCAAATGCATTCACTTGCCTTGCATAAGCATGACTCACTTGGAAAAAGTCTAATAAATGTTAAAGGATTGGATAATTTGAAAGCTTGTGTAGGTTGAGATTTAAGCTTGGATCATGTAAGGATGGACATGGCTAGCCCCTTTTGAGTAGACATGTTTGATCGTACCTTAGAGTTTGCACTTGGACTTGAACTCTTCTAGTGATGCTTTTGCTTGAGGACAAGCAAAGAAGTAAGTTTGGGGGAATTGATATCACCATATTTTGCATCATTCTAGCATCTGTTTCACTTAGGTTTCGAGTCATTTGCATATAGTTCATGTCATCTCTTTAGCATTTTAGTCATTTTAGGAGTCTAATGTGTCCACATTTAGTCCTAGAGAGTCATCGCATGTTTTGGATCGTATTTCAGGTGCTAAAGAGGAGATTCGAGACCCGAGGAGAGAAAACAGGGACCGTACCGACGTCACTGGTCAGTACTGGTCCTCGGTACGGAAGGCAGAACGGTTGCACCGAGGTCAATGCTCGGTGCAACTGCTCGGTATAGAAGACGGAGGAAGACAGCCCCAGTACCGACGTGCAACACTGAGGAGTGACTTCGGTATCGAAGCCTCAGGGGATTGTACTGAGGTCACTTCTCTGTGCAACTGCTCGGTGATGTTCTCGGAAGAAACCCGGGGGAAAAATCCCTCAATACCGAGCAACGATACCGAGGAGTGACCTGGGTATCCATTGAAGATCACCAAGCAACAACACCTCAATACCGACGCCACTGTTCGGTCGTCCCCGTCGGTACACAAACCCAGGCTCAATACCGAGGTGTTGCACCGAGCAGTGACCTTGGTATTGGCCAATCAGAACTTTTTATCCATTTAAACCGGGCCGGTACCCGGTTTGTCCCGTGTCGATCCGGTTCATCACTATTCACTATTTATGCCCAAAAATCTAATTTTGATGGGATAAGTCTTTTCTTAAGCAAAAATCCCTCACTAAGAGTGATTTGTAAGAGATTGATCCTTTTGATTTATGCAATTTGAGTATTGTTTTCTTTATTGAATCCATCTATCTTCTACTTTCTAATCATCCAATCATCTTGGTCATGAGTTTTAACTCTTCTTTTCTTGGATTTGCTGAACTCATGATGATTAGTGAGTAGTCCTTAGGATCTTGAGATGTGGTAGATTAGGGTGATCTAAAACTTGATTAGTGGTGCTTAGGGTTAGATTATCTTATATTCCTTCTTGTCTAGTGCCCCTAATGCTAGATCTAGCTTTAAAGAGTGGATCTAGATCATAAGGCATTTCATGCACACCAAGTGTTTGATGAAATGCCTTGATGAACTAGACAAGAGACTTATGTTCCTAACCTAATACATTAGTTGTTTAGGGCATATCTTTGGTTGATCATGTTATGATTCTTAATGCTTGCTAGTTGTTAATCCACAAATGATGATTTGCTAATGGATTTGATAATTAACATAATGATTAGTTGCTTGAAAGAGAACTTATCAAGATTAGAGGTCTATTACCTAGGATTTAGCTTCTTTGAGCAAATGAACACCACTAATTACACTTGGATCACCTTATATCAATAACCTCATCTCTAGTTCCGCCTTTGTTATTTGAATTACATCTCATTTAGTGTTTGCTTGCTATTCACTTGATTCGAATTGGTAATTAACCACAAACAACCCTTGTTTAGCTTAACTTACTATAAGCACCTTGCATTCTTAGTGATTAGGATAAATCCCTTTATGGATTGATAACCTTCATACTACACGTATAAGAGTTATTGATACTTCCTAGAGACTAAAAAGTCTTGTATCAATAATTCACGCAACGAGAGTTGGTAAATTATACTTTAGTGATTTGAGTACAAGAATCGTGCGTAACATGAACCCGTATTTGTTAGTTTAATTGCATTCATTGATTTCTTGAGAAATACCCCGAACTTATCTTTCTCCCAATCGAATCACAACTTGTTTAATTTACGTATTTGCTTTCAATTTCATTGATCACTGAGCTTAATTTTCATTTATACAATCTATTGTGTGTTTTCTTGAGTCTCTGTGGATTCGACCCCTAAGTATTACAATCGACAAAGCTTTAGTACTTATAGGGTATTAATTTGAGCTTATCAATCGACCGATGCACTCCTTGCATCGGTCGATTCTGCTCCCTCAGGTGGTGCTGCATCGGTCGATGCACTCCTTGCATCGACCGATTCTGGCCTACTCCTCACGGTTTCGTGCGTTTTTGCCCACGTAACTCCAATTTCTTCCTTAGACGCCTTTTTACCTTAGATAACTAAATAAAGGACTAATAAACTCTAAAAACGAACTTTGACTCGATAAAACATTTGAAAAGAATACTAAACATGCGTTAGAAAACGACATAAACCAAACATATCAAACACTGGTTACTAACGAGCTAGGGGCCATTTTATTGTATCGAGCATACCCCGAGATATTCCTCTCAACCCAGCAACGTTTTAGAATAGTTACAACCATCTTTAGTAATGTAGTTTAGCAATAGAGTCCGTAGAAATAGTTTAGTCATCGATTTCATTAGGTCTAGGTTAGTAGTCAATTCTCTTAGGTATTAGGTTAGTCTTAGAATTTCTTAGGATAGGTTTAGTTTCTCTTAGCATTAGTTTAGTAGTTGAAATCCCCTTAGCTTAGGTAGTGGTCGATTTTCTTAGATTAGATTAGTAGAAGTTTTCTGTTTTTCGTTCTTTACAATTCTAGTTACAAAAACCCTATAATATTATATTCGTTCTAGGTTTATTTACTATACAGTGTCTAAAGTCTCATAGAACAGCACCATCTCCATGTGGATTGATACCTCAAGTAATACAATGCACATATGTGCACTTGCAGGATTTAAGATTTATAAATTTAAGACCTGCAATTTCGGAGACGAATCCGATTCGCATCAAGTTTTTGGCGCCGTCGCCGGGGAGAGATCGCTACAGCTTCTATCACACCTTAGAGGTTAGTAAAACGACTCTAGAACAAACTTTTTCTATTTGATTTTTGGTTTTGTTTTTTTTCATTTCATGCTTTGAAACATGAACTCGCCTCTGGAGCGAGATTGCTACTACGAGTGGGGTTACTATGACCCATATTGCGCTCACCACCATCACGACTCACATGCTGTGTGTGACTCGTTCTACATGGATCGGAAACCGGTACCGACCAATTACTCTCAAGGAAGCCATAAGCCTCCTTACTACTTAGACGAGCCTTTTGCGCCTCCCGTTGTCAACTCTAGACAACAAGCATACCGTCTTCCTCACCAAATCTTGAACCAGCACGATCAAAGCTTGGAATTCAGCGCTCGTTTGAAGCGAATAGAAGACGTCATCAACAAAACCATCGAGTCCCAAGCCAAGTTCGGAGCCATTTTAAATGAGAGAATAGATTCCATCTCCGTCGAATTTAACAAGAAATTCGATGACCTTACTACCCACGTCAAAATCCTTGAAGAACAGACACTTAAAGACGCTACAACACTAAACTAGACTGATGCGAATCGGATTCGTCTCCGAAACTTTAGGTTTTAAATTTGTAAACCTTAAAGCCTACAAGCGCACATATGTGCGTTGTAGTACTTAAGGTATCGGGAGGGAATGCTGTTTTGCGAGACCTTAGACACTGTATAGTAAATAAACCTAAGACGAATATATGTTTATAGAGTTTTGTCACGAACTCGAAACTAGGAATCTAAACTAGACTAAACTAAACTAAGCGAGAAAATAAGAAAGCGAACGAGACTAAACTAAGGTAAACTAACCGAATAAATAAATCTAATCTAGGTGAGCAGTAGCAAGCAATAATTATTTCGAGGTTGTAAATAAATTAAACGTAGCATTGGGCAATCGAGAATTTTCTAGGGTTTATGGCCGATTTTTACGAGGAAATTTCTAGGATTTCTAAAGCGACTTTTTGTCGTCTTTGGGTTCTGGAACTTGGAACAAGTACGCTGCGTGTAGTCTACTACCGTAATACTACATACCTACTCACTTCAGTACTCGGACGGTAGCTTCCGACTCCGCCCATGCAAGAAGTGAATGATACTCTCAAAGGTCATTTACGCCCACCATTCCTCCGTAAGTATACTTCCGAAATCTTACGACGGATTTGCTCGTCTACCATAGGTCAAGCGATTATATACAGCACTTCTGTGGCTCTAAAATGCCTAATATCAGTTGCTAAGATAGTTAGTCAAGCAACGCATTAACAACAAGGATAGAACGAAGAACCCTAATCGGTATCCTAGACTAAAAACCTAATAAGAATCGAACCATAAGCTCCCCTTCAAACCCTTATGCCCAACGAGAGAACTACACAGCCATGACCATGCAAGAAAAAATCAAGCTTCTGAATTGCACAATTAATAGATAAGAAATCAAACAAGAGGGTTCAAGGGAAATCCTTATCTCCCTAAACAACGAACAAAAAACAAGAGCAAACGTTTGGTGCAAAACAAGTCTAAAAGTGTAACAATAGGTGGCCACGAAATTCTGTCTTAAACACACATATTTATAGGTCTTCCACTCTTGATTTTGTTGACCTTAGGGTTTAGTTGAAGAGAGGACTAAGGGGCTTGAAGATGGGCTTTGAAATAGATGGTCTTGGGTCGTTTCTGCTTCACCACTGGTGCGAATCTTGGACCCACGGCCAAAGGGTAATTCACCGCGGCTGGAGAGTCTAGACCAGCGGCCAGGAGTGTCTTCGCCGCGGTCAGGAGTGCTGGACCCGCGGTGGTTGGCCTATAGCTTTGAAACTTCAATTCCTCTCTTGCTTCGGTCGCGAGACTGCAGCACATGCCTTCAGTCAATTAGATGTATATTGAGATCTTACCGTTGGATTGCCTTGAAACCAACTGGGTATGAACGGTGGTTCTCCCTTTTATATTTTGCCCAAATTTGGTCGTGATCAGACGGTGAGAATGTCTCCATTTCTAAACTTCTGCCGGTCCAAATTGTCAAAAATCTAGATGTTCTCCAATATGCGTCGTTTTTACCAAAGGAACCTGAAAAGAGTCTTGCAACTAAAAATATGCAAATATCAGAGTAAAAGTATATAAAACCAAGTGAGAAACACTTATTAAAGTGTTCTAAAATAGATAGTAGAATGGGTAAAAATACGGTGTTATCAACTTCCCTAGACGTAGACTTTGTTTGTCCTCAAACAAAACAAAACCAAAGCTCGGAAATATCAAACAAAAATCATAGGCAACTAGAAATATCGGAGATCGTCTTTCTAAACCATAACCATCAAACTACATCAATCGCAATCTAGCCTAGAAAATTCTCACCAGAAGTTTCCGTAACACTAGTCCACGGTATCCGTCATACGAAGTATACTTTCAAAATCCAAAAATCAGGTTAACTATCTCTCTAAATTCATTAAGTATAGGCGTGAGTTTCTCATCAAAAGGATTAAACCAAGACAACCGAGACTAGGTATTAAAGGCATTTAGAGGTGAGGTTAAGAGTGTTTCGGGTTACCGTAATTTCACCGGAGGGTGCAAGATATTATGCAAAACAGCAAGAGAGGAAGGACCTATAGATCACCACAATTTCCAGTTTCTTCTTCTTGCGTAAAAATGTTGCACTTCCTCTTTTCTCCAAAAACAGAAGTTTTTTGTCATTCCCTCAGACTTAGAATTTTATATGGGCTCGGAAGGACATACTTCTCACAAACGAACCATGGATGCCTCATAAGTATTTTGACCAACCTAGACTCTTTTAAGGCTCTTGTTTCCTTTCCTTTTCACTTTTTTCGATTTTTTTTTTCGAAAGGGAGAAACGCCTTTTATTGAAGTAGAGTCTTAGGGGCACGTAAATTTACCATGATTTTAAGTTTTTCCAAGGCATAACCAAGCTCGCATATTTGTTGAATTCACCACCACCGATCGCGTATAGTCTTCGTCTTTAGTGACTGAAAGATGTGACGTTCCTCCCTCTCCGGCGTTTTTGCACATATTTGCACATAAGTCACAAAGAGAGTTGCATGAAGTTTGAACAAAGGTTAAGTTTCGGGTGGGATACCAATTAAAGATGAGCTAGCCATTCATGTACGACAAAGGGTGGTAAAATGTGAAAGAACATCATGAATGTATGATTCGTTATCTTTGCATAAACCTTTGATGAGAAATTAAGTCAAGATTAAGTCCAAATAAAATAAAGTTAGCATATTCCATCCTAGAAAATCTCTACGGTCTAAATTTCTCTGGGATTTTGCATTAACAGAGACTCTAGCTACCGCCTAGTCTAGAACCAAATTAGGAAAGAGCATGTTACTAGGAAATAGCGTAGAAGCACACTGGTCAGTTATCGTCATGGATTTCTTTCATCATTCCCTCATAACGTATTCTACGCTTTTCGAAAAATTTTGAATTTTTTAAGAAAAACGTTGAAAAAATACAAAATGCAAAGACACATGAAAGAAGTGGTGGTTAATAAGGGATGGAATCCTCCCCCAGACTTAAATCACATTGTCCTCATTATGAAATAAATCGGGTAAGGACGAATAAATATATGGATGTAATAATTGAAACAGTTAAAGGGAAAAATAAAACTTACCTGGATGCGGTCGGAGAATGGATGTGGGGATGGAATGGTGGTGAATGTGGGATGGTAGATGGTGATATTGTGATGGGAATGGATGTGGGGATGATTTGGAATGGGTTTTGAATCGATCGGGGATAGAAATAAATCGATTGGGATCCGGATGGGGCTGGCCGCGGGTCGAAGGGTTGCAGCCACGGCCATTGGCAAGCTGGCCGCGGGTCGGTTGATCACGACCGTGTCCAAGGCCTAGCTCGCCGCAGGTCTGGCTTGTGCAGCCGCGGTCGAGCTTTGATAGATTCACGGACGCGCCTGCTTTGGATGAGGTTTCCGAGGAAGCTTTGATCATTCCAGAAGGTCCCGTTACGCGGTCCAAGACGAGGAAGTTAGCCGGAGCTGTTCGAAAACTACTTAACAACGTTCGGAACGAGGATGAAGACCAACTTACGCACTACGCCTTGACCTCTATATCATTTGCGGATTCAGCTTGAGGTTGGCCGAGTGTAAGTTATTGTACTCTTTTTTCTATGCTCGGTTTTGTCCCGATGGGTTTTCCGAGTAGAGATTTTAACGAGGCAACAGCTTACATTTCATATCCGGTCCAATCGCAAATTGATTTCCGAGGGACTTTTCCGAGGGATCATTTCCGAGGGAGCATATCCGAGGGAGACTAGTCAAAGCTCTCCAAGAGACATTCAACCCTTTTAGCCAAAGTCTTTGGTCTTACACTACATGAAAACAGGTATTTTGCAACGAATTTTTGCGATGATTTTATTTCGTTGCAAATTGCAATCGTTTTTACGACGATTTTACGACGATTCTTAAAGACGTCGTAAAATCGTCGCAAAATTGGGACGGAAATTTTCGTTGTAAAATCGTCGCTAATTAGCGACGATTTTACAACGATTACCGATGACGTTACGACGATTATCAAAATCGTCGTAAAATCGTTGTAACTTAGCGACGATTTACCGAGGATTATATAAAACGTTGTAATATCGTCGTAAAATTACCCACGAATTAGCAATGATTATTATAAGTTGAACTTTACATCGATTTCCCAACGATTAATCAGTTAGGTGAGCACGTTTTAAGTTCACGGTGTTCGGTTAGGTAAACATGTTTAATGTCGTTGTAAAGTCGATGTAAACATTTTTAGATTCGTTGTAAAATCGATGTGAAATCGATGTAAAATCGTAGGTAATTCGATGGTAATGAAAATAAAAATCTATATATAGTGGCCAACTTCATAATAAAAATTTCATATTCAAAAACATTTACTTCTTTCTGACCAACAAAAAATGTCAATATACGAAATTAGAAGATGGATGTATAATCGTATTGATTCAGAGGGATCGCTAACAAAGGAGTTCAGTGATGGGGTGGAGGGATTCATGCATCAGGCAGGAAGTATACATAATACGATTATCAGTGGTAAGATGTACTGTCCTTGTGCCAGATGCTTGAATAGGAAATTTATCATTATCTCGAAGGTGTGGTCGCATATATTAAATAGATGGTTTATGCCGCATTACTATATATGGTATTATCATGGAGAGGGTCATGGGGGAAATGCAGCTAGTAGTAGTAGCAATTATCAAGCATCGAATTTTGATGAGTCAAATAATTTTAATCAATTTGATGATCATGCGGAGCAGCATGGTGAAGATAATGATAGGATTCATGACATGGTTACGGATGCATTTCATGAAACCGTAAGTACATTTGCACATGATCATCATGATGAGGAACCCAATCTAGATGCAAAATTTTTTTATGATATGCTAGATGCTGCAAATCAACCACTCTACGATGGATGTAGAGAAGGACATTCTAAATTGTCGTTGGCGGCTAGGATGATGACTATTAAAACTGATCATAACTTAGCTGAGGTTTGCATGGATGATTGGGCTGATTTGATTAAAGAGTATTTGCCAGAGGACAATTTAGCTGCTGAAACTTACTATGAGATACAGAAGCTGGTTTATAGTCTTGGGTTGCCTTCTGAGATGATAGATGTCTGTGTTGACAATTGCATGCTTTTTTGGAAAGATGATGATAAGTTGCAGGAATGTCGATTTTTCCATAAGCCTAGATATAAGCCGCAAGGTACTGGTCGGAGTAAGGTACCGTTCCAGCGGATGTGGTACCTTCCTATAACTGATAGATTAAAAAGAATGTATCAGTCTGAGAGGACAGCTGCATCGATGAGATGGCATGCAGATCATTTGCAAACAGATGAGGAGGTTACTCATCCTTCAGATGCAAAAGCGTGGAAACACTTTAAGACGGTACATCCAGACTTTGCTAGAGAGAAACGTAATGTGTATCTTGGTCTTTGCACAGATGGATTTAGTCCATTTGGTATGTCTGGTAGGCAATATTCTTTATGGCCAGTAATCCTAACGCCTTACAACCTTCCTCCAGATATGTGCATGCAAAGGGAATTTTTATTCTTGAGTATTTTAGTACCAAGTCCGAAGCATCCGAAGCGTTCCCTTGATGTGTTTTTGCAGCCTCTGATAGATGAATTGGAGCAGTTGTGGTATACCGGGGTTCGGACATATGATTTTGCAAGGAAAAAAATTTTTACAATGCGTGCGGTGCTTATGTGGACAATAAGCGACTTACGGGATGTTATCAGGTTGGACTACGCATGGACGATTGTCTTGTCCATATTGTCTCAATCGGACATATGCGTTTCAATTGAAACATGGTCGGAAAACAAGTTGGTTTGATTGTTACCGCCGATTTCTACCGATTCATCATGCATATCGAAGAAATAAGCGGTTGTTTAGAGAGAACAAATCTGTTCGTGTTCCTCCTCCTGTTTATATTTCCGGGGAAGATCTAGAAGCAGAAATTGATCATTATGGTGCATTGGAAACAGTCAATCGTGGTGGAAATTGGCACACTCCAGCTATTATGCTGGATGGATATGGGGAGCATCACAATTGGCATAAGAAAAGCATATTCTGGAATCTTCCGTATTGGAAGGATCATTTGCTTAGACACAATTTGGATGTCATGCACATTGAGAAAAACTTTTTTGATAACATCATGCATACATTGTTAAACGTGCGTGGAAGGACTAAAGACAGCGGTAAGTCAAGGTTAGACTTGCCTGATCTTTGTTGTCGGAATGAGTTACATATTACAAGCAATGGGAAAGCACCTGTCCCAATATTTCGAGTGGGTGCGGAAGAAAAGTCAGCTTTGTTCAAATGGGCGACATCTGATGTGAAGTTCCCGGACGGGTACGTATCTAATTTAGCTAAATGTGTTGAGAATAGCCAAAAGTTTTCCGGGATGAAGAGTCATGACTGTCACGTCTTTATGCAACGACTACTTCCTTTTGCATTTGCTGAACTTCTACCAGTAAATGTACACGAAACAATTTCAGGTATATACATTTAAACTAATCACATATTAATTGCGAATTTAAGATTTTATATAATTAATATATATATATATATATATATATATATATGAAATGGAAAATTAACATTATTACCTTATATATCATGTGATTGTTATTGTAGGCATTGGAGCGTTTTTTCGGGATCTTTGTACCCGTACTTTGTCAGAAGATGTTATTGCAAAACTTGATGCTAGTATTCCTATTTTGTTGTGCAACATGGAGAAAATATTTCCCCCAGCCTTTTTTGATGTTATGGAACATCTACCTATTCATCTCCCTCACGAAGCAGAACTTGGGGGACCTGTGCAGTATCGATGGATGTACCCATTCGAGCGATTCATGGGACATTTGAAGCGAAAGGCTAAAAATCTAGCCAAAGTTGAAAGCTCAATAGTAGCAGGAAGTTTAACAGAAGAAACTTCTCATTTCACGGGGTACTATTTTGGCTCGAAGGTTCGCACACGGAAAAGGGCAGCACGGCGATATGATGATGGAGGTGTAGGTCGAACATATGCTAATGAAGGTGTCCCATATATCTTTTTTTCAATCGGTCGATTATGTAGAAGAGTGAAGTCAGTTTGGTTTGCCAATGAAAAAGACCATCATAGTGCACAAACGTATATCCTCTTAAATTGCGAAGAAGTTAGTCAATTTGAGACGTAAGTGTATAAACATACGTCTTATATATGGCTAAATTATATATATGTTAGCTTTATACCAATTAAGATATGTATCTTAATTACAATTGTAAATACTTTTGTATGCAGTGAATTTGTTAGACAAGTCCGAGAAGTCATTGAAGGAATCTCAGACGATGAAATCAACAAGCGTAAAGATCAACATTTTGCCCCGTGGTTGAAGACGCAAGTAAGTAAAATTTTAAGTGATCTGATTAATTACTAACTTGGACAATTAACCTAATACATATTTTGATTACTTTTTTAATTAAATTAATTAATGATATAGGTCGAGTATGGAGATACCGCATATCCACTCTGGTCCAATGAGTTAATAAAAGGCTCCATATCGAAGATAACGAGTGCACCCATGTATTGCACACGCATATATATATTTCATACATTCAAATACGGAAATCAAAGAGCTACTGCCAACTACGGGGTATGTGTGCGTGGCGAAATATATTTTTATGGAGTGTTACAAGACATAATTGAAGTTGAGTACCCTGGTTGCTTATGTTTGAAATGCGTTTTGTTCAAATGCGACTGGTTCGATCCAACAGTTGATCGAGGCGTCCGTAAATACAAATTTGGGGCAGTAGATGTCAACCAATCACTACGTTACAATAAGTATGAGCCATTTATCCTAGCATCACAAGCAGAACAAGTCAGCTTTGTTCCATATCCGCGAGTTCGCACCACCCGTATCTCATGGTTATCAGTTATAAAAGTTTCTCCGAGGGGTCGAATTGTGGAGGTTGATGAGGAACTACCAATGCAGCAAGATCATTGCTCTGATATGCCAGAACTAAATGAGAGCAATGAAGACATCCTTTTGATAGATCCTCAAAACAGGCAAGTTGAATATCTCCCAGACGATACAGAGGAAGAAGATGAGGAAGATGAGTTCGAAGAAAGTGATGAACCAGATGATCAAGAAACAGATGTGTACTACTCTTCGTCCGAAAATGAATCAGAGTGACCGCGCTAGCTAGTAATTATTGTGAATTTAATGTATTAATATAATATGTGTCTATGTGTCTTGTAATTTATTAATTGCCCCAACAACGGTGGGAAATGAGTGGTGATCGGAAATGGGATTTAGTTTGGGGTTCAGGGGATTTCAAAGGAATCGTCGCTAATTGTGATTGTCACAAAATCGTTGCAACATTTGCGACGATTTAGCAACGAATTATGACTAATCGTGGCTAAATCGTCGCAAAATATGAATGTCACAAAATCGATGCAAATTTGCGACGATTTAGCCACGATTCGTCCATAAACCCTAAACCATAAACCCTTTGCCCTAAACCCTAAACCATAATTAACCTATTACCATCTCATTGTATTATGCATCTTTCAATGAAATTGATCGTGACTTTAGAGAATTATTCTAAAATGAAAACTCGGTCAATCACAGTAATATCCACAAACTGAATCATTTTATTAATAATATAACATGTACGCAAACTCTCTGGTTTACTTATTTTTCAATCTCGATGAACTTATTGATAATTTCATGATTTTGGATTTACGGTAAACATGTAAAGTTGTTTCTGGAATGTTGCAATCGACGTTACAGTTTTGTACCTATACCCTAAACCCTAAAACATATTTTACAAATTTCCTCACTAATTCGTTGCAACATTTGCGACGATTTTGCAACGAATTATGACTAATCGTGGCTAAATCGTCGCAAAATATGAATGTCACCAAATCGATGCAAATTTGCGACGATTTAGCCACGTTTCGTCCATAAACCCTAAACCCTAAATCCTTTGCCCTAAATCCTAAACCATAATTAACCTATTACCATCTCATTGTATTATGCATCTTTCAATGAAATTGATCGTGACTTTAGAGAATTATTCTAAAATGAAAACTCGGTCAATCACAGTAATATCCACAAACTGAATCATTTTATTAATAATATAACATGTACGCAAACTCTCTGGTTTACTTATTTTTCAATCTCGATGAACTTATTGATAATTTCATGATTTTGGATTTACGGTAAGCATGTAAAGTTGTTTCTGGAATGTTGCAATCGACGTTACAGTTTTGTACCTATACCCTAAACCCTAAAACATATTTTACAAATTTCCTCACTAATTCGTTGCAACATTTGCGACGATTTGGCAACGAATTATGACTAATCGTGGCTAAATCGTCGCAAAATATGAATGTCACCAAATCGATGCAAATTTGCGACGATTTAGCCACGTTTCGTCCATAAACCCTAAACCCTAAATCCTTTGCCCTAAATCCTAAACCATAATTAACCTATTACCATCTCATTGTATTATGCATCTTTTAATGAAATTGATCGTGTCTTTAGAGAATTATTCGAAAATGAAAACTCGGTCAATCACAGTAATATCCACAAACTGAATCATTGTATTAATAATCTAACATGTACGCAAACTCTATGTTTTACTTATTTTTCAATCTGGATGAACTTATTGATAATTTCATGATTTTGGATTTACGGTAAACATGTAAAGTTGCTTCTGGAATGTTGCAATCGACGTTACAGTTTTGTACCTATACCCTAAACCCTAAAACATATTTTACAAATTTCCTCACTAATTCGTTGCAACATTTGCGACGATTTGGCAACGAATTATGACTAATCGTGGCTAAATCGTCGCAAAATATGAATGTCACAAAATCGATGCAAATTTGCGACGATTTAGCCACGTTTCGTCCATAAACCCTAAACCCTAAACCCTTTGCCCTAAACCCTAAACCATAATTAACCTATTGCCATTTCATTGTATTATGCATCTTTCAATGAAATTGATCGTGGCTTTAGAGAATTGTTCAAAAATGAAAACTCGGTCAATCACAGTAATATCCACAAACTGATTCATTGTATTAATAATGTAACATGTACGCAAACTCTCTGTTTTACTTATTTTTCAATCTCGATGAACTTATTGATAATTTCATGATTTTGGATTTACGGTAAACATGTAAAGTTATTTCTGGAATGTTGCAATCGACGTTACAGTTTTGTACCTATACCATAAACCCTAAAACATATTTTACAAATTTCCTCACTAATTCGTTGCAACATTTGCGACGATTTGGCAACGAATTATGACTAATCGTGGCTAAATCGTCGCAAAATATGAATGTCACAAAATCGATGCAAATTTGAGACGATTTTGCCACGTTTCGTCCATAAACCCTAAACCCTAAACCCTTTAGCCTAAACCCTAAACCATAATTAACCTATTACCATCTCATTGTATTATGCATTTTTCAATGAAATTGATCGTGACTTTAGAGAATTATTCGAAAATGAAAACTCGGTCAATCACAGTAATATCCACAAACTGAATCATTGTATTAATAATTTAACATGTACGCAAACTCTCTGTTTTACTTATTTTTCAATCTCGATGAACTTATTGATAATTTCATGATTTTGGATTTACGGTAAACATGTAAAGTTGTTTCTGGAATGTTGCAATCGACGTTAAAATTTTGTACCTATACCCTAAACCCTAAAACATATTTTACAAATTTCCTCACTAATTCGTTGCAACATTTGCGATGATTTGGCAACGAATTATGACTAATCGTAGCTAAATCGTCGCAAAATATGAATGTCACAAAATCGATGCAAATTTGCGACGATTTAGCCAAGTTTCGTCCATAAACCCTAAACCCTAAACCCTTTGCCCTAAACCCTAAACCATAATTAACCTATTACCATCTCATTGTATTATGCATCTTTCAATGAAATTGATCGTGGCTTTAGAGAATTGTTCAAAAATGAAAACTCGGTCAATCACAGTAATATCCACAAACTGAATCATTGTATTAATAATATAACATGTACGCAAACTCTCTGTTTTACTTATTTTTCAATCTCGATGAACTTATTGATAATTTCATGATTTTGGATTTACGGTAAACATGTAAAGTTATTTCTGGAATGTTGCAATCGACGTTACAGTTTTGTACCTATACCATAAACCCTAAAACATATTTTACAAATTTCCTCACTAATTCGTTCCAACATTTGCGACGATTTGGCAACGAATTATGACTAATCGTGGCTAAATCGTCGCAAAATATGAATGTCACAAAATCGATGCAAATTTGCGACGATTTTGCCACGTTTCGTCCATAAACCCTAAACCCTAAACCCTTTGCCCTAAACCCTAAACCATAATTAACCTATTACCATCTCATTGTATTATGCATCTTTCAATGAAATTGATCGTGACTTTAGAGAATTATTCGAAAATGAAAACTCGGTCAATCACAGTAATATCTACAAACTGAATCACTGTATTAATAATTTAACATGTACGCAAACTCTCTGTTTTACTTATTTTTCAATCTCGATGAACTTATTGATAATTTCATGATTTTGGATTTACGGTAAACATGTAAAGTTGTTTCTGGAATGTTGCAATCGACGTTACAGTTTTGTACCTATACCCTAAACCCTAAAACATATTTTACAAATTTACTCACTAATTCGTTGCAACATTTTCGACGATTTGGCAACGAATTATGACTAATCGTGGCTAAATCGTCGCAAAATATGAATGTCACAAAATCGATGCAAATTTGCGATGATTTAGCCACGTTTCGTCCATAAACCCTAAACCCTAAACCCTTTGCCCTAAACCCTAAACCATAATTAACCTATTACCATCTCATTGTATTATGCATCTTTCAATGAAATTGATCGTGGCTTTAGAGAATTATTCAAAAATGAAAACTCGGTCAATAACAGTAATATCCACAAACTGAATCATTGTATTAATAATCTAACATGTACGCAAACTCTCTGTTTTACTTATTTTTCAATCTGGATGAACTTATTGATAATTTCATGATTTTGGATTTACGGTAAACATGTAAAGTTATTTTTGGAATGTTGCAATCGACGTTACAGTTTTGTACCTATACCATAAACCCTAAAACATATTTTACAAATTTCCTCACTATTTGGCAACGTTAAAGAATTATGACTAATCGTGGCTAAATCGTCGCAAAATATGAATGTCACAAAATCGATGCAAATTTGTGACGATTTAGCCACGTTTCGTCCATAAAACCTAAACCCTAAACCCTTTGCCCTAAACCCTAAACCATAATTAACCTATTACCATCTCATTGTATTATGCATCTTTCAATAAAATTGATCATGACTTTAGAGAATTATTCGAAAATGAAAACTCGGTCAATCACAGTAATATCCACAAACTGAATCATTGTATTAATAATTTAACATGTACGCAAACTCTCTGTTTTACTTATTTTTCAATCTCGATGAACTTATTGATAATTTCATGATTTTGGATTTACCGTAAACATGTAAAGTTATTTCTGGAATGTTGCAATCGACGTTACAGTTTTGTACCTATACCCTAAACCCTAAAACATATTTTACAAATTTCCTCACTAATTCCTTGCAACATTTTCGACGATTTGGCAACGAATTATGACTAATCGTGGCTAAATCGTCGCAAAATATGAATGTCACAAAATCGATGCAAATTTGCGACGATTTAGCCACGTTTCGTCCATAAACCCTAAACCCTAAACCCTTTGCCCTAAACCCTAAACCATAATTAACCTATTACCATCTCATTGTATTATGCATCTTTCAATGAAATTGATCTTGACTTTAGAGAATTATTCGAAAATGAAAACTCGGTCAATCACAGTAATATCCACAAACTGAATCATTGTATTAATAATTTAACATGTACGCAAACTCTCTGTTTTACTTATTTTTCAATCTCGATGAACTTATTGATAATTTCATGATTTTGGATTTACGGTAAACATGTAAAGTTGTTTCTGGAATGTTGCAATCGACGTTACAGTTTTGTACCTATACCCTAAACCCTAAAACATATTTTACAAATTTCCTCACTAATTCGTTGCAACATTTGCGATGATTTGGCAACGAATTATGACTAATCGTGGCTAAATCGTCGCAAAATATGAATGTCACAAATCGATGCAAATTTGCGACGATTTAGCCACGTTTCGTCCATAAACCCTAAACCCTAAACCCTAAACAATAATTAACCTATTACCATCTCATTGTATTATGCATCTTTCAATGAAATTGATCGTGGCTTTAGAGAATTGTTCAAAAATGAAAACTCGGTCAATCACAGTAATATCCACAAACTGAATCATTGTATTAATAATATAACATGTACGCAAACTCTCTGTTTTACTTATTTTTCAATCTCGATGAACTTATTGATAATTTCATGATTTTGGATTTACGGTAAACATGTAAAGTTATTTCTGGAATGTTGCAATCGACGTTACAGTTTTGTACCTATACCATAAACCCTAAAACATATTTTACAAATTTCCTCACTAATTCGTTGCAACATTTGCGACGATTTGGCAATGAATTATGACTAATCGTGGCTAAATCGTCGCAAAATATGAATGTCACAAAATCGATGCAAATTTGCGACGATTTTGCCACGTTTCGTCCATAAACCCTAAACCCTAAACCCTTTGCCCTAAACCCTAAACCATAATTAACCTATTACCATCTCATTGTATTATGCATCTTTCAATGAAATTGATCGTGACTTTAAAGAATTATTCGAAAATGAAAACTCGGTCAATCACAGTAATATCCACAAACTGAATCATTGTATTAATAATCTAACATGTACGCAAACTCTCTGTTTTACTTATTTTTCAATCTGGATGAACTTATTGATAATTTCATGATTTTGGATTTACGGTAAACATGTAAAGTTATTTTTGGAATGTTGCAATCGACGTTACAGTTTTGTACCTATACCATAAACCCTAAAACATATTTTACAAATTTCCTCACTATTTGGCAACGTTAAAGAATTATGACTAATCGTGGCTAAATCGTCGCAAAATATGAATGTCACAAAATCGATGCAAATTTGTGACGATTTAGCCACGTTTCGTCCATAAAACCTAAACCCTAAACCCTTTGCCCTAAACCCTAAACCATAATTAACCTATTACCATCTCATTGTATTATGCATCTTTCAATAAAATTGATCATGACTTTAGAGAATTATTCGAAAATGAAAACTCGGTCAATCACTGTAATATCCACAAACTGAATCATTGTATTAATAATTTAACATGTACGCAAACTCTCTGTTTTACTTATTTTTCAATCTCGATGAACTTATTGATAATTTCATGATTTTGGATTTACCGTAAACATGTAAAGTTATTTCTGGAATGTTGCAATCGACGTTACAGTTTTGTACCTATACCCTAAACCCTAAAACATATTTTACAAATTTCCTCACTAATTCCTTGCAACATTTTCGACGATTTGGCAACGAATTATGACTAATCGTGGCTAAATCGTCGCAAAATATGAATGTCACAAAATCGATGCAAATTTGCGACGATTTAGCCACGTTTCGTCCATAAACCCTAAACCCTAAACCCTTTGCCCTAAACCCTAAACCATAATTAACCTATTACCATCTCATTGTATTATGCATCTTTCAATGAAATTGATCTTGACTTTAGAGAATTATTCGAAAATGAAAACTCGGTCAATCACAGTAATATCCACAAACTGAATCATTGTATTAATAATTTAATATGTACGCAAACTCTCTGTTTTACTTATTTTTCAATCTCGATGAACTTATTGATAATTTCATGATTTTGGATTTACGGTAAACATGTAAAGTTGTTTCTGGAATGTTGCAATCGACGTTACAGTTTTGTACCTATACCCTAAACCCTAAAACATATTTTACAAATTTCCTCACTAATTCGTTGCAACATTTGCGATGATTTGGCAACGAATTATGACTAATCGTGGCTAAATCGTCGCAAAATATGAATGTCACAAATCGATGCAAATTTGCGACGATTTAGCCACGTTTCGTCCATAAACCCTAAACCCTAAACCCTTTGCCCTAAACCCTAAACAATAATTAACCTATTACCATCTCATTGTATTATGCATCTTTCAATGAAATTGATCGTGGCTTTAGAGAATTGTTCAAAAATGAAAACTCGGTCAATCACAGTAATATCCACAAACTGAATCATTGTATTAATAATATAACATGTACGCAAACTCTCTGTTTTACTTATTTTTCAAACTCGATGAACTTATTGATAATTTCATGATTTTGGATTTACGGTAAACATGTAAAGTTATTTCTGGAATGTTGCAATCGACGTTACAGTTTTGTACCTATACCATAAAGCCTAAAACATATTTTACAAATTTCCTCACTAATTCGTTGCAACATTTGCGACGATTTGGCAACGAATTATGACTAATCGTGGCTAAATCGTCGCAAAATATGAATGTCACAAAATCGATGCAAATTTGCGACGATTTTGCCACGTTTCGTCCATAAACCCTAAACCCTTTGCCCTAAACCCTAAACCATAATTAACCTATTACCATCTCATTGTATTATGCATCTTTCAATGAAATTGATCGTGACTTTAGAGAATTATTCGAAAATGAAAACTCGGTCAATCACAGTAATATCCACAAACTGAATCATTGTATTAATAATCTAACATGTACGCAAACTCTCTGTTTTACTTATTTTTCAATCTGGATGAACTTATTGATAATTTCATGATTTTGGATTTACGGTAAACATGTAAAGTTGCTTCTGGAATGTTGCAATCGACGTTACAGTTTTGTACCTATACCCTAAACCCTAAAACATATTTTACAAATTTCCTCACTAATTCGTTGCAAAATTTGCGACGATTTGGCAACGAATTATGACTAATCGTGGCTAAATCGTCGCAAAATATGAATGTCACAAAATCGATGCAAATTTGCGACGATTTAGCCACGTTTCGTCCATAAACCCTAAACCATAAACCCTTTGCCCTAAACCCTAAACTATAATTAACCTATTACCATCTCATTGTATTATGCATCTTTCAATGAAATTGATCGTGGCTTTAGAGAATCGTTCAAAAATGAAAACTCGGTCAATCACAGTAATATCCACAAACTGATTCATTGTATTAATAATGTAACATGTACGCAAACTCTCTGTTTTACTTATTTTTCAATCTCGATGAACTTATTGATAATTTCATGATTTTGGATTTACGGTAAACATGTAAAGTTATTTATGGAATGTTGCAATCGACGTTACAGTTTTGTACCGATACCATAAACCCTAAAACATATTTTACAAATTTCCTCACAAATTCGTTGCAACATTTGCGACGATTTGGCAACGAATTATGACTAATCGTGGCTAAATCGTCGCAAAATATGAATGTCACAAAATCGATGGAAATTTGCGACGATTTAGCCAAGTTTCGTCCATAAACCCTAAACCCTAAACCCTTTGCCCTAAACCCTAAACCATAATTAACCTATTACCATCTCATTGTATTATGCATGTTTCAATGAAATTGATCGTGGCTTTAGAGAATTGTTCAAAAATGAAAACTCGGTCAATCACAGTAATATCCACAAACTGAATCATTGTATTAATAATATAACATGTACGCAAACTCTCTGTTTTACTTATTTTTCAATCTCGATGAACTTATAAATAATTTCATGATTTTGGATTTACGGTAAACATGTAAAGTTATTTCTGGAATGTTGCAATCGAAGTTACAGTTTTGTACCTATACCATAAACCCTAAAACATATTTTACAAATTTCCTCACTAATTCGTTGCAACATTTTCGACGATTTGGCAACGAATTATGACTAATCGTGGCTAAATCGTCGCAAAATATGAATGTCACAAAATCGATGCAAATTTGCGACGATTTTGCCACGTTTCGTCCATAAACCCTAAACCCTTTGCCCTAAACCCTAAACCATAATTAACCTATTACCATCTCATTGTATTATGCATCTTTCAATGAAATTGATCGTGACTTTAGAGAATTATTCGAAAATGAAAACTCGGTCAATCACAGTAATATCCACAAACTGAATCATTGTATTAATAATTTAACATGTACGCAAACTCTCTGTTTTACTTATTTTTCAATCTCGATGAACTTATTGATAATTTCATGATTTTGGATTTACGGTAAACATGTAAAGTTGTTTCTGGAATGTTGCAATCGACGTTACAGTTTTGTACCTATACCCTAAACCCTAAAACATATTTTACAAATTTCCTCACTAATTCGTTGCAACATTTTCGACGATTTGGCAACGAATTATGACTAATCGTGGCTAAATCGTCGCAAAATATGAATGTCACAAAATCAATGCAAATTTGCGACGATTTAGCCACGTTTCGTCCATAAACCCTAAACCCTAAACCCTTTGCCCTAAACCCTAAACCATAATTAACCTATTACCATCTCATTGTATTATGCATCTTTCAATGAAATTGATCGTGACTTTAGAGAATTATTCGAAAATGAAAACTCGGTCAATCACAGTAATATCCACAAACTGAATCATTGTATTAATAATTTAACATGTACGCAAACTCTCTGTTTTACTTATTTTTCAATCTCGATGAACTTATTGATAATTTCATGATTTTGGATTTACGGTAAACATGTAAAGTTGTTTCTGGAATGTTGCAATCGACGTTACAGTTTTGTACCTATACCCTAAACCCTAAAACATATTTTACAAATTTCCTCACTAATTCGTTGCAACATTTGCGAGGATTTGGCAACGAATTATGACTAATCGTGGCTAAATCGTCGCAAAATATGAATGTCACCAAATCGATGCAAATTTGCGACGATTTAGCCACGTTTCGTCCATAAACCCTAAACCCTAAACCCTTTGCCCTAAACCCTAAACAATAATTAACCTATTACCATCTCATTGTATTATGCATCTTTCAATGAAATTGATAGTGGTTTTAGAGAATTGTTCAAAAATGAAAACTCGGTCAATCACAGTAATATCCACAAACTAAATCATTGTATTAATAATATAACATGTACGCAAACTCTCTGTTTTACTTATTTTCAATCTCGATGAACTTATTGATAATTTCATGATTTTGGATTTACGGTAAACATGTAAAGTTATTTCTGGAATGTTGCAATCGACGTTACAGTTTTGTACCTATACCATAAACCCTAAAACATATTTTACAAATTTCCTCACTAATTCGTTTCAACATTTGCGACGATTTGGCAACGAATTATGACTAATCGTGGCTAAATCGTCGCAAAATATGAATGTCACAAAATCGATGCAAATTTGCGACGATTTAGCCAAGTTTCGTCCATAAACCCTAAACCCTAAACCCTTTGCCCTAAACCCTAAACCATAATTAACCTATTACCATCTCATTGTATTATGCATCTTTCAATGAAATTGATCGTGACTTTAGAGAATTATTCGAAAATGAAAACTCGGTCAATCACAGTAATATCCACAAACTGAATCATTGTATTAATAATATAACATGTACGCAAACTCTCTGTTTTACTTATTTTTCAATCTCGATGAACTTATTGATAATTTCATGATTTTGGATTTACGGTAAACATGTAAAGTTATTTCTGGAATGTTGCAATCGACGTTACAGTTTTGTACCTATACCATAAACCCTAAAACATATTTTACAAATTTCCTCACAAATTCGTTGCAACATTTGCGACGATTTGGCAACGAATTATGACTAATCGTGGCTAAATCGTCGCAAAATATGAATGTCACCAAATCGATGCAAATTTGCGACGATTTTGCCACGTTTCGTCCATAAACCCTAAACCCTTTGCCCTAAACCCTAAACCATAATTAACCTATTACCATCTCATTGTATTATGCATCTTTCAATGAAATTGATCGTGACTTTAGAGAATTATTCGAAAATGAAAACTCGGTCAATCACAGTAATATCCACAAACTGAATCATTGTATTAATAATCTAACATGTACGCAAACTCTCTGTTTTACTTATTTTTCAATCTGGATGAACTTATTGATAATTTCATGATTTTGGATTTACGGTAAACATGTAAAGTTGCTTCTGGAATGTTGCAATCGACGTTACAGTTTTGTACCTATACCCTAAACCCTAAAACATATTTTACAAATTTCCTCACTAATTCGTTGCAAAATTTGCGACGATTTGGCAACGAATTATGACTAATCGTGGCTAAATCGTCGCAAAATATGAATGTCACAAAATCGATGCAAATTTGCGACGATTTAGCCACGTTTCGTCCATAAACCCTAAACCATAAACCCTTTGCCCTAAACCCTAAACCATAATTAACCTATTACCATCTCATTGTATTATGCATCTTTCAATGAAATTGATCGTGGCTTTAGAGAATTGTTCAAAAATGAAAACTCGGTCAATCACAGTAATATCCACAAACTGATTCATTGTATTAATAATGTAACATGTACGCAAACTCTCTGTTTTACTTATTTTTCAATCTCGATGAACTTATTGATAATTTCATGATTTTGGATTTACGGTAAACATGTAAAGTTATTTCTGGAATGTTGCCATCGACGTTACAGTTTTGTACCTATACCATAAACCCTAAAACATATTTTACAAATTTCCTCACAAATTCGTTGCAACATTTGCGACGATTTGGCAACGAATTTTGACTAATCGTGGCTAAATCGTCGCAAAATATGAATGTCACAAAATCGATGGAAATTTGCGACGATTTAGCCAAGTTTCGTCCATAAACCCTAAACCCTAAACCCTTTAGCCTAAACCCTAAACCATAATTAACCTATTACCATCTCATTGTATTATGCATGTTTCAATGAAATTGATCGTGGCTTTAGAGAATTGTTCAAAAATGAAAACTCGGTCAATCACAGTAATATCCACAAACTGAATCATTGTATTCATAATATAACATGTACGCAAACTCTCTGTTTTACTTATTTTTCAATCTCGATGAACTTATTGATAATTTCATGATTTTGGATTTACGGTAAACATGTAAAGTTATTTCTGGAATGTTGCAATCGACGTTACAGTTTTGTACCTATACCATAAACCCTAAAACATATTTTACAAATTTCTTCACTAATTCGTTGCAACATTTGCGACGATTTGGCAACGAATTATGACTAATCGTGGCTAAATCGTCGCAAAATATGAATGTCACAAAATCGATGCAAATTTGCGACGATTTTGCCACGTTTCGTCCATAAACCCTAAACCCTAAACCCTTTGCCCTAAACCCTAAACCATAATTAACCTATTACCATCTCATTGTATTATGCATCTTTCAATGAAATTGATCGTGACTTTAGAGAATTATTCGAAAATGAAAACTCGGTCAATCACAGTAATATCCACAAACTGAATCATTGTATTAATAATTTAACATGTACGCAAACTCTCTGTTTTACTTATTTTTCAATCTCGATGAACTTATTGATAATTTCATGATTTTGGATTTACGGTAAACATGTAAAGTTGTTTCTGGAATGTTGCAATCGACGTTACAGTTTTGTACCTATACCCTAAACCCTAAAACATATTTTACAAATTTCCTCACTAATTCGTTGCAACATTTTCGACGATTTGGCAACGAATTATGACTAATCGTGGCTAAATCGTCGCAAAATATGAATGTCACAAAATCAATGCAAATTTGCGACGATTTAGCCACGTTTCGTCCATAAACCCTAAACCCTAAACCCTTTGCCCTAAACCCTAAACCATAATTAACCTATTACCATCTCATTGTATTATGCATCTTTCAATGAAATTGATCGTGACTTTAGAGAATTATTCGAAAATGAAAACTCGGTCAATCACAGTAATATCCACAAATTGAATCATTGTATTAATAATATAACATGTACGCAAACTCTCTGTTTTACTTATTTTTCAATCTCGATGAACTTATTGATAATTTCATGATTTTGGATTTACGGTAAACATGTAAAGTTATTTCTGGAATGTTGCAATCGACGTTACAGTTTTGTACCTATACCATAAACCCTAAAACATATTTTACAAATTTCCTCACAAATTAGTTGCAACATTTGCGACGATTTGGCAACGAATTATGACTAATCGTGGCTAAATCGTCGCAAAATATGAATGTCACAAAATCGATGCAAATTTGCGACGATTTTGCCACGTTTCGTCCATAAACCCTAAACCCTTTGCCCTAAACCCTAAACCATAATTAACCTATTACCATCTCATTGTATTATGCATCTTTCAATGAAATTGATCGTGACTTTAGAGAATTATTCGAAAATGAAAACTCGGTCAATCACAGTAATATCCACAAACTGAATCATTGTATTAATAATCTAACATGTACGCAAACTCTCTGTTTTACTTATTTTTCAATCTGGATGAACTTATTGATAATTTCATGATTTTGGATTTACGGTAAACATGTAAAGTTGCTTCTGGAATGTTGCAATCGACGTTACAGTTTTGTACCTATACCCTAAACCCTAAAACATATTTTACAAATTTCCTCACTAATTCGTTGCAAAATTTGCGACGATTTGGCAACGAATTATGACTAATCGTGGCTAAATCGTCGCAAAATATGAATGTCACAAAATCGATGCAAATTTGCGACGATTTAGCCACGTTTCGTCCATAAACCCTAAACCATAAACCCTTTGCCCTAAACCCTAAACCATAATTAACCTATTACCATCTCATTGTATTATGCATCTTTCAATGAAATTGATCGTGGCTTTAGAGAATTGTTCAAAAATGAAAACTCGGTCAATCACAGTAATATCCACAAACTGATTCATTGTATTAATAATGTAACATGTACGCAAACTCTCTGTTTTACTTATTTTTCAATCTCGATGAACTTATTGATAATTTCATGATTTTGGATTTACGGTAAACATGTAAAGTTATTTCTGGAATGTTGCAATCGACGTTACAGTTTTGTACCTATACCATAAACCCTAAAACATATTTTACAAATTTCCTCACAAATTCGTTGCAACATTTGCGACGATTTGGCAACGAATTTTGACTAATCGTGGCTAAATCGTCGCAAAATATGAATGTCACAAAATCGATGGAAATTTGCGACGATTTAGCCAAGTTTCGTCCATAAACCCTAAACCCTAAACCCTTTGCCCTAAACCCTAAACCATAATTAACCTATTACCATCTCATTGTATTATGCATGTTTCAATGAAATTGATCGTGGCTTTAGAGAATTGTTCAAAAATGAAAACTCGGTCAATCACAGTAATATCCACAAACTGAATCATTGTATTCATAATATAACATGTACGCAAACTCTCTGTTTTACTTATTTTTCAATCTCGATGAACTTATTGATAATTTCATGATTTTGGATTTACGGTAAACATGTAAAGTTATTTCTGGAATGTTGCAATCGACGTTACAGTTTTGTACCTATACCATAAACCCTAAAACATATTTTACAAATTTCCTCACTAATTCGTTGCAACATTTGCGACGATTTGGCAACGAATTATGACTAATCGTGGCTAAATCGTCGCAAAATATGAATGTCACAAAATCGATGCAAATTTGCGACGATTTTGCCACGTTTCGTCCATAAACCCTAAACCCTAAACCCTTTGCCCTAAACCCTAAACCATAATTAACCTATTACCATCTCATTGTATTATGCATCTTTCAATGAAATTGATCGTGACTTTAGAGAATTATTCGAAAATGAAAACTCGGTCAATCACAGTAATATCCACAAACTGAATCATTGTATTAATAATTTAACATGTACGCAAACTCTCTGTTTTACTTATTTTTCAATCTCGATGAACTTATTGATAATTTCATGATTTTGGATTTACGGTAAACATGTAAAGTTGTTTCTGGAATGTTGCAATCGACGTTACAGTTTTGTACCTATACCCTAAACCCTAAAACATATTTTACAAATTTCCTCACTAATTCGTTGCAACATTTTCGACGATTTGGCAACGAATTATGACTAATCGTGGCTAAATCGTCGCAAAATATGAATGTCACAAAATCAATGCAAATTTGCGACGATTTAGCCACGTTTCGTCCATAAACCCTAAACCCTAAACCCTTTGCCCTAAACCCTAAACCATAATTAACCTATTACCATCTCATTGTATTATGCATCTTTCAATGAAATTGATCGTGACTTTAGAGAATTATTCGAAAATGAAAACTCGGTCAATCACAGTAATATCCACAAACTGAATCATTGTATTAATAATTTAACATGTACGCAAACTCACTGTTTTACTTATTTTTCAATCTCGATGAACTTATTGATAATTTCATGATTTTGGATTTACGGTAAACATGTAAAGTTGTTTCTGGAATGTTTCAATCGACGTTACAGTTATGTACCTATACCCTAAACCCTAAAACATATTTTACAAATTTCCTCACTAATTCGTTGCAACATTTGCGAGGATTTGGCAACGAATTATGACTAATCGTGGCTAAATCGTCGCAAAATATGAATGTCACCAAATCGATGCAAATTTGCGACGATTTAGCCACGTTTCGTCCATAAACCCTAAACCCTAAACCCTTTGCCCTAAACCCTAAACAATAATTAACCTATTACCATCTCATTGTATTATGCATCTTTCAATGAAATTGATCGTGGCTTTAGAGAATTGTTCAAAAATGAAAACTCGGTCAATCACAGTAATATCAACAAACTGAATCATTGTATTAATAATATAACATGTACGTAAACTCTCTGTTTTACTTATTTTTCAATCTCGATGAACTTATTGATAATTTCATGATTTTGGATTTACGGTAAACATGTAAAGTTATTTCTGGAATGTTGCAATCGACGTTACAGTTTTGTATCTATACCATAAACCCTAAAACATATTTTACAAATTTCCTCACTAATTCGTTTCAACATTTGCGACGATTTGGCAACGAATTATGACTAATCGTGGCTAAATCGTCGCAAAATATGAATGTCACAAAATCGATGCAAATTTGCGACGATTTTGCCACGTTTCGTCCATAAACCCTAAACTCTAAACCCTTTGCCCTAAACCCTAAACCATAATTAACCTATTACCATCTCATTGTATTATACATCTTTCAATGAAATTGATCGTGACTTTAGAGAATTATTCGAAAATGAAAACTCGGTCAATCACAGTAATATCCACAAACTGAATCATTGTATTAATAATTTAACATGTACGCAAACTCACTGTTTTACTTATTTTTCAATCTCGATGAACTTATTGATAATTTCATGATTTTGGATTTACGGTAAACATGTAAAGTTGTTTCTGGAATGTTTCAATCGACGTTACAGTTTTGTACCTATACCCTAAACCCTAAAACATATTTTACAAATTTCCTCACTAATTCGTTGCAACATTTGCGAGGATTTGGCAACGAATTATGACTAATCGTGGCTAAATCGTCGCAAAATATGAATGTCACCAAATCGATGCAAATTTGCGACGATTTAGCCACGTTTCGTCCATAAACCCTAAACCCTAAACCCTTTGCCCTAAACCCTAAACAATAATTAACCTATTACCATCTCATTGTATTATGCATCTTTCAATGAAATTGATCGTGGCTTTAGAGAATTGTTCAAAAATGAAAACTCGGTCAATCACAGTAATATCAACAAACTGAATCATTGTATTAATAATATAACATGTACGTAAACTCTCTGTTTTACTTATTTTTCAATCTCGATGAACTTATTGATAATTTCATGATTTTGGATTTACGGTAAACATGTAAAGTTATTTCTGGAATGTTGCAATCGACGTTACAGTTTTGTATCTATACCATAAACCCTAAAACATATTTTACAAATTTCCTCACTAATTCGTTTCAACATTTGCGACGATTTGGCAACGAATTATGACTAATCGTGGCTAAATCGTCGCAAAATATGAATGTCACAAAATCGATGCAAATTTGCGACGATTTTGCCACGTTTCGTCCATAAACCCTAAACTCTAAACCCTTTGCCCTAAACCCTAAACCATAATTAACCTATTACCATCTCATTGTATTATACATCTTTCAATGAAATTGATCGTGACTTTAGAGAATTATTCGAAAATGAAAACTCGGTCAATCACAGTAATATCCACAAACTGAATCATTGTATTAATAATTTAACATGTACGCAAACTCTCTGTTTTACTTATTTTTCAATCTCGATGAACTTATTGATAATATCATGATTTTGGATTTACGGTAAACATGTAAAGTTGTTTCTAGAATGTTGCAATCGACGTTACAGTTTTGTACCTATACCCTAAACCCTAAAACATATTTTACAAATTTCCTCACTAATTCGTTGCAACATTTGCGATGATTTGGCAACGAATTATGACTAATCGTGGCTAAATCGTCGCAAAATATGAATGTCACAAAATCGATGCAAATTTGCGACGATTTAGCCAAGTTTTGTCCATAAACCCTAAACCCTAAACCCTTTGCCCTAAACCCTAAACCATAATTAACCTATTACCATCTCATTGTATTATGCATCTTTTTATGAAATTGATCGTGTCTTTAGAGAATTATTCGAAAATGAAAACTCGGTCAATCACAGTTATATCCACAAACTAAATCATTGTATTAATAATCTAACATGTACGCAAACTCTCTGTTTTACTTATTTTTCAATCTGGAAGAACTTATTGATAATTTCATGATTTTGGATTTACGGTAAACATGTAAAGTTGCTTCTGGAATGTTGCAATCGACGTTACAGTTTTGTACCTATACCCTAAACCCTAAAACATATTTTACAAATTTCCTCACTAATTCGTTGCAACATTTGCGACGATTTGGCAACGAATTATGACTAATCGTGGCTAAATCGTCGCAAAATATGAATGTCACAAAATCGATGCAAATTTGCGACGATTTAGCCACGTTTCGTCCATAAACCCTAAACCATAAACCCTTTGCCCTAAACCCTAAACCATAATTAACCTATTACCATCTCATTGTATTATGCATCTTTCAATGAAATTGATCGTGGCTTTAGAGAATTGTTCAAAAATGAAAACTCGGTCAATCACAGTAATATCCACAAACTGATTCATTGTATTAATAATGTAACATGTACGCAAACTCTCTGTTTTACTTATTTTTCAATCTCGATGAATTTATTGATAATTTCATAATTTTGGATTTACGGTAAACATGTAAAGTTATTTCTGGAATGTTGCAATCGACGTTACAGTTTTGTACCTATACCATAAACCCTAAAACATATTTTACAAATTTCCTCACTAATTCGTTGCAACATTTGCGACGATTTGGCAACGAATTATGACTAATCGTGGCTAAATCGTCGCAAAATATGAATGTCACAAAATCGATGCAAATTTGCGACGATTTAGCCAAGTTTCGTCCATAAACCCTAAACCCTAAACCCTTTGCCCTAAACCCTAAACCATAATTAACCTATTACCATCTCATTGTATTATGCATCTTTCAATGAAATTGATCGTGGCTTTAGAGAATTGTTCAAAAATGAAAACTCGGTCAATAACAGTAATATCCACAAACTGAATCATTGTATTAATCATATAACATGTACGCAAACTCTCTGTTTTACTTATTTTTCAATCTCGATGAACTTATTGATAATTTCATGATTTTGGATTTACGGTAAACATGTAAAGTTATTTCTGGAATGTTGCAATCGACGTTACAGTTTTGTACCTATACCCTAAACCCTAAAACATATTTTACAAATTTCCTCACTAATTCGTTGCAACATTTGCGATGATTTGGTAACGAATTATGACTAATCGTGGCTAAATCGTCGCAAAATATGAATGTCACAAAATCGATGCAAATTTGTGACGATTTAGCCAAGTTTCGTCCATAAACCCTAAACCCTAAACCCTTTGCCCTAAACCCTAAACCATAATTAACCTATTACCATCTCATTGTATTATGCATCTTTCAATGAAATTGATCGTGGCTTTAGAGAATTGTTCAAAAATGAAAACTCGGTCAATCACAGTAATATCCACAAACTGAATCATTGTATTAATAATATAACATGTACGCAAACTCTCTGTTTTACTTATTTTTCAATCTCGATGAACTTATTGATAATTTCATGATTTTGGATTTACGGTAAACATGTAAAGTTATTTCTGGAATGTTGCAATCGACGTTACAGTTTTGTACCTATACCATAAACCCTAAAACATATTTTACAAATTTCCTCACTAATTCGTTGCAACATTTGCGACGATTTGGCAACGAATTATGACTAATCGTGGCTAAATCGTCGCAAAATATGAATGTCACAAAATCGATGCAAATTTGCGACGATTTTGCCACGTTTCGTCCATAAACCCTAAACCCTAAACCCTTTGCCCTAAACCCTAAACCATAATTAACCTATTACCATCTCATTTTATTATGCATCTTTCAATGAAATTGATCGTGGCTTTAGAGAATTGTTCAAAAATGAAAACTCGGTCAATCACAGTAATATCCACAAACTGAATCATTGTATTAATAATATAACATGTACGCAAACTCTCTGTTTTACTTATTTTTCAATCTCGATGAACTTATTGATAATTTCATGATTTTGGATTTACGGTAAACATGTAAAGTTATTTCTGGAATGTTGCAATCAACGTTACAGTTTTGTACCTATACCATAAACCCTAAAACATATTTTACAAATTTCCTCACTAATTCGTTGCAACATTTGCGACGATTTGGCAACGAATTATGACTAATCGTGGCTAAATCGTCGCAAAATATGATTGTCACAAAATCGATGCAAATTTGCGACGATTTTGCCACGTTTCGTCCATAAACCCTAAACCCTAAACCCTTTAGCCTAAACCCTAAACCATAATTAACCTATTACCATCTCATTGTATTATGCATTTTTCAATGAAATTGATCGTGACTTTAGAGAATTATTCGAAAATGAAAACTCGGTCAATCACAGTAATATCCACAAACTGAATCATTGTATTAATAATTTAACATGTACGCAAACTCTCTGTTTTACTTATTTTTCAATCTCGATGAACTTATTGATAATTTCATGATTTTGGATTTACGGTAAACATGTAAAGTTGTTTCTGGAATGTTGCAATCGACGTTAAAATTTTGTACCTATACCCTAAACCCTAAAACATATTTTACAAATTTCCTCACTAATTCGTTGCAACATTTGCGATGATTTGGCAACGAATTATGACTAATCGTGGCTAAATCGTCGCAAAATATGAATGTCACAAAATCGATGCAAATTTGCGACGATTTAGCCAAGTTTCGTCCATAAACCCTAAACCCTAAACCCTTTGCCCTAAACCCTAAACCATAATTAACCTATTACCATCTCATTGTATTATGCATCTTTCAATGAAATTGATCGTGGCTTTAGAGAATTGTTCAAAAATGAAAACTCGGTCAATCACAGTAATATCCACAAACTGAATCATTGTATTAATAATATAACATGTACGCAAACTCTCTGTTTTACTTATTTTTCAATCTCGATGAACTTATTGATAATTTCATGATTTTGGATTTACGGTAAACATGTAAAGTTATTTCTGGAATGTTGCAATCGACGTTACAGTTTTGTACCTATACCATAAACCCTAAAACATATTTTACAAATTTCCTCACTAATTCGTTCCAACATTTGCGACGATTTGGCAACGAATTATGACTAATCGTGGCTAAATCGTCGCAAAATATGAATGTCACAAAATCGATGCAAATTTGCGACGATTTTGCCACGTTTCGTCCATAAACCCTAAACCCTAAACCCTTTGCCCTAAACCCTAAACCATAATTAACCTATTACCATCTCATTGTATTATTCATCTTTCAATGAAATTGATCGTGACTTTAGAGAATTATTCGAAAATGAAAACTCGGTCAATCACAGTAATATCCACAAACTGAATCATTGTATTAATAATTTAACATGTACGCAAACTCTCTGTTTTACTTATTTTTCAATCTCGATGAACTTATTGATAATTTCATGATTTTGGATTTACGGTAAACATGTAAAGTTGTTTCTGGAATGTTGCAATCGACGTTACAGTTTTGTACCTATACCCTAAACCCTAAAACATATTTTACAAATTTACTCACTAATTCGTTGCAACATTTTCGACGATTTGGCAACGAATTATGACTAATCGTGGCTAAATCGTCGCAAAATATGAATGTCACAAAATCGATGCAAATTTGCGATGATTTAGCCACGTTTCGTCCATAAACCCTAAACCCTAAACCCTTTGCCCTAAACCCTAAACCATAATTAACCTATTACCATCTCATTGTATTATGCATCTTTCAATGAAATTGATCGTGGCTTTAGAGAATTATTCAAAAATGAAAACTCGGTCAATAACAGTAATATCCACAAACTGAATCATTGTATTAATAATCTAACATGTACGCAAACTCTCTGTTTTACTTATTTTTCAATCTGGATGAACTTATTGATAATTTCATGATTTTGGATTTACGGTAAACATGTAAAGTTATTTTTGGAATGTTGCAATCGACGTTACAGTTTTGTACCTATACCATAAACCCTAAAACATATTTTACAAATTTCCTCACTATTTGGCAACGTTAAAGAATTATGACTAATCGTGGCTAAATCGTCGCAAAATATGAATGTCACAAAATCGATGCAAATTTGTGACGATTTAGCCACGTTTCGTCCATAAAACCTAAACCCTAAACCCTTTGCCCTAAACCCTAAACCATAATTAACCTATTACCATCTCATTGTATTATGCATCTTTCAATAAAATTGATCATGACTTTAGAGAATTATTCAAAAATGAAAACTCGGTCAATCACAGTAATATCCACAAACTGAATCATTGTATTAATAATTTAACATGTACGCAAACTCTCTGTTTTACTTATTTTTCAATCTCGATGAACTTATTGATAATTTCATGATTTTGGATTTACCGTAAACATGTAAAGTTATTTCTGGAATGTTGCAATCGACGTTACAGTTTTGTACCTATACCCTAAACCCTAAAACATATTTTACAAATTTCCTCACTAATTCCTTGCAACATTTTCGACGATTTGGCAACGAATTATGACTAATCGTGGCTAAATCGTCGCAAAATATGAATGTCACAAAATCGATGCAAATTTGCGACGATTTAGCCACGTTTCGTCCATAAACCCTAAACCCTTTGCCCTAAACCCTAAACCATAATTAACCTATTACCATCTCATTGTATTATGCATCTTTCAATGAAATTGATCTTGACTTTAGAGAATTATTCGAAAATGAAAACTCGGTCAATCACAGTAATATCCACAAACTGAATCATTGTATTAATAATTTAACATGTACGCAAACTCTCTGTTTTACTTATTTTTCAATCTCGATGAATTTATTGATAATTTCATGATTTTGGATTTACGGTAAACATGTAAAGTTGTTTCTGGAATGTTGCAATCGACGTTACAGTTTTGTACCTATACCCTAAACCCTAAAACATATTTTACAAATTTCCTCACTAATTCGTTGCAACATTTGCGATGATTTGGCAACGAATTATGACTAATCGTGGCTAAATCGTCGCAAAATATGAATGTCACAAATCGATGCAAATTTGCGACGATTTAGCCACGTTTCGTCCATAAACCCTAAACCCTAAACCCTAAACAATAATTAACCTATTACCATCTCATTGTATTATGCATCTTTCAATGAAATTGATCGTGGCTTTAGAGAATTGTTCAAAAATGAAAACTCGGTCAATCACAGTAATATCCACAAACTGAATCATTGTATTAATAATATAACATGTACGCAAACTCTCTGTTTTACTTATTTTTCAATCTCGATGAACTTATTGATAATTTCATGATTTTGGATTTACGGTAAACATGTAAAGTTATTTCTGGAATGTTGCAATCGACGTTACAGTTTTGTACCTATACCATAAACCCTAAAACATATTTTACAAATTTCCTCACTAATTCGTTGCAACATTTGCGACGATTTGGCAATGAATTATGACTAATCGTGGCTAAATCGTCGCAAAATATGAATGTCACAAAATCGATGCAAATTTGCGACGATTTTGCCACGTTTCGTCCATAAACCCTAAACCCTAAACCCTTTGCCCTAAACCCTAAACCATAATTAACCTATTACCATCTCATTGTATTATGCATCTTTCAATGAAATTGATCGTTACTTTAGAGAATTATTCGAAAATGAAAACTCGGTCAATCACAGTAATATCCACAAACTGAATCATTGTATTAATAATCTAACATGTACGCAAACTCTCTGTTTTACTTATTTTTCAATCTCGATGAACTTATTGATAATTTCATGATTTTGGATTTACGGTAAACATGTAAAGTTATTTTTGGAATGTTGCAATCGACGTTACAGTTTTGTACCTATACCATAAACCCTAAAACATATTTTACAAATTTCCTCACTATTTGGCAACGTTAAAGAATTATGACTAATCGTGGCTAAATCGTCGCAAAATATGAATGTCACAAAATCGATGCAAATTTGTGACGATTTAGCCACGTTTCGTCCATAAAACCTAAACCCTAAACCCTTTGCCCTAAACCCTAAACCATAATTAACCTATTACCATCTCATTGTATTATGCATCTTTCAATAAAATTGATCATGACTTTAGAGAATTATTCGAAAATGAAAACTCGGTCAATCACTGTAATATCCACAAACTGAATCATTGTATTAATAATTTAACATGTACGCAAACTCTCTGTTTTACTTATTTTTCAATCTCGATGAACTTATTGATAATTTCATGATTTTGGATTTACCGTAAACATGTAAAGTTATTTCTGGAATGTTGCAATCGACGTTACAGTTTTGTACCTATACCATAAACCCTAAAACATATTTTACAAATTTCCTCACTAATTCGTTGCAACATTTGCGACGATTTGGCAACGAATTATGACTAATCGTGGCTAAATCGTCGCAAAATATGAATGTCACAAAATCGATGCAAATTTGCGACGATTTAGCCACGTTTCGTCCATAAACCCTAAACCCTAAACCCTTTGCCCTAAACCCTAAACAATAATTAACCTATTACCATCTCATTGTATTATGCATCTTTCAATGAAATTGATCGTGGCTTTAGAGAATTGTTCAAAAATGAAAACTCGGTCAATCACAGTAATATCCACAAACTGATTCATTGTATTAATAATGTAACATGTACGCAAACTCTCTGTTTTACTTATTTTTCAATCTCGATGAACTTATTGATAATTTCATGATTTTGGATTTACGGTAAACATGTAAAGTTATTTCTGGAATGTTGCAATCGACGTTACAGTTTTGTACCTATACCATAAACCCTAAAACATATTTTACAAATTTCCTCACTAATTCGTTGCAACATTTGCGACGATTTGGCAACGAATTATGACTAATCGTGGCTAAATCGTCGCAAAATATGAATGTCACAAAATCGATGCAAATTTGCGACGATTTAGCCACGTTTCGTCCATAAACCCTAAACCCTAAACCCTTTGCCCTAAACCCTAAACAATAATTAACCTATTACCATCTCATTGTATTATGCATCTTTCAATGAAATTGATCGTGGCTTTAGAGAATTGTTCAAAAATGAAAACTCGGTCAATCACAGTAATATCCACAAACTGAATCATTGTATTAATAATATAACATGTACGCAAACTCTCTGTTTTACTTATTTTTCAAACTCGATGAACTTATTGATAATTTCATGATTTTGGATTTACGGTAAACATGTAAAGTTATTTCTGGAATGTTGCAATCGACGTTACAGTTTTGTACCTATACCATAAAGCCTAAAACATATTTTACAAATTTCCTCACAAATTCGTTGCAACATTTGCGACGATTTGGCAACGAATTATGACTAATCGTGGCTAAATCGTCGCAAAATATGAATGTCACAAAATCGATGCAAATTTGCGATGATTTTGCCACGTTTCGTCCATAAACCCTAAACCCTTTGCCCTAAACCCTAAACCATAATTAACCTATTACCATCTCATTGTATTATGCATCTTTCAATGAAATTGATCGTGACTTTAGAGAATTATTCGAAAATGAAAACTCGGTCAATCACAGTAATATCCACAAACTGAATCATTGTATTAATAATCTAACATGTACGCAAACTCTCTGTTTTACTTATTTTTCAATCTGGATGAACTTATTGATAATTTCATGATTTTGGATTTACGGTAAACATGTAAAGTTGCTTCTGGAATGTTGCAATCGACGTTACAGTTTTGTACCTATACCCTAAACCCTAAAACATATTTTACAAATTTCCTCACTAATTCGTTGCAAAATTTGCGACGATTTGGCAACGAATTATGACTAATCGTGGCTAAATCGTCGCAAAATATGAATGTCACAAAATCGATGCAAATTTGCGACGATTTAGCCACGTTTCGTCCATAAACCCTAAACCATAAACCCTTTGCCCTAAACCCTAAACTATAATTAACCTATTACCATCTCATTGTATTATGCATCTTTCAATGAAATTGATCGTGGCTTTAGAGAATTGTTCAAAAATGAAAACTCGGTCAATCACAGTAATATCCACAAACTGATTCATTGTATTAATAATGTAACATGTACGCAAACTTTCTGTTTTACTTATTTTTCAATCTCGATGAACTTATTGATAATTTCATGATTTTGGATTTACGGTAAACATGTAAAGTTATTTCTGGAATGTTGCAATCGACGTTACAGTTTTGTACCGATACCATAAACCCTAAAACATATTTTACAAATTTCCTCACAAATTCGTTGCAACATTTGCGACGATTTGGCAACGAATTATGACTAATCGTGGCTAAATCGTCGCAAAATATGAATGTCACAAAATCGATGCAAATTTGCGACGATTTAGCCACGTTTCGTCCATAAACCCTAAACCCTAAACCCTTTGCCCTAAACCCTAAACAATAATTAACCTATTACCATCTCATTGTATTATGCATCTTTCAATGAAATTGATCGTGGCTTTAGAGAATTGTTCAAAAATGAAAACTCGGTCAATCACAGTAATATCCACAAACTGAATCATTGTATTAATAATATAACATGTACGCAAACTCTCTGTTTTACTTATTTTTCAAACTCGATGAACTTATTGATAATTTCATGATTTTGGATTTACGGTAAACATGTAAAGTTATTTCTGGAATGTTGCAATCGACGTTACAGTTTTGTACCTATACCATAAAGCCTAAAACATATTTTACAAATTTCCTCACTAATTCGTTGCAACATTTGCGACGATTTGGCAACGAATTATGACTAATCGTGGCTAAATCGTCGCAAAATATGAATGTCACAAAATCGATGCAAATTTGCGACGATTTTGCCACGTTTCGTCCATAAACCCTAAACCCTTTGCCCTAAACCCTAAACCATAATTAACCTATTACCATCTCATTGTATTATGCATCTTTCAATGAAATTGATCGTGACTTTAGAGAATTATTCGAAAATGAAAACTCGGTCAATCACAGTAATATCCACAAACTGAATCATTGTATTAATAATCTAACATGTACGCAAACTCTCTGTTTTACTTATTTTTCAATCTCGATGAACTTATTGATAATTTCATGATTTTGGATTTACGGTAAACATGTAAAGTTGTTTCTGGAATGTTGCAATCGAACGTTACAGTTTTGTACCTATACCCTAAACCCTAAACTTATTTTACAAATTTCCTCACTAATTCGTTGCAAAATTTGCGACGATTTGGCAACGAATTATGACTAATCGTGGCTAAATCGTCGCCAAAATATGAATGTCACAAAATCGATGCAAATTTGCGACGATTTAGC